>CM060965.1:45856786-46516786 GCA_030765045.1 Tenodera sinensis
TACTATTGCCACTGCATCACAATATAGACTCATTAACAGAACCTCTAGAGCAATAGCCTATGAAGAGCCACGGCTTGCCGCCCAGCCACTGCGTCCCCCACCTCTGCCCACTACAGGCCTCATTGGTGGGGTGCAGTACTGGAGGGTGGGACGTGGTGAGTTCCCCAAGCCTTCCTGGCTAGTTATACGGCCTTCTCGACCTGGGGCCGCTACTTCTCCATCAAGTAGCTCCTCAATTGGTCCCCCCGGGACCTAACAAGGCTGAGTGCACACCGTGCCAGACCTCCCAGAGGGGATAAAATCAAGCAGTAACCAATGGCGTTACCTCCAGTTGTCTTTTAATTGCCTGATTGTTTATTTTAAGTGTTATTTATAAAATTATTATGGTTACACTCATCTATTCTTCAACAAACTGTTCTTACTGAAGCTTATTCTTCTATTTACTAATCCAGATAATGTTCTTCGTGTCTGTGAGTAATTAAGAAGGCCTGTAAGAACATATTTCCGCACTTACATAGCGTAAAATAGTCTAATGAGCAATTGATGGGCTAATGTCAAGGTCTCTTTTCCTTTTTCTTGAAGTTAAGTGCAACATTAGTAAATACGTGTAGATAATGATAAGCGAGGAGTGTCTAGCATTTAGTATTGCTTCGTTTCACGGCGTCTCTGTAATGAAAATGATTCCATGTATATGCACTTATACCCTCTATAAAAGCTATTAAAATGAGCGGAAGATCTTTCGATTGGAGTGAAACAGCTTAATCGAATAACTCTTCTCCAAATTTTAGGAGACAGAAGAGTGAATATGCTTCCAAAAGCATCTGTTGCATTAAAATGACGTTTTCTACCTTTGTATAAACTATTCTTACAAACGCTTACTCACGCGTATCTAAATTCTATTAATTGAGACAAATAATTGCAGAGACTATCTTATTGTTAATTATCTTTTGGTGCAAGGGAAATAGGAGAATACGGTAGACTTTACGCGGTAGTGAAATCCTTTAAAAGTTGGTCTCTGTGTGACGGAATAAATAAAATTCCGTTCTCTTCGCATTACAAGGAGAAAAAAATGAATACGACCTCCCATTTAGAAAAGTATCTATAAGTGAAAAAGTGTATATTTAAAAGTTCAAAAGAATAGCAAAAATATTCTGAAAATGGTTAAGTCCACAAAAAGTATCTGTAATCCTTTGTGTTATGTTATTACAATATGCAACATCACTCTCCGCCCCCTCCCCTTCTCTCTCTCTCCCCCTCTCTCTCTCTCTCTCTAGTTTTGTCCATATTGTTTCTTAATAGAAACAATAGAAAGCTACTTTTATGTAAGAAGATAGAGTAATAAGAGTTTGTAAGACTAGTACAACAGCAGAGAAAGCCATGTGAGTGTAACACCTCAGATTTTTTTCTCTGAAATGTCCCTTATTTCTAACCTTATGTCCGTTATTTCATTATTGTAAAGATGGTAACTCTAATGCCAGTCCATGATATTTGCCTAGGATTCTCCTGAGCAGAGCGCTTTCATCTAAGGCTGCCACAGACACGAACTTCAAGCCAAGGAGAATGCCCTTGGAGATATCGTGAAATAAATTACTAGCCAGCATAGTCGAGTCTGCTTGGAAGCGAACACGACAAATAAACATTCAAAACACTCTGCAAGGACATCACGAAGCCAAGTCATATAGTTCCAGAGGAAATGGAATGCCCACCATGTCCGTCGGGAACCTGTTTCCTTCTCTAGTTATGCAATATCAAGAATTTTAAATAACCATGTGTCTGCAAAACCGGTACCTCGCCTAAGGCTTCCGGATAAATGGCAGAACAAAGGGAAATCAAAACAAAGGTGATGCAACTCTATATGTATCTTCGGGTGATATCAATGGAATGTGGGTTTCTCTTCAGCAGCTTCGGCGAGAGGTCAAAAATATTGTGACTGGTTCAGTGGTCAACAGTTTAGACTCAAGTCTTTGTCTGAGATAGGTCAGGTTGCCGATCTTTCTCGAAGGACTCATTTATATTCCTATACCAGTATGCTATGTTCTGCATTCAAAAATACTTGTTTTATAAAAATAACGCAAGTTAACAACCTTGGTATCCCTATTAACGTCAGCTCCAATAATTGGATACATTCTCATATTTTTACTTTCTCTACCACGTATAGTAAGTAGAGGAACTTATTCCACCTAAAAATTCGATGTCGAGATTTTACCGGAAATATACTTTGAGCCCCCCTAAATCCAAAAAAAAGTATTTTTATAAAAAGGTCCAGGTGTGTGTGTGTGTGTGTGTGTGTGTGTGTGTGTGTGTGTGTGTGTGTGTGTGTGTGTGTGTGTGTGTGTGTGTGTGTGTGTGTGAACAGCATGACTAAAAAACGAAAGGTCGATTAAAAACCAATGTTGGTATTTAGGTTAAATATTTCTCAAGGATGTGATGCGAAGATTTTGAAGAAAATTCCTCCGCCTTAAATTATCCCTTACATAGAACATTTTTCGAAAATTTTCATTTTCTCGGAAATGGCTCTATCGATTTTGATTAAAATGACATATATTTAGGACATTTTTATGACAAATGAAATGTATATTTTGAATTTTCTGGGCATAGCCCATGTATTCCTGTTTACTCCAAATGACTTTTGCATAACTGGTAAACCGTAAAAGGTAGACAAAATATTATTATAAAAATGTAGTTCTTGGTAAAACACACAATTTATGTCCAAATAATTTCTCTTTTTTTTGGGGGGGGGGGGGGTTACAGTGAACCATTTTTGAGATATTCCTTGTTATTTGTGTGAGTTTTGGAAAACAAATTTTCGTCAAATGGAACATCGTTATTCATTTTTGTGTTAGCCATACTAGAGAACGGAATTTGAAAACTCTAAAAAAATTGGCTATCGCACAAAGCCTAATGTATTCCCATATTCCGCTTGCATGTAGAAGGAAATAAACAGTAAGATAATTTTTACAACTTTTCTCAAGATAAACTGAAGTTTTGTCATATTGCTACAGTAACATAAGCGCCTGGTAAGAAACCATCTGGAATTAATTCCGATGTAGGTATAAACAAACAGGTTACAAGGTTGTGAGTCTACACTACTTCCATTCAGGAAGTAATTTTAAATACAGGAAGTTTAACAGGACATTCATCAAATAGACGTTTCGATTTCGAAATATTAAATAAATCACCGTGTTTATCTGAAGAGAGGTGTATAGTTAATTCCTAAGGTCAACTGGGTATGATGTTATTCGGCGCAGTAATGGAAATGATAAAACTGGTTATGATTAATATCTTTTATAATTAATTTAGCAACACAAGTGTTTTAATGTCTATTGGCCCATCGTCCGTTCATCAGTTATTCTTATTGTATACTTCTATACATTAAACGTGGAAACCTCCAGTTCGAATCCACTTACTGGGTCCTTTCCGAGGTATTATGAAGAAATTTAATGTGACCAATAGTTTTAGCACAGCTGGTTTTATCAGGCACATCCTACAGAGAGAAGAGATCGTTAAAGCGCAGACTGGTAAACGGGAGATCCAAGGTTCAAACCCCGCCAGGACCATCCTCCTTGACTCCAGATTTCTTCCAGATTCTCCTCAGTCCTCAGAAATGACAAATGCCAGGGAGATACCTTAAACTTAGGTTTTGGAACTTTTCCTTCACAAGTTTCTTTTCTATTTCATGTATCATCAATGTCCATCGCCTGTGGTGCCTGTGTAGTAAGAACGGGTGTTAAATACCAAACAATGCAGCCACGTGTTTACAATTGGACAAAAATTAGAAAAAATAACTATAGGAAAAGAAATACACTTTATATTCATTGACATAGAGAAAATATATGAAACTGCACTAGATAATCGACTTTGGATCGTTCTTCATAAAACGAGAGTCCTAAGGTCTCTCATAAAGCATACAAGGAAAAGACACAAAATGTCCAACACGATTCAAGATTTGAGCGATACACAAACCTTTTAAAGCTGGTCGCTTTATGAAGGCTTTAAAATTCTGTTATCTTAGCACGACCAAAAGACAAAAAGTGAATAACGACCTTCCATTTGAGAAAAGTTTAAGTATTACAAAATTCACATAAATAACAAGGAATATCCCGAAATAGTTCACTCCACAAAAGAAACGCATTTGGACATACATTTTGTTTTTTTAGCGAAATCTGAAATTTTGTATAGCACCATTTTCAATAATTTAATATTTACCATAATTTACCAATTATGTAAAAGTCATCGAGAGTAAACAGGACTACATAGGCTATAGCCAGAAAATTCAAAATATACATTTCACTTGTCATAAAAATATCTTAAACACGTGGCGTTTTAACTTGTCTAAAAACGCTATTTTGGATTCAAGGGGGCTCAAAACATATATATTTCCGTTGAAATTTCAACATGGAATTTTTTAGTCGAATACAATACTTCCCCTACTTGCTATACGTAGTAGAGAAAGTGAAAATATACCTTTAGTTTGACATTTGGTGAAATGTAACCAGTTTAATTTAAAATATATCTGCAAGGAACGTGGAAGAAGAGGAATAATTCAATACTGGTAACTCATTGCATTTGTTTGCGGACGACCAAGTTATCGTAGGTCAACCCGAGAACGTAGTTCCGAAGGAATTCCTTGTACACAGACGTTCCAGTCTCTGAGGACTGGTTTCAGGATAATAAATAAGCACTAGATACTTCTTACACTATTCGACGAAGGACCGGTTTTCCTGTTAGACATTGCTCCATGGTTGGTCACTTGAGAGTACCCATAGTCAATATTGCCAACATTTTCAAAAAAATAAAAATTGTTGTACTATGATGTATTGCATGCTGTGATGTTTGTTTACAGAGCCTTTGAAAACTTCATCACGTGATCATTTAAATACCCTAGAGCGCACCGTCTAATGGCCTACATTTATATAATTCCAATGCTTTTTACTCGAATTTAATTTTTGTGTACTTTTATGCATTAAAAACGTTCCACGCGATATATTTCGAAAATAATCTTATTCAAATGTTCAACAGAAACTCAAAGAGAATGGGCTTTAAACAACTTGAAAGCGAGTTAATATTGCAATGTCATCCAGTTCTGAGCTACTTTTAAAGTTTCAAGCATCTAGCTCATCGGAAATTTAGTTTAAAATCTATTTCAAAATGTGTACTGAACAGACATACAGAGAAGAAAGCTAGTTAATAAAAACGTTTTAGAATTTGAGCAGTGAACGATCAGTAACAATAACAGAAGTTGAAGTGGTTGGAAAAGAGAAAAATACACGTAGAGAAAAAGATAGGATAAAATGGGATCATTCACGAACGAGATAAGTAGGGAAGAAACGTAAATGGAAGAAAACGTACATAAAAGCAAATAAAGCTGGAAGGTGCAAAATAGAATAGAGCAGCATGGAGCGAAAAACTGAAAGACGATGTAAACAGACAGGAGAGGAAACTTTATACATTATAAAAAGATCTATCAGCATTGCACAATGAAATGACGCAGAAGCAAATGGAATAGCAACAGTCAAAGACAGAAAAAATGTACAAGAAAAGCGAGAGTGCCATGATATCGAGGAAGAAACAAGAAAGAAAATACCTACTAATCCCTGTGGCACTGGAGCAACATTTCTGTCGCGGATCCGACTTCAAATGTCTCTGCTTTCTTTAGGTTCTTACTTCGTGGTTTTCCTTCGGTTGCAAGATAAATATCGGATAACTTTAATGTCCCCGAACCCGTTTATGCATTTTGTTGTTCTTTGTACCTAGCGCCTGCTCTGAGTTGTCCATTTATATAAGACGTTAACCTTGCACATGTTATGCAACAAAAAGACAAAAAAATCTGAGCGAGAGTTACACGACTTTCTCTGCTCCCTTAGATATGCATCCTAGATACAATATCATTCATACAAAAATGCAATTCTTCTGTCCACCTTTTCTAAATACGACAAAAATTTTTGTATTCCTCCGTGACTTCATGTATTCCTCCGTGGTCACATGCAAATGAGGAAACGAGAGTCAACTGTTTATACCACAAGTCGATGTGTTATTTCCTACGATCTCGTGGAGAAGAAAGGAAATCGTTCGAAGATAACAGCCATTTAGGTTTTAATGTATAAAACGAAAAATATTTTGGACAAAGTTGATGCTACGGTATTGCATTTCAGCTCCATATTTCAATGTATACCTACTATATTTTTTCTGTGATTATTTCACTCATACGTGAATTGTCTGAAATCAACCAATCATGTGCATAAGAATTTCAAATTTCAACCAATGACAGCATTTATTCGCAAAAAAATTAAATTTAATTATCCTCTCCTCTGAGTTTTAAGTATCAACTCCACTGTTTTTCGTATGTTGTGATCAGGTTAGATAATCTACCTGCACTGTGCTACAGATGTACAACAGCTTACGTAGTTTGGCGCAACAGAGTCGCTATTCAAATGTCAAAAATGACTGACTCTCGCTTTGGTGAAGCATTAATGCTGAAATAGATTAAATAATTTGAAGAGGGAAATCTCAGAACAGAGAATACAACAGGAAACATGTTTGGTATCAGATTGACAAATTTTCTATCCAACGAAATTATAAATTAACAGCAGATACTCCAGCTTCTGAGATTGCCAACAAATTGAAATATTGGAGCATCGATATGGTAATCGTGTACCAATGGGCGCTGATGTGTGTATCCCTACTTCATGATTCTTTTAAGAGGTTAAGTAATTACAACACAACATTTAAACAACATTTTATAGGCTATATCGCCCTTTAATTCGTGAAATAGTCTTAATAGATACAACTCGTGATAGTCAAAGTCTCTAGATAAATTTACAATCACGCGTGGCATAACTTATGATAATCATTTGTCTATCTCTTTTGGATTTCTAGTTTTATAACATTCAAGAAGAACCAAAAGACTCCAGAGGCCATTATAAAGGTTTCTTTGTCACGCCAACATCTCAAAATGTATTTTAATTAAATGGTGAAAGAGTTTTTGAGAAAATAAAGAAACTGTTGCTATATAAAGAATATTGTGGGCACCCCGCAAGAAAAACTTCACCTGATATCCGTAATTTCAAAAGGTGTTTGACTCTTTTAGTATCGGTGCTTAACCCCCGTTCTTACAGCATACACCACCATAGGAATTCTTAAGCAGTTG
Source organism: Tenodera sinensis (assembly GCA_030765045.1). Taxonomy (NCBI): domain Eukaryota; kingdom Metazoa; phylum Arthropoda; class Insecta; order Mantodea; family Mantidae; genus Tenodera; species Tenodera sinensis. The sequence continues at coordinate 45,863,934 of CM060965.1, forward strand.
GCTTCAAGTTACCTGCACTCAAAAGTTTGCACTACAAAATATACAAAACAAAAGAAACCAAGGGCCACTGACTGGCAACTAAAATCCTATCCGAGTGCTGTTTGCAAAGGAACGTACAAGGAAACAGGGTGGTTTGTTATCTGTGACGTCCTTGTCTCGATCCACCAACAGCTCAACCTTATTTCCTTCGGTCCTGGCTTTACTGCTTAGAAATGTCTATGACTGATGAAACATGAAATTAAATGAGAACAGGGAAAGGAAATTTGGGAAAGAAACATTCCAGGCCTAAGTTATCGTACCTCCCAGGGACTTGCCAGTAATGAAGACTGAAAAAACGTAGAAAATGTGCCTCACTCAAATATAAGTCTTTAAGAGGTGGAATCAGGACTGAAAACTTCAATGTCATAGCCGGGATTTGAACCACGGATGTTCCACTTACTGAGCGAATGCTTTAACCCTTAGTTATCCTGGCCTACTTGCCAGTGTGACAGCTGATTCGTACTTTCCCGGTACTTTACTAGCAGTAAGTTTGTTGGCATAAATAAATAAATCTTTAGTTTATTCTAGGGTTACCAGACGTTCGGAAATTCCCAAACATGCTCTACATTTTAACCATTTGTCCGGCGCCCGGGGGGGAAATTTTTGAAAAGTCTCTAATGTCTTACATTTTCAGAAATAAGCAGTGATATAGAATAAAAGAGAAACTTTAAACTGTAAAAGCATTGTAGAAGGTCACTCACTGTATAAAAACATGTAACAAAATAATGTATGAAAAAGTAATAAAGAACGAATATAAGAGCCTGAGATATAAAAAAGGACTCACGTAAAAAAGTTATAGGAAGCTTTTTTTTAACTGATGATCACATTTAACATTGTATGTTATACAAATGAATATGCTTATGGGTACATATAAATGGCATTTAAATTATAACTTTACAGTATTTTTGGATGGACTGACACACATACAAACATATACATATCTTCCAAAACCTTTATTTCTGGGAAGGGGGTCTAAGACAACCACAAAACCAATATTTACTGTGATATTCTGGTGTCAAATTTGTGGATGGAACGAATATGTGTTCCACCTACAATATACTAGCGGCCTTTACTATCCTTATCACATTGACAGCGATCAGAATGCCCCAATAACGGAATAAAGTTAACGGGACCTAAGAGACATTCTGTGAAGGTGTGAATGACACGACTTCCGTTTCCTCGTTGTTTCCGTGGTGCAGAAGTAGCGCCAGTTCCTGCTCCGGGCATTATTAACTAGTCAAGAACCTTGTTCCGCGAGAAACTTCCACTTTCCTCTCTTGTTTATGCTTAAAGACCGCGGAGGAATGACTGTGGGCCAGGGAAGAAGGCGCGTCAGAGAAATTTGTCTCCTACAGTTTTTTTGTTTTACTTCCGCTGAACCGTTCGCTCCATCTCAAGAGATAACTTTTAAGTATCTTGGACATGCTCATTTATTACTTCATGTTAACGTTTGCACAAATATACTGGCTTTGCCATTCCACTCTATCATGACCATAAGAATCAAACGAATGTTGACTTAGCACTTAAAAATCTGATGTGTTGCACTCATATGACTTTCTCTACTCTTATACTAACTATTCTTACAAACTCTTATTCCTATATCCTGTTCACGTAGCCGAGATAAACGGTGGCAGAAATTATCTTACTGCTTATTTACTTACAGGTCCAAAGGGAATACAGTAGGCTTTGAGCGATAGTCAAATCTTTTAAAACTTCGAAATTACGTTCTCTTTGCACGGCCAAGGGATAAAAAGTGGATAACAACCTTCCATATGAGAAAAGTTTAAGTACTGCAAAACTGACAAATAACAAGGAATATCTCCAAAATGGTTCACTCCACAAAAATGCACTTGTACATAACTTGGGTAGTTTAACGAGATCTACATTTTTGTATGATAAGATTTGGTCATCTCTTAGGTTTACCAGTTATACAAAAGTCATCAGAGTAAATAGCACTACATTGGCTAGAGTCAGAAAATCAAGATATATATTTCATTTGCCATAAAACTGTCTTAAACATATGGCATTTTAATGAAAATCGTTAGAGCCATTTTTGAGAAAGGCAAAATTTTCTAAAAGTGTTCCATGTAAAGGATAGTTTAGTGTAGAGCAATCTTCTTCAAAATCTTTGTCGTATGCTTGAAAGATATTAAACCTAAATACCAACTTTGGTTTTTAACCAACCTTTCGTTTTTGAGTTATGCTGTTCACAGACAGATATACACAGATGAAATCCAGTGAAACATCAGCTCTAAAAAATTGTGTATAGAAGAAAATATTATTACTTAAAATTTATTTTTATTTTTTAAAAGTTTAATATATTGCAGATAAAAATTATCACTCCATTCACCTTGTTAAACTAGATGGTTTGTAATATCACACAATATTTCAGCCCTGTAACTAAAATAGTTTCTGAGAAAACTGTGCCCAAAAATGAAAACAAAACTAAATAAATGTGCTTTTTGGCTAACTCACCAAAATTTAAAACATTTCTGTACCATAATGCACTTGTTTCAATGGTTCTTGACCCTCACTCTTTCTCTTCAAGCTCTTCTTCTTGATTCTAGTCTCTCTGGTCAATTCTTGAGCAAATTTTTGTGCGGTTATAAAGTTATAGCAAATTTAATATCGATATTGATACTGATGTTTAAAAGGGGTGTCACTCACCAAATGTCATATTTAAATTTCCATTTAAAAGTCTTAAATATTAAGAATACCCATGTTGTAAATGTAGATTTTTATTAGACACAAAACACAACATCGATTTTTCTTAGCCATTCACACGTAGGTAGTTCTGTCCTTAAAAGCCACACACCTGTGGAACATTCCGTGGGTGGGAACCAGAGCTGCCAGGCTTTAGCCCACTGCGCTAGGCAGGGATTATTCATAAATAAATGAAGCAACAATCCTGGAAACTCTAATTTGGGAATTCCTTATATCTATGCAAGTTTTGTTCCAACACACTGTTGATCATCAACTGCGGTAAATATGGTAGAGAAAGCGTCATGAGGTCGGCCGTGGTGGAAGCTATCGACTGTATTCAAGGTGTTTACGAGAAGGAAGTAGAAATACGTGTCTACTGAGTTTAAAGCAAAACATGACAATAACACTGTTATAGTACTAATTGTGAGCAGACAGTTTAATGAGCGTGTTTTAATGGTGCATGTTGGTTCGTACCTATACACAGTTTGTGCTGAAAACTTCTTCATATTTGTTTACATTTTCTAACCAATCGATATAAAATTCAATGCAAAATATTATCACTGGTAGAATACAGTGAGGTCAAATTTCTGCATTCTAATGGCGTTTATATTTTGGTAATTAAATGAAAAGGAAACGCACTGCGTTTAAATTGTATTATAACATACAACTATGTTGCTTTTAAAAGTTTGTTTTTTCATACATTCTTAGAATCTGTAACGATTTCTTATGGAGAAACAGTGATTTTGAGACTTCTCTCCACCTAATGTTACAGTCTTGTATAATGTACGTTTCTACGGCCAACTTGAACCAGGTTAAACATATTCTATATTAGAAAATAATTCACTAAGAATATACTTACAATGTATAGCTCCGTGTTTTAAACTGTATAGTTATTTTAGACCATTTATTTTCTCCTTAAATTATGTTATATGAAGAAAAAATATATCTAGAGGAGAAAGCTTTAATTCAAGTATTAGTTCAACGTTTAATGCGCTTAGTCATGTTTGGTAAATGGTAAATTCAGGTACATTAAGGTGAAATACGCCTAACGCTGAAGAAAACATATGATGTGTTGCACTCACATGACTTTCTCTACTCTTGTACTAACTATTCTTACAAGATCTTATTCCTGTATCTCCTTCATGTTAGTTGAGATAAAAATTTACAGAAATTATCTTATTTCTGATTTTCTTGTAGGTGCAAGAACAATATGGGAATACAGTAGGCTTTGAGCGATAGTCAAATCTTTGAAACAACATTCTCTTTGCACAGTCAAAAGATAAAAAAGTGAACAACAACCTTCAATTTCAGAGAAGTTTTAGGTATTGCAAAACTCACACAAAGAACAAGAAATGTCTTCGAAATGGTTCACTCCACAAAAAAAAAAAAATGTTTTTTAACGAGATCTACAGTTTTATATAGTAAGTATATATTTTATATAGTAAGTTTCATATAGTACGGTTTACGGCTTATGCAAAAGTCGTCAAGAGTAAACAGGATTACATAGGCTATAGCCAGAAAATTCAAAATATAATTTAATTTTCCATAAAAATATTTAAATATGCGGCATTTTAATTCAAATCGAGAGCCAGTTTTGAGAAAATCAAAATTTTCGAAAAATGTTCCACGTAAAGGGTAGTTTAGGGTGGAGGAATGTCCTTCAAAATCTTTGGGTCGCATCCTTGAAAGATATTAAACCAAAACCCAACTTTGGGTTTTAGCCGACTTTTCATTTTTGAGTTACGCTGTTCTCAGACAGACACACGCACACACACACATACACGCGCGCGCGCGAAGCTTTTTCTAAAAATGTTTTTTTTTTTTTTTTTTTTTTTTTCAAGAAGTCTGAAAACATATATTTCTGGTGAAATCTCGACATCGAATTTTTGGAACGAATACAATTCTTCTCTTACTAACTATACGTAATAGGGAAAGTAAAAATGAAAGATCTCACATTGTGTTTTAAGCGCTTTGGAGAAGCAGTAGTAATTCACGAGATCTGACCTGAAGATAAAACCTCTCAAAGAAAATAAAAAAATAAAATAAAATCTACACCATTGCTTGGTAGAGAAAGTGGTTTAGTGTCAGCTTTTTTGGACAACAAAGCCCTGCTGGCTCACAGAGCTCAGAGTGCGAAGCTTCTTTAGAAATTACCTGAACTATGTCAGAGGTGCACTTTCATTTCTCAAACCAAATGGGGTGAGTAAGCTGAAAATCGTGGCAAGGTCCTCTAAGGACACGACATCTGTCAGATACGATCAATTGCCATCTGCCGCGGAGAAAGTCCTACGGAGAGTGCAAACAGTACCACGGTTGAGAGTTGCGCCATAGCATGACGAATTGTTTTATTCCATGCGTCTGTACCCCATCATTTGTACAAGAGCCCACTTGACATGCCCCACGCATTTGCACGTGTTGCAACAGCCATCTCTTAATTCTACGTGATGGCAAGCGCGAATTACCGTATCAAACCGCAGTCTGCAATATTACCTACATAAGGATACCGCCCCAATGTCTTCAGGGTGATATTCTATGCTCACGTGCAGTGTAAACACATAAAGTGGGTCATACCAGTGACAGTTGATAGTCGATAGCCACAGGCATAACGTTGTCAGATCCTTCAATGCAAACATTCTCTGCATTCTTCCCTATTTTTACTTTCTCTACTACGTATAGTAAGTAGGGGAAGTGTAGTCGACCCAAATTTCGGTGTCGAGATTTCATCACAAATATGTTTTGAGGCCCCTTGAATCAAGAAATGCACATTTTTAGAAAAAGGTCCACGTGTATGTCTGTCGGTATGTTTGTCGTCTGTCTCTCTGTGAATAACATAACTCGAAAACTCGGTTAAAAACCAAATTTGGTATTTAAGTTTAATATATTTCAAGGATGCGACACGAAGAGTTTGAAGTTCTTCTTCGTTATTTTTGATCTCATTCAAAAATTGCCTCCAAAACATGATACGATGTTTTACGTCCTGCTGATTTAATTTCTGCACAACTTGCAACTTGTCGGGGTGAAATTTTAGATCGTATTTCAGTATTCTTCGTACACTAGAGCGACCCATGTTAAGTGCCAGAGAATGTCTCCGGACTGAACGTGTCGGTCTGTTCACTATAGCAACTCTAACTTTCTCAATATTTTCAGGTGTACGAATAGATTTTGGTTTACCTGGAGGTTTCTTCTTCAGTGTTGAGCCTGTTTCTTCTGATTTACAAGCCCAGTCATTTATCGCATGAGCAGAGGGCACAGCATCATGGCGCTTTGACCATTTAGTTAATAAGATTTTAAACCAAATCTCTCTTTGCTCACCAGTCCAAGTTCCATGTTTACTAAATTGCAACTATCACACTCAACAATGACATGAATCTAAGTCTTCTGATATAAACCATGTAATAACAGCAATGAAATTCAAATTTCCGAATTTATGGATGTCTGATGAAGCCCACTTCCATTTGAATGGCTTCGTAAATAAGCAGAACTTTCGGTATTATGCACAAGAGAATCCACCGCAACTTCATGAGCGGCCCCTGCACTCACAAAAGGTAACAGTTTGGAGTGTTGTTTCTTCCAAAGGAATTATTGGGCCATACTTCTTTGAAGATTACAATGGTCGCGCGCAAACTGTTACTGCAGATCGATATGGGACAATGATTCAACATTTCTTACGTGGTCAAATAAGAAATTTTGGGATCAACAGAACAACTTGGTTTCAGCAAGACGGTGTAAGAACACATACTGCACGAATCTCTATGACGGAACTGCAAAATTTGTTTGGGAATCATGTCTTATCGAGAAATGGAAACATGCCGTGGCCTGCATGATCCCCTGATTTGTCTGCATGTGATTACTCTTTATGGGGGTATCTAAAAAGTAAAGTATAAGCAAAAAACAAAACACTAAAAATTGACGACCTGAAGACAGAAACTCGTGAAGAAATTGTGAGAATCCCAGTATTTAAGTTGCAAAGAGTGATGAGAAACTTTCAAGATCGATTACAAGAATGCGTGCATGTTGGTGGTGGACACTTAAAGGATGTTATTTTCAATAAATAGTTGCTATAGCAAATGGCGTACTATTTTCTAGATCATAAAATAAAAATTAATTTAATACATTATCTAAGGTTTCATTTCACAATTTCAAAATCTCCCGTTTCTTTGACTCACCCTGTATTTATTTATTCATTCATTTATTTATTTAGTTATTTATTTATTCACTCATTCAATCAGGGAGCGTCAACACGTGTTTTTTCGGTGAAATCTCGATATGGAATTATTGGGTGGAATGCAATACACCGTCTACGGGCTACAAAAAGTAAAAATACACGAATAAAACTCAAGTAGTAAAAGATGAAATCTCTCTATGTCAGACCAGTATATTCATATTTCAGTTTCATCTGCTTTAGATGGAACTGTTTTAATTCTCCAGATAAAATAATAACGCTTCTCTTTTGTTTCAGGTGAGTATTTGCACAGCGTCTGACCGCCATGGGAACACAAATGGTAATCAATAATTTTATTTTATAACTAGGAAAATAAATAGACATAGGTCTGTCTGTCGATACGATAGAAATGCATGCATGATGTTTTATAATGGCTTGTTAGTTTCAATAATACTTTCGATTTAAATCGGCGCACATTAGTGGTAAATCCATTCATTGTTGTTATATTAATATCGATAAAAGCAGAACTTACATTTCAGCAATACTAATTCAGATGTTTAGCAAAACGAGCACAAAAGCGCCTAATTATTGTAATAGAAAAACTACTGGGTTTAATATATAGATATCTATCTTGTGATGGTTTTAAGTGGAAATTGAATTAATTTCAGTTATATACAATAGAATGAAACGATTTGCATTATGCTCTTCTACTGTAATCTCATTTTCGTACTTATATTTATGACAATGAACATACATTAAAGTTGACCGCTACGTAATTCCCTAATCAATTGGGCCATACAGGATATCGAAACTGAAACTTGATAAATAAAAATCTCATATGTTACATAGCCATAACTTTCTCTACCCTATGTTGCTTATTAATGGGCATACAAATCTGTCTTCCGATGATTTATTTTCCTGTCTATTTTACCGACAGAAAACTCTCTGGGAATAGCTATATCACACATTTTGTAGATACAAAGGGAATAGCAATAATAAAATGTTTTACAAATGGGCTGTATATGTCGGTCTTAAAATTGCAAACTCTTTTCTATGTAATCGCCAGAAACAACTGAATTGCGGCAGAACTTTAAGATAATGACTAATTTGAAACATGAATAAGGGATATCTCAGAAATTACTGATGCTACAAAGAAAAAATTATTTGCATGAAGCGTGCGCTTTAACTATGCCTACATTTTTGCGAAATACGTTTTCGTCTGTCACTTAACGTTTAATAGTTCCACAAGAATTTATAAATGTCCTTCCGAATATTCTGTCTCCAATAAGAGAGTACAGTAGGTGGTCTTAAGCAACAGTCAAATATTCTAAGAGCGAGTTGCTGTGTGATGGCTTCGAAATTCTCTTTGTGTGACCTTGTGAAAAATTTTGTAGTTGAAAAATTATGAAGTATTTGACAGCTCAAACCTATAATAAAGCATATCTCAAAACACCAAATTGATCTAAACGACATAAATTTAACGAAATTTACATTTTATATGGTAAATTTTTGTCTACCTCATACAGTTTACAAGTTATAAAAAATTCATTCAGAATGAATTATCAGAAAAGTCATTATATACATTTTATCATGCAAATACTTTAAACATATAGTATTTTAACCAAAATCGAAAGGTATTTTTTCGGAAAATAAAAAGCAACGAAAACTTTCCTACGTAAAGGGTAGTTTGCGATGAGATTTTTTTTAAATCGTCGTGTCGCATTCTTGTAGGACGGAGAACTTAAGTAGCTTCCAAGTTTGATTTTAATCCACTTTTCGTTTCTGAGTTGTGCCGTTCAAACTCATGGAGTTATGCAAACACACACACACACACACACACACACACACACACACACACACACACACACACACACACACAGACAAAACACATACACGGAGCTCTTCTAAAATTAGGCATGTTTAGGATTTAGTAGACCTGAAAACATGTATTTCCTGTGAAATATTGGTATCGAATTTTTGGTTGTAATGTAATAGATGCTTCCGCTACTTGTTATACGCAAGCAGTAGAGAAACTAAAAATTAAATTTATTAAAAATTTCTTAAAATTATTGAAAAAAATATAAGCTTAATAATATCTGTACAAAATGATTAATATCTCAAACCTCAATTGCATATTTCATTTAAGCTTTGTAAACACGCTTATATGACTGCAAGCAATGCATAGTTCTCTACTTCAGAAACTTTTGTTTTCCCTTCTTTCACCTTTAAGGATTGCTTCATTTAATATATGGGATGTTTCAACCGGGTAGTTGTAAGCATGTTTATAAACAGTGCACGTTTTTCGTGTTATTCTGCCATCCTGTTGCAGAGCGCTGTAACGTAAATCCTTTAGAGATAACATCGTTACTTAATGCAGAGTCAAGGATAAACCTTTTTCCCCTTTATATAAGTTTGCACACAAAGAAGTAACGTTTACATCCTACCACTACGTAACAAAGAATTTGTAATTTATGACTGGGTCTGTTAGTAAACATGAGCTTTTTTCGATTGTCATTTCGTGTAACCATAAATTTGCGTTTGTATCGTATATTTCATAATGGTGAATGAAGGAAGTCATAGTTATTATTTCTACACATTTACATTACACTTTTATCTTTCACTGTTCTTGGAGTACTTATTATTTATTAACCCAGTTGACGCTGTTATTTCACTCTAACCATTTTATTAAAAGTGGACATTAATATTTGTTTATGCAATCCTAACATTAAAACGGCTTATTATGACGGCATAAATCGTGCGAAATTACCCTATTTCTGGCACCAGTGCCAAAAAAAATAATGAAATAGTTACCATGGCAACAAGACAGAAATGACGTCATCACCGCCATAACATAATATTCTTCAACGTACCTGTAAGAAAACCTAAAATCGTCACTCTCTCAATGCGCAGCAACATTCAAACACAAGAATCATCTCATTTTTCGTTTCTCCATGCACAAAATTTTTCATAATCTTTTTCTTAAACATCTTTTGATTTTTCTGGAATTAATAAATTCTCAGCAGTCTTGGCTTCGTTCAAAATTACAAGGGGAGTGTAATCTATATTTTCGATAGTTTTAGCATTATCTTACAAGTTTTAAAATAGGCAAAAATAATTAATAAACTAGCTAAATGAAAAATTATAATGTATCAGAGATCACAGATGTATGACGTACAAATATATACTTGTGTCACAATTAGTCAGATTATACGCTAATTACATAAACAATTACTCTTACTACGAAACATCATCTTTCTGTGTCTTTTCCTTTGCTTTCATCTCTATCATTAAATTCTTCCTGTGCCTTAATCATTTTCCTCCACCTATTTTGGGTACAAAGTTGCCAAGTTGTTCAAAAAATTCCAAAAATGTTTGTTGCCAAAATCTCAATCGAAAAGTATTGCAATTATTGTTCTATAGTTCTCTCCATATTTTAGTTTCTGGACAATCTGCTACACAATGAAAATCTTATACATTTTCATATAATGGCCCATTTAAACCCATTACAGCTGCTCTGCCCCATTCAAATTCTTCCCTTTCCCTTTGATTGCAAATATCAATATATTTTTTTGGATCCTCTCTTAAACTTCCTAAAATATTTTAAAGTAGGTTGTCTTATCTCACAGACTGCTCCATATTCCCCGCCTTTCTATGTTGCCAATTTTTAACTTCAGTTTATTCCATTATCCTCGTATATTAACCATCCACTGATTGTATCTCGCTGATTCAAATTTCCTGGGCTATTTTCATTATTGCAAATAATGAATTTCTTTCCCATTTTGCTTTATATTGTATACGTGGACACTATTTCCTTCTTCCCTTGATTCGATCTTATATCAATACCTCAATTAATATTCCTTTGATACCAACTTTTCGCAATTCAGCTAGAACTACCCCAGGACTACCACCTTTCTCTGTAACTCAAACTTCCACGCTATATCTAACTGTTGATTGAACAGTAGCTGAATAAATTTTCTATAATCAGGCTACAATGATATTTGATATCTTCTTCAAGTAAGCTCTTACGCTCCTAATCGTTGCTTTTCCCTTGTCTAGTATATTTTTCATCTGTTCTGTTCTTCTTCCATTATTCCAAGTAGTCAAATTTCTTCGCTACTTCTATTTGCCACCATTTCTCATCTCTTTTATGTTTGGTCGGTTTTTGTAAACCTGTGAGTGTTTTCCTTTCCTATTTCTTTAAAATGAATCCTATAAAAAGATTAAATAACACAAAATGTGTTATCCGTGTGTAGCAGGTGTATTAAACCTATAAAATTTCCATTTACTCCCTTTTCCCTCAGCTTTTATAATGCTATTATTTTGCTCTTGTTGCTTAATATTCAGGAAGCCGATGTATATATGTATTTCACTGGAAATTCATGCTTTGAGATTCTCCAGAGGTCAAAAGGAAAAGAGCTATAAAAATGCATTATGTCATTTGCATTATGTAATGCGAATTACATCCATAGCTCTTTTTCTTTTTTCTTTTTTCCCCCTATTTTAGAAAGATGTGTTTTTATTATGCTGTTAATTTAGATAATCACACTTCCTGCCAAAATTAGAAATTGTACACTCTTTAGTTGTCTAAAGTAACAATAATAACTTTGCCATAAAAGTTCAAGTTACCTAAAATATTTCTGTAAGTTCTTTTGTTTTTGTTGTTGTTTTTGTTTGTTTGTTTGTTTGTTTGTTTTTTTGTTTTTTTTTTTTTTTTCGTCCTTTACTCTAGCATATCATATTGGACGATGAATGAACAAAATGTGGTGAATTGATGCTCAAACGAGTCCGAGGTCCATATCGCTTAGAGTTATTCGACATTTAGCTTCTCAGAATAAGGTAAAACTCCAGAACAAATACCTTATCCGGACAACTCACCCTAACTGCATTCGAACTCGGGACCTTTTTTATGTGAAGTATACACGCAATCTCCAAAAACATCTTATCAACAGTAATCTCACTATTGTTTTTATTTATCTAGACAAAATCAAAACTCAAAAGGAATTTAATTGACCATCTCGCAATCAAAGGAAAAGAATATAAAGATTATAAGAAACAAATGCATTGAAATGTTAACTTACTAAATTAATTCGAACTGCTTCCATTGATGTTTCTGTTTCTCTTTGTGCGATGCTGTTTTGGTGAAGCTTGGAAAAAATGACAATCGCAAACAAATTAACAATTTAACAGATGTTAGAGAGATGCATCAATTATAATTATTCGTGCAGAATCGAAGGGTACTTACCTGGCAAAGCCTTGAGGCGTATCGGAAAGAATGTTAAACTACAGAGTTGTTTACGCGAGCTTAACGCACATACACGGCTGAACAGTTTATGTGCACTCTGTTCAGATGCAATCATATCTTCAGGACAGTAACATCTCATATATTGGCAGGTGCGAGAGATCATTCATTTACATTGGATCACTGACTGTACACCAAATTACTATTATTTCGCTGTTGTAATAAACAAGATAACAGGCGATCGCAGCGCTTGACAACCAAGGTCAATACGCCTCGTCGCTTTGCCAAGTAGTGCCACAAAGTTTTGATCATACTTTTATTTGATTTACAGACTACTATGTTATTACTACTAATATCATTATTGTTATTATTGTTATTATTATTATTATTATTATTATTATTATTATTATTATTATTATTATTATTATTATTATTATTATTATTATTATTATTATTATTATTATTATTATTATTATTATTATTATTATTATTATTATTATTATTATTATTATTATTATTATTATTATTATTATTATTATTATTATTATTATTACTACCACTACTACTGCTGCTGCTACTACTACTACTACTACTACTACTACTACTACTACTACTACTACTACTACTGCTACTACTACTACTACCACTACTACTACTACCACTACTACTACTACTACTACTACTACTACTACTACTACTACTACTACTACTACTACTACTACTACTACTACTACTACTACTACCACTACTACTACTGCTACTGCTGCTGCTACTACTACTATCCGAGAGGTCGTGTGTTCAGATTACAGCCAGTTCGGGGTTCAAATTTGTTTACATTCCGAATTTTCTTACCGTCAAGGTGAAGGCTAGAATGTTACAAGTATCAGGAGCTGCTCACCGTGAAAAAAGAGTGTCAAATATCAGACCAGTCCAGAAAGGCTGGATCTATAGTAGTCCATAATGCTCTTCAGGGATGTCAAAAAGTACTAGGTATCACGTGTGTTCATCAAGCAAGTTTAGGTATCAAAACAATGAAACCTGTTAGAGAAGGAAATAGTTGTCCCTGCTGTAACTCAGAAAGAATATTTCAGTTTCCTATTCGATATGACCAAATGCGGTAAATCAAAATTTCCGGAATTGCGGCAGAAAAACTATGCTATGCTCTTTTCTTAAAACAGAAAAGTTTAAATGTCATCTTATTAATTAAAGAAGTGTTCATAGTTTGAAAACTGTTGCACGTTCATAAAACTTGACTGCAAAGGCATTCGAATACAAATGTGAGTGCTTTTTTTAGTGGAAGGAAATGTGATGACACTGAATTTGTTCGATTATTTTTTGTACCTTGATAGATACTAATCAGACACTTAGAGAGTATCAGAGAAGACCTTCATTGGAAATAATATGTAACGCCGGTCGCACCTCAAAGAGATGACCAAGGTCAATCTAGGTCACACCACGACACTGCAAGTCATCGCACGGCCTATAAACAAGCACGGTAATGGTTGGACCGATCTAGATGTTCAAGATACATTCGATTACGTGTCTCTTTCAGGTTGGAAACAGCTTAAAACACACATTTCATATCAATACGCACGAATTAAGAAAATCAAGTTAAGCAAGTAAAGTTCAGGCTTGACATTGAGTAAATGTTCATAGAAAGTGTTGGAAAACCCTTGTTTTCGTTGAAATGTTGGCTCCTGGTAAATAACTGTGTTTGGAAGAAACAGGCATTAAATGTCACGTTACCTTTGGGAAACTCCTATGACCTCCGACATACATATACCTATGACAACATGACATTATTGTAATTATTGGTTTCTGCTCAGAGAAAGACAATAAAATTAGTTCAGTGATGGTGTAGAAATTGTGTACAGTTCTGCTAAATACATTAGAAAGACTGTTAAATGTATCAGATCAACAACTGAAACTGGTGAAAAAACAAGTACAGTAATATATATACACACTCTTCGAAACACTATTTATTAGCAACGAAATGATATATAAATACAATTTTAATTGTGTTGAGTTTCTTAAACACGTACATTTTCAAACTGCCCTTTCTGACACAGAACACTCCCAACAATGACGTTTTTTATGCAAAGGCCTGCATGACTCCACCGACACTATTTATAGATGGAACTTGTCTTTCTTCCGTACCGTCCTTTCAACACATCTTGCACCGTTCCATCAACTTCATACTTGTCTCGCAATCTTGTGATTGTTCCCTGGTGGTGGTGCAGTACCATATTCAACTGTCCGAAGTTCCTGAACCTTAAAAACATCTTCATTTACCTATAAAATTTCAGTACCCAGTTACATTCATCGAACGATAAATGCGTCACGATGTTTATTTATAAACAGATGAACGTGATTATATACTTTCCATTGTCTTCTGAATCATAAACAACGAAAATAGTATTTTTGTCACATTTCGTTGCGGAGAAATAGTAATGCTTCAAAAAGTGTATACCTACTTAAATTTGAGAGACTCTGATTATAGTTTGCAATCAAATAACCAAATAAACTTTTAAAAATATTTAGAAGTGTTATCTAATTAGATTAAACTGAAAAAGAAATTAAGAAAGGGAAAGTTCAAGGTAAAGTGTGTTATAGTCTATACTAAAATATTTGCATCTTAAACATGAAAAGTCGAGTGGCATAAACCTAAGTATAATCAAGCGGATACTTTTATGAGTTAGGGAGATAAGACAGTCAGCAATAAAACGGAAATATTGCTTATTATCTGAAAAAGGAGAAGTAAACTGAGAATTTGAGGAGCTGGCCAGTGGAGAACTAAAACCAACACAGAAATCAAACATATTTGTTTTATTTTCTCAAACTATGTCTGTTAATTCTGAAATAATAGAATGGCAATCAAGAGATGTTCTGGAAGTATCACGTAAAGTCCCTATAGCGGGAAACCAAAAAATACTGCAGCGAAAATATTTTTTTTCATTTAAATCCACAATTTATACCTAATAAGTTCTTCCTAGTACTATTTCTTGCTTTGTAAGTATTCGCTGCTGTAGTTTTAAATTTTCCGGGACTATTAGCCCATACATTCTAAAATGAAATTCTCATTTTTCCTCGGCGATTATGGCTTATATATTTTACCATTGCGTTAACTAAGTGAAGCTCTATATATGTTAGTTATCGTGATTAAGATGGATAAAATATCCCTATATGAATGTTGTATGGAAATTAAAAGGGTAAAAGGGTCACATGACTGTTGCACATCCTGGTGTGTATGGCCGTACAAAGTCCTGTGGAATCTCCAGCCTTTTAATTTCCTTCTGGAAAAAATTAGGCGCTGCCATTCATTTTACAGAAAGAATAGTTTCTGTGCATCGTTCTGACACACTTAACTAACAACTAATTAGGAACGGTATTTTAATTAGTGTCTGGATATTGCTTAAGTGCGGAATGCTGTTTTTGGGGAATTTGATAATACGGTCATTATCTGTTCTAGGTGAAAAGTAACAATAATATGTAGTTCTAGGAAGCATAGCTTTGAATCTAAGACAAACACCTCACTTTATATTAAATAACAGAAGCTGAAATGTAATCATGCTACAAGCGATATCATTAATATATCATTAATGGAAATCACTGTGTGGGAAAAATATTATGTCGAGTGTGATAGATTGTCTCAGACTGTGACGTGCATGAAATTATGAGCTTCAAAACACTTCAGGGTTCCACAATCTCTCCAAATATCTTGTATATCACTTAGATATATTATTGTACAGACAAATCAGTGATTGATTCCTCAATAACACACCGTTTCAACAACAAGGTAATTGTTAGATCATACATAGGTTGGAAGAACACTTGTTTAAACGATACAGCTCCTATAACAACTAACAGTGTTGCTAAAACGATCAACAACTCTAATGGTTGGATTGACATTTATTGAGGTTTATTTATTTACAATCTGCGTGCTCCATTACCTACATACATAGGTTTACCTTTCAAAATATTATACAAATGTTTGCATTGTTATAGGTATTTGGGCAATTTAGGTGGAGGAGAGGTGTGTAATCTGTTTCACTTCAAGTATTCAAATGTTATATTGTTAGTGAATCTGATTAAGTTCTTATGATATTTTTGCACTAGTTTGTGATTTTTTCACTGGCCAGTTTTCATACCTTAAAATGTCTCTTTCTCTATCAACCAACGCATAAGTGGCCCACTTCTTCCGACATCGGCGTAAGTAGATAACCATTCGTGCTTTAAAACAATTGCAGAACTCAACAGCCCGGTCATGTTGTAAACATGCCCAAATAAACATTTTTCATTCATTCTTTCACGGTGCAAGAGAAGGCTGTGACAAGTTCTGCCTCTCAGCGAAGACATGAGGTGAGATGCAGTTGAACTAACGTGTGTAGTCCGTGATAAGTGGGAAACATGGGAGATTAAAACAAAGTTAGGCATAGATGAGCACCTAAGTGAATAGAAACAAAATTTGTATATATATTTTTGCGCACATTATTTCGAAAAAAGTACCTTTTACCGGCTCACGAATAGCTATATTTTTTTTTTCATTATAGTCTAGATGATGCTTTCAGATAACCACCAGGCAACTTATGATAACTTATCATACTTAGCAAGGTTTGTCGATGAAAATTAGGCTATTTTCTTATTATATTCTTAAAATGAATATCCCTGGTGAAATCAGGTTCCAAATCATGCCCTTCGGTCACCTTGAAGTTATACAAGCATTTTTGAACAAAGCTTAGTCTTCTAAATGAAAACTTAGAAGTCATTACATTAAAATTCAACAAAGTGAAGTTGTTTTGGTAAGACAAGTATAAACATAAGTTACCAAAGTGCACTGTAAACTATTGGCTAAATTGCCTCAGAGAATGTGGGAGAGCTAAATAAACAGTGTCCATCTATATTTAACAGCTTTGAATACGAAGTGTTTATTTACCCAAGATAAAACAAGTCCTCATCAAGGCCGAACATAAGTGTGGGTAACCAACTCAAGAGTATCACTTACAGAATAGGTGGGCCATAAGTGGCAACAAACAAAATCTAATGTTAATGCATATTTCAAATTTAGTTGAGATTTAGACAAAATTAAAGATAGTGCAAATATAATATAACCTCTTCTACAAAATATTCTTACAAAAGGATAGAATGAGACTGAAAAATTTGCGGATCTGCTTGAGTGACGCCATGCAAATTGATAGTGGGGTTAAGCGTCTCTGTTTCATAAACAAGAGACTCATCATAGTGCAAGTGATTAGTGATGTAAACACGCATTTCCGCGATGTTTACTGCACTGAAGTCGGAAAAATACTAGCCTGACACCCCTATGGTCTTATAAATACAAAAGTGAACTCGGCGATAAAACACTGCGCAGCTATTGGCCATTCGCCACGTCTAAAGATATCTCAAAATGTGATATTTGGGACAGGTTAGAGAAGGTAAATCATTTTCAAAATAACAAATGTAAAAAAGTCTGCAAACTCATCTAACATTCAGTAGGTACTATGAATTATTTGCGGGTTTATGTCTTGTAACTAAGAATTCATTTCCAAGATTTCTATAAAATAATAATTCAGCATTTGATTTTAAGAAATGCTGAATTATTTTGCATGTCTGCAACGTCGTTATCAAACGACATTGTGATTAAGAAAGATTTTCTCCATTTTCTCTCTTCTTTGTAGTCGCTTGCTGTTGTACAACTTTTTTCATAGCTGGTGTTAAATTAAAATGTATCTTCTTTTTTAATTAACTCGAAGCGGTTGAAATTGTGTGGTTTCTTAGAACTAATTTTGATTAATGTAAAACAATAACGAATGTCAGATTTACATGTTTACATTTTTACAGCATAAGAGTAATAACCATACGAATAAAATAAACAGGTTTTATAAAAGACAAATTAAACGTATGGAAAAATTCAAGTAGTAAGTACTCCTCACAGTCACTAGAGGGCTCTCTGGTTGGACGGGTCGTGAATTGGCCTTTCTAGACAGCTCCAGTAGTGGTAGTTAGGAACTGTTAAAGACTTCGCGCGTTTCTGAGGTCTGTCTGCTTGAGGCCTGTAGTCTCCTATGGTGCCTTTACTTCATCCCTTCCTCCCGGGGATGCTAGCTGCAGTAGATCTTAAGTAAATTGCACGGCGCGAAATGTACCCTCCGTGGTAGACAATCCTATAGCTTCAGTCTCACTCTCATCGAATGGTATAATTATATAAAAATGCGATGATATTATATTCTATCTCTATTATGCAACCAAAGAAAAGCGCTTTCTAATACTCATTGTGGTTTTGGTTTCTTTCACAAAGAAGAAACGATAAATCATTCATCCGAAGAATCTTTGTTATGAAGAACAAAATGATGCGTAACGCCCAATTCACAATGGAGTGACATTGGTGTTGTGATATTTATTCTCGAAATTTGTTCACAATCAGCGCCACAATTAGACGTTACCGTGCCGCACCTTCGCTGTATCTCTTTCTCTACCATTTTCTGATAACAAGTAAAAGAACTATTGCATTGCACCTAAAAACTCGATGTTTACATTTTTCAGAACTACATGTCTTCTGGTCCATTCACCCTTCCCCAAAAATACACTTCAAGAAAATGGTTCATGTGTTCATCTGTATGCCTGCATGTATGTCTGTGAAGAACATATTAAAAAGGAAATCAATGACATACCAAAATTGATATAACATATTTCCATTAAAAATAAAACGTATGTATATCTTGAAAATCCTTGGAATAGACTGCAAAGCCTTCTTCATTTTGGAAAAAAAAAAAAGAAATGCATAATTGGTAGACGATAAGAGATAGATCAAAGGATAAGAACACATTCCACGTAAAACAAATGTTTTTAGTTAACCATTTTCGAGATAATCTTTGTTATTAGTTTGAATTTTCAAATATTTTAATCTTTTCAGGCGGTAAGTCGCTTTTCGTTTTTTCTTGTGATGCAAGAAGCGTGGCCGCACCGTGGCCGTATGGTTACACAAATCGCCTTTCACCAAAGCGGCGCGGGTTCGATCCTAGGCGGCCGCTTGTAGGATTTGTTGTGGATAAGGTGGCACAGGGACGGATTTTCTCCGGGTTCTCCAGTTTCCCTGCCATCTCATTCCACTGTACCATCAGTGTCACCGCCTGCGGTGCCGCGTGTAGCAAAAGTGGGCGTTAAACACTACAAAAAAATGCAAGAAGCCTAGAATTTCGAAGCCATAACACAGCGATCCACGAGTAAGCTTTGTAGGAATAGCTTGTAGAAGAGTGAGTAGAGAAAGTCATTGAATGTAACATATCATACGTTTCTTTCAGTAACTCGGCGTGCAGTTTTACCACTCCAATTGGCATCAAACTTTTTTTTTTTTTTTTTTTTTTTTTAAAGGATGCATTTCTGTGGAAGTTGACGTCATTCAGTGGATGTCGCAAGGATTTTTTCGCGTTCATGCTGAATTCCTATTGATCAATCATCTTGTCGCTTCACATCACGATATTGCAGTGCAAAGATTGCAACGCTACGCCGACATGCTAACTGTATGGTTTGCCACGTGGCGACTTAACATCAATGCCGCCAAATCCACGGCCATCACCTTTACGAGACGTCATCTACAGGATGTGAACAACCTACGTCTGTCAGGAGTTGACATTCCCTGGTCGACGGAAGCCACTTACTTAGGCGTCAAATTGGACGTGAAACTAACATGGAAACCACATATCATGAGCCTAGTCTGCAAGATCAACAGACGCTTAGGATTATTGTACCCCTTGTACAATAAAAAATCTGTAATGTCACTAAGGAATAAAATCCTAGTTTACAAGCAAGTGGTAAGGCCAGCTCTAACCTACGCTTGTCAAGTCTGGGGTGCTGCAGCGAGGACCAATCTCTACCCACTACAGGTACTGCAGAACCGCTACCTAAGAGCTTCAGTAGCCGCTGATTGGTACATCCCCAACGAGAACATACATAAAGACCTCAAACTCCCAACGCTCATCGACTACATCAAGAGCCTTGCCAACACATTCTACGCCAGACTACCAGGCAGTTTTAATGAACTAATAAGAGGTCTCGGGGAGTACGACTTAGACCCCGGCGAGACATACAAGCGACCCAGACTGGTACTTACCAATAACCGACTCTGACAAATCACCATCCCCATAATCAACAGTATACCATATCCATCAAAAAACAAAAAAAAAAAAAAAAAAAAAAAAAAAAAAAAAAAAAAAAAAAAAAAAAAAAAAAAATCATCATCCCAACACAATACACTTTCATACCATCTTTTAATTCTTCATCCACAACTTATACTCCACCATCTAACCACCGTCTTCTTTGAATTTTATATCTTTAACCAGTAAGGGATCTAATCCCGGAATGGTCCAAGGTCAAGGGCGCCTCCCATAGGGAGGATAACCCCTTAATGACCATCACCCAGGGGACATCTTGTCGCTCATTGCTCGTCACCAGTGTTGCCAATTCACAATGGAGCAACACTGGCAATGCCACATGAGAAAATACGGACCATTTCGCTGTATTTTTTGCAAGCACTTCAATTCATACAACACGTGGTAACTTTCATTTCTTCCGATAAAGAATCATTTCCCTGGAGGTTGATACTATTCTAAACATGTGTTGTATCGCGCGGAAAAGTTAGCTGCAACTCAACTTTTGTCGCGTGGATTTTGTGGCCTTCATGCTGAACCTCTCTTGGTCAATTGACTGGGGGCTCATGTCGCGGTGCCAGTGTCACTGCACTGCAAACCCGATATTATTGTGAACTGAACGTAACTGCGAGCCATTGAACTCCAAACCTATGTGCAAGAAGCAAAACGTACAGAACAAAAAGGTTCTTATTTACTGTGATGGCAAAACGGTAATCAAACAATCCAAGGTTGGTTTCTCTGCTTCGTGAACCTACGCATATATGTCAACAAAAGGTTCTGCTGGTGGCTGAAAACCCGTCAAGGCCGAAACTGATAAATGCTATTCCTGTCAGGGTGTTGCACCATGCAAGGCTCATTGTAAATTTTGGGAATCTTTCAAGGTACCTCCTTAGAAACAAAGCAATTATTGAAAAGTATGTCAGTGTCCTCTTCATAGGAAGCTGGCAACTTTTTCCACGGATGATCAGCAGTGCTTGCGATGTTTCTTTGTAGTAATCAAATATTTTGCAATATCGATCGTCATCCTTGTGTAATGTTTGGAAGGCAGGTAAAATTGGCCTTTGGGATTGTGATCGTAACGGAGCGTAAAGAGAATGAAAAACAGAGGCGCAGCGCAGTTCAATATGTCGATGTGAACATATTTTCTAACCATCAGAATGGGACATTTTAATATGTTCCTCAAAAAAAAACAAATGAGAAAGATTTTGACATAAACAGTTATGCTTGAAAACTAATAAAATGCCAAAAATATAGAGTAAGACAAACTCTGATGCTATACTTACCCTTGTAATAAATTATTCTTAAAAAGGCTTATTCTCCTGTCTAATTCTTGTTAATCCAGACACATTTCATTTCAAATTTACCACTTTTTTAAGATATAAGAAGCATACAGTAGGCTAAAGGGATAGTAAATTTTTAAAAGCCTGATACTTACAATCACATGATTTTCTCTACACTCTATCGTTTATTGATGAATGTACAAATTATTCTTATGACATTTTATTTGTCCATTTAGTTCATTTTGAGATAGACATTTGCAAAAGCTGCTACATTACACATTTTGTTGCAGGTACAAAGAGAATATTAACACCCAAATGTTTAAGAACTGCACGCCATACACTGGCCCTAAAAAGTCATAAGGTTTTCACATAATTACTAGACACAACTAAATATCGAAAGGAGTTGAAAAGAATGACCAAGCAGTGAACAGTTCGAATAATAAATAAAAAATATCTTGAGAATGGCTTATGATACAAAGAAAGGTTATTTAGGATAAATTGGGTTATTTAAAGATATCTACATATTTTTGTGTGGCACATTTTCGTTTAGCATATACAAGATTATAAAAAATTCCCACCGAGCAAAATAGACTTCACAGTCTATTCCCAGAAATACCTATACAAATTCTATACATTTTGTTTGGCATGTAAATATCTTTAATGTGGTACATTTTAATCAAAATTATTAGAGCCATTTTTAGAAAATCAAACATTTCGAAGATGTTCCATGTTAAGAGTAGTTGAAGCAGGAGGGATTTCTTCAAAATCTTTGTAGTGCATCTTTGGAAGATATTGAACTTAAGTATCTAGTATGGTATTTATCCGACTACTCGTTTCCAATTTATGTTGTTCATAGACACGCACGCCCGCTTTTTTGTAAAACTTTATTTAGGGACCTCCAAACAGGTATTTCTCATAAAATATCGGTATATAATGTGTTTATGTACTTCTTGTATGTAGGGAACAAAGCAAAAGTAGGTCGCCATATGAAATTCCACGTTCTTTGCATGACCAAGAGAAAAAACGAATAGCGGCTTACCATCTATAAAAGTATAAGCATTTCAAAAGCCATTGCAATAACAAATGATGTATCGGAAATGGTTAATACTACGAAAAATAAATTGCGTGTTTTAAAAAGATCTACAGTTTTATGTAGTAACATTTTGTTACACAGAAAACTCAGCAAAGACATTTCACTTGTGGCACAAATTCTTAAACATACAGTGTTTTAACAAAAATCGTTAATTATGTTTGAGAATATAAAAAACCACGAAAATTTTTCAATGTAAAGAGTAGTTTGGTTTGAAAATCTTGTGTTTTATACTTGGAAGATGCTGAACTTAAATACCAAGTTTGTTATTTAATCAACTTCACGTTTTTGAGTTATGCTATTCACAGACACACATACAGACACATATATACATTTTTCTAAAATACTTTTGTTTTATGGGGTCTCAAAACTTGTATTTCCGTTGAAATCTCGATATCATATTTTTGAGTGGAATGTAATTACTTCCCCTATTTACTATATGCAAGTAATAGAGAGGGTAAAAATGGATATAGCAGTTGCTTTGGATGTTCGAGGTGTAAGTTCTTAATTAACATATCCAATACCCTGGAAGCATTCCTGTTTCCCGAGTTCCATCGGAAAGAACGCCCGCTACAAATTTTCCAGTCAATCAGATTTAATTACGCTTATGACCTCTTGTGACATACGTACAAAAGGCAATTACTGAAGGTATCATTAGAACCATGTCAACTAATACATGACAATTACTTCTGTAATGACGAACGTCAATTCTTTTATTTTGAGTTAAGGCAGCAGTAATTAATATAAGTATATAGATGTTTGTTTGCCAATGGTACATTACGAAGGTGGGAGGGAGGGAAGACGGTAGGATGGCATTGTGTTCAGATGACTGCACACCATTTGCGCAAAACTGACCTTGGGATACCGTCACATAACCGCAAAATTTACATTACATATACATTTATTTAGTAATTATAAAACATTCAGAATAATATAGTATTAAGTTAACTCTAACACAACAGTTATTTAGAATCATGGCAGCCTTCATTCATATTTTATCAATGCAAACATACTTTTATCATACACCGTTTTGTAAAAAGTTGTACAAGTGTGGTTGAACTACAGCTTAAAGCAAGAAATGTTTTAAAAGTTTTAATTAAAATAGACCTAATTAAATTACAAGTATACGAATAACAAAATTACACTTGTATGGACAAGTAATTGCTCAATGTAAGTACAGTATTTGTAGAGTTACGTTCAAAGATTTTTAAAGAAGTTTGATATCTGCGTCTACTTTTTAGTATTTAATCTTGTAGTTATACAAATTTTTCTGGCTTATAAAGCGATCGTAAAATTGTTCCAGTCACGTTTCACTGACCTCAATTGCTGAATATGTAGTACAGCATTTCCTCCAATTTAGCAAACAAGCTTGACCGGTCTACATTTCTTTCACTCAAACTTGAGAACTACATCGAACTACCAAAAAAATAATCAAATTACAGGAGATAATTTATGTAGGAGTGTATAGGTACTTTGTAAAGAGATGTCAAGGGACCATATTAAAAGTTTGAAATTCACAATTTCGAATTTGTTTTCTAATAGCCGACATTTGACAATGAAGTCATTAGTCTTCTTACACTCCAATATTTTTCATTATCATTTTGTATATTGAGAACTAATGGACATTTTTGAAGACGATTGTAGTCCATTTCTTCATTTAGACTACTTAGTGGACAAACTGAGGACTCCTATATTCCGATTCTATGTAAATATTTAGCCATACAATCATGTCCTGTTAACAATCGAAAGGCAGATCTGGCTCGTACTTTTGGATTCTGGGCAAGAACTTTCCAATTTGTTCCTTGAGAAATTGTAATGCTATTCATTTTGTTAACATTTTTATGTTGGTTTTTTATAATTGTTTTACAGAATCGAATGTTCATTTTCTAGTTGGTCCATAGGTGAGAAGGCATCCTTTTTTGACCAAGTTGCCTGCTCTCTCATTACCATATACACCACAACGTGTTGGTATCCATTGTAATGCTCTTCTTTTATTCAATTTGTTTAATTAGGTTATCATATTGATGATTTCTAATGTGTTATCAGAAATTATTGACAAGATTGTTGCTTTTGAGTCTGATAGGACAGCATTTGTAAAGTTTTTAATATTACGTAGAAGATGTCGTAGGGAATGGTTGATTGCTTTAATTGCTCCATCATAATTTGTTGTTCTATATTCTTAAGGATTTAGAAAAGGAAAAAAGAGAGCATTTTGCTCCTGCTCCCGCACCTTTTTCTTGTGAGATTAAGGATCCATCAGTAAATTTCGAATTTAAAAGGTTTGAAATAATCAACTTCGACTGCAAAGTAACAAATTTGGAAAAACGCCGAAACACATAAATATTGATATTCTTCTGTATTTCTGCACACAAAAAGGGAATATTTTCTTCGCTAATCCGGTTATTAAAATATATTTTAAAGTCACTGAATTGACTATGAACATCTCAGGTTAACAGTGCATAAACAATAGAATCCTAGGTTGACATTGAGGCAAACCCATGACCAACACAACGCAATTAAACACAAAGACCGGTTGCTAGGAACACTTCGTGTTACGTTGTCTGGGTTGTGATATATTACGCAATACAAGGATACAATAAGTGTGGGGTTCTCGCATAAAGTGCCGTAACCAATTAATCCTCGTAAAAACCATAAAGATAAGCTAATTACCAGAAAGAGTTAACGCACCGATGTTGCACTTGAAATACCTCGTGAATTAATGCATGTTTATGAGCGTAAGGTTTAGTAACTAATTATACTATTTAAAAGTACGGCTCGTGCAGGATTCGCTCCGAAATCCGCTGCACAAATAAACGGGCCACTGAACCGCGCCAGGCACTGGCTTCATGGTCAAGATTACACGTGGCTAAAAGCCATCATACACCACTGCGACCATGGAACAAAATGCAGCTGAATCAGCTATGAGTGATGGAATTTTTCAGGGGTTAAAGTCCTTAAAATGGTTTGCTTTGTCGTAGATTTATGGCACATAAAATTACCTGAAGCCTGATCAAGATGCCTAGAGCAAAATTGGTAAGAACGCTTAGAAGGTTAAAGAGCGTCCATAAATAAAATCTCAATTTCAATGTGTAAACTTAAGCTAACCTGATCCCAATTAAGCTAACCTAAACTAACCTAATCTTACGTAATGTAATCTAACTTCTAACCCCATCAGAGCTCTTCCTGACTTACCTAAACAGCCTAATCTAAGATACTAATGCTGATCCGACTTCCTCGTAACCTCACCTGACCTAACGCCATGTAATCTAACCTAACCAGGTCAGAGTTCAACCTGATCTTTCTAAAACCCTAACCTAGGATACCTAAATTTACCCAACCAACACTCCTAAACCACAGACCGTATGGTTTCACTGCGACTAGCAACAACCTGACGATCAACGCTTGCCTCATAATCGTATGTTATTTCTATTTCGCGACGTTCCCCTTCAGCACAATTCAATGAATTACCACAAAGCGCCGACTACTGGTCAAACCATAAACTAATCAGCGAGAGTACGTATGGAAATACATATCGTAGACTATTTCAACTTTAACAGCCTCAAATATAGTTTAATTAAAACTGAATCATCTTAAAGAAAATGAAAATTACGAAAATTATCCAATGCAATGGGAAGCTTATCTTCGCCTGGCATGCTTAAAGATGTGCGAGTCAAATATTAAATCCGGTATTTACCCGACTTTTCGTTTTCAAATACACATACACACACGATCTCTGGAACATAGGGTAATGATTATCTTAGAAGTGCTATTATAACGCAAGTGCTTCCATGAATCGACAAGGAAAACAGCTCCCGCGTGAATCAGTCGCCTTAGGCCAGTATAAATAATTTCCAGCTGCAAGCATGGAGTTCACCCGCAGATAAAAACTATAGGCCGCACTTCCTGTTGCAAGAGATGCTGTAAGGATGATTACATAACCTCAAATACCTTTTCGTGGCGTCATCTACCGTGAAACTTTCTTTTCTGGTTCCGAAAACAGTGACTACAAGCTTGCACTTTCAACGACAAGCACATCCGGACACCCGCGGAACACTGGTAATGGGGAAAGGTGTTAGGTAGGTTTCCAAGTGATCTTTGTCCGCTGGAAAACAAACCTTGTTAGCGAAAAAAAGCTTCGTTCAGTTCCATAACGTTCCAGAGCTTTTTCTGCTCCTTTCTCTTTTCTGCTTTCGGATGAACACAACTACCCAGGAGTATTCTCTCTTCCCAATTCACGCAAATATTATTCATAATCTCAATTATTTCAAACTACTCAATCAAATGCTTCTTCCAGATACACAAATCATATGCACTCCTTTGTCTCTGACGTTTGTCGATTGTTCGTATCAGTCTAGTTGATTTTCTTTTTTACTTTCTCTACTGGTAAGTAGAAAGAAGTATTGTTTTCCACCCAAAAATTCGATATCGAGATTTCATTGGAAATACATATTTTGAGGCCCCTGAATACAAAAGAAAAAGGTGCGCGCGCATGTGTGTATGTGTCAGTCTGTGTGTCAGTCTGTGGACAGCATAACTCTAAACCGAAAGGTCGATTAAAAACCAATGTTGGTATATATATTTAATGTATTTCAAAGATGCGACACGAAGATTTTGAAGAAAATTTCTCTGTCCTAAACTACCTTATATCCTATGTTTAACGTACGAATGTGATAATTACTTTCAGGTAAGGTTTTATAACTGTCACAGTTACGGTGCGTTAAGTTAACGTGTAACGGTTAAGTTATTTGTTTTCATGGTTATCACGTTCGCGGTTATATTACAGAAATGGTTACCAGTGATAATTAATAATTCGACGTGAACGATGTTGGTATAGACTTACTTTGATGCAATCTCAAAACACGTATTTCAGGCTATTGCAACACTTTGATTACTACGGTGGTTTATAATGGCAAAGTGCATTTGCACCTGATTCCACATTCCTGCACAAGTTTGTACAGTGAACTGTCTATATGGGAGCCTATATGTGTCAGGGTTGCCAACATAAATATAACTAAAGTTAAGCATATTGTAACTGTATTCACTTTTCTCAATTAATTATTTTCTCTAATTTCTTTACAGCTATGGTCTATGGAAGTGCAATTCACCAAATGCACTTCCTTTTCTAGCTCTTTGTGCACTCAAATTCACTTACACCTTTTGCATTCAAACTCTGAAAGGTGCCTCCTTGGCAACCTGACATCAGCTAAGGAACATCTGATCTATGGAATGCTTTCTACATAGAAACTCGAAGCAATGTCAACATAACAACTTAAATATTCTCATAGGTTGTTAGATATAACATTGTATATCAATGGCACGTACTTATTTTAGCTAGAGGAAGTATTGCATTCCACCTACAAGTTTCATACCGATTGCATCGGAAATACCTGTTTTGCGGTACACTTAATAAGCGTGTCGCGCATATATTTCTCTAAACAACACTCAAAAACCAGTCCGATGAACATTAAACTTCGTATTTAGGTTCAACATACTCCAAGGATGCGACGAGATTTTCAAGAGAATCCCTCCGACCTGAAACTATCTTTCATATGCAAAATTTTTCGTTTTTTATTTATGAAAAATTCCTCTAGCGATTGTGTTAAAGCTACTTTTAACAAAACGTATACTTTGTATTTTCTGCAAATAGCGTGTAAAGTCCACATTATTAACCAGTTTTGATTAACTTAATACTGCTAATAAATTACAGAAAATAGACAAAACCTTGCCGCGCAATAACGTTAGAACTCGACAAAACACAATCTATATTAACTAAATTGTTTGTACATTAACTATTTCCGAGATATTCATTGCTATTAGTTTGAAATGTTCAATACGTCAACATTTTTAAATGCTTAGTCAGCCCTCTTTTTCTTCTCGTGATGCTATGAAGTTTCAAAGCAACATAGAGCAAAAAAGGAGTTGACTATCGTTTGTCTTCTGCATTCCTTTTGTACCTACAATGAAATGTGAAAATACTTCTGTAAACGTTTCTCGGGGCAAATGGTGGTAATGGATAAAAGTAAGCTTTTTTTTAGCTTGCAGAACACCGGGATAGCTTAGAGTTTTCGCTCGGGCTCTTATACTGCCGGCCCATAGTTCGATTCCGGATCTGGGATGACGATTATAAGTTGTCCTATCCAATACTTTAGTTCTGACTAGCTTTTATGAAGCATCCTCAAGGACTCAAGTGATTCATAGTCCACAGTAAAAGCTGTAGGTCCTCTCGTTCCATCGCCATCGTAAAGAACAACTACCATCCGCTGGGTGCCTCAAGTTAATAGACGGATCCAGCCATCGTTTGTTGGAGAACGGTTCTCCGATCATGAACCATAAGGGGAGCGTTGAAACAACAATAACGTAAGATTATTTTACTGAAGAGACATGAAAATAAATTATAGTCATGTGAATAAAACACAGCGCACTTTTACTTTCTCTACTGCATATAGTAAGGTAAATACAGCATTCGACCCAAAATTTCGATGCTCAGATTTCACCGGAAATGTTTTGAGGCCCCCTGAATCATAAAAACACCATTTTTAGACAAATATCCGTGTGTGTGTGTGTGTGTGTGTGTGTGTGTGTGTGTGTGTGTGTGTGTGTGTGTGTGAACAGCACAATTCAAAAACGAAAAGCCGGTTAAAAACCAAAGTTGATATTTAAGTTTAATATTTTTCAAGGATCCCACACGAAGATTTAGAAGAAAATTCCTCCAACCTAAATTACCCTTTATATGGAAAATTTTTCGAAAATGTTTATTTTCTAGAAAATGCCTCCAACGATTTTGATTAAAATTTCATGTTTAAAATATTTGTATGGCAAATGAAATGTATATTTTTAATTTTCTGGCTATAGCCCACGTAGTCCTGTTTACTCTTATGACTTTTGCATTACTGGTAAGCCGTAATGGATAGCCAAAATCTTACTGTACAAAAAATGCAGATCTCGTTAAGACAAACAATTTATGTTCAAATTACGATTTTTTTTTTTTTTTTTTTTTTTTTTTTTTTCTCCCAGAATGAACCATTTCGGATACTTATACTTTTCTTAACTGTAAGGTCGTTCACTTTTTTATCTCCTGACCGTGCAAAGAGAACGGCATTTTAAGCCTTTATTGGCGACCAGCTTTAAAAGATTTGACTATCGTTCAAAGCCTACTGGATTCCCATATTCCCCTTGCACCAACAAGGAAATAAACAACAAGGTAATTTCTGCAGATGAGTATCTCAACTAACACGAAGAAGATAGAGGAGTAAGAGTTTGTAAAAATGGTTAGTACAAGAGTAGAGAAAGTCATGTGTGTGCAACACATCAGATTTTTCTTACGTATAGGTTTTTGCTGCAGCTACAGAAGCTTCCATGTGCAGATAATTTGCACTGAAATGAGCTGCTCTTATGTCTGACCTCTCCTAAATATCTTAGTTATTTTCGCAGATAGGTGTTTGCAACCGTGTTGTCTCTATCATTAACCTCACTGTTTCTGTGAACTTTCAGACCTTGATAGTAACAGCTGCTTCACAACAAACGGCCGTTATCTTAATCAATTTGCTTCACCAAGAACGTCTGTATAAAACACCCTCCGAAGAGACTCATCTTGTAACCGGTTTCTTTATTCATTTGCTTTTCCTTATTTCTGTTTCATCTTGACATTAAGAACCAGTTCCCTGTTGCACCATACCGGCGTGCAAGTGTTTTTTCCCTGTGTAGGCATTTGGTGAAACATCAAGTTATTGCATCGTCACGGCGAAGATTGGTACATCAGAATCAACAACATGCATTGTAACCCAAGTACCAGAGACAACTCTGTAGCCACAAAGCTGCGGTTCTGGACCACTCTATAGTGTCAAGAGTGGAAAACTGTGTCAGTTTCTTAGAATGTTTTCTGAGGTCTGGAAATTATTTCTGCGAAGGTTTCATGCTGAAAGTTAAAATAGATCAATACTACCTTGTGGTTTCTATTATAAAATAACTTCCAAAGCTTAAGTCCTCGTCGTTTTTATTTTCCGCTTTATTAATATAATAGACTCATGCTCTATTCGGACAAAGATGTCACAATGCCAAGAGAGTTCAGTATTAGTAGTAATAAACCTTAACATTCATTCTCCGATCAACCTGAACTGGGTTTCTCCTGGTTTCCCCAGCACAGAGACACCACCTGTCTCACCTGATTAACTCTTCCCCACTAATTATTCTCGGTGCGTTAATCCTATAACCCAATTCTTCTCGTCTGTGTAAGAAGAGGAAAAATAACTCAAGATAAAATATCCCTCCCACTTTGTGCAGACTTTGGACTGCGAAACCCTTTCGCAGGCTGGTGTGGTCAAAGCTCTTGACTTTCATGAGTAAAATTGTGTCTATTTTATAAACAATGCCATCAAATAATGAACTTACTTAAAATAAACAAAAGCCACGTGCTTAATAGTATACTATGCAACAAGAGCATAATGACAGCAATTAATATGGGAGTATATTTTATAAAACGAGCGGTAGCGAGGAAATGTATGTCTATATATGTTTTCCTTGTTTCGGTGAGAGGAACATTTCCCAAGTTTGGCTGATAGGTACATTGTGTAATGGTGATGCCTAATGAATTATTGGCAAGAAGGAGACATAGTAGATTAACATTTCAACTAAGGGGAGATTAAATTATCTGTTACGACAATGTTAAATTTACTCACTCTGGTAACTTATTATCTCAGAAACTATTTAAAATATCGGACTGAATTTTTACGGAGTGTATATGCATTCTTTTTGTTTACTGATCTATTTTATAGACTATATTTGTTTATAGTAAGACAGCATTATTTTCCTAACTATATCACCTGATTAAAATGTATCAGAAATTATTCTTTTAAAACGTAACCAATCATGTTGTCCCACCAAGGCAGATTTACAACAGCACTTAGAGGTTACTTTTATCATCCTAAAATTTAATTTAGTCATATTTAATAGTTTCTGAGAAACTATTAAGGAATGAGATTATTTTCATTGTCCTAAAATTTAATTTAGATACATTTAATGGTTTCCCAGAAAACGGAACATGCAGATGTATCAGAAAATGCCATTAACAGAAATACCATTCAAAGAAAACCTAGAGAAAGCAAACAAATATATTTGCAAAGAAGGAAACCATATGGTTTGAGAGTACATAGAAGCTGCCATAATTAACAGCAGCACCAATTCGTAGAACACAAAATACCGTAAAAATGGGCTAAACTTTACCACTACCCTAAGGTGTGTAGTAGTTGCACCTTTTTCTGCGAAATGGTGCAGAATTAAAAATGCAAAATTACAGTTGCGGTATCATTTTTTAAAAAAAATGTGATGTATGCATTCGTATTACTTTCTCTGTTCACTCTTACAGCGAATTCTTACAAAATATTCTGCTTATACCTGCTAATACAAGTATTTGAAAATTCAAACCAATAACAAGAAATATCTCAGAAAGAGTGAAGTCCACAGAACATAAATGGTGTAGTTTAACGATTGATGCAATTTTTTGTGTACTAATTTTGTCTATCTCTTGCGGTTTATCAGTTATGCAGAAGAAGAAGACGTTATTTCTATTAAATATATGATATACCTACAGTTCATTTGCAATAAAAGTATTCTTAAACATGGTAATTTAGTCAAAATCGTTAGAGCCATTTTGAAAATATGTCAAATTCAAAACTTTCGGAAAATGTTTCATGTAGAAGATACTTCGCGTTTCCGGAAGTTTTTTGAAAATCTTAGTGTCGCATCCTTTGAAGGCCAAGTCGCTTTTGATCTGTGCTGTTTACAGGGAGACGCGCGCGCTCGCACACACCAGATACACATCTTTTCTAATTCTTTTTTACTCAGGGAGCCTCAAAACATGCATTTCCGGTTAACTCTCGGTATCAAGTTTTTGGATGGAATACTATACTACCTCTAATTTGTGTAAGTACATAGTAGAGAAAGTAAAAGTATACATTTAAAGTATAAATATTGTGTCTACAATGATAACATAGGGAGGCATTATTCATCGACATGATCATTAAGTTGACAGCCAGTAGCTAGGAAGAAGTTTCTTCGCTAATTGGAAGTGCAATTTGAGGTCATAAGGAAATCTGCAACTGTTCCCTTTTACTTTTACCACTTTCTTGATTCTTGCCTATAGCTGTGATCATGACTATGCAAGAGAAAGAAATGTGATCCACTACTGTTTACGTAACACTTCCTACAAAGGTTGCTTTTGATTTATTGCTCGTCATCAACATCCTGGAAAAACCAACAAAACCAAACTCAAATCGCCTTCTAACGTACCAGATGTTTTTGCTTGCAGTAAGGAAAAGGAGCTAATGCAAAAGCTGTTTCCGCGGGAATTAACATTATTTATTCTTCTTTTTCTTAAATCAAACAACCCGCTGTACTACAGCTAGAAGACTGGTCAAGCCTAAGACCTGTGCTCCAGGGATTCCCATCAGTTCGAACCTGTTTCGTACGAAGGTGTGTCTTGTGCAGGTGTGCAAAATCTAGGTTTTCCCGCAAAATTTAATTATTAACGTTGGTGATAAAATAAAAATTCTAGTACATTACGTTCACGTGACTTTTCTATAAACTACTGTTTATTGGTACCTACATCGCTTCTACAACCTATTCTTTGAAAGAGTATTTTTTCACCTTCTTCATGCTTAAAGTGGAAACAGCTTATGGGCAGTTTTCAAGCGTTTAATATGGCCAACATTACACTAGTGGAAATTACATCAAAAAGCAGTACTGCTAACCTACATTATAAAAGCATTACTAAACACGTGAACCTACTCACCTTCGGCAAATCTTGTTCTGCAATAACACTTTTCCGAACGTCCTAAAATATTTAATGCACTGCTGTGTTGTGAGCATAAATATAACAACAGTAACCATAACTGCACATTAATACCCTATAACATTTCAAGGGAAAACCACGCACACGAGCAATACAATGGCGTCCACAGATTAATAAGGCGTCTAAACTGAACCTTGTTTTAAATTCTATCAGCTGCCTTCCCTGCAACGGGTTCAAAAATGAGGGCTTCTGTGGCAACATAACGGATGCAATAACACCAACTATGGCCGTAGCTTTACCATAGTTGTATTTTACGAACAGTTGGCCCCACTAAAGCAACCAGACCACACCATAATGGGGGTATATGTCACAGTTGGTTTTGGGGGTACCTATTACAATAAGCTACTCTAATGCATGTAAACACCGTATGCATTGTTTGTTCTCGGAAGTCTGATGTTTCACATTGCACCAATGGCGGTTCAATCACACAAATCACAAAATACAGTTGTTAACCCCCACGTTGCTCGTTGCAACATCTGATTCCCCTATTTTCTGTCTCATTCTATTACTTTTCTCGTGGCATTGGTCTTCCAAGAGCTAAATGTCCATGCGTGGAGTGCGCACGCTTACTTGGAGAAAACGTGATAGCGTTACACTGAATACCTTCATTGTCTCACCTGACTTTGATCCGCCACATGTTAACCATTAGAGTAGTGCAATAATAATCAATTAATCAACATAAACTTTTGCAGAAATAAATTTATTAATCATTTCGTCACAGGTACAAGGAAATCCAATCGATAATCAAATGTTTAACGGTGTTTCGGTGTATGCAGGCCTGCAAATTCCATACTGTTTCCATGATCTCGCGAGAAACAACTGAACAGCGATGAGACTTAAAACATAGCAAATGAGAGAACAATTCAAATCAATAATAACGACACTTCGGGATTGGCTGTTGCCACAAAGGAAAATCTGGTGTGTTGCACTCACATGACTTCTCTACTCTTGTACTAAATATTCCTACAAACATTTA
Source organism: Tenodera sinensis (assembly GCA_030765045.1). Lineage (NCBI taxonomy): Eukaryota > Metazoa > Arthropoda > Insecta > Mantodea > Mantidae > Tenodera > Tenodera sinensis. The sequence goes on from CM060965.1 coordinate 45,898,413, forward strand.
TTCCTCTATCTTCTTCATGTTAATCTAGATGAAAATTTGCAGTTACCTTATTGCTAATTTTCTCGTAGGAGCAAGAGAAATGTGGGAATACAGTAACGATATTCATCTTTTAAAATCTGTTGGCAAAGTAATGCCTTTGAAATCCATTCTCTTTGCATGGCCATGGAATAAAAGCAACGTATTGCTGTTTGAGAAAAGTGTAAGTACTAGAAAATTCAAACAAATAAAAGAATTACCTCGGAAATGGTTCACTCCACGCAAAATTATATTTAACATAATTATGCGATTAAACGAAATTTACACTTTATCTGTGGTGAGAGTTTGGTTATCTCTTACGGTTTATGAGTTTGGAAAAGCCATTCATAATGAAGAGGATTTATGAGGACATTCCTGAAAATTCAAGATAGGTATACACTTCATTTGGCATTTTGGCATTTTTTAAAAGTTTTCATATAAAGGGTAATCTGAGTGAGCGGATTTTCTTGAAATTCTTCGTGTCACATCTTTGGAAAATGCTGAACTTAACTATCGAGTTTCGAATTTAACTAACTTTTCGCTTTTGAGTTAGGTATGTTGTTCGTACAGACAGACACCTATTTTTAAAAATTCCTTTTTGGATTCAGGGAGTCTCAAAACATGTATTTCTGGTGAAATCTCGGTATCGAATTTTGGATGGAATGCAATGCTTCCCCTGCCTTACTCTGCTGTATGTAGCAGAGACAGCAAAGGACTATTTGAGAATAACTCAATAACTTCAAAAAAAGTGTAATTTTTGTGTAGTACGTTTTGGTCTATCTCCTAATGTTTACCAGTTATAAAAATTACACAAAATTACTTCGGGATGAGGAGGACTCCATAGGCATTCGCAGAACGTTCAAGATATGCATTATATTTTGTTATGTAAATATCTTAAATATATGGTCTTTTAATCAAAATGGTTAAAACTATTTTTGAGAAAATCAAAGTTTTGAGGAAGATTCGGCGTAGAAGATACCAAATGATTGACCATGTTAACCCAAACTATCAATATCCACAAACGACGAGGAAAGTTGGAAATGAAGGAGAAGGGATGCAAGAGATTGGGTTTGGAGTATCAAACGATTGACCAACTGATTAATAACAATTGATTAGATACATTTACCACAAACACAGCTCTCCTTCAATAACTGAAACAACTTACTAGTACTATTTAGTAACAATTTTACATAGCCAACCACCTTAATCTGCTCGGTTTAGTATCACCATCATCATCATCACCATGATTCAAGTTTTGGACCCATGGATCCGTTCCGTCCCTATCAATCAATAACAACTCTCCATTTCTTCCTCAGTCTTCCTATGTTTCTTTTACCGATTGGAATGTGGTCGGTTACTATTCTAGGGAAGTTGTCCTTGTTCACCCTCTGTACATGTCTCCAATTTTCTTTATTCTGTTTAATCCTTTCCATTAAGTTAAATATGTTCAATTCTTCTCTTATTTATTCATTTGTTTTATAATCTAGCAGAGAGTATCCAACCACTGGTCTTAAAAACCTCATTTCTGCCGATTCAATTTTTCTTTTTTCTGTTTTCTGTTTAATGCCCATGTTTCACTTGAATACAGTAGTACAGGGACGGCCGCCATTGTCTTATAAAATTTGATTTGCATTTCTCTTCTAGTTTTCCTTCTAAAGGTTCTCTTCATTGTGCCGCACATGAGACTGAATTTATTTAATTTTTGTCAGCATCTGTCTCAACTAATAGAGCGATTAATTCTGATCCGAAGTAGTTAAATGTTGCCACCTGTTGTTTGGTTTTCTTATTTATTATAATCTTTCTTCTAACATGCTCCTTTCCTTTAAATGTTAAAACTCTAGTTTTATTTGTAGATATTTTTTGAGGTTCTAATATTTTACTTAATATACGTAATTTCATTTGTAGAGCATTCTCTGAGTCTTCAATAAGTTCTTAATCGTCAGCGTATAATACTCGTATAATGTCCATTGCTTATCCATTAATACGTAAACGTTTACTAAAGCTATTCTGCAGGTACTGACGGATTCGTCCATATAGTTTCCTCCATTCTTTTAAACTTATTCCTACCTTGTTATCATATCTTGATCCGACCGGTTTCTCGATTGTTGGGGAATACCAGTAAGAGAATTTCTCTATCGCACTTAACCGATTTCGTTTCACCATTTCTTTGATTGTGAATTGAATAGAATTTTAAAAAATTGTAGAGAAGAAAACAAACTCAGGGCTTTTGAAAGGAGCTATAATAATACCAAAGTTTCATTACAGAACCACTAATACCTATTTACAGCAGCCAAGATTTATTAACTGTAGTGTTGTGGTTAAGCTTTTTGCCAATAACTTCAAATGCTCCGGGCATTTCTGTGGTGGAACCGTTGCCTAACGGGCCTTTAAATGTAGGAATGTTTTGTTTTAAAGAAAAACAGTTGTTGATTTTTAGCCTTGCTACTTGTTATTAGCTTCACGAAAGCGTGTAAATGTAGCTATTTTCTTCCCCATTATTATACTAGATGCATTTTTACTTTCTCTACTAGGTACGTATTTACAGTAAGTAAAGGAGGTATGTATTCCACCCAAAATTTCGATACCGAAATTTCACCGGAAATACATGCTTTGAGAGTCACTGAATAAAAAAAAGCATTTTGGGAAAAGATACATATGTATGTGAATAGCACAGCTCAAAGACGAAAATTTGATTAAATATCAAACTTGGAATATAAGTTTAGAATCTTTCAAGAGTACAAGACACGAACAGTTTCAGGAAACCCCCCCCCCCTCAAATTACTCTTTACATGGAAAAATTTTCGAAAATATTGATTTTCTCAAAAGAGGCTCTAACAAGTTTGATTGAAATACTATCAGTTTAAGATATTTTCTGGTAAATGAAATTAATATCTTGAGTTTTCTGGAAATAGCCTCCAAAGTCATCTTAATTCTGAATGACTTTTCCATAACTGGTAAACCATGAGATAGTCCAAAATTTTAAAAGCTAGATCTCATTAAACCATATATTTGTCAAATAGTTTCCCCTTTTTTAGATATTTCCTAGAAAAATGAGTATAAACGTTTATTTTCTTGTATGAACATATATGTAAACATTCATATGTTCGTCCGGTCCATACTTTCTTGCGGTCTCTCTGTTCGTCTCTCTGTCTCTACTTTTGGCACAAAGAACAGATGTAAGTTTGAAGCTTACGTCGTAACTACGTCCGATACCTTGCTTTTCGCTCTAAATGATCATTCATCACGGCAGAAAATAAGCTTTCTTTCCAGTGTGCAGCGTCCCATGAAAACAATATACATAATATTAATGCCAAAACGCCGGTAAAAGTTTGCATTGGTGCACAACAAAATGCTGCCAGTTACGGTTCCAGGTGCTAGCTATTTCAATTGAGCCTAGATTTTAACAGCAAAGGCACATACATACGTTAAAAGTCCAAGTAGCCAATATAAGCCCTTGAAATTTGGTCCAAACATGTGATCTACTTTTTGGGTAATGCAGTAGTTGTAAAAATAACTAAGATGTGACCTAAATCTCCAAATTAATGAGAAATCTGCGTTCCAATTCCAATTCTAGACTGTTTCAGTCAATTTGACTTAAAAAGGAGTTCAAGGTTTTGTTGTTTAGGGGAAAGTTGGAAGCTGAGAAGTTTACAGCTGATTCAGAAAGCAACGTGTATCTCCATCCATTTCGATTGTGCTTTGGAACAGGTTTCTATACACGTCCGGAAGGTTTATAGTAGCTCCAGTTATATAAGTTGATCTGTGTCATGGTAATTCGCTCTAATGAATAATTTGTAAAGAATTAATTGGTTACATAATCAGTCCAAAGTGATATGATGAATCTCTTTCGTAAGGATATTTATCTCGTTTACCTTAGACTTCCCGTGTCACTGAATTCTGGCATGGGAGATTGACAGAAGCACTATCAACAGTTGTAATGAAGTGTTTACTTGACTTTGAAAACCAGTACACACGTTTAAGCTCAATAATGATAATAATAATAATAATAATAATAATAATAATAATAATAATAATAATAATAATAATAATAATAATAATAATAATAATAATAATAATAATAATAATAATAATAATAATAATAATAATAATAATAATAATAATAATAATAATAATAATAATAATAATAATAATAATAATAATAATAATAATAATAATAATAATAATAATAATAATAACTCGATAGCAAACATGCAATTTAGATACTAGATTTGTTGCAGAGCTACCTGGAGTAATAGCTACGTTTATCCGCTGCCCTTGCTTTAAGGACGTTTGTACAAGATCAAGGAAGCCATCATTTCTAGCAGAGTAAGGTTTGGCCTTCAAGCATACCTATAAAATCCACGGAATACTTGATTGCTGGGCTTCGTGGAGCCAGCATCAGGGATGTGACAAACAGTTATCTTCGTGCAGCGGTTAGAACTGTCGCAGATACGATGCATTAACCCATACATGTGAAGGTTACGTGCAATGGTTACTAATAATGATTAAGTTATTTGCTTTCATGACTATAACGTTAGCAAGTACAATTAGATAACACTTAGCTGTAACTATGTTTTAATATGAATGATGTAAATACGAAACTTGGTTGATGCAATCTAAAAATAATTTTCTCTATCTGTGACAACACTTTGAATATTACGTTGGTTTATAATCGCAAGCTGCATTTACCATCACATATATGTATATACAGGTATTTACATATATATAAAAAAGCCACCGACAACGCTTAATATGTTCTACGGAAATGCAAACTGATTGATTTTCAAATAGGAACCCCTGTCCGGAAATGCACGGTTTGGACGCTGTAGCGTATCGAAGTATGAGATGGGTGTACCTTCATATTTCGTCAATAAACCTAACATCGAGCTGTCTACATTACAAACGGGCTTCGAACTGTGTGCTTCCTACATCATTGCAGAGCCAACATCGACGGTGGTGATGAGCCTCATACACATGACCGAACACGTGCGATTGTTTTTGAAGATTTTCAATCGCTCTGTGGGCTCCAGTCATAAGGTCACAGGAGTGTCATAAACCATATTCTTCAAACAAATCCACAGAAAATAGTCGAGAGGTGTTGGATCTGGCGACCGTGCTGGCCATGGAACTGGTCCACCTCTACCAATCCATCAATTTGCATATGCGACATTGAGGTGATTCTGCACATTTACATCAAAGTGTGCTCAGATTGGCCATTTCAGCAGCTGTGTACTGGTATGTGTCGCGCTGTGGTTAAGAAAGGTTACTATATTGGAAATTCCACAAGTAACGCAGTAGGATGCGCACCAAGGACATTATGGAGGAATGCAGCGTATTCACAGGAATGTTATTAGGCTCAGGTCGTTCATTCGCATTACACAGATGGCTAAAGGGTTACATATCTTCCTTATTAAGATATCAAAACCAATGTTAACAAATTGCCACAATCGTTCGTTCTGAAACTTTCGACGCTGTCCAGCGTGCAAACCGTGTATTTCCGGGCAGGGATTCCTATTTTAAAACGGACCATTTGCCATCCATACTAAGCGTTGTCGGTGGGATTTTTTTTTTTTTTTTTAAATATGGGGGTGGGGGACACCCAGTATATAGTGAGAAATCATTATTAATTACAGTTGATGCCTGCTCGAAAGCTACTTTAATTTACATCGTATATATCGAACAACTGACAAAAGATGTCATTCATTATTAATCATATAACTAAATAAATGGGACGTGGCAGGAAAAGCCTAGTGCAAGTTTAACACAAAAGTTCAATTTTTATTTGTAAATATACATTCTGTTAGTCATAATTACACAGAAGAATTCAGTTTGTTTCTCAATTAATTATCCCTGCCTTGTTAATTGTGCCTGTATATAATGTATTTTTTTTATGCTATACTGTGCATTCCATTGACATGTTAAATGTTCACGGACCCCCGTAGCTACTTGTGCACTCGTTGAACTCAATATAATCTAATAAATGTGGAAAACCTAGGGAAATTAAACTACTGTTTCGATCTAGGTGAATTGCATTGAGGGCATGTTCGCATCAGTAGAAGGCTGCAAAATGTCTCGCAGGAAAGTGAAATGGTATTGGTAACTTTTAATTGATTAACTTTTGACTGCTATAGTATGAGAAATGCCATGCATTTCTTTTAATATTTTTGTATCCGACTTTTCCACAAAATAAGACCCTGAAAATGTATATTGTGTGTTCTGTACAACTGTATTTAAATTGGATCCTCTAAGCCTGGTTACACCTGACAAATAGTCATCGTTGTGAAGCCGTCTTCGTGGTTCAAATGTAAGAGCGAGAAATGTATAATGTATCAACGTCGATGTACCATTGGCTTACATCTTGTTTACTGATTTGGTTCTTCGAAATTACCATTCCGCTATTTACCTAGAAGGGAGTACCCGCCTCTCTTGTACCCTAGTTTGCCGATTGCCGATTTTAACAACTTTATCAGGAAAGGTAGAATCAGAATAAAAAATGCAATGCCATAGTTGGGGTTTCAACCATAGTACTTCCGGTCTCCGCCTAAACACTGAGCTACCATGGCAACATGCCGGCATAACATTAAATTGTCCAAGTGACTCACATGTTTCCTGTAAACCACAAGATCTCAAATTCATATGAGATAACATATCTTAATGCATACAACGCTGTAAGTAGAAAATACTGGAGGAATAATAATAATAATAATAATAATAATAATAATAATAATAATAATAATAATAATAATAATAATAATAATAATAATAATAATAATAATAATAATAATAATGAATCCTTGTTTGATTTGTAAATGCCAGCCCTTTTGATTTTGCTGAAAGTGAATCCCTTATCCATGCCTTCTTTCTGACTAGCTCATATGAAGTAGTAGGTACCTCCAAGGTTCTGAGTCCACAGTAAAAGCTGTAGGTCCTCTCGTTGCATCGCCATTGTAACGGATGCACCCGCTGCACATCTGCAATTAAAAATGTATTTAGCCATGACTTGGAGGAAAGAGGTTTCCCCGAAGGTTATTAACCATATAGGGAGCGTTGAAGCGTCTCTGCCAAGTAACTAAGGGAAACAGCGCCTGAACTATTACGCTATGTACTTTCTGAGGGCATTGCTTGTAAAAGGACAGGCCTGACTCAGTTGCAATAAACATCCTCACAATGCAAACAAGTTTCGGATAAAATGAATCAGCTAACCTTGGATCTGAGCATATATTGCCGGCTGCATTAATTTAGCTGCGGTGTCCTTTAGAAATTGTGTTAAATAACCTGTATTCAGCCTGCATGTATATCACCTAATTATACGCTATAAAACAAGCCACACTCACGTGTTAGCGGTCAAGTCAGTTTACTGACGCAAGTGATGGGGCAACGCGCACGTGATTTTTTTGTACTTTACATCTCAGAAGGAAAATACAAAAACATGAGATCATAACAAGGCACGCCCTTGAGTAGCTTCTAGGCGGTTAAACTAAGGATTATGTACGTTTAATTAAATTTCCTACGTAACAAAGGAACGTAAACAAACATTTTCTTTACGGATTATCAATAGTTGGTAGACATATTACACAAAAATTTGATGTATTGCACTACATGACTTTCTCTACTCTTGTACTAACTATTCTTACAAACACTTATTCTTCTATCTTCTTCATGTTAGTCGAGATAAACATTTGCAGAATTTATCATATTGTTAATTTTCTTGTAGATGCAAAGGGAATATGGGAATAGAGTAAGCTTTGAGAGATAGTCAAATCTTCTAAAACTGGTCGCTAAATGAAGGCTTTGCGATTCCGTTCTCTTCACATGGCCAAAGTCATAAAAAGTGAGTTGAAGTGCAAGGTGTTCCTTTCATTTCCAGATCATTCTGAGGTAAATAATGTAACATGGATAAAAGCACCACTTTTTATGTAAATAGTTTAATACACAAAATGTATATATCATAGCTGTCGCAAAATTTAATGGCGGCTGGTTCAACACAAAATCCAATCATAGGCTTGCCACGCTTTGCAGCATTGTATAGTTTAGGCGTGGGGAAGAGGGGTGACAGAAGTGTAATGGAGTATTCAAGATGCTCTCGGGCTTCGAGCCAGGTGTAGTGATGATGATGGGAGAGATGTACACTCCCGAAACGTCGATGGCTCGAAGCCCGAGATCATCTTGAATATGTTCGTCGCTAGGAAAGCTTCAAATCATATGTGTAACGGAGTATTTACTCTCTCTACTTACTGACACAATTTGAAGGACTGACCGGTTGTCTGAGGTAGACAGACAATAGCAGGAGGCGTGGCCTGGTAGCTAATCGCTGTGAGGCAGTAGAAGGGGTTAAAACTACGACATAAGGGAAGTGACACGTTGAGTCAATTCTCCCCATCTATGGCAGAGTTAAACACGCTGTGAAATCAGACTGTAAAACCAGTGATATAAGCATCTTTTGCGCCCACAAAATGTATTTGTACAACAGGAAAAAGCATAGTAATAGTCAACTATCAGCCGTCTTTAAATTTTGTGGCTACCTTAATATAGAGCCTCTATGACTTCTACATGGCCGAGGTCACTGTTTAGGCAAGAGGTATGAATGAAACGAATTACTGAAAGTATGAATGAACCCGCAGTATGCCAAGCTTAAAATTACCTATGTCTTTCCAGGTTAGTGGAAACCTTGTCCTAGCTATTTGACCTTTACCGAGTTTTGAAATCGGAACTTTCGGTAAGGTAAACCCCGTTCCTCCGCGTGGCCATTTTTACCACATCCCCTATCCCCATACGTTGTTTATCACTCTATTACCGTGTCTTGCATTCGTTTTTATATTCATTATGATCTATACCAAATAAACGGAATCTATCACATTCATAAAATAATTATTCACTATCAGTTTGATGACATATGCTTGCAACGTTGGTTCATAACAAAACAATTATCGCAAACCTGAAAAACACAAGAAATGTTTTCTTTTCGGTGTGCTCTGTTTTCAGTATCATTCTAAACAACATTTATAATGGTCTCCATCTCATTATACCTATAACGTCTCCACTTATTGCCATAAATGTTGCACGCCTGGTGAATGAAAATTGCACAATACGATTTTATCTTAAATTCTAAGGTACAATTTTTACATTCTCTACTACGCACCATCTTACCTTTGAATCACATGACTCAAAATCGAAAAGTCAATTAAACACCAAACTTAATTATTATTACGGCAGGTTGTCACAGTAGCTTAATGGTTAGAGCACCCGACTGGTAAGCGAAGGTTCTGTGGTTCTGTGGCATTGAATTTTTCAGTTCTAGTTCTACCTCTGAAACCAAACTTGATATTTAAGTTCAGATTTTCTAAAGATGCTGCAAGAATATGGTCAAGAAAATCTTCCAATCATAAACTACCCTTTACATGGAAAAAAGTTCAAACATTGTGTGAGAGTGTGTTTGTGTGTGTGTGTGTGTGTGTGTGTGTGTGTGTGTGTGTGTGTGTGTGTGTGTGTGTGTGTGTGTGTATGTGTAAACGGCTCTAATGATTTTGAGATATGTTTAAGATATTTTCATGACAAATGAAATGTATATCTTGAATTTTCTGGGATTAGCCTCTCAAGTCTGCATCATAAATAACTTTTGCTTAACTGCTAAACCGTAAGAGATAACAACAGTTACACTGCACAAAAAAAAAATGTAGATCTCGTCAAAGCACAGAGTTTACTTAAATTGAAAGTTTTTGTGGAGCTAACCATTTCCAAGGCATTCCTTGTTATTGTTTTGAATTTTGAAATACTTATTTTCCTTAAACAGTAAGTCGTTATTCGTATTTTTTCTATCTCTTAGCTACGTAAAGAGAATAGAATTTCAAAGAAATAAATTTATGATCAGCTTTTAAAGATCTGACTGTCCTTAAAGCCTACTATATTTCCCTATTCCCATTGTACCTACAAGGAAATATATAGTAAGATGATTTCTGCAAATGTTTATCTCGATTAACGCGAAGTAGATAAAAGAATAAAGGTTTGTAAGAATCATTTGTACAAAACTAAAACTCATGTGAGTGCAACACCTCAGATTTTTTAAACATCCACAGTTATTTTTACTTACTCCACCACGTTCCTATAAGGTAGCGGAAGTATTGTAAATTCCATATCGTTTATTTCACTGGAAAAATAACAGAATCATTTTTAGACAAATATTCCTGCGTGTGTCTATAAACAACACAACTCAAAACAAAATGATGAATATCAAGCTTGGTATTAAGTTCAACATCTTTTAGGGATCCGACACAAAATTTTTCAAGAAAATCACTCAAATTACCTTCACATGGAAAACCTGTCGTGATTTTGATTTTCACAAAACAGCTTAAATATTTTGATTAAAATACCATATGTTAAAACATTTGTATGTCTAATAAAATGTATATCCTGAATGGTAAAGAAAGTAAAACGTGAAACAATAATTAAAAATCCTATTTTAGAAGCCTAAAATATCTAAAAATCTACACTAATATTAAACAGAGAAAAAATGTAATGCTTGTCTCCACTACTCTTGAACGAACTATTCTTAAAAATGTCTACTTCATATTAATCGAGAAAAACATGTGTAAAAATTATCGTATTGCTGATTCTCTTGTAACTGCAAGGGGTATATGAAGGCACAGTAGACTTTAAGCCATAGTCAAACGTTTTAAGAGCTGGTTTTTGAGTGATGGCTTTGAAATTCCATTCTCTTTTGATGGTCCAGAGATTAAAAATCAATCAGGCATTCCTATTTGAGAAAAGTGTATGCACTGGAAATTTCAAGCAAATAACAAGAAATATCTCCAAAGTGGTTAACTCTACAGAAAATAGTGTTTTACATAAATTGTGTATTTTAACGAGATCTGCATTTTCTGTCTGGTCAAATTGTGTCTATCTCTTACGATTTACTAGTTATGCAAAAGTCATCCAAAATGAAGGGGACTTCTGAGAATATTTCCAGAAAATACAATATACACATTTAATTCGCCATAACATTGTATTATACATGTGGTATTTTAATAAAAATAGTTAGAGCCATTTTTGAGAAAATCAAAATTTCAAAGAAAATGTTTCACATAGAGGACAGTCCAGGGTAGAGGGATTTTCTTAAAAATCTTCACGTCGCATCCTTGGAAGAAGCTAAACTTAAACCAAAAACGTTTGGTACTTAACAACTTTTCGTTTTTGAATTACATTGTTTACCTACACACACAGACACACATTAAAAACTTTTTCTAGAGTTATATTTTGGGGTTAAGGAGACCTTTCCGATGAAATCTAGACATAGAGTCTTGTGTGGAATACAATGTTATCTCTACTTAGCTGTTAAGCAGTAATAGTAGAGAAAGTTCATCCTCTCCTGAGGTTCCAAAAAGAGCAATCCATTAAAAGCAGTGTTCTGAAACAGGAAGGGCTGTGATGTAATTTGCAGGAAGTGCATTTTATGGTATCAAGGATTAACTCAGGCCTGACATGATTCGCAAACGCTTCAGTGAGCAATTTCCATTGAAGTGAAAAGGCCTGAAATTAAACCACAGCAAACGGAGCATAGATAGCAGTTTAGCGATGTTTACAAATTATTTACATTAGCCCAGATTTCTGAGAACGCACGCACTTTTATCTCACGTGTTGTAAGAACACTTGAATCCCAAATAGGCAGTTTAACCTCCTTTCTCGACCTCTCCTTTTACACAAAAACTAAACTGAGAAGAAGATATGAATGTTCACAAGTTCGCATTTCCCCAAAGTACGATTGAACCTACATTATCTTTGCATTTCAAGCTTCCATACTGATTCACAGAATACTGAACCATTGACAGCTTTAGACAATAGAGAGGTTTTATTCAGTTGAACTTCAAATTTTCACTTTCACAAGTAGTACTCGTTCAAATTTTATGACATTTGTATAGAATGTTATTAAGATGTCTCTAGGTACTCTTAAGGCCAGGAGTCCACATATTAGCCATCGCAATTGCATGAATACTGACGTCACGGAACGCAAACCAGCAAGCACATGACGCATAGATACCTACAGCGACTTCCATAAGATACCTCGCCCTTATCTTGAACAGCCTGCTCACAGGGGGTCCTCGTCTCTATAGTCTAGTGCAGAGGACTCGTCACCGCATCAGCGACGTCCATCACCTTGTGTCCGGTTCCTCGCCATTGCCTTTGCGGTACAAGCGCAGTGTTTATCCATCATTATTCGAACCATGCTGTGCCATTTGGGGTTCTGCAGCTCCGTCGCAGATCATCAGGATCCAGCGCACACAGAATCGTTTTCTACGCCTCATGGTACGTGCGCAACTTTACTCTGCACGCTGACAAAGGTCTACCTCCGCATCTGCAACAGTAAGCTGCATCAATCGTGTCTGCGCCATCGCAGTCCTCTTCTCCGTTAGAACGCGTGTTATTGAAGGAGGGAGAACTGTCGGAAGGCTACAGATTGCTTTGTCCCTGACGATGTTAATTACGTCGTACCATCAGCCGGTACAGTTTTGCCGACCCCTGCTTAAGGTCTTAATAATAACTATCCTGAACACACAACGCATATTTAATATTCAGTTTTAAAATGTCCTTACAGATTCATTTTGCACCTAAAGAGAAATACGATATAAAGCAAACACTCTTAAACATTGCCCAAAAAGACTTTAGACTCCACATAAAGGTTATAACCACATGAACTAGTAACTTTGTGGATGGTTACAAAATTGCTGAGTAGTTGTAACGAAGATGCTAAATGTTTTGCTTTTAATGGCAGTCACGCATTCCTAAAGGGCCCTTCACAAGCGCCAATAGCTTTTGACGAGTCATGTTTTGACTAAAACCTGGATGTGTCCGTTAGAGAGAATGTGGCTGGTTCATCTTCTAAGTACAGCTGCACTCAAACAAGTGCACTGTCCTACTGTTTTGGGCATTCTGGACATATTTCTTCTACCCTGATCATATCAGCCTCAAAGAACCTGTGATTCTTTCTGTGCTTCGGTATACTATAACGGTTCTATTGCTTGACATTTTGGAAGGAAAATGCTGGTCAGGAAATCTTAAATATGCATAATTTACGATTCTGAAAAGTGTAAAACATGAGCATTTTCATTCGATACTAGCTGAAATACCCGGTGTTGCCCGTTGTGTCTTGATTTTAGTCCTATAACTTTTAGGGTTACGTTGAATAGAGTAAAGAAGCCAAAATAAAGGAAATAAATAAAAACACCGGGGAAACACTATATAAGATCATTGTTACACAACCCCAAACACCAGAGGAAGAAAAGCAAGTAGAGAAAGATGCGCAAATATAAGATGTTGAATTTCTATGTCAATCATGCAGAAAATTGTATGAATTCTTTCTAGAAGAGATAGTTCAGAAAGAAATGTGATTGTTTTTCGTAAAATAAACGTAAGTAAAGATAAACACATGAGTATAATGCATTGCATTTCAATTTCAAATATATAGAAAAGTGTATGAATTGTTTGTAGAAGAGGGAGTGAATAGAGAATATAGAAAGAAGTGTGATTGTGTTTCACAAAAGAAAATTGTGTTGAGAATGCAATGTGTTACATTTATATTTCAGTCCTAGAAAATTGTATGAATTGTATGTTGAAGGGAAATAGAAAAAGAAATGTGATCTTTTTCGTAAAAGAAAAGTGATTAGAGAAAACTGGTAATGTAAATGTGACATTTCTATTTTAGTCGTAGAAAATTGTATCAATTGTGCGTTGAAGGGCGAGTAGGGAAAAAATATGTGAATTTAATACGTAAAAGAAAAGCGTGTAGAGAAAACCATGTGAATGTTGTGTAGTAAAATGGATAGCATAAAAACGTTCTTCATGAAAAAAAAATACATACATATACTTGCCATATTTTGCGGTGATCGGTCAAGCGGTTTAGGATTGCATTGAAGACAAACATACATTAATACCATATATTACTGGCGAGTGAAACGGAAATAAAATTCTAGTAATGTGGAGAAATAACTATAATATTAGTGTTCTTAAAACTTATCGAATTTATATCAAATGTATACTGGATACCTTTGCATCCACCTACTATTTCAAGCTTTGGATCGACAATGTCAAACAAACAAAACAATCAAAACTGCAACGCCTGGGAGTTTGAGGACATTTTAAGTAATCCAATTGCGTTATTTTTTAGCTTATTAAAAGAAAAGTCACAATAAACCGAGTTTGTTTATATCAACCATCACTGCTTGCTTCCATTGATTTTGTTGTCACCTTTTTTTTTCTTTTTTTGCATAAAAATGCAGAAATTATTCTACCTGTGTTGTGTCGCTGTCATTCGCAATCGTTGATGTAGAAAGTTCTTGGTTTTATCAGATATATATTACATATAATATGTCCGATCAAAATGACTCCACTTTCTGACATCGAATGCTTATTCTTGATCTCCCAGACTGGGTATTTCTCCAGTTTGCAAGTTATTTTAAATGTCCTTAAATCGTGACTGCTATTTGACTAACGTGGTAATTAGTAGCCAAGGAAAACATCTTATCTGTAAACTTCCTTTCGCTGACACACTGAAACTTTTGTAACGATAAGTGCTCATAACAAATTTCTAATCTGTATTTAATAAATCAGCTCGCGAATACCTTAATGATCCTTCTTTGTTTTTTACTTGGCAGAAGACATCACATTTATTCATAGAGCAATATCATGATGGTCCAAGATCTTTGAAGGTTTTGGTTGCAAATTTTGCTTAATTAATTCCAGTTGTGCCACACCTTAATTTCGAGTTGTCCCGATTTACGAAGTTTCCTTGATTAACTTCATACAAAATTTTGCCGCCTAGATAGGTAACTATGATTGTGCGGAAACTTATATTCCAAATTCCTCGAAACCCAATGGTTTAAAAACAATATGCAGAAGAAAAATAGATTCAGTTTCTTATCAAATGTCTGTATCCATACTCTAGCTTCCGTATCCTATACGCTGTGATAGATTTCCAGAGATATGTACTCTATGTATGCTTATCAGACATTTTAAATTTTTTCATTGCCTTATTTTGGCTACTAATCAAACGATCCTTGTTTAAGAAGCTAGTACAGTTTAAAATTTTCAAAAAATAAAATTTTAAAAATATATATTATAGGATGCAGTGAACATTAACTTTGCAAAAACAATTATTTAACTCTGCATTAGTATCACAGATTTACTGCACCATGTTGTACACAGCAAAAGAGGCACTTAAATTTTGATATCAAAGTTTTAAGCTCGTTTCCCATAAAGTAATTTTTCTAAACGATAATCTTGACAATTCAAAAACTACAGAACATATTTAAATGAAATTTTTTGTGCATATGGCTGTATATATAATCTAGAGAACTGCCCATAATTATACTCCTCTGTTTGATACCTTTCTGGAAAAAAAAAAAGTTATTAAATAATCTAGAAAAATTGCTTTGCTAATAACTAACCCCGTGGCGCAACAGCCCTTTTCAGGTCCAGGCCTGCCACCCGGTCGCTGCGTCCCCCACCTTAGTCGTCATGAGTGGGGTGCAGTACTGGAGGTAAGACGTGGTCAGCGCCCTGGTCGCTCCCGGACCGATATCGTGCGGCTGCATTATTACCAGTGTGCCTTATTATTTAGTCCTGTACTTAGTCACAAAGTGTATTATGGCTCAACTTTTGTTTTCTACTGTACAGCGCGTATTTATTTCTGATTCGTATGTGTTAATTCAGTAAGCTCGCCAGGTGTATCGTGCGCCATTAGTGGAGAAAGAATTATAGACCCATTTTTTTTCGAGTTAACAGTCGACGGCCGTACATGTGTGAATACAATTTTGCCCCCATTTTTAGAGAATTAACCGACAGGGAGCGTGATTTAACCTTTTTTCAACAAGACTCTGCAACAGCTCATACAGCCAATCTTTCGATGAGAACAATTGAAAGTGTGTCTCAGGACAGAATTATTAGTAGAAATTTGTGGTCCCCTCGGTCCCCCGACCTAACCCCTTGCGATTTCTATATCTGGGGTAACTTAAAGCATAAAGTGTACAAGACAAACCCACACACCCTGGTAGAATTAAAACAAAATATTCGCCAGGAAATTACCAGCATTTCCCAACGTGAACTACGGCGAGTGATGGATAATTTCCTAAAGAGATGCCAAAAATGTATGGACAACAACGATGGCCAGTTTCAGCATCTGCTATAATTATATTGGTAAGTAAAGCCTTTAAAAGTAGTTTTAAAAATGCTGTATGGTTTTATCCGCGCTTTTCTATGACAGCGGCAGTGGGCGACGAGCGGCCAGGACCCGCACAGACAAAACACAGCGCAGCCGGTTCACAGTCTTTTGGATCACCCGTTATTTTGTGAAATTGGCTTTAGGTTCATCTGACATGAAAAGAGTATTGCGTTTTAAGACTTCAATGGCAGCTTTGTATGGTCGACACATACGGAGGAATTAGTTTTAGAATATCACTAATTATATCCCTTAAATAGGAAGGGTAAATGCTCGCACACATAAGCGATCTAGCCAAGTTTGCTACGTCAACGAGTGTTTACAAGACGACCATAGTGAACAAGGTTGCGATAAATTAAGGAGTGCACCAGAAGCATGTCTTTTCGTATAACTGTACCACACGTGTGTATATCTAGCGTAACGAACGTGGCATGTAGCACTGACCACGTCAAACTTTCTGATATGCGATGTGTGTCGTTTAGGGGAGAATACAAGTACGGCTCGCGATGGAGAAGAATGAAAGTGGTTGGTTACGTGTCGTTGAGCCCGTTCACTACATATAACTGTTTAACACTACCTCGTTACTTGCTCCGTGGCGAGAGAAAATGACAGTGTTACGCTTTTACAGCAAGCACGCTTAATTGTTACTCTATGTATGTATGTATGTATGTATGTATGTATGTGTGTATGTGTGTATGTGTGTATGTGTGTATGTGTGTATGTGTGTATGTGTGTATGTGTGTATGTGTGTATGTGTGTATGTGTGTATGTGTGTATGTGTGTATGTGTGTATGTGTGTATGTGTGTATGTGTGTATGTGTGTATGTGTGTATGTGTGTATGTGTGTATGTGTGTATGTGTGTATGTGTGTATGTGTGTATGTGTGTATGTGTGTATGTGTGTATGTGTGTATGTGTGTATGTGTGTATGTGTGTATGTGTGTATGTGTGTATGTGTGTATGTGTGTATGTGTGTATGTGTGTATGTGTGTATGTGTGTATGTGTGTATGTGTGTATGTGTGTATGTGTGTATGTGTGTATGTGTGTATGTGTGTATGTGTGTATGTGTGTATGTGTGTATGTGTGTATGTGTGTATGTGTGTATGTGTGTATGTGTGTATGTGTGTATGTGTGTATGTGTGTATGTGTGTATGTGTGTATGTGTGTATGTGTGTATGTGTGTATGTGTGTATGTGTGTATGTGTGTATGTGTGTATGTGTGTATGTGTGTATGTGTGTATGTGTGTATGTGTGTATGTGTGTATGTGTGTATGTGTGTATGTGTGTATGTGTGTATGTGTGTATGTGTGTATGTGTGTATGTGTGTATGTGTGTATGTGTGTATGTGTGTATGTATGTATGTATGTATGTATGTATGTATGTATGTATGTATGTATGTATGTATGTATGTATGTATGTATGTATGTATGTATGTATGTATGTATGTATGTATGTATGTATGTATGTATGTATGTATGTATGTATGTATGTATGTATGTATGTATGTATGTATGTATGTATGTATGTATGTATTTTTTTTTTTTTTTTTTAATATAAACATTCTTTATTTTCGGCATGTTCCATTACAAAAAACGTAATACTACATGCCATTATAGTACATGCTTAATAAATATACTAATACATAGTTTTACTTATGGGATATCGTTAGTTGCACTCTAGAGTTTATCCAGTTCTATTGTGTTTAGGTATTCAATAAATTCGGTTGTGTATTCCGTTACTAATTTATGTTGTTGGAATGTCCATTTTCCATATTTGTTTAACATAGCTTTCTTGAATTTGATTCTTTCTCTGTCAAGCTTTGGACATTCAAATAAAACGTGTACTACGGTCTGTTCTGCTGTTCCACAGGAGCACATTGGAGAGTCCTTTATCTTAAATCTGTAAAAGTAAGAATTAAGTCTGCCATGTCCGGTTAGGAAGGTTGTGACTTTACCAGTAAGTGGAAATTTAAGGCGTAATCTATCTGCCACATGTATGTATGTATGTATGTATGTATGTATGTATGTATGTATGTATGTATGTATGTATGTATGTATGTATGTATGTATGTATGTATGTATGTATGTATGTATGTATGTATGTATGTATGTATGTATGTATGTATGTATGTATGTATGTATGTATGTATGTATGTATGTATGTATGTATGTATGTATGTATGTATGTATGTATGTATGTATGTATGTATGTATGTATGTATGTATGTATGTATGTATGTATGTATGTATGTATGTATGTATGTATGTATGTATGTATGTATGTATGTATGTATGTATGTATGTATGTATGTATGTATGTATGTATGTATGTATGTATGTATGTATGTATGTATGTATGTATGTATGTATGTATGTATGTATGTATGTATGTATGTATGTATTTTTTTTTTATTTATTGCCAATACACAGCATGCCCCATTACTTAGTAATATTACATGCTTTTTATACAATGTATGTATGTATGTATGTATGTATGTATGTATGTATGTATGTATGTATGTATGTATGTATGTATGTATGTATGTATGTATGTATGTATGTATGTATGTATGTATGTATGTATGTATGTATGTATGTATGTATGTATGTATGTATGTATGTATGTATGTATGTATGTATGTATGTATGTATGTATGTATGTATGTATGTATGTATGTATGTATGTATGTATGTATGTATGTATGTATGTATGTATGTATGTATGTATGTATGTATGTATGTATGTATGTATGTATGTATGTATGTATTTTTTTTATTTTTATTTATTAATTATTATCTGCATGCCCCGTTACCTTGGTAGCATTACATGCATTCTTTACATTATGCTAATACAGTTTTGCACAATTTTACATTGATATTTACAAGTTGTTTTACACTATATAGATACTTAACGTTAACAATTGTTACAAAATATATACCATAAACTCCTAATACAAGGTTATAACAATAGATTGCGTTATTTGCCATATTTAAATCATTCTATAATTTCAAGTTTTTGATGAATTTGCTGAAACTTCGGAAATATACTGATATTAATTCTTGATTGTTGACAGGCCATTTACCTCCTTCCATTATTATCTCTCGAATTAGAATAGACCTTTGGTATTCTGTATTTTCACACTGATAAATCAGATGATTGACTGTCTGTTCTCCTTTGTTACACGTGCAGGACGGATCATTTATGATGTTAAATCGATATAGGTAAGAATTTGTTTTTCCATGTCCTGTTAATATTGCTGTTAATTCTGGGTTTGCTGGAAGTTTTAATTTTAGTCTGTCTAGAACTGTGGGAAAAAATGATTTAGTAACTGCTGCGTTATTTGTGCTATTCCATCTGTTCTGCCATTGTTCTAGTGATAAATTATTTATTTGTGATATGATGGTGGATTTCGGAATTTTGTAGTATATTATTTCACCTTCTGCAGAAGCTTCTTTGGCTAATCTATCAGCTAGTTCATTACCAGCAGTACCATTATGGGCCTTCAACCAGCTGAAGTGAATTGTCCACTGACGTTGTTGAAGGGCATTAAGGGTATTGTGTATGTTATCTATTATAGAATTATGGTTACTATTATTCTTCAATAAGGATATTGTAACATTGCTGTCTGTGTATACCGCTGCAACTCTTTCTTCAGTCGCAATAGCCTCAAGTTCTTGAAGTTTCTGTAGTGCTTTCCATATGGCCAACTGCTCTGCTTGGTTATTCGTGCATTTTGAATGTAGTCTGTGCTTTAATTGATGGATAAGAACTTGGTGTTTGTATATTACAGCAGCTGCTCCCACTTTTCCTCCAGATTTGCTTCCATCTGTATAAATTTCTATGTCATATATCTTGTTTTCCAGAGTTTCTTGAATAGTTCTCTTATCTGCAGGGTGATTCCAGTTCTTTAGATCTGTGGGCGAATCATAGTCTGTCTCTCCATGAGTTGCTTTATACTGTTTGACTTTGCCACTTATCGTGATGTCTATTGGTTGAATGCCGGCCATGATGCAGGAAGCATCAAAAGATATTGTCCTATAGGCTTTAATAATTTTAATGTTTAGAAGCCTTTGGATGCGTTGTAGTTTTTTGATGTTAGTAGAGTATTGCAGAGCTTCATACCACACAGGTGCTCCATAGGTGAGAATAGGTTCAAGTGCTCCTTTGTATATTGTAGTCAATGCTTTATGTCCAAGTCCCCAGTTTAGTTTCGCAAATTTAGATAGAGTATGTATCAAGGCTATTGCTTTGTCGTGAACATAATCGATGTGCTTGTTGAATCTAAATCTTCTGTCTAAATAAATTCCAAGGTATTTCAATGCTTCGACTTGCTCTATGGGCTTATTGTTGATGTAGATATTAATGCTCAAGTTTTGTCTTTTCTTTTTCCGAGTAACAACTAGTACTTTTGATTTGGTTTCATTGAATTTGATTTTATTGTCTCTAGCCCAATGCTCAATCCTTGTAACATCTACATTGGCATTGTTTTCGGTCTCTATTATTGTTCTACCTCTTGTCATTACAAGCAAATCATCTGCAAATGCAATTATCTCAGTATATTTTGTATAGTCTAGCTGTAGAAGGGGATTGTACAAGACGTTCCACAATCCAGGACCACAGCTCGAGCCCTGTGGACACCCTTTTTCAACATCTTTTTCAGCCCTGTACTCATTGGTACATAAACTTGCTTTTCGATCTCTGAAGTAGTCCAGGGTCAATGCATATAAATTTTGGGGACATTTCACTTGTCTTAAGTTGTTAAGAATACTCGGCCACCATGCCGCATCAAACGCTCCCTGGACGTCTAAACTAATCAGAGCTATGTAGTTGTTATTCTTTAGGTTTTCCATAACATAGTGTTTTACTGCCATCACTGCGTCTATTGTACTTCTCTGTGGAGTGAATCCGTATTGCCGGGCACTAAATAGTCCGTTTGAGTGCATATAATGGAGTATCCTGTCTATCATTAATTTCTCGAGTACTTTTCCACCTATGTTGATTAAGCTGATGGGTCTGTATTTTGAGACATCTTCACTCCTTTCTTTGCCTGGTTTAATTATTGGAATTATTAGAGATTTTTTCCATAATTTTGGAAAGTATCCATTTTTAAGGCAACTGTTGTACATTTCAGTGAAGAAGAGTGGAAACCGTTGAAAAAATCTCAAAATAATATCACTGGTTAGGCCATCCTCTCCCGGGGCTTTGTTGGGATTAAAATGGTGGAGTGCGCTTTTAACTTCCTCTCTTGTAAATTTAACATCGTTTGCAGTATGTAAAGGTTCTGCTATTTTACTTCTTAATTGTACATGATGTTCATTATCATTCTTATCATCATCTGGTATAAAGTGATTTATCATATGTTTTAATGTGTTCTGTGTATCATCTGTATATTTACCGTCCTCAGTCTTGATCGTTGTGAGTATATTTTTACTTTTAAATTTACACGCTGCAATTTTATACACTAAGTGCCATGGGTTGGCTTGATCCGTAGTGCTGCAGAATTCCTTCCAAGAGATTAATTTGCTCGTATCTACTAGATGTCTGTAATTTCTATTAACTTCCAGATATATGTTTTTCCTTTGTTGCCTTAGTTCTTCATTATTGAAGGTTCTTTGATACCTTCGTCGGAGTGCATTAACTCTCTTTCTCATTATAGTTAGTTCAGGGTTCCACCACGGTACAGATTTTCCTTTGTGCCTCTTGATTTTTGACCTGCTTAAATGGAATGCCCCATTACATGCCTCAATTATGCAATTATGACACTGCTGGACCAGTCGTTCTACGTCTGTATAATTATCGACATTTAAAGCAAGTTCTGTGTCTAATTCCTCACTGGATTTGTGGCTGTTAAACACATTCTTAAGATTTTGTTCTAAAAGGGTGTCAAAAGTTGCATAATTTTCATTTCTCTTTATGTATTTTATACCTTTTAAGGTGTTTATATATCCTTGAGTTGTGCTGTCATATGTGAACGATAATATTTTGTGGTCTGAGCAGCTTTCTTCCACTCCACAATTCCAATCTATTATATGAGCAAGGAGGTGACTATTGGTTATTGTTAAGTCTATCCAGCTTTTAGCCCTTGCTGTTTCGAAAGTTGGTATTTCTGTGTTCTCATTAATTATGTGTAGTGATGTGGAAGTGATAAATTCTTCTAGGGCTTTTCCTCGTTCATTATTCATTACATCGTGCCATAAGGTATTTCTCGCATTGGTATCAGCTGATATTATTACTCCATCTCCTTTGGTATGATTCAGAATGTTTTCAATTTTCTTTGTGTCTATTTCTATGTTTCTCTTATAGTCAAAGTACATACTTATAGTGTAAAACTTCTCACAATTATAAGTCACTTCGACTATCACACAGTCTTCATCTGAGCACTGTTTTATTAGTGTGGCATCAATATTGTGGTTGTTAATTATTATGGCTGCTCTTCTTCTTCTATCACCACACTCATATTTTCTCATTGCCATAGGAATTCCTACTAAGTTATTGTTTATCGTGTATGGCTCCTGTATACAGGTTATGTCTATACTTTTTTCATTTATTAGTTGCACTAAATTATTAGTGGCTGTTCTAGAGTGTTGTACATTTACTTGAAAAAACGTTAAACAGCTATGTCTCATGTTATTCTATGACCTCCGGTATACACTCTCATTGATTTAGGTATATTTCCTAATTTATTATTTATTGTATACAGCTCCTGTATGAAAGCTATGTCAATATCATTATGTATAAGTAGTTGTGTTAGATTGCTGGTCGCTATTCTTGAATGTTGTAAATTTACTTGTATACACTTTAATTTTAGATTATCCATATTAATATTCTGTATTTAGTTGTATTCTCTTAATTGCTGCTTGATAGCAGGGACAGTTTTTATCTAACGCAGAATGATTTTCATTAACAGTACTGCCTTTGTTGTATTTTTTGTAGTTAATGCAATTTATACACTTATAATTTTCTTTCTGTATTTGACATTCTTTTAATGTGTGACTTCCAGTACAGTTTGGGCATGTTTTATTTCCTTTGCATTCTTGTGCATGGTGGTTAAACTTTGAACACTTGAAGCAACGGGTGACCATGATGTAGTCTTCCCAATTGCACATACTCCAAGCAAGTTTTATTTTCTTTTCTACTATCTTTCTTCTTTGCTCAGTACTGATTTCTATAATGAGATTTCTGTTTCTTTTCCGGTCTTGAAATTCCCGGATTGGTCTCAATTCAGTATCTGCATTTTCATTTTTAAATTGTTCGTTCTGTGTAGCAAGAGCTTCTGCAGCGTTTTGCAAAGATATTTCTTCAGGGATATTGAAAATGATAATCTTTGGTTTTCTCTTAGTGCTTACATTAGCTTCTAATTCTTCTCCGCATTTACTATTAATATTCTCACATATGGTTTCTGCTTCCAATTTATTTTGCGACTCTATTAGCAAATGACCATTTCTTAAATTTTTCACTGAGGAAATTCCTACCTTCAGTTCAATTGGGTTTACTTTTGTCTTGAGAAGCGTTCTCATATACTCTGAGCTTTGATTATTCTTGCTCTTAACAATCAGTTTAAATGACTTTTGTGGAGTTATTTGTTGGGCTCCTTTCACCACTGTCGAGTAATCCATCATTTGTGTGGGAGGTAGCGCCGCAACTAATCTGTCTACTACAGGATTGACGTAATTCTGGTGGCCACTATGAGACTGTGCTGCTGTTAGAGTATGAGGTTTCGACGCGCTGGCTGGCTGGTGGTGACGTAGGATTTCTATTTCCTTATTTTTAACATCCAGCTCAGTTTTCATCAAAGAGAATGTTTTCCTTAATATACTAACTGCATTCATGATATCGTTCTTCAAGTCCATACGCAGATTCTTACTTCTCTCTGTAACATTTAAAAGCATCTGAAATGCGTCCTCACTTTCGTTTTCCATTCTCCTTTCTATGTCCGATGTCATTTCCAGTTAGCTAACCTGTGTTCTCTAAAAGCACACAATCAGAAGTTACTCAGAGAGATGATCGTACGTTACACGTCACTTCGTCACTTCCAAAACTTTATCAAAACAGTCAAAATAACCTTAAAATCAAGGCCTCCTACAACCTTCCAATAAACAGTCTTTTATACCACGAAATTGTTCACACCAATTTTACACAAATCTCGCCAATCAATCTATCCCCGTTTACCCTAATAACTACACAACACTCAAATACTAATATTAATAAAATGAACCACTTTTTAAAATGAATTAACAGCGTAAACACTGAATCAGAAGAGATAATTACGGTGCACAAAATTTCAACATCAATTCTGCGACCTGGCCACCTCTATGTATGTATGTATGTATGTATGTATGTATGTATGTATGTATGTATGTATGTATGTATGTATGTATGTATGTATGTATGTATGTATGTATGTATGTATGTATGTATGTATGTATGTATGTATGTATGTATGTATGTATGTATGTATGTATGTATGTATGTATGTATGTATGTATGTATGTATGTATGTATGTATGTATGTATGTATGTATGTATGTATGTATGTATGTATGTATGTATGTATGTATTTTTTTTTTTTTTTTTTTTTTTTTTTTTTTTTTTTTAATATAAGCATTCTTTATTTTCGGCATGTTCCATTACAAAAAACGTAATACTACATGTCATTATAGTACATGCTTAATAAATATACTAATACATAGTTTTACTTATGGGATATCGTTAGTTGCACTCTAGAGTTTATCCAGTTCTATTGTGTTTAGGTATTCAATAAATTCAGTTGTGTATTCCGTTACTAATTTATGTTGTTGGAATGTCCATTTTCCATATTTGTTTAACATAGCTTTCTTGAATTTGATTCTTTCTCTGTCAAGTTTTGGACATTTAAATAAAACGTGTACTACGGTCTGTTCTGCTGTTCCACAGGAGCACATTGGAGAGTCCTTTATCTTAAATCTCTAAAAGTAACAATTAAGTCTGCCATGTCCGGTTAGGAAAGTTGTGACTTTACCAGTAAGTGGAAATTTAAGTCGTAATCTATCTGCCACTGTGGGGAAATAAGATTTAGTCACTGCTCCATTTTTGGTGTTTCGCCACTCACTTTCCCACTGATTCACACTTTCTTCATGTAGCTTTCGCATGATGTCACTCACGGGTATCCTGTCGAAACTAACTGGCACAAAATAAAGGAACAATTAGAAACCCGGGATGATACTCCATTTGCAACCGCAGAAGTAGCCTCTATTATAGATAATATGAACACCAAAAAAGCTCCAGGAGAGAACGGCATCACTGCAGAGATACTTCGATTAGTGTTAGGACTAGTTCCCAAACTGACCACAGCTATATATGTATGTATGTATGTATGTATGTATGTATGTATGTATGTATGTATGTATGTATGTATGTATGTATGTATGTATGTATGTATGTATGTATGTATGTATGTATGTATGTATGTATGTATGTATGTATGTATGTATGTATGTATGTATGTATGTATGTATGTATGTATGTATGTATGTATGTATGTATGTATGTATGTATGTATGTATGTATGTATGTATGTATGTATGTATGTATGTATGTATGTATGTATGTATGTATGTATGTATGTATGTATGTATGTATGTATGTATGTATGTATGTATGTATGTATGTATGTATGTATGTATGTATGTATGTATGTATGTATGTATGTATGTATGTATGTATGTATGTATGTATGTATGTATGTATGTATGTATGTATGTATGTATGTATGTATGTATGTATGTATGTATGTATGTATGTATGTATGTATGTATGTATGTATGTATGTATGTATGTATGTATGTATGTATGTATGTATGTATGTATGTATGTATGTATGTATGTATGTATGTATGTATGTATGTATGTATGTATGTATGTATGTATGTATGTATGTATGTATGTATGTATGTATGTATGTATGTATGTATGTATGTATGTATGTATGTATGTATGTATGTATGTATGTATGTATGTATGTATGTATGTATGTATGTATGTATGTATGTATGTATGTATGTATGTATGTATGTATGTATGTATGTATGTATGTATGTATGTATGTATGTATGTATGTATGTATGTATGTATGTATGTATGTATGTATGTATGTATGTATGTATGTATGTATGTATGTATGTATGTATGTATGTATGTATGTATGTATGTATGTATGTATGTATGTATGTATGTATGTATGTATGTATGTATGTATGTATGTATGTATGTATGTATGTATGTATGTATGTATGTATGTATGTATGTATGTATGTATGTATGTATGTATGTATGTATGTATGTATGTATGTATGTATGTATGTATGTATGTATGTATGTATGTATGTATGTATGTATGTATGTATGTATGTATGTATGTATGTATGTATGTATGTATGTATGTATGTATGTATGTATGTATGTATTTTTTTTTATTTATTGCCAATACACAGCATGCCCCATTACTTAGTAATATTACATGCTTTTTATACAATGTATGTATGTATGTATGTATGTATGTATGTATGTATGTATGTATGTATGTATGTATGTATGTATGTATGTATGTATGTATGTATGTATGTATGTATGTATGTATGTATGTATGTATGTATGTATGTATGTATGTATGTATGTATGTATGTATGTATGTATGTATGTATGTATGTATGTATGTATGTATGTATGTATGTATGTATGTATGTATGTATGTATGTATGTATGTATGTATGTATGTATGTATGTATGTATGTATGTATGTATGTATGTATGTATTTTTTTTTTTTTTTTTAATATAAACATTCTTTATTTTCGGCATGTTCCATTACAAAAAACGTAATACTACATGCCATTATAGTACATGCTTAATAAATATACTAATACATAGTTTTACTTATGGGATATCGTTAGTTGCACTCTAGAGTTTATCCAGTTCATGTATGTATGTATGTATGTATGTATGTATGTATGTATGTATGTATGTATGTATGTATGTATGTATGTATGTATGTATGTATGTATGTATGTATGTATGTATGTATGTATGTATGTATTTTTTTTATTTTTATTTATTAATTATTATCTGCATGCCCCGTTACCTTGGTAGCATTACATGCATTCTTTACATTATGCTAATACAGTTTTGCACAATTTTACATTGATATTTACAAGTTGTTTTACACTATATAGATACTTAACGTTAACAATTGTTACAAAATATATACCATAAACTCCTAATACAAGGTTATAACAATAGATTGCGTTATTTGCCATATTTAAATCATTCTATAATTTCAAGTTTTTGATGAATTTGCTGAAACTTCGGAAATATACTGATATTAATTCTTGATTGTTGACAGGCCATTTACCTCCTTCCATTATTATCTCTCGAATTAGAATAGACCTTTGGTATTCTGTATTTTCACACTGATAAATCAGATGATTGACTGTCTGTTCTCCTTTGTTACACGTGCAGGACGGATCATTTATGATGTTAAATCGATATAGGTAAGAATTTGTTTTTCCATGTCCTGTTAATATTGCTGTTAATTCTGGGTTTGCTGGAAGTTTTAATTTTAGTCTGTCTAGAACTGTGGGAAAAAATGATTTAGTAACTGCTGCGTTATTTGTGCTATTCCATCTGTTCTGCCATTGTTCTAGTGATAAATTATTTATTTGTGATATGATGGTGGATTTCGGAATTTTGTAGTATATTATTTCACCTTCTGCAGAAGCTTCTTTGGCTAATCTATCAGCTAGTTCATTACCAGCAGTACCATTATGGGCCTTCAGCCAGCTGAAGTGAATTGTCCACTGACGTTGTTGAAGGGCATTAAGGGTATTGTGTATGTTATCTATTATAGAATTATGGTTACTATTATTCTTCAATAAGGATATTGTAACATTGCTGTCTGTGTATACCGCTGCAACTCTTTCTTCAGTCGCAATAGCCTCAAGTTCTTGAAGTTTCTGTAGTGCTTTCCATATGGCCAACTGCTCTGCTTGGTTATTCGTGCATTTTGAATGTAGTCTGTGCTTTAATTGATGGATAAGAACTTGGTGTTTGTATATTACAGCAGCTGCTCCCACTTTTCCTCCAGATTTGCTTCCATCTGTATAAATTTCTATGTCATATATCTTGTTTTCCAGAGTTTCTTGAATAGTTCTCTTATCTGCAGGGTGATTCCAGTTCTTTAGATCTGTGGGCGAATCATAGTCTGTCTCTCCATGAGTTGCTTTATACTGTTTGACTTTGCCACTTATCGTGATGTCTATTGGTTGAATGCCGGCCATGATGCAGGAAGCATCAAAAGATATTGTCCTATAGGCTTTAATAATTTTAATGTTTAGAAGCCTTTGGATGCGTTGTAGTTTTTTGATGTTAGTAGAGTATTGCAGAGCTTCATACCACACAGGTGCTCCATAGGTGAGAATAGGTTCAAGTGCTCCTTTGTATATTGTAGTCAATGCTTTATGTCCAAGTCCCCAGTTTAGTTTCGCAAATTTAGATAGAGTATGTATCAAGGCTATTGCTTTGTCGTGAACATAATCGATGTGCTTGTTGAATCTAAATCTTCTGTCTAAATAAATTCCAAGGTATTTCAATGCTTCGACTTGCTCTATGGGCTTATTGTTGATGTAGATATTAATGCTCAAGTTTTGTCTTTTCTTTTTCCGAGTAACAACTAGTACTTTTGATTTGGTTTCATTGAATTTGATTTTATTGTCTCTAGCCCAATGCTCAATCCTTGTAACATCTACATTGGCATTGTTTTCGGTCTCTATTATTGTTCTACCTCTTGTCATTACAAGCAAATCATCTGCAAATGCAATTATCTCAGTATATTTTGTATAGTCTAGCTGTAGAAGGGGATTGTACAAGACGTTCCACAATCCAGGACCACAGCTCGAGCCCTGTGGACACCCTTTTTCAACATCTTTTTCAGCCCTGTACTCATTGGTACATAAATTCGGTTGTGTATGTATGTATGTATGTATGTATGTATGTATGTATGTATGTATGTATGTATGTATGTATGTATGTATGTATGTATGTATGTATGTATGTATGTATGTATGTATGTATGTATGTATGTATGTATGTATGTATGTATGTATGTATGTATGTATGTATGTATGTATGTATGTATGTATGTATGTATGTATGTATGTATGTATGTATGTATGTATGTATGTATGTATGTATGTATGTATGTATGTATGTATGTATGTATGTATGTATGTATGTATGTATGTATGTATGTATGTATGTATGTATGTATGTATGTATGTATGTATGTATGTATGTATGTATGTATGTATGTATGTATGTATGTATGTATGTATGTATGTATGTATGTATGTATGTATGTATGTATGTATGTATGTATGTATGTATGTATGTATGTATGTATGTATGTATGTATGTATGTATGTATGTATGTATGTATGTATGTATGTATGTATGTATGTATGTATGTATGTATGTATGTATGTATGTATGTATGTATGTATGTATGTATGTATGTATGTATGTATGTATGTATGTATGTATGTATGTATGTATGTATGTATGTATGTATGTATGTATGTATGTATGTATGTATGTATGTATGTATGTATGTATGTATGTATGTATGTATGTATGTATGTATGTATGTATGTATGTATGTATGTATGTATGTATGTATGTATGTATGTATGTATGTATGTATGTATGTATGTATTTTTTAATATAAACATTCTTTATTTTCGGCATGTTCCATTACAAAAAACGTAATACTACATGCCATTATAGTACATGCTTAATAAATATACTAATACATAGTTTTACTTATGGGATATCGTTAGTTGCACTCTAGAGTTTATCCAGTTCTATTGTGTTTAGGTATTCAATAAATTCGGTTGTGTATGTATGTATGTATGTATGTATGTATGTATGTATGTATGTATGTATGTATGTATGTATGTATGTATGTATGTATGTATGTATGTATGTATGTATGTATGTATGTATGTATGTATGTATGTATGTATGTATGTATGTATGTATGTATGTATGTATGTATGTATGTATGTATGTATGTATGTATGTATGTATGTATGTATGTATGTATGTATGTATGTATGTATGTATGTATGTATGTATGTATGTATGTATGTATGTATGTATGTATGTATGTATGTATGTATGTATGTATGTATGTATGTATGTATGTATGTATGTATGTATGTATGTATGTATGTATGTATGTATGTATGTATGTATGTATGTATGTATGTATGTATGTATGTATGTATGTATGTATGTATGTATGTATGTATGTATTTTTTTTTTTTTTTTTTTTAATATAAACATTCTTTATTTTCGGCATGTTCCATTACAAAAAACGTAATACTACATGCCATTATAGTACATGCTTAATAAATATACTAATACATAGTAATGTATGTATGTATGTATGTATGTATGTATGTATGTATGTATGTATGTATGTATGTATGTATGTATGTATGTATGTATGTATGTATGTATGTATGCCGTTCCTTTGTTACAACAGCGTGCTCTGTATCTGGGTAATGGATTCTAAATCTTACTCAATGTCGGGTCTGGCTTCTTTTGTCTCAAAAGCACCACCGAATTTGTTTATATATCTGGACATTAAATAATACAAAATGAAAATATCTGATGTGTACACTCTCATGATTTTCCCTACTAACTCTTGTACAAACAAGCCATAAAAACGCTTATTCTTCTAAGCAATTCATGTTCTTTTTTCTTTTTTCCCCTTTACCTGGTTACCCTCTCCTTATGTAGGACTTAAACCCTCTAGGACTTACAAGCCATTGCTTAGGGTCAGACACCTGTTGGGGGGGGGGGGGCACAGGAACCTATGGACCGGACAGAGTAAAGACCTGGAAGCGGGTGGTCAGCCAAGCACCAGGTATGAGAGTGAGGAAGAGGATGATATGAAATGCAGGTGAAATCGATGATTGATGGCATGACTGGCGGGGGAAACCGGAGAAAACCCACCCTGACGCCGTCCACCATAAATACCACATGTAGATTCCTGGGATCGAACCTGGGCCGCCTTGGTGATAGGCGAACGCTCTAACCGCTCGGCCACGACGCCGCCACGCGCAATTTATATTTACCGAGATAAACGTTTGTAGAAATGGTTTCATTATGTATTTTCTTAAAGGTAGCAATAGGAAAATACAATAGGCTTAAATGATAGTCAAATCTGTTAAGAGTCGATCAATGTGTCGTGTCTTCGAATCCCATTCTCTTTGCATGGTCATGACACAAGGAAATGAATAACAGCTTCTTATTTGATAAAAGTATAACTATTTGAAATAATTCGAAAATGGTTATCTCCATAAACAAATTTATATGACGTAAATTGCTTTAACCCTATGTCTGTCACACCCTAATTTCGGCACGGTCGGTCGCGCGGTATCTAGAAGGCGCCTTAACAAGGTTCGTTAGTTTTTTAATTTCTTTTTTTTTTTTTTTTTTTTTTTTTTTCATGATAGTACAATTTATTTTAATCCTAATAATACTAACAGTACATTAGCATAAACAAAGTAAGCAAACCGTCTAGTATTAACAAAAAAGGCAGCAGAGTTAAAATATAGTATGAAAGAAGAAAACAACTTATTAAATCAAAATATAGCATATAAGCAATTATTACTTATAACAACATAAAAGAGTTACTTCTTTCCTCTTTTCTTTCTGTTTTCCTATTTACACTATCCTATTTCTCCAACCCCAAACTCACAAAACACTTGTGACATATCATTCTACCATGTTTCACACTGCTTGCAGCTGTGTCTTGTCATTCTGGAGCAAGCTTGCATGTGTCACAACGCTTCTTTTCAGAAAATTCTGCTGCACCTTGAGTTTCAAGTCGGTACTTTTGGAGCTTCAATTGTAGTTCTCTATGCAGTCCCACTGGAAACATGCTCCAGAGTAAAAGCTCTTCTGATACCATTTGCTCAAACGAAGTTCTAAGAAACAATCTCTTTGTTCACCGCTAGTTAACTTCCCATTGCTACTATTTGAGCATTTATGACAGCTGTATTTAGTATCTCTAATGCAGGTTCACCTTCTGTGCCACTGTGTCGGAATTCTCTTCTCTGGATGGCGAACCACATGCATCAGTATCATCGTCTTCTTCACATTGTTCATCTAGTTGCCCTTGATCGACATCGTCGCTCTGTAGTAAACAGAGAGCTAATTCTAAGTAATTTGGGTTTTTCAGATCATCGTCTTGCGCCTTTGTAGAGAAAATGGACGAGCTCGGTCGTGTGACCTCCAGTGAATTCATGTGCTGAAATTCGTTGCACGTGTTACCACAATAATGACGGGTTATCAAAAGATCAGCATTGTCAGCCAAGAAGGAAATGAGAGCGATGGCCTTTCAAAGTCAAAAGATAAGAAGCGGTGCGAGAAAAACAGAGGGTTAAAGGGATCTGCAATTATTTTCTTTAATGTTCCACTTATATACCTTCTCTAGGGAAGAGAATAATACCAACCTCCAGCCAAGATTCGAACACGGGACATCCAGATTTGAAGGTTAGTATGCTAACCAGCAGATCACAGAGTAAGATTTTGTCCTTGGTTACAATTTACCAGTAATGCAAAGGTCACCCAAAATGGAGAGGGCCTCAGAAGCTAGTCATAGAAAATCCAAGATATGCATTTCTTTTTCTTAAATAAACATCTTAAACATATCGTAGTTCAATCAAATTCGTTAGAAGCATTTTGAGTAAATAAAAATTTTCAAAATTTGTTTCCATGTAAGGGTAGTTTTGGGATAAGGATTTCTTTTTAAATCTTGGTATCCTATTCTTAGAAGATGCTGAACTGAAATAACAAGTTTGGTATTTAACTAACTTTTTGCTTTTCAATTATTTATTCGCACACATACACACATATCTACAAATGCTTTTTTTAGGTTAAGGTGCCTCAAATATGTATTTCTGGTGAAACCTCGCTATCGAATATTTAAATGGAATGCAATACGTCCGCTATTTACCATACGCCGTAGAGAAAGTAGAATTACTTGTTCAAGTGTGG
Organism: Tenodera sinensis; assembly: GCA_030765045.1. NCBI lineage: Eukaryota > Metazoa > Arthropoda > Insecta > Mantodea > Mantidae > Tenodera > Tenodera sinensis. The sequence goes on from CM060965.1 coordinate 45,931,730, forward strand.
GTTAGAATATGAAATGTCATATTTTGCGTGCCTCTACTTATAAAAGACTTCTGCAAAGACACAGTATATTTCGTGGGACGGAAGTTAACCTTATGACTAATCCTCCTACTATCTCTTTCTAAGAATAATATTATATCTTATATCTATCGTGATTTCCTCTTCCTTTGGTGTTCTCAGAACAAAGGCTGCTTGTTGGATACCATCACGCCTCTTTCGCATTGACCAAACAGCTGCGGTTCCACTCGGGGTTCAGGAGTGAAAGTATACGTACGCATGTCATAGCTGCCTTTGTTATGTGCATAAGAGCTTTGGCTTCACCTTTAGTTTCATACGCTCTGGAATGCTTTATGACATTCTCCATACCATCTTGGTGTTTGCTCCAGGTTATTAATGAACCGCTTCAATAAATATTGGTATTACAGGAGGAAGCTAAATCCTTATCAAGAAATTAATTGCAAGACCAGCAATTGCAGGACTGTTTCATAGGGCTAAAATGTACAGATGAAACTCAAATAGACGTTCAGAAGAAATAGTCATATATTTATAATATATCACACGTGCCATGGGAAATTCCTTATTATCACTCAGGACAATAATAAACTTGGTCGGTAGAGACCTGCCCGCTGGGCAAGGGGTCCCGGATCGATTCCCAGCTGGGAGGGTGCGAAATTTTCTTCCACTAGGATCAATCCCCATCTTCCGTTGAGTCTGGGAAAGTGAATGGGTGTGTATGTTAAAAATCTGATGTGTTACATGTGTTATTTATAAGCTTTGAATAACTCTTATTAGACGCCCTGGATAGCCTCTTTGATGCATTATCTCCCAAAGTTTCCTCTGTATTAATCTGTCGAATGCTTTCTCATAATCAACTTGGCAGTTCGAAATATACATTGTTATATTCCTTTTTTTTTTTTTTTTTTTTAAATCTTTTGCGACGCATATTCTAATACAAACTATTTTTAAAGCATACAACGCTTAATTGTTTTTTCTCAGAATGGGTTCTTCACAGGTAAAACTTGCAGCATGGACAATTGTTTTCTGTTTCATGCATCCAAATTGTCTGTATTGCTTAATTTTATATGCATTCTAAACAAAAATGCATCACAAATAACATAATGTGAATAGAAAAAGTATTAAGTATAAATACTTTAATAAAATTGGGTAGCGCCATTGACCGTAAGGTTTTGCTTTATGACGTGTCAGAGCCACGGATTAGCTCTGCCTGGATGATAATTGAACTTGCGTAATAAGTAAAGGGCAAGCTTTTTGCCAGTTTCACTAATCCCATCATTAGCCAACACTTTTAAGGTATATAATGTCATGAGAACATGTCTTTATGCCTTTCTAGTCCAAATTATTGTGTAAGGTCTACGTATTTCTTTCTTTCTTTCTAACGTAGAGGTCAAGACCTCTAGAGATCCAAACATGCCATCAAAAATTTGAAATCAGTTACAGCTCTGTTGCAAACACCAAAGGATCTATGGCCATTTCTTTTGATCCTTCAGCATCTGTTGTTCATGCAAATCAACTTATACTTATTCACAAATCTTTTCAATGGATAGGAAATCTATTCCTATATATTATTCTATATATCTCTCTTATTATTAGTTTGACATCCTATAAAGGATGAGTGTATAGGCTATAGCCTACACATTAAATGTTTACTTTCTCTACTGCATACCTGAATTCCAGCCAAAAATTCTATATCAAGATTTAACAGGAAATGCACGATTTGAGGATCCCTAAAAACAAAAAAATTAGTACTTTTAGGGGGGAAAGGTCTGTGTCTGTATGTGAACATCATGACTGAAAAAAATGAAATGTCAGATAAGTACCAAACTTGCTATTTAAGTTCATTGTTCTTCCAAAGATAGGTCCAACGGTCAAGAAGGCGGAAGAGCAAGCAGGAATTCCCAACCACGGACGGAAGGAAGGGAAGAGGCACCTTAAGGGGAGGGGGAGATGGGGTAGGAGACACTGTTAACTATGGTGACGGCAATCTTCTAAGGGAGTAAACCCTGAAAGAAAAACCAGCTCGTGCTCCGGAAGCTGTGGGGACTTGTCCAACGGGTCCATATGGTTGGGCCAATCACCGACACATGTTTTAATAGATACAAAGAATTAATGAGACTCTCGAAAGGGGATGAACAGACAACGGCATGGGAAGAGATAGTGCAACAGTAGCTGCAAAGAGGGGAAGTCAATGGTTCAGCTCAAAGGATTAGCCAACGAAAGAGACAAGTTCAAAAGATGAATCCGAGGTAAATCCCCTAACGCGACGATTGTGACAACCTAGGGAAGTGGAAGAAGAAGAAGAAGAAGAAGAAGAAGAAGAAGAAGAAGAAGAAGTTCTACAGTTTATATATATTATGACACGTAATGTTAATGCAATCAATTGTCTGTAAAATGGCCTAAGGACAATGACCTAGAACAGAGAATTAATTTCAATTTTCTGTGGCCCCAACCATTTCCAAGATATCCATTATTAATTTAAATCGTACTGGCAAGTTGTCAAGGTAGCTCAGTGGTTAGAGTAGCCGCGCGTATAAAGGAAGATCCGTGGTTCAAATCCCGGCAATGGTATTGAATTTTTGAATCCCGATTCTACCTCTCAGACAAAATTCAGTTGACTGGCCCCGTAGCGAAGTTGGTAGAGCACCTGCATGCTGTGCAAGGTTATGACTTCTTCGATGTTAAAGGCGGCATATAAATGGAACATTAAAACATCAGTTGTTTCTCGCAATATCAATGAAAGTGCGTGGAATTTCCAAGCCTGCAAATAAATATTTGGTTAAACTATGGAGTCTACAGTCCCCAAAAAGTGTCTTCAAAGTGAAAAATAAGAACTGGGCTGAGAATAATAACAGAACATTTTAGGAATTGCATTTAGGATTGATGTCACTTCTGCAGACTGTGATCCATCCAGCCAACCTCCTTAGGACGATTCTTTCATAGGAAAATTATGGCATTATGTCAACAAACCACGTCATCTTGTCACTACTCGTATAAAGAATTCGTAGATGCAGGTGCCAGCCTAATGTAGGAATTTAATTCTGTTATACTATTTTTATTTTTTCAATAAATAAGTTCCAGTTCTTTTATTCGTTAGTCTCATTTACACCATACTTTCTTATATATTACCCAGTATTTAAAGCCAATTTTCCTATCCGAGATCACTGGGAATATGTGTGTATATATATTCCGCCTCAAAAATTTGATTTAGATATTTCACCAGAAGCATATGTTTTGAGGCCCTCAGATTTCAAAATCAGTATTTTTGGAAACATCTCCATATGTGTATGTATACGTGAGTTCATTTTTATATATAATCTTTCTTAATATTTCAAGCACACAACATAAAGATTTTCAAGAAGCTTCAAAGATCAATATCCATTCACACATATTCAAATTCGTTTTCTTAGATGGTTAGAAATGAATGCTGGCATCCCTATTTACCTCACCTTCATTTGTCAGCTTGAGCATGGCTGCTATTAAAATTATCACTGGCAATAACATACTTAATTAACCAATTAAGTGCTTTATCTGCACTTTCAAGAGTAACATCTGTTCAGGAATCACTGATGCTGTTGATGAAAAGGTCAATGCAGGCTCCAGTCGCTTTCACTAGAGACAGTCTATGTCAGAAACCCCATATTTAGCCATAATCACTTACAAAAAGACCATCATGAACAAGAATTTTCAAACGAAAGCCCTGACACGTAATTGAAATCACTCGAATCGCAAATTACCCTGCAGAGGCTAGGCTAGGCTAGGCTAGATAGAAATTGCATGCTTCCGCGTTGTGTGTGCATCCATACTTAAGAGTATGGAACATTGGTTGCAGTGCCAGAAGGCCATATAATAATCAAGGTTGTTCCCCTTCTTTCCTTCACACGCTGTCACACTGTGGTTTCTACAAAACCAGACTACTTATCACGGTGCAGTTCCTGAAACCGGAGCGAAACAAAAATTCATCCTTCAGAATTTTCTCCTTGAGAACGAAGATCATGGATTACAGATCCTGCTGTTGAAAAGGAAGAGGACGGGTATCAAAAGTACGCCTATGGCAATTTCACAAATAGAGATAGTGTAATTATCATCCAGTATATTGCAATGTGTGTTGAAGGATGCTTGTGTGATTGGTTGCAATCGAAGTTTACATTACACGTAGGGATCGCAATGAACCTGTCACGCGTACTCGTATAATATACGCTATTTTTACTTTATCTACTGTGTACTTTCAGTAGTAAATTAAGTATTGTATTCCACCCAAAAATTTGATGTCGAGGTTTCAGCGGAAATATGTGCTTTCAGAATCGCTAAATGGAGGGAAAAGAAACAGAAAAAGATCTATGTGTGCGCATCTGTCTGTGAACAGCATAACTAAAAAACGAAATACCAAACTTGGTGCTTAAAACCATCGTGTTCCAAAGATACCGTACAAAGTTTTCCAAAAAGAATCCCGTCATCCCAAACTACTCCTTAAATGGAGCACCTTTCGAAGGTTCTGAATTTCTCAAAAATCTCTCTAACGATTTTGAAAAATTACTATGTGTTTGAGATGTTTTGATGACAAATGAAATGTATATCTCGAATTGTCTGGAAATAGCCTCTAAAGTTTCCCTCATTCTGGATTATTAGTATATCTAGTAATACTCGTAATAGGCAAAATCTTGCTACACAAAGAAAAACACAAATTTTAAGTCAAATGTGCTTTGTTTTTAGCTAATTTTTTTTTCCCTCTATCATGCAAAGAGAACGGGATTTCAAAGCCATCACACAGGGTCTAAGCCAACCCTGTTCCCTTATTCTCCATGTACCTACAAGGAAATAAGCAATAACACAATTTCTGTCAATGTGGTTGTAAGGAATGTATTTGACATCAACTCTAGTGTTTTCTAAGAAAGATTACGGCTAGTTTCAACATAACAGGGCTTAAGTCTCTTAGAAAACATGTACTCTCATGCTAGGAATGCTGGGATATTAACGTTGCGCGATTGAGTGAGTGAGTGAGTGCATGAGTGAGTGATTGAGTGAGTGAGTGAGTGAGTGCGTGAGTGAGTGAGTGAGTGAGTGAGTGAGTGACTGAGTGAGTGAGTGAGTGAGTGACTGACTGACTGACTGACTGACTGACTGACTGACTGAGTGAGTGAGTGAGTGAGTGAGTGAGTGAGTGAGTGAGTGAGTGAGTGACTGACTGACTGACTGACTGACTGACTGACTGACTGACTGACTGACTGACTGACTGACTGACTGACTGACTGACTGACTGACTGACTGACTGACTGACTGACTGACTGACTGACTGACTGACTGACTGACTGACTGACTGACTGACTGACTGACTGACTGACTGACTGACTGACTGACTGACTGACTGACTGACTGACTGACTGACTGACTGACTGACTGACTGACTGACTGACTGACTGAGTGACTGAGTGAGTGACTGAGTGACTGAGTGAGTGAATCCTAGCCAATTTTAACTTCCTGGCTCAGATTTTGTGAGTCCTTATGATGAATATTCAGATCTTTTGCACACTATTCATTTATTTCTATTAAACGTGTGATATGACCTCCGAACAAATGAGGTTCAACGAAAAGTTCACACTAAAGCAGCTCTATTATTACTTTATTATCATGCTAATCCTTTTAACATGAGGCACCTTTCTCCCTCATTTGCTACCTGTTTATTTTAAATTTAACGGTACAGTTGCATATTAAGGCGTGGAAAAATAATTTTTGTTTTGCAAAAGTGTTCATTCATGAGTTCACATAATCCGCGCTTCGCGGTTGTTTGTTTTGCCTGACAAGATAATTCAAGGCCGTATACATAATTCTGCGTATATTTTCACATTAATCTGTCATAAAAATCGAAAACCTGGTAACCCTAAACTAGCGCACAGGATTACCTTACCCACAGAGTAGCGAAAGGTACGAGTTTTGCAAATACAATACTACAAATCTAATGCGCTACATTCATATTATCCTCTCTGATCATCATCGCTTATTTTAATATAATTTCTACAAAACATTCTCTAGAAGTTTTATTTGTTTTTCACTTCATTTTAATCCGGGTAAGGGTTTCAAAAAGAATTATTTCATCACACATTTCACTGTAGGTGCAAAAGGCATACAAGAGACTGAAATGGTAGTCCAATATTTAACAATTGGGTCGCGGTGTGTTGGTTTTCAAATACTAATGGTTTTCTATGACGTCGCGAGAAACAACTATAGTGACAGCACTTAAAAATGATAGAACTGTTGACTAATTCAAACCATTAACAACAAATATTTGGAAATGATTGACGTTTCAGAATATAACAATCAATATTTTCATTGTTGTTGTTATTATTATTATTATTATTATTATTATTATTATTATTATTATTATTATTATTATTATTATTATTATTATTATTATTATTATTATTATTATTATTATTATTATTATTATTATTATTATTATTATTATTATTATTATTATTATTATTATTATTACTATGACTATTATTATTATTATTATTATTATTATTATTATTATTATTATTATTATTATTATTATTATTATTATTATTATTATTATTATTATTATTATTATTATTATTATTATTATTATTATTATTACCATCATCACCATTAAACATATCTTGATTTTTGTATAGTATACTTTGTCTCTTACAGTTTACCAGTTAAGGAAAACTATACCAAATTTCTTCAGAATAAAGAGAACTTCATTCGTAGGAAGTTCCATATAAAGGATAGTTTGGGGTTGGGTAATATTATTGAAGCCTCTCCTATAGTATCCTTGGAAGATGTTTTACTTAAATACGAAGCTGGATATATATCGGACGTTTCGTTTCTGAGTTATGCACAAAAGTTTCAAGAAAATCTCAACCTTATAAGTGTAGTATCAGTTTACGTGGAATCATTATTCGTGTTGGTGAAAGCTGCGTTACAGTCTTGAACAATTCGTGTTTATTCTCTGGGCATACATATTTCCACTGAAAGTAATGATGCGTGACGGTTGCTTACTCTATCACACAGCCGATTCGTTTTGCTTTGTTTGTATTACATCATTTCATGCCTTTCAAAAGGCTTATCATTCGTTACACAGCATCAATTCAGGACAAAGATTAAAATGTATTGTATATATACTCATGCGGGTGTAAAGCTTAACGCAGATCAGAAATCACTATATATACTGGAAATACGACTAGTAATTTTTAAGTTGATGCTATTCAAGAGAGATATACGGTGCGGACCGTTTCAAACCTACTGGCGTTTTAGCGGGTCAAACTGCTTGCTTTATTGTGGAAATGCCAGCGCGTTTTCGCACGATACGAAAACCCATGTGCGATGAATTGCGGAGAATAGGTCTACTGTCACCCTAAGTACCTATATCTTACCCAAACTTACCTATATCTGTTATGCTATCCGAGTACTGAAGACTCAAGACTGAAGATTTATTATTATTATTATTATTATTATTATTATTATTATTATTATTATTATTATTATTATTATTATTATTATTATTATTATTATTATTATTATTATTATTATTATTATTATTATTATTATTATTATTATTATTATTATTATTATTATTATTATTATTATTATTATTATTATTATTATTATTATTATTATTATTATTATTATTATTATTATTATTATTATTATTATTATTATTATTATTATTATTATTATTATTATTATTATTATTATTATTATTATTATTATTATTATTATTATTATTATTATTATTATTATTATTATTATTATTATTATTATTATTATTATTATTATTATTATTATTATTATTATTATTATTATTATTAATTACTACTATTACTATTAGTTCATATTTAATTTCTGTAATCATATCGGGAGCTTTGAGTTTAGCAACAACTCATTGACTGCAAGTTTTTTACTTTGTCTACTATGTATAGCAAGTGGGGCAAGTATTGTGTTCGACCCAAAATTTCTATGTCGAGATTTCACCAGAAATACATGTTTTGAGACTCTCTGAATTTAAAAAAAAAAAAAAAAAAAAATTCCGTGTGTCTGTGTGAACAGCATAACTCAAAAAACTAAAAGTCGGTTAAAAACCAAAGTTGGTATTTAAGTTTAATATCTTTCAAGGATGCGACACGAAGATTCTGAACAAAATTCCTCCATGTTAAGCTACCCTATACATGGAAAAATTTTCGAAACTTTTTATTTTCTCAACAGTGGCTCTAAGAACTTTGATTAAAATGCTGTATGTTTAAGATATTTTGTGACAAATGAAATGTATATTTTTTTTCTGGCTGTAGTAGCCCTATTTGCTCTTAATGACTTTAAATAACTGATAAACCATAAGAGGCAGACTAAATCTTACTGTACAAAAAATTTAGACCTCGTTAAAACTTAAAACTTATGTCCAAATCCATTTTTTTTGAAGTGAACTATTTCGGAGATATTCCTAGTTATTTGTGCTAGTTTTGCAATACTTATACTTTCCCCAAATGGAAGCTCGTTATTCACTTTTTTATCTCTTGGGTGTGCAAAGAGAACCGAACTTCAAAGCCTTCATATAGTGACCAGCTTTTAAAGATTTGACTATCGTTCAAAGCTTACTGCGCTCCCATATTACCTTTGCACCTACAAGAAAATTGGCAATAAAATAATTTCTACAAATGTTTATCTCGAAGAAGATATGAAGAAGATATAGGAATAAAAGTTTGTAAGCATAGTACAAGAGTAGAGAAAGTCATGTGAATGGAATACATCATACTGTTGGCTTCTACTATTTTTATTGAGAAGTGCGTTCACATTTACTCCCACAGTCAGACTTCTGCACACCGCGCAGCTGAGAATTGAACCCGGAGCCTTCAAGTGGAGAAGGCAGGACATTGACCACTCGACTACAGAGGCCAGTCTTTGTTTGCCTCTGGAGTAAAGGATGTCGCAGACAAGCGCTGACTTCTGCTCGACGTTCACAGCAAGAGTTAGGATTTTCTTTTCCTTTTTCCTTTCAGAGACTGCCGTAAGAAACCGGTTTGACGAGATTGGTACCGCAGAATGTAATATCAATAGTTACGCAACGGCGGGTGTCAGACATTGCCTCACGTTATTGCCTGATTGTCTGAGGCGGGAACTTTCACCTTTCTCTCTCACGTGGCGTGAACTTCACCTAGTTTTTAACCGTTTCAGAGGTCGCACTTTCACCGTCATGACCTTTATGGTATCGGATTGCATGTATGCTTTATTCATCGCACCTGTATCTTGAAATAAAAATCTGATGCGTTGCACTCGCATAACTCTTGCACTAACCATTCTTACAAACTCTTATTATTTTATCTTCTTCCTGTTAGTTGAGACAAACACTTGCAGAAATTACCTTATTGCTCGTATTCTTGCACGTGCAGCGGGAATATGGGAATGCAGTAGACTTTGAGCGATAGTCAAATCTTTTGTGCAGTAAGATTTGGTCTATCTCTTGCGGTTTAGCAGTTATGCCAAAGTGATCGGGAGTAAATAGGACTTCATGGGCTATTACCAGAAAATTCAAGATATACATTTCATTTGTCACAAAAATATCTCAAACATATAACGTTTTAATCAAAATCGTTAGAGCCATTTTCAAGAAAATCAAAATTTTCGAAAAAATTTTCATGTAAAGGTAGTTTAGAGTGGAGCAATTTTCTTCAAAATCTTCGTGTCACATCCTTGAAAGACATTAGAGTTAAGCTGTCTACAGCCTGACAGATACACAGACAGACAGACAGACACACACACACATGAACTTTTTTTAAATTTGTGGAGACTCAAAACATATTTTTCCGGTGAAATCTCGACATCGAATTTTTGGGTGGAATACAATACTTCCTCTACTTTACTATACGTAGTAGAGAAAGTAAAAAGACAATACCAAATGTATTGTTAACATTTACTAATGATACCCGTGCCACACATTTTCACGATTTTCCTAGTATTTGTTTTACAATTGCAGGGCTCAAGGCAATAGTGAGCCATCTCCATCAACCAACAAAATTTGATTATCATACTACATTTGTTGCAAAAATGTAAACAATTATGCACGATATTGCATATACAGTGTGACCCCGTTAACATGAATCCGACGGGATCGAAAAATCAAGAGTTGGTGTTAAAAAATTCGTGTTAAGTGAAAAACACAGATTTTAATACGTATACACATACATTGCTACTAAAACTAAACTAAGTCCCGGCACAATAGCCCATGAAAAGCCAAGCCTTACCGCCCAGCCGCTGCGTCCCCCACCTGGGCCCACTACAGGCGTCATTGGTATGGTGCAGATCTTCACGACCTGGGGCCGCTACTTTTCCATCAAGTAGCTCCTCAATTGGTCTCCCCAGGACAAACGAGGCTGAGTGCACCCCGTGCCAGGCCTCCCAGAGATGATAAACTCCCCATGCTGTTACCGTGGCTCGAACCCGAGTCCTCCGAGCCAGAGGCAAGCGCGCTGCCAACTGCGCTACGGAGGCGGTCTATGCATTAGTAGAGTAACGGGTAATATGCTACAGTATATCAATCATTTACATTACTGTAGACTTATAACACTATAAAGAGGCTGTAAAAGTACAAATATTCACAAAATACACTATTTTCTTGAAAAAAAAATCAATGTGGTTCGCTGGCATTCATGGGAACGAAAATATCTTGTAATTTCTACTCTGCAATTGCTGTTTTCTTTTTTGATGTTTTTAATCTATAAAGATAATACGTTAGAAACCACTCAACAATGATTAGTTAGCTTTGTAGTTATATTTCTTGCATTCATTTCGGGAAAAAATAATACTTATCAATACTGTAACAACGGAAGTTTGGGTTACAATCAAATTAAATACGATAGGGACTGAAAAAGAGTCATAAGAACTAACGTATTCCTGCCGGGATGTTTTTTTTTTTTTTTTTTTTTTTGGGGGGGGGGGGGTCACGCTAACCTCAAGTTACATGAGGTTACACTGTTGTAATATAATTGCAGGATTTCATAATAGATATTTAGTGAAGGTACTAGTTACAAAAGTAGAGGTTTAGCATAAAACAGCTTATTGGGATACTTCAAAAACCAACTGACATTTTTCCTTCATTATGACGCGGAGTTCGTTACCTGCAATGTTAGGGTGATGGAATGAGAGAACCCACAGCTTTTACCGAACTCCAAACCACGGGGTACTTTACATGAACAGAGCCGACTTAAAATGGCCATCCCAGAGCCGGGAATTGACTCACGGAGCCTCAGAACGAGAGCCGCGGACGTAAACAGCTGCCCTAGCGCCCTTCAGAGAAGAATAATAGCGATTAACACATTATGTTCTGCAATCATCGTCTTCCAGCTTTGAGAGGCGGAACAAATCGCGTTTTAAAGCGTGTTTGCTTTTTAAGACAAATAGCTATAAGTGATAGTTAAAACCTGAGAGAAAAAGAACCTCAAGGTCTCCAGAGTATGTTGGAATATTCTGTAAGTGGAACCCGCAAACACTTTTCAACTATTTGCAAACGCATACTGAAGGCCAAAAGCCGTATTTTGCTCAGTTTGGATGACTCTCATCTCACATTTTGCAAGTAATATGACGTCAAACATAATCTGCCAGTCTGTTTACTTCTAATTGAATTTTATCGTTGTACTTCTAGGTTCTTAAAATATAAGGAGAAAGTGAGCTGACCTTTGTACAGCTTCTGCATGACGGATGCACTAACAGGCGTTTGTAACGCTTATGGTGAATGTCAATTTCGACTCACGAAAAATCACAACTAATTAATGAAATGACATTCCATTATCAAATAGCTGAACTTTCAACTTTAGTAAAAGATTTCGTAGTCTGAACATAACAGAAATTACACCTCAGTGAGTTAAATTAAGTTAAATTACCACTGCTCTTAAAATTCTCAATGGTTTTTCCTGAAATTTGTATGAAATATTCTATAAATTACGATAATTATTTCAAGTGGTTATTTTCATTAACAGTTTATGCAGTTGAGTCTATGAAATTACTTCATCCAGAGGAAAATAATAAAATTTACTCTTAAAACATGTGTATTCGCATACCTTTTGCCCTTGAAGTATGAGAGGTAAAGATCTGACATTTTCAAAAATATATACACACATGGTTGAACTTTCTAAATCACAATATTTTCCACATTTTTTACTTTTATGACTTTGCAAATATATTTTATTTTATTTTTTAATTTCTAGTAAATTGACAATTTATTTTCAGAATACAACTTATTATCTTATAACAAGCATTCAAAAGTGTATTTCTGTATAGCAAATAGTTTCAATTGACGCCATTTCGCTCGGTAAGACCCTGGCTAAAAATTTCGGTGCGCATCCCCACAGAAAGAATACATTCTGATATATTCGAATGTTTTGTGACAGTAAAATTATGATTATGTTTCTCTCCTACGCCAAATAGAGCAAAATTCGTGACATTTTCAATTGTGAAGTGACTTTAGAAATATGCTATACTTTAGTCGCTTAGATCTTATATGCCAGCAGTGCAAAAAACAGAGATAATTAGAGAAATTGCCGTAATTAAATATGATGACTCAAATACTGCAAATAAATGTTATTGCTAACCACAAGCTGCTTACTGGAGAAGGGAGAAGCCCGATGAAGGAAATATGCTAATCACGCTTGCCTTATAAGTCTATGAGCCTTATAAAATGAAATAAATGTAAGAATAAAGTACAAAGATAAGTTTTACTTTCTCTACCACTTATCAAGTAGGAGCCGGTTTCATCAATGGGTGTTAAAAATGCCCTAACACAGTTTCCTGACTTTGACTTAAAAGTTTAACTCTGCGTGAAGCCTCTTACGTTTCATTAAGCTTTTCCAGAGAAAAGTTAACTCAGTGCTAAAATCAAAGAAAGCAACGGATAACCACAAGCGAGAGGGCGGTAAACGAACTTGGCTGCTTCTGAAAGCACCGCGATGCGCTTTTGTCTTCCCCTTTCCTTTACAACACTATGTTCTGCTTGGTTTCTGAAAAGTAGACCATTTTTTTAGGTTAGTTACGTTGTTTCCTGATCAAAACACAGATAGAATTGAAAAATGAATGAGAAAGATAGAAACAGGGGCATAAATGTTTCATCTTTGGTAAAACAATTAGTAGTTGAGCTGGTAACAACTATAGATAAACTATTGAATACAAAAAACGGACGCTCTATAATTATTTGAACATGAACTAAGTAACCCTTGCAGTTACGATAGACTCTGCCCTTTGGCCTCCGGGAGATTGAATTCTCACGTGCCTGCAGTCTATTGCTTCCAGAACGCCCGGAAATTGCTACAGCCATGGAAAACATAATTGAGCGCATTAGGAGAATAGCATATTTTTAAGTTCCACGTCGTGTGGCACTGGGGTTTACACAGGTCGATATTCCAACATGCAGCTGAGTCTCTGATCCATTGGTTATCGTCTATTGAACACTCAAATAGGCTTGTCTTGAATCAGCATTCGCGTTTGTATATATACTCGCAAGTACAAATGCGAGTGGCGATTCAAGAATAAATAATTTGAACTTGAACTGCTTTCGTTAGCAGTTGCGCCAATTAGTAATTATGTTGGGAGAGAAAATGTGGTCTTAGGGGGAGCATCATTAAGGAATAATTTATCAAATTAAATGTGCATCTTCAAGAATTAAATGGCTTAAGGGTTATATCTAAACTTTCCTTCTTTTGTTACAGTGACTGATTCGAGTGGACGATACAACAGTGGGTTCTTCTGGGGTAATCAGTACTGGATGGGTTCCGCCTCCTTGTGCAACCATATGGATTACAATACGACCGAGGAGAACACGGCGGGAGCCACAGTTCCACCTTTCAGAATAGGCTTCTATTCTTTGAGACTCCGAATTGCTCTTCCACACCAGATCTCCCCAAGCGTAAGTAATATAATAACAATAATAATAATAATAATAATAATAATAATAATAATAATAATAATAATAATAATAATTGTGACAAAATTACAATTTGACAAATCCCACTCCTGACACCAGTGCGACAAAAATGACAAAGTCCAATTCAGTTACTTTTTTCCTCACTTGATTTTCTTCTAACTGAATACACAACAACACAGTTCTCTTCTTGTCGTTACCACACTCCTCAGTTCTTCGTGGTACACAACTGTTTTCTTCTTTTAACCTTGACTCAGTCCTATCATTGTCTTTCTTCATTTTCTCTGTCTCTCAAAATCTTCCTTTCGACGTGACAGTATGCACACAGCTGACACACACACACACACACACACACACACACACACACACACACACACACACACACAGAGAGAGAGAGAGAGAGAGAGAGAGACTAAAACTAAAAACTGACTGACCCCAAACTCTCGTTACCTCGTCTCCTCATATAGCGAGGATGACGTAACACATTATTACATTATTATTATTTAGAATAAATTATGTAGCATTATAGAAAACTGCAATATGAAAATCGTAATAAACAAAACCAAAGTAATGGCTAAGGAAGGTAAATACAGTAGAAAGCTAGAATAGTAATAAACTTTAAGTTGATCAAACAAGTGAACACGTTTAATTATCTGGAATATGATAATTATGATGTAACATGTAAACTTAACCAACATCTGGTAAAACGTAAATGTAAATGTACTACAGAGGAGCCTCCGCGATTGGGGCAAGGTAGCACACATAGACCATCTGGTCCTTTGTGCTTCTACTGTGGTTCATGGGAGGTAAGGGTGAGAGAACAGACCCGAAGTGTGACCAAATCCCGATGACGACGGACTACCAGAGCCTCTAACTACCAGCAGTCCCATCTGGTGAGCTCACGCGAAGTGACTCCTGACTGGGCAGTCCCAACCGACTCCTTTAGAGAACGCACATACGCCACCCAGCCGCAATCTACCCGTCTGGTCCTACAACTTGAAACAGATGATAATAAAGGAAATGATGCCTACATGAAATGAGGGACAGGAAAGTCGTAGTAGAAGAAAACCCATCCCAATATTTGCAAAACCACGAAAAAGCCCATTAGTCAGAGTGGATGTTCGCTTGGTGTCAAACCCGAGACCTTCCGAATGCGAGTCTCGGACGCTGTCGCGGCGCCCCCCCCCCCCCCCCCCCCCCCGCTTGGTAACCAAGTTCTGGATGACTGTATTAAAACAATACGTAGCTACTTGGGATACACAATGAGGAAAGATCAAGCTAAACCTACACAATCTTGTATCGAAACAAAGGCTACCGTAAGGCAATCAAACCTAGATTCAAGGGCGAATAGGAAAGGAAAGGATAGAAGTTTCAGAAATGAGATTTGCGAGATTACTACAATTAACTCAGGGATAAAATGAGAAGTACATAGATCAGAACTGCACTAGGCATTAAAACTTGATGGCTAAGGAAATTACACAGCCATAGCAAACATTCTTTTATGACCCACATGGAAGAAGAGATACATGACGTCCGAGAAGCACATGGAAATACCAGCTTTAAAATTATATATGCCTACCTTTGGTTCGGAACGGAATATCCCCAACCTGTTACAGAAGAAGAACGGTTTAGACTGTCACCCGCTCCTCGTTAACACGACTAGCATTGTTTCTATGTATATGTATTGAAACAAAATGACAAAAGTTCAGTCCAGTTATTTTTCTTTCTTTATTTGCCTTGTAACTGAATTCACAAAACACAGTTCTCTTTGTTGTCGCTAACACAGTCTACAGTCATTCGTGATATTACAACTGCTTTCTTCTTGAATCAGTCCTTTCACTTTTTTCACTTTTTCTGTCTCTCATACACTAACTCTGACGATACAATCACTCAACACTCGTTAAAACTTCTTCACTTCGACGTGGTGTATCTTTCACGATGACAGTACCACACACAAACACACACACAGCTGTCTCACACTCACTGACGTACTGACCGACTCATGTCTGTAATCGTAACTCTTCTAGCTCGTCTCGTTACCTTATATAGCGACGATGACGTAACACGACCTTTCTCTAACTTCTACAAATACGCCGTATGCAGAACTCTTCTCGAGTACTCTGGAAAACCCTTTGTGTTGCCGCCCGATTGTGTTTGCTCACGTGAGTTGTGCGTGAAAGCTTAACCTTGAGCGCCTTTGTTGTGCTCCGCACCAATGGAGTAGGACAACGCGGCCCCGGCCATCCTTAGTTGTGTTGTCGTTGCGGTGAGTCGGCGTCACAATATGTTGTATGCAACCAAGTACTTATTGGTTAATTTTAAATAATTCCTAGGCAAAAGTATGTTATTAATAAAAGTCTGGGATTTTGCATCAGATTTTTGCTATAAGCTTACGTCTTTGAAATTCCATGCTCTTTGCATTGTATAACAAGTAACAAAGGAATGGTGATTTAGCACTTCAAAAAGTGTGTTATAAAATAATGGAAAAACCAAATTAGTAGCAATAATATTTTGGAAATAGTTAATGCAACAAAAGTTTGAAATAAATAACATGTTTTAAGGAGCTCTAGGTTTCTGACAATTTTTGTCTCTTATAGCGTACCAGTTACACAAATGTATACAGCATTAGTTCAGAATGAAGTGAACTTCACAGGCTATTTGAAGGAAGTTTAAGGGACACTGGGAGTGAAATTTGAGTTCCACATTTTTGATAGATTTTTCTGAAAGGTTTACTGTGTTTGTATTTATATGAGAATAGGAGGTACACCAAATTTCATTAAAATTGGATAATTCGTTTAGGATATATAAATTATTTTTGAATTTAATAGGCACATTTTCAAAATGGAGCTCGCGTCTATTGACTTTTCAAAATTCATTTATATTGGCAGAACTGATACTCTAAAACATGGGTAACAATTTTATGAAGAGATATTTCAAATACGTTTGCCGATTATGCTGTACATATTTTTTTAATAACAAAGAAAATTTAATCTTAAAAATTATTGATTTTTTTCGTACAAAAAATGTATTTTTGAATTCATGTTAATGTTAACATCAATATTGAATCATAGTTTTGTGTAGCTGCTATTTATGAATACTTTTGTAAATTTTCATTGAATTTGAAGCAAAACTCAGGCGCAACCTTCTTTTGGAATGTGCAATTTTGAGAAAATAGGTTTTTATATAGGAGCATCCTGTGTACGTTAAGGGAAGAGTGCTATTTGAAAGGGCCGTAATGACCACATGGAGTGTGGGATATGTAAAATGTTAGCTGATCCAAATGCACCGGTGTTCCAGGAACATTTTAAGGTAAAAAAACAATTTTCGACTTTTTGACAATTTTGACCAAAATTTCACTCCCAGTGTCCCTTAAGGAGTAAATTTTGTCATAAAATATATTAAATTCCTAGAAATTTGATCAAAATAGGGTGTCATTCCTGAGAAACGAAAGAAGGTTGTGGTTTCAACGGATAAAAAGTTGGATGCTATAAATCGAATTGATAAAGGAGAAACATTGAAGAAAATAGCTGCTGAATTGGGAGTTGGTGCACACCAGCTGACAAACATTATGGGTGTACTTGGAGCGTCAACCCGACACCACTCCAGCTGAACTATTAATGATGCAATGTTTGTGTAATACGCCACACGTGTTTAAAACAGAAAACTGTGGATCAATTCTTTGTTAAGAATTTTGTTTTGCCCATATAACTCGAATTATCCGGATTTTCGATTTTTCGGATTGCCTTTGGTCCTAATTAGTCCGGATAAACGAGATTTTACTGCACATTCCTCCAGCTCACCTCCTTCTGGTAGTCAGACAGTAGTTGTTCATCGAGGATTCTGCGGAGGGCAGTTCCCGTACATCGCCACCAAGTACTTAACCTCGCAAGGTCGACAGTCTCGACACCGGAATGCCACTCCTCCAGGAAGTAGAAAAATGTCTAAAGGAACTGAGAACGACCTCAAGTGTACCGTAGGAGGCTATCAGGTCGAGTTGTTAGTTTTTGTCTCTGGTAACCTTGTAAACGGGTTTAACAAGCAGGTTTTATGTGATTTGCCCAGATCACATTACTTAACAAGTGGATCGGAAATATTCAGTTTAATTGCACGAGAAAGGGATAGAGGGGGGGGGGGGAGTTATTTTAAATGCTTGTATAGAGTGTTGCATATACGCGCCGTGCAGTACGTATTTAAAATAAGGGCTTCGATAAGCCCGATTTTGTCTGTCTCTCTTTCTCACTCTCTTCTAACCCTCTCGCTCTTCCTCTCCTCTCTCTCCCTTTTCCTTTCTATCTCTGCCATCCATGGTAAGCATTGCACTCCACACCAAAGTATAACAAGAGCTCAAATACTAAACTTGGAAGCGAAATTCGGCGTCTTCCAAGGATACGTTGCGAAATTTTTCACCCGATTTCACAGGAAGTACACGCTTAGAATTCCACTTTTTTTTTAAACGGTCTGTGTGTACAATATAGGGCAGGCATCGGAGAGAGTGGTGACAGGAATGAAATCAAGTATTCACCCTCTCCACTTGCCCCATCACCAAATGCAGCCCGTTTCTCTTTTTCACTTCTGTTTGTTTACGAATACCCGTCTTTACAAACAAGGTAAATTTCAAGGCGTGCAGTGGCGGAACCAAATAGAAACATGATGTATTGGCTTTGTAATTACGTGATTGTGATTACGTTACGTATATTTTCTTTTGGCATGTCAAACACAATGCTTTATTTTTACTAGGGACACAAACCTGCTATGTTCCCATTCGGCTTTGTAGTACTTTTTACCTTGCTATGCGACATGAAAGTATCAGTACCTATGTACGTCTTCTATACGACGTGGCTTTATAATATCTTCTTAACCTATAGAAACACGCAGTTAAAACGAATTGTGCCGTTTTTCCATAGGATGTGACTTTAGAATTTCTTCCCGGTTTGTGGAAAAAGACCTTAAAACGGTAGACATGAGTGAGTAAAGAAGCGCGTTGTAAATGATAAATAATACTCTTTTCGACTAAACTACACCTATAATTATGGAAATGTGTGAATTTGATGAAAGCGTTTTCCTGAAAGGAACGCGGTGTTTCGTACGAAGAAAGCATGTTCTTTTCACGCCAAGTTGCATTCCTGTTATTGTTATTCACGGCCCGGCCACCCGCCCCCTTTTCACCAAGACTTTATCACCGTGACTGTCAAGTTATCTCACGATGCCATCAAAGCGAAAGAGAAAGGTCCGAGTGTGAGGGTAGCTTGTTTACCTCACACTCTGTAAGTCCAAGTTTAAGGTTATCAGATTTTTAAAGAATTTTTTAAAAAAAACTAGATATCTTATGGATTATATAGGCATGCTCCATCTTCTTGAAGAAATAACTATTCACAGTTTAGAAGAAGATGGAACTATAAGTTCGTGTTTCCCGTCTTTTACAGTGCTGATGCTAAATGTACAATGGCGCAATTTGCATGAGACTTCTTTTCTATTAAAATGCTTTCTTTTGGCGTCAGGAAATAAAAGAAACCCTTTTACAGTCATGAATATTACCCACTTAACAATGATTCCTCAATCAAGTAATAAGCGACAACTGTATTAGAACCAGAGCTCCCTTTGCCAGTCAAGAGTCACTTGTTATACGTCAACAATCGACAATCAATTTACGCCAGTGCAGCCATCGATAGATGACACGCATTGATGCCAATTTTCCCCCCAATGGACAGTTAAAGCAGTTTTCCTTCAATGTTTATACGAAAATTGAGTGATAAATGATTAATGGTATGCAGTTACTAAACCGTTATTGATTTCTTGTTGTACTAAATTACTTTGAAATTTGAATAGTTATGTTATTCATTTTAGCTAAATACAGGAACAACCCCTTATGTACGAGTCATCTGGCAACCCTACCCGAGTTCAAATCTATGATGTGTTGAGTCACCTAAGGCCTCTTCCGTACACAGATATAATATAGAGATTATATTAGCAATGCCGTTTCCCTATTTTGCGCGCAGCTGCCTTAGTTTGTCATATGTTTTTGAGAAAGCAGAATTGTTAGCGGCCTATTTGTGCATGCAATGTGTACAGCACTGTGCATAATTGAGAAACCTGTTCTGCTAATCTCACGAAAAAGAAATCGCATCCATAAATGGAGCCTAAGACTCATGAGCGAAATGTGCTCAAAAATAAGCTTTTCGATGCGAAGTACTTAGCACTGAGTTAATTTGTATTGTGATTTTCAAACCACTATAATGTGTGATATTTGAGTGCAATTACTCTTATAGCAAGTGGAAAAAAAAAAAAAAAAAAAAAGGAAAATGAGATATTTCAATACACTAGTATTGAAATTACTTTTCACAGCCACAAATGACCTCTTGTCGACGGATCCTTAAACTCAACACACTCCACTTTAAGTTACTTTTCAGTGGTGAACTTCATGAAATACTCATATGTAGGTAATGCACTATAAACACAACGATTAATGTATTGTTTGTTAATTTTAGCTTACAACTGGGAAAGACCTAAGAGAAACGTGGCTAAAGAGAAACATGGGAAAAAATCTGAGGTGTTGCACTCGATGGCTTTCTCTACTCACCCTTTTACAAATTATTCTTACAAACGTGTATTCTTCTATCTACTTCCTGTTAACCTAGATAAACACTTGCAGAAACGGTTGCATTGCATATTTCCTTGTAGGTACAAAAGGGATTAGGTTAATTAGGGAAATACTGTAGGCTTTAAGACAATCTAATCTTTTAAGAGAGAGTCGCTATGTAATGTCTGAAATTCTGTTTTCTTTATATGCCAAAAGAGAGAGAAAAACGAACAATGTCTTCCCAGTTCAGAAAAATAAAAGTATTTTAAACTGCAAACTGAAATAGTCATAATAAAAAAAAATAGGCAACAGCCCATGTAGGGACAAGGCTTGTCGCCCAGCCGCTACGTCCCCCACCTCTGCACACTACAAGCGTCATTGGTGGGGTGCAGTACTAGAGGGTGGGACGTGGTCAGCAACCCGAGCTCTCCCGGCCAGTTATACGGCCTTCTCAACCTGGACTTCTCTTCAATTGGTCCCCCCAGGACCTAACGAGACTGAATGCACCCCGTTGCAGACCTCCCAGAGGGAATAAATCCCCCTCTTCCATGTAAAAGGTAGTTTAGGGTGAATATGTGTACATTATTTTCGAAAAATCTTCGTGTAATACCTTTGGAAGACAGTGAACTTAATATCAAATTTGATGTTTAGCCGACCTTGAGTTATGCTGTTCACAGAAAGACAGACAGATATACATACGCACATAAACACAAACGCACAGACTTTTTTCTAAGTGTTTTTCCAGGAATCGCAAAACTGTATTTCCGGCAAAGAAAGTAAAAAATTAGCAAGACATCTGCTGTCTGGCAGCACTTCCGACTTAGCAGTACAAAACAGGAGACTGAAAGAAAGCTATTCCTTCTGTTTCCTGCGTATCCCTGTTATATGCATTTATTCCGAATTAACGTCAGGATAGCACATTATACACACAAGTAACACTTGTATGTGTATACAAATTTAGATTGTACTAGTTACCACGCAGCACTTACAATCTTTACATGTTCCTGTAAGAAACATCTTGCTAATTAGCCCATGCAGCAGCTATCGTGAGAAAGAATTAACATCAAACTGCTCCTTGAGGAGAGAAGAGAGTTCCTCGGGCTTAGAATGAAGCGTGAGTAATATCGCAATATTCCATGACCGAAATTCCTCATTAATAGCATCACGCATTCTCCGAAAGCTTTAAGCCAATGATGTAACATATGTTCCGAAATTTTATTGCATCAACAGCAGTTCGAAACCAAATAATAACACCTAATCCAACAATACGTTATGACTTTGTTGCCATGTTTGGTATAGTAATACCACTTGCCAATAATGTCAGACGGACTCAAAAATGTGGGTGTATTAGACATTCGCCTAGCTAGCAATCTCTCTGTTTCTATTTGCCATTGTTCTTTATGTGAAAAAAAAAAAAAAACGTGAAAATGTGTTTGACAGATGATGTGTATGGTATACAACGCAGAGTAGATACAAGATGGCGTCGGGTGCAAGCTGCCTTCAGCAAAGCAGCTAGCATTCCCGTGTCGTGGTTACATACATATAACCAGAAGCAAGAGTTTTTATTTTTAGCGATAAATGAACAAGTTATTCAATTAAAGAACAAATTGGTTTGCATGCATTTGATATAGTTTAGGAGTAACATATAGGATTATTTTATCGCGAATTTTTCATATTTTCGAGAATATTGTGTTTTTAGCGATGAGAAATATCTACTTTTTTAAACTTTTGCTTAAAAAAATTAGTTTTTTTACGCGTTGACTCATTGTCGCTGGTGTTTAAGTTTTGGTTTTAATAACAATGAAAGAATTCACATCTGATTCTTGCGAATTCAATAGCCCGGGTTCTTTTGAAATCAGCTTGTAACAATACTACCAAATAAATGCAGAGACAAAGAAAGCTGTCCGACAATGCAATCAGTGAGACTACAATAAAAGGTTATCTCACAAGGTCACATTTCCGTGGTATCAAAGTCACCGCAATAAACTTAAAGCACAAAAAACTTTGTTCCATTGTTAGGCCATGGTAACAAATTTGATACACCAACAGCGCTCAAAGCAAAGGGTGAATGTCACCACCTTTTCTGTGAAAATTCTCATCAATGTCTTTGGTTACCAGTATCAATGCTGACAGCGAGAGATTTTTTTCCTACATAAACTTGATTGTAACAGTCAGAAGGGCAACTATGAAAAATGAAAGTGTTACAATTTGTGTGTTGCAATTTGGTGATGCTGGTTGATAGGCAATGGTCCTGATGCCTGATGCATGACATATGTATGTAGTGATTCATGTCATGATGATAATAATAAATTAAAATGTGTTTTAATTTGGAGAAATTTTAAACAACAATGTTACAGTAATATTACTTGTTAATTTTATTTTCAACAATTCCTATGTGCATTAATTTTACCCGAAAATTTGTGCGTAATTAATGCGAATTTTTAGTATAACATTCAACACAAAACACCACTAACTTGAATTTTTAATGCGAATTTTTCAAATAATTATCACCAAAACTTCTTGCCTTTGCATATGTTTTGCCCCGCATGTGCACTATACCACTATTTCCCAAATAATGCTATAGTAATATTACTTGCTAATTTTAATTTCAATAATGCTATGTGTATTAATTTTACCCGAAAATGTGTGCAAAATTAATGCGAACTTTAAGTATAACATTCAACTCAAAACAGCACTAACTTGAATTTTTAATGCGAATTTTTCAAATAATTATCACCAAAACTTCTTATGATTTCTCGAAAAAGTCGAGAGTGATTCTACATGTAAAGTTCGTTAATTATGATTGAGGCCACCTTTTTGACAGATGAGTAAGGCCCGGAAGTTCATGCACTTACATGCTTTGTTTTCCTCTGTTATAATTACAATTCTGGCAAGTGATGTGCACGAATCGTCAGTTTATAAGCTTATTAAACCGAATTTGATGGTGCATATAAATGCATATTTTGGTTTCTCTGATAAAGACATCACATTTCTATAATTTTAATGTTTTGTGGCACAAAACTGTCCTTTTTTTCCATGTCAGACTAGAAATGTTGCACTTCCGAACTGAACCGCTTGTAAACTCGTCGGGAAAGCGCGAAAAAAGAGCCTAAGCAAAAGTAACAAAGCTCAGGAAACAAACTAGTAGATACATTTTTTTTTTTTTCTGATTTATGTGGAGAATTTTTAGCATCGGATATACCACTTTGGAAACTTACCAATTCTAATTTGAGAAACCTTCTTCATAAATATACCACATATAATGAACCCGATGAAAGCACATCACGAAAAACATGTCAGTCGTTTATACAACAATGTTGTATCAAGATGCGAGACACTGGAAAATGAATCTATTCGAGTTTCCATAGATGAAACAACAGATTCTGAGGGTAGATTTATTGCAAATGTAATAGTTGGTGCCCTTAACAAGCAGGAACCAACGGTGTCATATTTTCTTAATGTGTTACAAACAATGTAACAATAATTCAATCTGTAATCGATTCTTTAAAATTATGTACTATAGTCAAATGGAATTAAATACGATAGGGTGCTTTTATTCATCAAATCATCACAGACGGACCAACTACGCGGTTAAATTAGGATTTAATGATATTTTTCTTAATTGAATACATTTAACGTACCTCGCACGTGCACTCCATCGCACTTGTGAACAGATACGTGGAGAATTTACTTAAGTGGATAGGTTAGTGGCTGTAATGAAAAACGTTTTTGAAAGCCCCATCGAGAGTTCAGTTATTTAAGTCCTTAGCTCCATCACTTCTTCCTGAACCAAAATTAACAAGATGAGAGGGGATGTTGATGCTGTCTCCTACTATGCAGAGTATCCACAGTGAATAAAAGAGCTTGTTAACTCCTTAGGTTCTAGTGATACTGCATCCATTCCTACAACCCAAAATCTATTGCCTGATGGTGAACTGATAGCTAATTGTTCTTGTTTTCCTGCGTACTTTCTCGGCCTACCTAAAGATATTACCTCATTAGAAACAATAGGCCTAGCTTTAAAGGAAGCACTCAAAGTATTTTAAGAAACAACATCCAGTTTAAGTTCTATTTCCGGTAGCATAGGGGAAACACTAAAGAACAAAGTGAAGAGCGTAATATCAAAATATCCGATTGGATATCCGATGGATATGAATAGTGGATTGATTGGCATGTAAAAGAACTTCCGCGGGACAAAATTCCGACACACTAGTGGTGCTGATATGATTCTAGCAATAGACAAGGTCGTTAATAAACAAACTTTTAACTCAATAAATAATCAAAAAATTGTTAAATTCACCTTGTTAATTGCAATATTATCACTTGGGGATTTACCTCATATTTAGGATATTTCTTAATCGTCCATGTTAAATGTTCATTGATTTACTTTTACATACTAGCCAATTGTTCCTGTCAACTGAAGGATTCCTTTATTAGAGTTACAAGTAATATGCTCGGAGAGTTCAAAATGTTTTATATCAGTTGCAATGAACAACCTAATAAAAACGTGATGTTGGCACTAACTCTCCATTTTTATAAAACACGAAACAATATGTAGGCAGAAGTATAGGTATGCCTAATTGATTTGATCTCTGTGTTTCTCTTGCCAACTAAGTTGTTTACCCATCGTTTAACTTGTGGTTAAGATAAAAAAACTAAAGGTGGTGCGTAATAATGATTCCTCACGGCCATTCGTACTTTAATCTGAACCTTCCTTGGTTCTTCCAAGTGCAAGCAAAACGGACTCAAAGTATTCGAGGATTAATTTCCCTATTTTAGTCATCTGCAGCATTCCTTAAATCAACTATAGTGTCCAATTATTAACTTGTTTCATAATTGCAGCTAAAACTACTCGTGCTTGAAGTCTTTGTGTGGGTTGTTTCATAATTATTACATCCTGAAATGTCAGTTGAACACGTATTGCTCATAATGGCAACATCGCACTGTAGTTAAGAGTTGGGCCGCCAGCCCTTCAAACCCCAATTAGGAAAATAGAGATATAATCATAGACTAGACTACCAGATGGCAGGCTGAGAACAGCCCGAGGTGTGTCATTCGTGTACCTGCCCTTTTAGGGCTTAACCACTGTATGACGGGATTAGGATGTTGAAGGATGGCTGGTGAAGAATGGGGATTGTGGGTTATTAGGAGGTAGCATAGGTTTATGCTCCTCGTCGGGTGTTAATTTCAGTGTGCAACTACCGTTGGGCACTGCTGATGGGTGGTCCAAATATGGATATTTGGAGAAGATTTAGACTTCCAAGCTTCTCTTGGAAGGACTGTAAGGAGCTCAGCTTGTGCTGTTGATGGGGTAGCTCCTGTGTTACCGGGGGTGCCCGCAAGCCATGCGGGGAACCCGGTGTCGCACAAGCGTGCGCTCTCTAGGGATGTAGTCCCCAAGAGACCTAACCAGAGCGCTCCGATGTTGTGGAAACTGGTCGTAAAATTTAGTTGCCCGGCGCCTAATTTCGTCCTCCACATACGGGAGGGACGAGGCTTCGTGCAGTAGTCTCGTAGGGAATCCACGGCATACAGAATAGATTACCCGAAGACCGCTATTCTGTATACGTTGTAGACGCAGGAGATGAGTGTCTGCAGCCATGCCCCAGATTTCGCAGGCGTACAGGAGGATAGGGATGATGAGAGCCCGAAAGAGGCGTAGCTTTAAGGGAATTGGCATCCCCGACCGCAGCATGGGGTACAGTGAGGCAATTGCCCCGCCGGTCCGCGCTGATAGGTCGTTGATGTGTTCCCGAAAAGTAAGGCCCTTATCAAGCTTCACTCCCAGGTAGGTAATGTTATCCACCCACTCTATCCTTCTGCGAAGGTAAGTAAATGTGGGGAAGTTGATGGGCGATATAATCATCTCAGGGAGTAACATAAGACGTCTGACCTAACCAATAAATTCTCGAGCGGAGCAAGAGAATTTATCTAGGAAGGTCAGACTTTCGAATGATATTAGTCTGGACTACTTCATAAATAAAATACGAATTTAAATACTATATCGCAAAGATTTGACCAGTAAATGTTAAATTCTATATAAAGAATAACCAAAATATATTCATTTTGATTAGTGTAGTTCGACTTACTCAACGCTGGCAACTGAGGAAAACGAAATCCAAGAATTACGTGTATTTCGATCTTCTCTTGTTATAACAGGAAACAAGCTTATAAATCTCAAATAAATCTTACTTTATTTTTAACATTCATAACCTTTCTTATGGAAAAATACATTTATTACTAAAATAACAATTGTTAAAAACACAGTTGTCAATTATTTATTTATGCCAACAAACTTGCTGTTGGATCAGAACTGAAAAATTCAATGCCACAGCTGTAGCATTCAATTTTTCAGTTCAGATTCTAACTCTCAAACAATTTGTCAAATTGAAATGGAGCGCTATTTTGATCGTTAATCGGTTGTAATGTGCAATAGATTGTTTTTCAGCGATTTATGTGATACCTACTGTTGGGGCCCGCCTCTGTAGCGTGATGGTTAGCGTGTCTGCCTCACGTTCAAGAGGTCGCGAGTTCGAATCTCGCTTAGGGTAAGTTATCCGGGTAAGGTTTCTTTCCGAGGTTTTCCCTACCCTGAGAAGACGAATGTCGGATAACTTAAAGCTCCATGGACCTCGGGCTCATTTGAGCATCATTTCACCCAGTTCATTTCATTCATTCGTCCGATGTGACACAATGTTGGAGGACGTTTAAAAAAAATAAAAAAAAATAAAAACCTACTGTTGGCGACACTGGCTAAACAAAAGAATGATCAGGTGATAATTCGTATATGATCATTTAATGCTTCTTTGTATAAAATAGTCGCCTCTAATTGACTGCTGTCGTGGAAAATGCTGTGCGATACAAAATAGTTACTTGTTTAATATTGTAAATGTAATGTAAACCCCGCGCGACAGCCCACGAAGGGCCAAGGCCTACCGCCCAGCCGCTGCGCCCCCCACCTCTGCCCACTACAGGCGTCATTGGTGAGGTGCAGTACTGGAGGGTGGGACGTGGTCAGCGCCCCGAGCCCTCCCGGTCAGTTATGCGGTTTTCTAGACCTGGGGCCGCTACTTCTTCATCAAGTAGCTCCTCAATTGGTCCCCCCGGGACCTAACGAGGCTGAGTGCACCCCGTGCCAGACCTCCCAGAGGGGATAAAATCCCCCTGCTGGTACCGGGGATCGAACCCGGGTCCTCCGCGCCAGAGGCAAGCGCGACTTGTTTAATATTAGCTTTCATTTATTTTAATGATAGTATTAATTCTTCTCAATTTCGAGGAGAGTTGTCAGTAGTTTATAGTCGTATGAATCGTGTAGGCATAGGTCGTGAGGTGAGACGTGAACAACTCTTGCGCATAGAGGAAGCGGCTTTCCTTCCCTCCCTCACTGCAACGGCTGAGAGTGAAGAAAGACAGGTGAGCTTGCCGCGAATGAGTAAACGTTACCATAACAGCGCGCAGCTGAAACAAGTTTGCAGTTCACATAAAAGTAATTGTAGGCATATAGCCATAGTTATAGAAAAGTCACTTTGTTCGTTATGCTATATTTTATACATGTATAATGTCATTAGCAATATGCACCAAAGCTATGCTAGCGAACTTCACTCCTTCGTGGACGAAGACGTTATGACTTCTGCACATACATGACTGCGCAGTTTCCCCCATCATCAGTCGTTCAAGTGAAGAGTTGTCACTGCGCATCTAGAGGAATTGCTCTTGTCTTGCCTCATGACCTATATCTTAATTAACAAGAGCTAATGCATCTGAAATCCGTGAAAATTCTTATCAACAAGTGTATAGGAGAATCCTTCGTTTTAAACCTGCCTCCCATGAGGATCTATCATGACAGTATATTTATATTGCTTTTATCGTCTGACCTTGCACTGCACAGGGCTTGTATATCGCCTTTGACAGGTACACATTAGCCATTCAGGGGAAAGGGGAAGGAAAGCGAGCGCGGAAGAATACAGGTCTACGGTTTAAGGTTATCTATATAGCGTTCCACTCTTAGAAGACAGTATGAAGTTAAATGGGACATCTCTGTCTCTATCTAGCGCATACAAGTTGCCATTAGCCGCGTCCTTTTCTACCCTCGCAATGTTGCCAGGTTCCTAATAGCATGGTATAAATATTCATTTGTTATAAATTTCAGATTTGAACACATTATCCTATCCAGATTTTTTTTCTCTATCAGGTTATATCCTTTTCAGTCATTATACATTTCTATAGGCCCAAATTTCTTCAGAAAACGTTTTTTTCAATAGAAGTCCGATATTTGCTGTTTCTATACTCATCACGCACTAACTAACAAACTAACTGCTAGAATGTAGCTATCTTTTTTTCTTAGGTAGAGTAAACCATAGTGCTACTACCTGCCTACTTTGAATTCTCTATGTTTACCCAGTTAAGTGTTATAATTTTTTAAATTAAATGTTTTCGGAAAATTTTATATCTGTGCACTGCAAAAGTTACGCAGTGTGAAACTTTTTTGTTATTGAGTTTACATCAGGGAACCAGCGAGAACAAATGTTGAGGAAGGTTAGAGAAAGTTTTTAAAATAAACCAAAAGGCAGTAACCTCTTTCTTTTATCCAGTAAGGCAAACAAAAGGTATTCATCTATTCAGCGCCAGGCCTGACACAGAAGATAGTATAAGGAGCAGCACTAACATTAGTTCGAAAGAAGCCGTGTGTGTAACTGTGAGCTGTTATTGCGTTATTTGTTTAATATTTTTGTAAATATTTGTAGTTATGGAGGGGGAAGCTAGGAAGAGACGATATGTTGGTAAATTAAGAAGGAACGCCAAATAATTATGAATGTGTTAGATTATTTTTTAATTAAAATGCGTGTAAGGCAGTAAAAGAAACAGCTAAGGCAATCGGGTGTTCAGAAGCAGTAGTGTGTATGATTAAAAAGGAAGTAATGAAAGGTCTGTAAGAACGCCATAGAAAAAGAAAGCAAAAAGGGCGGGACTACACAAAACGCTAGGTTAACGCAATATGATTGAATAGTGCTAGGTGGAGTGCGGCGAATTGTTCATTCTTTACAGTTTGCAAATATTCCACCCATGCTGAATATAATTTTGTCACGATTCAACAGTGATGAGACCGTACCAAATTTCTCAAGGGCCACTCTTAGTCGGTTCTTACATGATTTGGGGTCCGAATATGAAATAAGGGGTAAGAAGTGCATATTAATAGAAAGAGACGATACCATCAGATGGCGACATAAATATCTAATATACGTAAAAAGGTTTAGGGACCAGGGGAAATAAATTGTTTATACAGACGAGTCATTTGTAAATTTAGGTCATACAGTGACAAAGGCGTGCAGGGATACCAAAGTTAAAAGTGCCCATCTCGTCAAGCAGCAATTGAAGGACTAAGTACAGGACTCTGGTCACCTCGGGGTCGCTCGCGGAGAAAGATTCGCAACTAGTACATGTTGCAACACTGCGCTCCATTTAACGTGTACTGTCTTCTAAGGGTGAAACGCGCTTTATAAGAAACAAGGTTTAGAAAGGTTTTTTCGGTGTTTTTCCCTTATCCTGAGATCCTTTATCTCTAAACTCTAGGGACCCCGGATCCATTTTAGCATCATTTCAATGTTTCGTTCATTGACCATCCGATATGACCAAACCGCTAAATGTGAAACTTCAACAAAACAAACGAAAGAGAAAGGAGAAGCAAGATGACAGCGTGGATCATTCTGAAGTGCTTAGCCAGTAGACTTCAAAGAAAAATGTTCGCTGGGCTTCAAGCAGTTACCTCAGGCAATGTTAATTATATCGGCCATTTTATATAACAGTTCACTGGGTCATCCCAAACCTGCATTACATAAGAGTAGCAAGACAAATTGCTTCCTTATGACTTGCATTATAAACTTTCTTTTAATTGCTTTATGAGTTTCTCTAATGATACTGTGGCCTTATTATGCATGTTTAATTTCACCTCTTCTATGGTTTGTTTTCTTTTTCTTTAATTTCTCTACTGCACATGGCAACAGGATGACTCAAAACTGAAACACTGAATGTGTTACACGTGTATTACTTTCTTTGCCTACTCTTCTACAGCCTATACTTTCAAAAGTTATGTCTTCATTCTACTTCATGTTAATTAGACAAAAGGGGGAACATTAGTGTGAACACATATGGCAGAAGTGACGGATCTTTATAAAATGGGTCACCATATGCTAAATGAAATTCCACTCTGTATGACCACCAAGAACAGACAAATGGCGAATTAGCACTTCAAAAACATGTTAAGTGTTTAAAATTCAAATTAATAAAAACGAGTATAAATAGTTAATGATACAAAGAAGAGTGTATTACCTATGTCTTTTAACGAGATACAAGTTTTTGTGTGGTAAGTTTTCACCAAAGTATACAAAATTCACTCAGAATTGAATGTCATAGGTTATTTGCAGAAAATTGAAGATGCACATTTTATTTATTATGCACATATCTTACACATATGGTGTTTTAACCAAAATTGTTTTATTGTTTATGAGAAAAAAAGAAATAACAAAAGAGAATATTCATATAAGGGGGACTTGTGGTGAGAGCTTTTTCTCAAAAATATTTGTGTCGCATGCTTGGAAGATGCTGAACTTAAATACCAAGTTTGGTATTTACCTAACGTTTCACTTTTGGGTTACACTCTCCCTTCCACCCCCCCCCCTCTCTCTCTCTCTCTCTCTCTCTCATTAATATTTTTCTACGTAGGTTGTTTTTCAGGGAACCTCAAAACGTGTGTTTTCAGTGAAGCCTGTAAATCGAATTTTTGGGTGGAATACAATGTTTCCTCTACTTACTATAAGTAAGCAGTAAAGGAAGTAAACGTTGGATAAGCATTAAATTGGTAATTAAATTGAGCTTTCTTTCGTGGGTGTACTGAGAAGGTTTTCATGAAATTCTCTTCACCCCAAACAACAAATCACAGCTTTACTTATTCAAAGTAAATGTTGGAACGGACGCCCATTGCGATTAACACTAAGAGTGCATCGGCGTGCCCTATTCTGCCGTACTCTCGCAAAGACACTAGCCATTTCTCTGGCTTAAAAGTTTGTCGATCTAATTTTGAATAGTAAAGCTGTGATTAACTGCAAACAATGAGACGTTTGTGTTTTTCATGTGTTCTGCGTTTGTTTCTTGGATTAAGATTGTGTGCCTTATTAAGGTGAATGCAATACTAATTTGCACTGTTGATTTTGCCGTAAATACTTAAACTGGGTGGGAGGCAGTAATCTATGACATTAACTCGTCTAGTGCTTAAACGAAACACCGCAGCAAAGAACTTTTCTTAATAAAAAGTGTTTGAAATAATTTTATCTATCAGCTCCCGAAGTTTGTCGGTCTAATTTTGGGACATTCTATATATATTGAATTTTCTGTAAATAGGTCTTAAGCTCTCTGCTGACTGTCATTTAACTGAGAAAACGGGTGCTAACGAGCTCTACCGGGAGGGGGGAGGGTCATTCTAAAACTCCCGTGTTATATACTCGTCAGAGATAACCAGTATTCGCAAGATACTACCCGATGCGTCTATCAGTGTGTTGTTGATATAATCCGGCCTCTTCTGTCGATCTGTTGAGGGAGGGTTGGAATACGATGCTTTGCTGAGTTCGGAAGGGGTAGTGGAAATTACGGACAGTAAGATAGTTCCATTTACCTCACCCTCCCCGTACTACTTACTCCTCGCTTGCCGGCATCGTCCATCCCTCAAGCTATTTACGTCATAGGAAGTCATTTTACTTCATACTATTCTCAAAACAGTATCGGAATCAGGTAGTGTTTTGAGAACACTTATACAACGTATGACTAGGTACGGAGGGGGATTTAGCACCTTGACCTTCAGTAGGTCTTTTGTGCTTGTACTCCTGGGAGGAAGGAATGAGGTGAGAGGAGACAGAGAGAGGTCGGTTCAGGAGGCACGACAGAGCAGAGGGCAGGTTACATAGGTGTTATACTTTCTCTACTGGCAAGTAGAGGAAGTATTGTAGGTATTCCACCCAAAAATAATTCGACGTCGAGATTTAACCGGAAATATGTTTTGAGACCCCTGAATCCAAAAAAAAAGCATTTTTTGAAAAAGGTCCGTGTGTGTGTGTGTGTGTGTGTGTGTGTGTGTGTGTGTGTGTGTGTGTGTGTGTGTGTGTGTCTGTCTGTCTGTCTGTCTGTCTGAGGACAGCATAACGCAAAAACCAAAAGTCTGTTAAAAACCAAAGTTGGTGTTTAAGTTTAATATCTTTCAAGGATGTGACACGAAGATTTTGAAGGAAATGGCACCACCCTAAACTACCCTTTACGTGGAAAATTTTTCGAAAAGTTTGATTTTCTTGAAAATGGCTCTAACAAGATGCCATATGTTTAAGATATTTTTGTGACAAATGAAATGTAGCTCTTGAATTTTCTGGCTATAGCCTATGTAGTCCTGTTTACTCTGAATAACTTTTGAATTAACTCATAAGACGTAGATAGAGAAAATCTTACTCTACAAAAAATGTATATCTTGCTGAAACATATAATTATGTCCAAATAAATTTTTTGTAGAGTGAACCATTTCAGAGATATTCTTTGTTATTTGTATCAGTTTTGGAAAGCTTAAAACTTTTCTGAAGTAGAACCGTTCATTTTTTTATATGTTAAGCGTGCAAAGAGAATGGGATCTCAAAGAGTTGACTGTCGCTCTAATATTCCCCTTAAAGCATTTTTAGAAAAAGTCTGTATGTGTGTGTGTGTGTGTGTGTGTGTGTGTGTGTGTGTGTGTGTGTGTGTGTGTGTGTGTGTGTGTGTGTCTGTGAACAGCATAATTCAAAATGAAAAGTCGGTTAAATATCAAACTTGATATTTAAATTCACATTTTCCAAGGACACAATATGAAGATTTTCTAGAAAATGTTCGCCAATCCAACCTTTGTAAACTTTGAAAACTTTGATTTTCCTCAAAAATGACTAACAGTTTTTATTAAAATACCATACATTTATAAAATTTTAATGATAAATGAAACGTAAAACTTGAATTTTCTGAGAATGTCTTCAGAAGTCCTCTTTGTTCTGGATGACTTGCATAACTGGTAAACCATAAACAGATGGACAAAATCACAATACACAAAAAATGTGAATCTCGTTAAAACACAATTTATCTCAAGTACATTTTTTTTAGAGTGAACTATTTCTGAGGTATTCTTTATTTGTTTGAATTTTCCAATATTTACACCTTTCTCAAATGGGAAGTCACTATTCATTTTTGTATTTCTTAGCCATGCAAAGAGAACAGAGTTTCAAAGCCATGGCATAGCGACCAGCACTCTTTAAAGATTTGACTATTGATTAAAGCCTACTGTATTCCCATATTCCTCTTACACCAACAAGAAAATTAGCAATAAGATAAGTTTCTATAAGTGACATTACCTAATGACTCCATTAATTAAAAATAGCTTCTGAGTCTATGCAATGATTTTTTTAACCAAAACTTTTTCTCATGCTAATATATAATTTATAACATAAGCATCTGGAAATTTTTAAAACAAAATGTATATGTTTAACACAAAGATGTCTGAAGTCATTGTTTATGTTTGTTACTTACAGAGCCGTGAATTTCAACTAGGACTCTGTCTACCTTACTCTTGCTCAGAGAAGGATGTGCAACAGATTATTGATCTCTCTGCCAAGGATGATGACACTAACTACACTAATCCAAGGAATGTACAGATACTGAGAGTCCACTCACCACATAATTATTACGACATTTGGCAAGACAGGACAATGTGGATCCTGATGTAAGTAAATTTATCAGCTTTATTTTCTGGAAAATATGAGTAAAGCAATAACTTGGGTAATAGCATTGCAAAGGGGGAAATTAATAAATTTAATGTGCAGTCAATTACTGACAATCAGATTATTGTTTTAATTTTAATACAAAGAACAATTTTCCCTTAGAATATTCTACAATTCTTGAATGTTTCATAGCCCTTCATTGCAAATGAGCTCATTAGTGATATTATTCACATTTTTAATGTAAATAAGCAATGCATTATTTTCAATTAGTAGCTACACACCTTTACTAATTAATGCCATCAACAATACTTCCATACCAGTAGATTTAAATGTTTAATTTATTGCCGTCAACAGTATTTCTGCACTACAACAATAATTATAAGATTTAATTTTTGTACAAATTTTTACAGTTGAAGTCCATGAGAATTTTTACTAACAGAGATTGAAAACAGAAAACCTGTTATATAATTATGTAATCAAATCAATAATCTTTATTTAGCACAAATTAATATGGTTATTCATGGCAAATACTATAACTCATCTTTTATGGTTTTTGACAACAGAATAATCAATTAATATTGTTTGATCGCAAAGTTCCAATGTGCCCCCGCCCAATAAAAAAGTCTACTGATGCCCATGACTTGGATTTTAATTCACCAGCTGAAGTTCCTTATGCCCACTATGTTTCAATATTTTTGCTTTCCATATACATTCTTTATAGCATATACAGTGTGTTAGGGGTACAGGTATTTTGATAAATAGTAGTTTAATATGTCTTCACTTCAGTGTGCTAGTTGTTTTTTTCTCTTCGTCTAACAGTTTGCACACAAACTGCACCTTGAAATGAACAACACCCGTCAGTATATACCATATGGTTTGTTACACCTCAATGATAAGTGAAGTTTTTAGTTTCTAATTTGTACTTACTTTAGAATCTTGTTGCCTCACTGTTAATAGCTTCAATTTTTTCTTATGCTACTCTTAATTTATAATTTTAACTCTGCAAATGAAGCAAATATTGATTTAACATTGTTTTTTACACTATCCTCAATCACCAATATAAAATCTGTATACACTTATACCTCTAGCAGCTGTATAACACAGTAGTAAACTTAAACATCAATTTTAAAGGAGGATAAAAACTGGTTTGGGGTCAAAATTTAGGATTTTGAGATACTGCTTTTATATAAAAGTTTAAAAAGCATCCACCTTAACCTGCTCTAATGACCTAGCTGTCGACAGGCCCTTAAACCCTAATCACTCACTCACTCACTCACTCACTCACTCACTCACTCACTCACTCACTCACTCACTCACTCACTCACTCACTCACTCACTCACTCACCCACTCACTCACTCACTCACTCACTCACTCACTCACTCACTCACTCCACCTTAACCTGAACATTTTAGAAAGTGGATTCATAAAATAACTACATCTGCTTGTAAGTAACCACACCTTCTTTCTGCAATGTTTTGGAATTTTTTTTGCATTTTATTCCAAATTCTCTCTCTTAAAAGCTGTGCTTAAAGGTTATGTTCCATGCGGAAATGTTTAAAATACTGCATAGATTCACAGAGCAGTGTTTATTGATTTGGTGTGTTGAAGAATAGTTATACAGGTTGTTTCATAAGTTACTCATTATACTAATGAAATTCTAATTTAATCATGTTTAAAATATCCTTGGACAAGCCAAATTTAATATTTTAAGAGGAATATTTAAAGAAATCTAAATCAAATTTTTAGCCATTCTTCTACAAGATGTGACATTGTTGACAATATTGTTAAATCACGACCCTTTTATTTGTTTTTTTATTTTTTCCATCTCTGAAAGGTAGTTATTTTCTGTTCTATAAACAAGTAAAACTTAACTTCTATATCAGATTTTATATGAAGAAGAATATTTTATCTATAAAATCACTCTAAAATAAAATAATTTTAATGAAATTGAAGGAACTGAAATTATAATGATGATGGAAGTTGGTGGCATAAGATATACACAACAGAAATTATGCATATTTGTCAGTGAAACTCATTTAAATGGACATAGTACTTCACAAGCAATCATGAGCAAAATAGAAGCAAAGTGCAAAGAACATGGTCATGTCAGAGATATAGAGAGTTCCAGAAGCCCTCAAAATATTAAATTTGATTTCTCTGGACATTTTTAAAAAAAATATTTAATCTTAATTTTATTGGTGTTCTGGGTTTTCAGTGAAAAACTCCATACTTTAATGATTGTATCTTTCAACTTAAATTTCTCATACCTTTAATGTTTGTGGATTATGCTAAATACCTTGCTCTTGCATGGGCAGCAGAATACTTCGTAATATTTTATATTACAAGTTTTTAACTGAGTTAGCCAGTTAAACATTTGTTTGTACATCCTATCTTAATAGTTAGCTTGTAGCTTGTAACCACAGTAGAATGTTTTTACATTCATTATGAAAATTCCATGAGTATAAAAATATCCCACTTTCCATAAATTGCATACATGATTTTATTCACAAAGCATAACAAAAATTCACAATAGACAGTTTTTCAACATCAAAATTAAAAGTTTAAGAGGTAGAACCGGAACTTAAAAATTCAATGCCACAACTGGGATTTGAACCACAGACCTTCCGCTTGCCGGCCGGACGCTCTACCACTGAGCTATTGTGACAAACTGCCAGAATGACATTAAATTCTCAAGCCAGTTCGTATTTTTCCTGGTAAACAACAGTAAGTTTGTTGGCATAAATAAATAATATTTACCATGTGAAGGTTATTTAATCCTGGGATATAAAGTACTTGCAATAGTAAGTCACCATTGGGGTAATTGTCTCTGATGTGAGACTGCCTTTGTGGTTTACCAGGAAAAATACGAACTGGCTTGAGAATTTAATGCCATTCTGGCAGTTTGTCACAATAGCTCAGTGGTAGAGCGTCCGCCCGGCAAGCGGAAGGTCTGTGGTTCAAATCCCAGTTGTGGCATTGAATTTTTAAGTTCCGGTTCTACCTCTTAAACTTTGCCCACACACGGCTTGTGTGTTTAAAAACACCAACAGTAAGTTTGTTGGCATAAATAAATAATATCAAAATTAAAATTTATTATGAGGTTTAATGGGGACAAGGCAGTCTGTACATACATAAATCACACCTTAGTCAGTTAACTATCACTATTCTTAAAGTTGTCAATGGTTTTTCCTGAAATTTTTATGAATCATTCTACAAAAATCATGACAATTATCTCAAGTTATTATTTGCATTGATAGCTTATATGGTTGAGTCCATAAAAATTGCTTCATCCAGCAAACAAAATAAAATTTACTCCTAAAATATGTGAATTCATGTACCTTTTTCTCTGAAATTATTCATAATACAGAATAATGCCTTTGCATGCTTGTTCCTAGTATAATTAGTTGTCTTCTGAACCTAAATTATTTAGCTATGTACATCACTTTACTAGAATTTTGAAGAAAAAAACATTATTTGTAAAGTCAAAAAAGTAAAAATGTGAAAAAAGTTGTCAATGCTGTTGCATCTTAATATCATTGGCATGTCTTATAAAGTTATTATTGTAGTTCAGAAAGTTCAACCATATGTTGCACATATATATATTATATGCAATTTCAGCTCTCTACCTCTCATACGTTTGAGAAAAATGTACATCAATTCACACGTTTTAGGAGTAAAATTTTATTATTTTTCTGCTGGATGAAGTAATCCTCAAAGTTTCAGCCACATAACTTGTCAATGCAAATAGCCACTTGAAATAATTTTCATAATTTATAGAATAATTAATAAAAATTGCAGGAAAAACCATTGAAAACTATAAGAGCAGTGGTAATTTAACTAACGTGTAATTTCTGTATATTCAAACTACATTGTCACCTTAGGTTTAGGGCTGTTGTTGAACATAAGCAGTTGAATAGCATAACTTCTTAACAGACAAAGCTTCATCTCACCTTCCTATTAAAACAGAAACAAAAATTTTAACCAAAAAATGAGGACTAATTTATTCTGTTTTTGATCATTAACTGTAGGTTTTGGCCTTCTCTATAATTTTCCTCCACTCGATGCAGTTTCTAATCAACTCCAGCCAATTTCTTATTTTCATATTTTTAGGTCTTGACTTATATTATCACTCCATCTATTTAGAGTCTACCCCTTGATCTAGATTCAAGAGGCTTCCATGTATATATCTTCTTGACTATTCTCTCATCTGGCATTCTATGAGTGTTCAAATCACTTAAGTCTCAATGCTGTTATAAAATTAATTATTGTTTGTTTTTTTAATTCTTTTATTTAACTCCTCATTTCTCAGGTCCTCCATTGTCCTCTATTTTTTAATTGGTCCAAAATTTTTTCTTATGAGGGTTGTCCATAAAATAAGGTTCCCAATTTTTTTTCACAGTGAAAAACATATTTATTGACATTGAATAATACATTTTTGGAAAGCTTAGACCTTTTCCTATTTTTCGACATAATCGTCATTCTGATCAATGGATTTTTGCATGTGGTTTACCAACTTTTGTATGCCTGCATCATAGTACTTTCCCACCACGCAGCAAAGATTGCTCAAAACAGTTTCTTTCAGCTCCTCTCCGATTTTGAAATGCATCCCACCCAGATGTTTCTTCCAGTCAGGGAAGAGATGGTAGTCGCTAGGGGCTAGGTACGGGCTGTAGGGAGGAATTGTGACAGTATCACATCCAAATTTGTTGATGAGATTGGTTGTCACATGGGCAATGTGAGGACGAGTGATGTCCTTATGGAAATGCACTCCCTTTGAGAGCATGCCTCTCCTCTTGTTTTGGATTGCGCAGCGAAGGTTCTTCAACATCTCACAGTAGTGGTCCACATTGATTGTTGTACCAGTAGGCAGAAATTCGCACAACAATAACCCCTTTCTGTTCCTTCGATCTTTGAGCATTGCTTCTTCCACTTTCACAATGGTGTCACCTGAAACCGATGGTTGTCCAGAGTGCTGGTCACCATGGCTGTACGTCCGTCTTTGAATTCTCTGCACCATTTGCATATGTGTTGTACGCTCATACACTGCTCTCCATACACTTCACACAGTTGGGAATGAATGTCCACCGGTGCGGTGTTTTTTGCACACAAAAATTAATCACAGAGCATAATTCACACCTGGCGGGAGAAGCAAGTGGAAGATCCATTTCTAATGGCTGTCGAGCCAAGACTGACTGTGGCAGACAGCTCACAGGGCGGAAGACTGGAAAAGGGAGAAACAAGCTACATGTCAGCATTGCCAGATCTCACATAATAGCGTTCCTCGTGACTACAGGACTTCGGGATCCTTAATTTACGGACAA
Organism: Tenodera sinensis; assembly: GCA_030765045.1. Classification (NCBI taxonomy): domain Eukaryota; kingdom Metazoa; phylum Arthropoda; class Insecta; order Mantodea; family Mantidae; genus Tenodera; species Tenodera sinensis. Next base: position 45,971,334 of record CM060965.1, read on the forward strand.
CCCTCATACAATCTTTCTTTCAAAAATTAATAACTTTTTCTTTTGTGCTTCTTTCAGTACCCACATTTTGGAACCGTATGTGATTATGGGTCTTATAATTGTATTATAAATTCTTAATTTAGTACTTATAACAATAAGCGTACTTTTAAATAAATTATTATAGATAAAATGTTTTATTTCTGAAGATTATTGTCTCTTTCACTTCTTCTTCTACAGAGTTTTTACTGTTTACTATGGACCCGAAATACTTGAATGACTTTACAACTTTATTGTATGATTATTTATTATTAATTCTTTCCAATTTATTTGACTCTTTAGAGAATTTAAGAAAGTTTGTTTTTCCATGTTTATGAATAGTTCAAGTGCAGACTCATCCTTTAATTTTTTAAATGTTTCTATTGCTGCCTTTTTCATTCTAGTGTTGTTTAAAGAGAAAGCTTCTGATTAACATTTTGAATTTGAAAAGTCTGTACTTTTTGCAATTGAAGCTGTGCAGTTATGTTGTGTTTTTTCATTCTGGTCAAAAATAAAGGTGCCTAGAAAAAAATCACAGTGACAGGATGAAGAAATATTGGAAAGATAGAAAGACAAAAGAAAAGAAGTGAATATAAATGCAGAGGGTTGCTTAATGTGGTCCATAGATGGCCTGAAATGAAATAATAAAAAAAAAGGTGCCTAGTTGTAATTTCACTAAATACTACTCTTGAATAACAGTTTTGCTCTTTAAACCTTTATTATATTGAATTAAAAGCTGGCTCCACCTTTCAAAGTACTACCAATTTTGAAGGTATCATGGATAAGCTCATTGGTATTGGTAGACTTTGAGAAATTCTTTTATCTCATCATCAATGTTTTAATTACTAGATAACATGTATTCCTATCCTTAAGCTTTATGTTTCTGTTGAAACTATATTTTCAGAGGTGTATCAGCTCTGATGTGCGTGATGATAGCACTTGGCACAGGATATGATCTCTACCTGTTAAACAAGAAAAACCATTTCTTCAGTGAGAACTACACATATGAAATCTCTCGTGTAGCTAAACATGGACTTCCTCGGCTTAGCGACAGTAGCATTGTCAAAGCAGAATTGGGATCACCATTCACCAATGGCTCAGGTAATATCTTTATGTCTAGAGGTCTTATTTTATTAATGATAAATTAAGATATATATTTCCAAAATGTCTGATCCATCCAAGAAGAATACTGGTAAACCAAGAAAGGCACTTACAATTTTAGAAAGGACATAGCAACCTTTGTACTCAGGAAAGGGAGATGACCTTCCTATTCTACTTTGCTACTTTTATAGCATTGAACAATAGTAGTTTTGGTACTAGAAACCTCCGGACTTCAACAAGAGTTGTTAGATCCAGCAATTTTATTGCATTTTTGCACCTTTCAGTTGCATATTCTTATGTGTAGATGTGTTGACAGAAGTGAATAAATCTTTTATATTTTGGTCATAATTAACTAGATATTAACAGGGTTAATCTCAGTCCATTGCAAAGAACTTCGATTTATTACATATTTGTATTTTTAAACAATGCCCAAAAATAAATTATTTTTGTCTAACAGTAATTGAGATATTTTACTTAGGCAGATTTATAGCTCCTTTGGGGAAGCAATTCACACAAATTTCCTATTCTAACTGTGTCACAAGGAAGGTTGTATACAAAATTTCATACTAATCAGCTCAATTATTCTTATGTGAAATAATAATAATGATAATGATGATGACGACGATGATGATAAGAAGAACAACAAACCTCCCACAAATTTTACTTGAGCTTATTATGGGTGTTCATCAGTTATTTAATAATAAAAAATTACCACCACCACCACTACCACCGCCACTGCTGTCACCACCACCACCACCATCATTTACTAATGAAAGAACTTATATATTTAGCTAATATAATTTTAAAAATCTGCTTCAGTTAGCATGTGATAAGAAATAAAAATAAATTGCATTCATATCTAAAAATTATTTCTTAGAATTATTATTGATCATCCCATCACCATGATAGAAGCCTGCTTGCTACTTTATGTGGATAAGCAATGTTTAACCACTGCAATGCTCTTTTGCAGCTCTTAGAAGAAGCAATGGAGATTTGGCTATTTACAACCCAGGCTTGAATACTCTTTCTTCTTCACCTACAACTGTGACAACAAGCACTGCAACAGATTCAGACTGTTCTACTAAAAGAGGTAATATTCAAAAGTCACTCCTAAACTAACATAAAGCAACTGCAATTTTTCGTTTAAGTTTTTGCTTCAGGTTTTCAAATTATTTATGGCAAACAAATAGAAATGAGAAAGGCTAGAATAGCACATAAAGAATCATGGTCTCCCAGTGTATCACAAGCAATATTTCTAGATAACCAAAATCTTATGGAAGTTTCTTCTTGAACATTCTAGAACTCAGGAAATTTCCAACGGCTATATAAGTGAGGACTTTCACAAAGTGAGGGACTGATCAAGTTAGAGGGTGAGTCAGATAAGTGAGTGACTTAATGAGTGCATTTCTGGTGTCACAAAAGCATTGTTCTCCAAGCAAGTTTGGACAGCTGTGGTAACATCCAGTGAGAGCTGTTATTGACAGGTATTAGGGATAGCTCATGTTTGACTCCCTAGTCAGTGAATCATCCAGAAGTAGAGGCTCTGATTTATCATGTATTTAATTACATCATGAAGAAAGTGAAGAAGCAGTGACATTGGAACTAGTTTACATTAGTTAAGTGATAGTATGAGCTAAACAAGCTAGGTTGGTAAGCAGCAGTGGAAAACTGGGTGAAGTGACAGACAAAAGCTGGACAAAGTGACATCCTGATAATGAGAGAATCAGTAATGGCTTGTTAGTATACATTTTGGGTGTTCACAAAATTTTATTCAAACAGCCCTGAAAATGTGAATTAGCATCTGCTACATACTAGTTATGATTATCAGCAAATTAGTACAGTTGCAGCCTTTCTATTCCACAGAAATGACAGAACATAATTTTCTTTTTTATTTATGCTAAGAAACTCAATGCTGGTGTGTTTAAGCACACAACCCGTGTGAGGGCAATTTTTAAGAGGTGGAATCAGGACTGAAAAATTCAATGCCATAGCCGGGATTTGAACCACGGATCTTCCGCTTATCAATCAGCTGCTCTAATCACTAAGCTACCATGGCCAACCTGCCGGTATGACATTAAATTCCTCAACGAATTGGTACTTTTCTGGTTAGACCACAAGGGAATCTCACATCAGAGATAAATACCCCTAGGGCGACCTACAATAGTAAGTACTATATCTCCCAGGTTTAAGTAACCTTTACATGGTAATTATTATTTATTTATGCCAACAAACTAAATGCTGGTGTTTTTAAACACACAAGCCGTGTGTGGACAATGTTTAAGAGTTGGAATCAGGATGTTGCAATAGCACGTGGCATTAAGAGCAAGAAAGAATATGTTTTTAATTGTGTGATTGTTATGGTCCTCAACAGCTGTATTAGTATTATTTATTTCATAGTGTACAGTGTACCAAGACAATTACTAGTGCTAATTCTTTGAAATGGATGAACAATGTGTAGTAAAACAGTAAAACGACCATACTCGCAATTGAAATATGAGGATAAATCAGTGATAGTAAAACAGGGAAGGCCTACTCCAGCTCTTCTGCATTTACGAGTATAGTGTGAGCAGAAGCAAAAGATATAAGAATACTTACAAAAGGTATTTTAATATAAACAATTATGATACATATGAGTGGCTGACTAGTTCATGTAAATTAAACTTTATTGCTGGTCATGCTTGTTGTTTGCAACTGAGAAAACATCCTGGAATGCAATGAGTTTCACAAATTTTGCATATTTAATCTCAGCTTTGGATAAACATAAGAGATCAACAATGCATACAAAATCTTTTACAGCTTTAAATACTTTCAACACTCAACGGGCAGACCATTCTTTGAACTATCAGAAAAAAATTGTTGACTGTTTTCATAATGAAAATATTAAAGAAAATAGAAATGTATTGAATATATTGATTGATGCCATTCTTATACTTCCCCAATCTGTGTATTTTATTAAGGAAACCAGACAATTCTTTGTTTATCTTAATAGTTTACTCACTTTTTTTTCACATTCCACTTCACATACATTTCAAATTACAAGTTGCATACCTGAAGATCACAATTTATTATCTTTCCGCGTAGTGTAGTATAAATTATGATGTACCTGTATATTCTACTCATACTACGTTTTATTTATCTATATGTTTAAGCTAAATGAAGCTAAACTTGGGAATGAAGGAAAAATGAAGTTTAAAAAAATAAATATAAGCATACAAGCACAAAAATATAGTGCACAAAAATATAGGGGTTAATCAACAACCCCTTATTGTCCGGATTTGGTAAGCTTAGTGATAGTCCAAGTCAGAATCCTAGCATACACCACTGCTTATCACTGAGAATTTTACTTTTAATACAAAGCTCAATACGAAGCTCTAGCTTCTAGTTCCAAGAACAAGGTTTTAATTCCAAATTGTTATAACCCACATCTCTTTTGACCTTGTTAGGAATATTTTCTTTAATTACTGTTAGTAATATTGGTGTGGTAGATGCACTATCAAGACCTTGATCAATGAAGTCACACCAGTCACTAACTGCTTTGCACAAGGTTAACAGCAGCTACTGTATTTTATGTAACACCTAGTGAAGTTGTATACAGATTATGTCATAAATAATTCATAAAACCTTGATTTTATTTGTTTTAAATTTAGAAACACTAGCGATGAAAGGTATAAAAACATGTGTTCATTACCTTTGATTAATTTGTATAAGAGAGCTAAATAAAATCTCCATTTTACAAATAGTATACAATGTAATGGTATATACTGTAATTATGTTTACTTTATTACAGGACTGCTAACCAGGCTATTGCTGTCTTTCTCTGTTAAACAAAATATGAAGACCATTTGTGACCAGAGTGTGGGCAGTGATACCATTCCAGTCATCCACGGATTACGTTCTATCAGTATGGCATGGGTTATCCTTGGACATACTTGTATTGTCATGTTCAAATACTCAGGCAAGTATATTTAACATACTGTAAATGAGATTGACATATCTCAGAAACATCCTAAGAAAGATTTTTACGTCTATCTTCAACATAGCCTCACATTATCAATATTATCAATATTAGGATAACAGTTTGATTCTATTAAGCAGGAAGTATATACCTACTTACAGATGTTCATTTAACAGTATCAAAAAATGATTCATATTCCACTTTGATAACGAAGATAATGTCTTTGAAGCAGATCTGGATAGAAAGTAAGTTAAGTGAATATTATGTATTTATGCCAACAAACTTACTGCTGGTGGCTTTAAACACAAAACATCTATTTGAGATATAGAATTAGAACTGAAAAATTGAATACCACAGCTGGGATTTGAACCACAGACCTTCCGCTTCACGCAAGGCTGCTCTAACCACTGAGCTACTGTGACAACTTGCCAGTATGATATTGAATTCTCCAATCAATTCGAATTTGTCTTGTAGACCACAAAGGGAATCTCACATCCTGGCTATGGCATTGAATTTTTCAGTCCCGATTCTACCTCTCATAAGCAAAGTGAAACTAAAAGTGTCTATAGGTCGACTCAAATACTTCGAAATCAATTATTTGTATTCTATGCACTGAGCAATAAAAGTGATATTGAAATTTATTGAATTGAAATTCCTTGAATTTAAATGCTATAAATTGTGCCAATCACTTGAGCATCACAACCTAGGATAAAAACTCATCACTCACTAGCTATGCTGGAACATTAGTACATTCATTCAATTTTTTTTATTGGCCCAGTAAATTATTTGTACAGCACAAGATTGACATTGGACAAATCAATAATAGTAAAATTGTAGGGAATAACATTTAAGACAGTAAATATGACATTGACTGTTCAAATTCCTTTATAAACCCTGTTTATTTAGAAACTACATCAATTTAAAACTTTCATTCAAACAATGCCTTGTCATGTGGCTACTTCAGATTCCTAATACTCCTTCATGCTACATTATGTATTTCTTATAAGTGCATGTATTTTCTATCTGTCACAGTTTCACTTATTATTTCAGATAACATGGAATTTCGAGAGGTGGCAGAACGACACATTCTCTTCCAGACAATCACAAATGGGCCATTCTCAGTGGATACATTCTTTTTCATCAGGCAAGTAAAACACTAAAAATCATACAATAAGATGTTTGATACATCTATTTATGAAGGGATTTAATGATATAATTCATTATGTGAATGACAATATAATTCTTAACATTACATTATTTATTTTTAGTGGCCTGCTTGTCTCCTACCTATATTTCCGGACAATGGCAAAGATTGACATTCAGAAAGTAACTTTTGGTACCACAGGGTTCAAATCTCAGTTTCTGCAATTCCTTGGACTCATGGGATATAGATATGGCAGGTAAGCAGGGTTTGAATTAATGGGAGGATGGAGGGGATTTCCCCCTCCCATTAAATAATTTCCCCGGCTCATCAAAGAGGAATTCCTTTCTTGCCAGGAAAGTATTTGTTTCTTTTTACTGTATTTACTATTATTGCTGTTTGAAAACACAAGAACACACAGAACACTTTTGATGCATACTGCACATTGTACAAGTGCGAGCTGTGAGTAAGCAAAAGTACCATATCACAAGTAAGCTAAATAATGAACAGTTCTGAAGTTCATTAGTTGTCACAATTCCAACAATTCTGCACCAGTAATAATGATCGTAGCTTGCACTATTCAGTTCAGTTTCTTGCAACTCATTTTCTATTGTTAGTATTGATACATCCGTGACAAGAAAGCAAAAACTTACAGAAAATAATGAGAGTGTTGTATTCCAGTCCAAATCTCAGGCTTCAACTTCAAGTAATATTACAGCTTCTCAGGTAAAAAGTGCAGAATTGGAAGTGATGTGTTAGTGAAAATAGTGAAAGTAAATGTATAACACCAATCAGGAATGTGTAGTCAAAACTAGATTTGAAAAATGGAAAACAAATCGCTCCTGACTTTCATCAAACAGTTTTGGAGGATTAGAGGTGGCACCTTGGCCAAGGGTTAAACCATTCGCCTACCACCTAAGCAACTTGGGTTCAATCCCAGGGACCCGCATGTGGTATTCATGGCGGACAAAGCATCGTGTGGGGGGATTTCTCCAAGTTCTCCAGTTTCCCCCACCACTCATTCCACTAATTACTCCATAATCATCTTTCCATTCATCAATTTTGCCTGCATTTCATATCATCCTCTTCCTCACTATCATACCTGGTACTTGCCTGACCACCCTCTTCCAGATCTTCACTCTGTCCGGTCCATAGGTTCCTGTGCCCCACAACAGACATCTGACCCTAGGCACTGGCTTATAAGTCCTAGGGGGTATGTGTCCTACATAAGGGGAGGGTAATGAGATAAAGAAGAAGTTTTGGGAGGATTACATTATGCCTGTACTGCTCAGAAATACAAAATCGAGGTGCTTTAAAGACAGTAAAATGCATAATGCTGCTGTTGCCGCTGCTATGTTTTATGTATATAACACATCAATGCTACTACCACTTGTATTATTACCATTATTGCCATAAATATAACACAAACTTAAGTCCCCCCCTCATCAAAAAGTCTCATTCAAACACTGCAGATAGGGCTCCATAAATTTCATTGCAAAGAAAATAAACAAAGGTAATTTTCTGTTAAGAGTCCTTTATATCAACAAATGCCTCTTAATTGTACGTTATAGATATATGTTTTCTAATTTAAACTACGGGGCCTTGTTATGGGGCAATCATGCTTCAGCTCATCCTCTTTTTACTCTGCAGAAGAAAGTTGTAAGATTAATATATGGAGTGAATCAGAAGCACAGTAAACCCTCTTTATTGTTTAGGTATACAGTAGAATCCTGATAACCCAACCTAATGTGGACTGAAAGGCTGTCAATTTACCAAAATATCTAGTTTTATGGAATAGATGGTCTGTTATTCAAAACTCATAACATAATACTTCAAATTATATAAATGCATGTCCTAGCAGGGTAAAGGAAACAGAAAACTATAACATATTCTAAATTTTATTACGTATTAAAATGTTTTGCTTTGTCCAATCTCTTTAAGGCACCCAATTTAATTTCCATTGTTATGTTAACTTGCCTTTTTCCCTTGTTAAACATTTTCACAGGCACAAACACAACACGACACTAACAAATCTGCCTGAAATCTGAGAAAAGCTACTGTACCCAGAAATATGTAACTTAAATTAAATTTAAAGGTAAGTCGATTAATAACACTAAACAACTTACTTTAGAATTTCCCGGAATATGTTCCAGAGGCTTATTTTCCTCCATTATCAACCAGACATCGACATGGAGGAAAATAGGCCTCCAAAACATGTTCTGGGAGTAAGTATTTTTTAGTGCTATTAATTAACCTACCTTTAAATTTAAATGATTACAACACTGTTATCAATCCTTCTATGAAAGAAAATGTAACTTAAAGTTTAGCTTACAACGTATATACTGGGTAAAGCAATAAACCTTCAAACCTTCCAAACAAGTGTTAGTGCTGTGTATCCACATTATTATGGCAAGCTTTTGACTTTGTGACAATTGTCTGCCAGCTGCCTACGTTCAGACGAGATATTGAAAGGCAATACACAGTCAGTTCTTTTGTTACTGTGAGAGAGAATGTGGTAAATTGTATATGTACACTAATTAAAATTTACCTACACTGTTTATAATGTATGATGAATTATCGAATTTAATGATAAAACATTAAAATAAAAAAATTTGCCAAGTTACACAGAATGTCAAGTTATTGAGTCCCGAGTTATTGCAATTCTACTGTACTAACTTTACAATTAATTATTGTTATCGTGTTACCCTGAGGATGCCAAGTGCAGTACTTGGCAAAACATAGGTATCTACCATGCCTTCTAGACCACAATTTTACAATTAATGTTTCTTCTAGCCTGTCTACTTTATGTTAGAAGTAATACAGATCAGTTTATATTTTGTTCAACCATTCAGTCTTATCCTAATGTACAAACTCTGATTAACATATAACCAAATGTAAGCACAATGTAAAACAAAACAGTTTTATAATAGTGTTCTTAAAGTTATTTAGTAGTCTACCAATTTCTATTTAGCAGCTTCTTCTTACTGTATTAGGAGAATGACCTGATTGGCACTGATTTTTAACCTTCTTTATAAAGTTAACAAATTTCATGAAATGCATGATGATTATAATGCATGATTTTAATATAATTACCTTGACTAGGATTATTTTGAATAGGAATATGTTTATTTGACATAATAGAATTATCTCGAATAGGAATATGTTTATTTGACATTAAGGAAACATAGGGACTTTTAATGCTTAAAATATAATATCTGTGCTAATAAACCAATTACCAATTACATGCATCTATACCATGCTTTCCTTTATAGGCTGACTGTACCATATCTGTTTGTGCTTGGAATGGTAGAAGTGAGCATGAAATGGCTCTACTACAACTCCATTTTTGAGCCACCCACAGCAGACCACTTCAACTGCCCAAATTACTGGTGGAGAAATGCCCTGTATATCAACACACTTTTCCCTGTTCAAGATATGGTAATTATAAACACTTATGTATTTAAAGTGAGAGGAATAAAAATGCTTACATAGTGAAAAATGAGCTTGCTCAATAAAATAGATTTAATTTGAATTTTTGGTATGCATGTCTAAAAAATAGAAAATAAAAGGTTTCACACAATAGGTACTTTTCACAAAATTAACTGCTTGATTGTTATCATTATTTTAATTATAGTCCACACCAAACTTCCATGAGTCTCTGTGTAATATTATTAAAAAGTTTTTAATTTTCACCAAATCAGTCAGATATTCAACAGTTGAGGAAAACAAAAGACTAGAACACATATATAGAGGACATCATAGTTTTCTTATTATTATTTTCCTGATTACCCTCCCCTTATGTAGGACTTACACCCCCTACGACTTACAAACCAGTGCCTAGGGTCAGACGCCTGTTGGGGAGCAGAGGAACCTCTTGACCGGACAGAGTGAAGACCTGGAAGCAGGGGGTCAGTCAAGCACCAGGTATAATAGTGAGGAAGAGGATGATATGAAATGCAGGCAAAATGAATGGAAATGTGATAATGGAGCAACTGGTGGAATGAATGGCAGGGGAAACTGGAGAACCCGGAGAAAACCCGCCCAGATGCTGCTTCATCCACCACAAATACCACATGCAGGTCCTTGGGATCATAGTTTTCTTATGTATACTAATGTGCATAAAATGTTGCCCACAATGTAATGTAGCTGTTTATTGGTACTGAGAAATATAGCCCCACCTTCTACCAATGTGACCTTAGTTCCTTGAGTATAATATTAGCTACTGGATTGTCAATTGAACTGCCAAAGTGTAACATTATAAACTATTTGTCTAGGTTTTCTCACTTGTGGAAAACTGTTAAGACACTGGTTATTTATTTTTTGATGCAAAAATAAAACATTATACCCATAATAACATATTAATAATGAAAGCTTTCAAATAAATGTCATAGCTTCATCAAGCTTAACAAAACATGCAAATAGTTCTTTATGTCTTCCTTTCACATCAATTAACATTGTTCATTGGTTCCTTTTTTGGGTCCCTTAATTGTTTTCCACACTTAGTTGGTCTTGTTTTATAGGAAAATTATTGTGTAAGAATAGTAACCATGGCCATGTTGCCATTACAGAGCATGCTGGATGGTGCTGTCAATTTTAAGAAAAACCAACAACTGCTAGATTAATGGATTTTTTTTCCTTCCTATTTGCTTCCTGTGAGAGTTGGGGAATTCCTGAATCATTAGGGTTTAGTTTGCCTCACTCCTCATCTCCTCTCCTTCCCCCCCCCCCCCCCGTCAAGCTATGCTTTGCAGTTTAGGGGCCCTCAATCTCTCAGTTATACTTTGTAGCTTAGGGTTCTCAGTCACTTAGGTATGGTAAATCATAGTTGGCAGTTTTTATTTGTATTATGTTGGCAGCTGTGAATAATTTGTTAGCCATTTATATTACTCTTATGTTGGCAGCTGTGAATGACTTTGCCCAGACAAGAAGATGGATATTGCCATATGTTGGAATAAATCAGAACTAAGGCAGGAGAAATCAAAAGTGAGCCCGGGCCCCAAGTATACCCGCTTTTCCCAGATTTTTTGTTTGAAGATTGTAACTTTGTAATAGAAAGACACATTGTGGTAGCTGTTTGAATTTAATTTAAAAGGTGAGTTAATTAATAACACTGAACAACACTTACAACATATTTTTCCGGGATGCGTTTCAAAGGTTAACTTTCCTCCATTATCAACCGGACAATAACTGGGTTTCCATGGTGTTTCATGGTGCAGATGGTGATGCTTCTTCTGGTGTTTCTTCTGGTGGCAGTTCAATGAACTTACTGAAAATGTCTCTCTGAGGAATGTCGAAATTAAATACTCGGTTTCTATTTTTTAAAATAAAGATTTGTTCCCATGTGGACAGTTCTTGTTTTCCGGTTATGGTTGTATGGTTATAACCGGAAAACAAGAACTGTCCACATGGGAACAAATCTTTATTTTAAAAAATAGAAACCGAGTATTTAATTTCGACATTCCTCAGAGAGACATTTTCAGTAAGTTCATTGAACCGCCACCAGAAGAAACACCAGAAGAAGCATCACCATCTGCACCATGAAACACCATGGAAACCCAGTTATTGTCCAGTTGATAATGGAGGAAAGTTAACCTTCGAAATGCGTCCCGGAAAAATATGTTGTAAGTGTTGTTCAGTGTTATTAATTAACTCACCTTTTAAATTAAATTAATTACAACACTGTTTTCAAACTTCTATGAAAGGAAGATAGCTGTTTGAATGTTTATATGGGCTACATTTGTTAATGCAAGTATAGCAGCCAATTGGCCATATACAGATCAAAGTTACATGTTTGCATACTCAATTACTGACATTGTTCTTTTTGTACAAAGTTCCAGATGGTATTGGTCACATTTTTGGACCACACAATTTGCACTCACATGTGGTATTTGACTCATGGTAAGCTGAGTTCTTACAGATGATTGGTGAAACATATGTACAAGAATGGCGATCCATGAATCTCTTGCCAGGAGATATACAAGCCTGGACCTCCAAATCTTTGATACTCCAATTGGCTTTTCTATGTAGACTGCTTTGATGGACTACATTTATAAGACTTTATTTGGATTTTAGTTCTCTGAAAACATTGTATTAATAGCAACGCATTTACAATGACAGTTTCAAGTGATTCACCCAATATAAAAAGTAAGCAAATCAGGCAGAGAGCACAATTGACATGGGTAACCAAGGTTATTCAGACATCAACTCTTGAACATCAAATTTGCAGTTCAAATTCAGCCTGGAACATCTTGCGTGACTGAGGTTTTTCCCAGGTTTTCCTTAGTTTTCATAGCTGTCGAATAGCTTAATAACATGAAAGTATTGGTAATTTTGTTATATAACCAATAACCAAATTGAGACTATATTAACACTTCTAAGGACCTTGTAGTCACTTATGAAAGCTATGCCATTTAATTAATTTATGTTTTCCTCTTTAATCTCTTTTCAGTGCATGTTGTGGAGTTGGTATCTTGCTGACGATACACAATTCTACATCCTGGGAGTAATCCTGCTGATGCTTGCTATTCAGTATGTATTCATTTTCTTTTTCCTTTTTGTACTTGCACATTTATGAACAGGCATAAGAATTTCTATGCCCTTTCATGAGCAAAAAGTTAAAGGAATACCTCCTTTATAATAGACAAGAATTAAAGGAAATATACAGGGTGGAAGGTACTTCTATGGTCATACGTTAACCAGGGATTCTACATCTAACTTCTTGGCGAATGGGTATAAATGCTTTATTATTTCACTGTCCTGCAAACATTGTGTGACAAGTGCTGTAATGCATTTCTACTTGATTTGAATGAAGTCAGTCACAATTTAATGTTTAAATGTCATGCAAAGTTTACTTTCTAAGAGAGATTTGGCTATATTACATTAACATTGTGACTCAATTCATTTGAATTGAAATAAAAAGACATCACAGCATTATTCACGCAATGTCTGTGCAACAGTTAGAGAAATAATCAACCATTTATATACGTTCATCAATATGCTAGATGGCTCCAAATATTGTAAATATTTGGCACAAATTATTTTTTTCAGCAAAACGGTTCTTTATTGTCAATAATTATATTGGACATATTTGTTACACTCGTCATATAGAATCCCTGATTAACATATGGCCAAAGCAGTACCTCCCACCTGATATAATAAAGACTGTAAGAATAATAGTAACAGCATATTATCAGTAACCAGCACAATTGAGCAACTTTGTTGACATTCTGCAAAACATAAGATAAATAACTTTCTTTTAATGAAGTTCATTATCCTCTATCAAAAGTGTTTTTATAGTAAGTTCTGGTCCTGACTGTAAAAAGTAATCCTTGATACCGAAATTTAGATTTCCGATCGAATGGGCTTTTGAAAAAGACACGTTTTAATTTAATTGCCGGATATGAGATTTGCGATAAATATTGAGTAATAACATAAATAGATAATATAGCAGGAAGTGTTGTAAGGTGAGCAAGATATGAGTAAATAATAGTCGTTAAATTTGTAGAATAAACGCATTATTGGTTTGAAATTAACGAGTCATGACGTCATACCACATAGTTTAAATACACGTTCGAAAGTCAGTTCTACAAACCTTAAAAGTCGCGCGAGATATTTAATAAAATATAAAGTAAACATCGTTTAATCCTAAAAAGGTAATTATATATTTGAAATTCATAAAAGAACATGTTATAATAGAAAGGGACATTTCTAAATTGCGGGAAAAGGAAATAGCATTTTGGATACGAGGCTTTCTTGGATGACGTCATGACATTCAAATAGGAAGAGAACGGTTCTTCTTAGCGTGGGTAAGAGAGAAAGCGTCACTACTCAACGAGAGACCAGTACGGGAGTTCGTGCTGCGCGGAAGTGAGTGTGATTCCTCTACATATACAAATATTTTCGGCATAACTCCTGAAAATATTTAAATAGGAAATAAATGATGCGCAAAGTTGTTCTTGGGTTGTCCATTACACTTACGCAAACCCGAGATAAAGAGATCTTATGCAGAACTAGCCGGGGCGAGCTACATCGAAGGGCAACATCACGTCACCAACGACTTCAGCTTCAAATGGCGATCCAATAACCAGGACACCACAACGATTATACAGCTTCAAATTGGCTTCCCAACGTGTGGCGCCGAAAGAATGGACCAAACCCCCAAGACGACCAGATCAGCATCGAGCCAGCAGACAAGAAGGTGCCCAGCGTGTCAACATCTGTGAAACGTGTAGTGAACAAGTTTAAGTGCAGTTAAAGTGAAATAGTGAAAATATTGAAAATTTTGGTGAGTAGAAAAACACATGTAAATAGCTTAGAAATGGAAGACAGTGACACAGATTTTTTAGGTTTTGACAGTCCGGAAATTGAGAAAAGTGTAAGTAGGATGGAAGAATTTAATCAGAATGTAATTGGTAGCAGAATATGCCAAGAATTAGAAGATCAGAACGTTAGAGAAACACCTAGAGGTAGTTCAGAAATGTTTAGTACTAATTCAGAAAGGCCAGCAATTATGTCAGAAATAGAGAATATGTTTCAAAAGATAATGAAAAAGATGAGTACAGAGTTAAGTCGAAAGATAGATGAAAATAGTAAAGAATTAAGAACAGAGTTAAGTCAAAAGATGAGTAAGATAGACGAAACTAGTATAGAGTTAGGACAGAAATTAGAAAAGGGACAACAGGAATTGGGAATGCAATTGGAGAATCAGAGGAGAGTTTTCGAAACCTTTAGGGAAGAAGTTAGGGAGGAAATTAATAAAGTTAGTAGTGAAGTAAAAGAAAATAGAGAACAGGTTAAGGGAGAATTAGAGACAATAAGGCAAGAAGTAAAGAATTCTGAAAAGAAATTAGGTCAACAAGTTAGTGAAAAATTAGAGAAAGAAAGGGAAAGAGTAACATATAAATTAGACAAACAAAGGGAAGAGGTAGTACAAAGGTTAGATAAAGACAGGGAAGAAATTAGAGAAGAGCTACAGGGGTGTAAAGTTAGAATGGAAAGATCTAATGTAGAAAGTGAAAGGCAGGCTAGAAATTTGGAGGATGTTACAGACCAAATAAAAGGGGTAGTAACAGAAATTACTCAGGTAAAAGAGGCCTTAGAAAATTTGAAATTAAATGAAAATGCATGTAATCACAACAATCTTAGTAATGAAGTTGCAAGAAACGAGGCAATACCAGGTGTATCAGCTGACATTTCGATGCAAAATAGAGGTAACAGTAATTCCCATTCTGATCTCGGAAATAGCTCAGGGATAGGTGACATTTCAAATTTACATTGGCCTAACCATGTCTTAAATGAAATGACACCTCCAGTTTTTGAAAATGAAGATTCAGATGATCCTAAAGCCTTTTTAGAAGGGTTACAAGAGTACTTCACGGTGAAACGTATACCAGAGGAGTACAAGATGGTGATAGTAAGAAAATGCCTAAAGGGTAATGCTGCTAATTGGCTAGGCCTTTCTATGGGTAACAATAATGACTACAGGACCTTTAGGAACATCTTTTTAACCAGATATTGGGGAGCTAGTAGGCAGGCTAATATTAGAGTTGAATTAAGCAATGGAAAATTTAATCCTAGATCGGAGGAATCGATGGTCAACTATTTTATGAGAATAGCGAGAAAATCGAAGATGTTGGACCCTCCCTTAGATGAAAAAGATCTAATAAATATAGTTACTCCACATTTTCCGGAAACACTTCAACATTACCTAATCATAGCCCGACCCGATAGCATTGCAGCTATGATCGAATTATTATCAGCCTTAGAAGTCAATAAGCCAAAACACGCATTTGGAAATAAATATGAAGAAAAAGAAACTGTAAATTCTTTCGGGCAAGGGGCACAGTATTATCAGAATAGAAGTGAGATTAGGGAAAGATATAAAGGACCAGTACCAAGGATGGAATCATTCCGGTGGGAAAATCAAGGTAGATATAACCAGGAAGGGCGTCACCAAAATAGAAATGGTAATCAAAGGGGAAGAAATATAAGGGTGAATTATATGAATACAAATAGATTTGATCGAGGTAGACGGGGACGTTATTTTGGACATAGTAGAAATTCAAATGATGGGTATTGGACAAACGGAGATAATGAGTTTAGACCGAGGTCACCAAGACAGGAAGAAAGGTATTCTAATGGACGAAATTCCCCCGAAAATGCGGAAATGGTCGAGGCCATTAACACGGTCAAAAACATGGTAGGAAGTAACCCCGATTTAATGCAGGAAAACAGAAGTAACAATTTGGGAAATAGTACAGGAGCAATACCTAAAAATCAGGGAAACGCCAGACCCGGTCAAACGCGCCTTCAGTGAGAACTGGGTATCCTAGTAATGATTGTGATAAGTACTCGGAAATAAATAGTCCTGGAAGGCAAATGATGATACAAAAGAAAAGAGAATGGAAAAATAGAAACGACGAAAACGAAAAAGTAGGAGATCCACCTAAAATCAAAATTGGAGTAAATGGAAAACAATACAATGCAATTATAGATACGGGATCAAATAGCACAGTATGCTCACAAAATTTTTATGATAATTTACAAAGTAGTGGTTTTAAAGTAATGTCTTTACCAGTCAATGGGATATACTGCTCGCTAGCTGTGGGAAAACGAAAAGAGAGAGTAAAATTTCAAGCAATGATAAATATTGAAATAAATGGGAGAATACTTGGAATTTTATTTCTGATTGTAGGAAGACTTGTGACAGATATTATAATAGGTTGTGATTGTCTTTATGCCTGGGAAGCTGTGGTGAATTTTAAAAACATGATTGTAGAAATGAAAGTTGAAGATGAGACCATTATAGTGCCTTTTGTGGAAGATAGTAGTTCAGAAACTATTGTACGAGAAAAAGAGGAAGAAGAAATCCAAGGGGATACATTCTTTGTAGAATATGTTAAAGTAGGAGCTATGGAATTAACTGAAGTAAATGTCAAAGAGTACAGTGTCGATAATAAAGAAAATGTAGAATGGGATAAAAATGATTTCATAGACAATTTGAGGGTTTCTGATGCAACTAGGTACTATGATAGGGAGAGTAGTGAAGACTTAGAAGAATTGTTGAGGGAAAAGGTAACTCAGGCTGATCAACTAAATGAACAACAGAGGGATAAACTGTTTGAAATATTAATCCGAAATAAAGAAGTATTCTCTGAGAAACCTGGTAAATGTAATATTTATACTCATTCGTTTGAGATGATACCCATCAAACCTTTTACACATAAAGCGAGAGCTATCCCTAGTACAATAAGAGAAGAGGTAGATGCAGTTATAAAGTCAATGTTAGAAGATGAGGTTATTGAGATTTCGAATTCAGAGTTTGTGAATCCCCTATGTATTGTAAATAAGGCCAATGGAAAGATTAGGGTGACATTAGACGCGAGAAAACTAAATCAACATTGTAAACCTGATAGATTTAGACCAGAAAGTGTAGAGGTAATATTGAACAAATTGCAGAAGGGCAAAATTTTTTCTACTCTAGATCTTACAGCATCTTTTTGGCAGATCCCACTTAGAGAAGATTTAAGAAAATATACAGCGTTTTTACATTCAGGAATATTATATCAGTTTCGAGTTTGCGCCTTTGGTATGAATACCAGTGGTAGTGCACTATTAAGAGCTTTGTATGAAATTTTTGGAGAAACCATAAAGAAATTTGTAGCTCAGTATGTGGATGATTTTGTAATTTTTTCAGAAAATATAGAGGATCATTTAAATCATATCAATTATGTGCTTAGTCAGTTAAAGAAAGCAAACATGACAATAAAGCCAAGTAAAACTGCATTCTTTGTGAAACAGACAGAATTTTTAGGTTATGTTATTTCAAATGAGGGAATCAGGCCTAATCCCGACAGAATTGAAAGCATAAATAAAATACCAGCTCCTAAAAATATAAAACAATTGAGAAGATTTCTTGGTATTCTAAATTATCAGTCAAGATTTATCCTGGAATATGCAACCGTAGTAGCCCCATTAAGACAACTTTTGAGAAAAGATGTAAAATGGCAATGGTCATCAGTAGAACAAGAATCTTTCGAAAAGGTAAAAACGTTGTTTGCAGCGTCAATTTTATTGGAAAAACCTAGGGAAGATCTCCCCTACATAATTTATACAGATGCTTCAGGACTTGGTTATGGTAGTGTCATATTACAAAAAGATGAGGAAGGAAAAGATCACCTCATTGCTGTAGCTTCAAGGGGGCTTTCAAGGACTGAATCACAGGCTTGCACTACAGAAAAAGAAATAGCAGCTATTTACTTTGCACTTGTAAAATTTAAGCAATATGTATATAACAACCCAGTAATAGTTTACACAGATCATGTTAGTTTGGCATTTATGAACTCTTGCAAACTCACAAGCACACGTATTTCTAGATATATACATGAGATCACATCCCATAACATAGAAATCAGACACATAGCAGGAAGTCAAAATATTTTTAGTGATTTGTTATCAAGGATGAAAACCAATTATACAATACCAGATACAATTAGTGACAACAAACATGATGTAACCATACTATATTTGAAAACCTTAGAAGGGACTCAATTAGCTAAAGAATTTCGAAATTTGGAACAATTACAGACAGAGGACGATGAACTTAAGAAATTGAGAGAAAAAGCACAACCAATCACAGAAAATCTAAAAGATAATATAGGTATTTATGAGGGAAAAATCTATAAATTTCATGGAAGAATTGAACCTAAATGGAAAGTAATGGTACCAAAAGCTTTACAAGAGAAACTTATACTTGCTTATCACAAAACACTAGCTCATACAGGTAGTGAAAAGCTAATCATGGTAATTAGTGACCATTTTTATATAAAACATTTGGCAAAGAAAGTGAGAAAAATATGTTCAAGCTGTGATTTATGTCAAAGGGCCAAACCATTTAATATCAAATTTGATATAGAACCTCAGACAATCATAAGAGAAGGGAAAAATGTACTAGTTACTGCTGATGCACATGGGGAACTACCAGTAGGACAATTTGGATGTAGATATATGTTTGTTCTTCATGATGTTTTTAGTAAATTTATTAAAATTTATCCTGTTAGGAATATCAGCAGCAAAACATGTGTAGGAAAGATAATAAAAGATTATGTGCCTAAATATGGCAAGATTCAGGCAATCTTAACAGATAATGCTACAGTTCATCGGAGCAAAATCTTTAAAGAAACCCTAGAAAATCATGAGATAAAGTTATATCATTGTTCCTCATACTTTCCATCAGGGAATCCAACAGAACGTGTCCTCCGAGATATAGGAATTTATTTACGTGTACTTACACATCATAATCACAAGGATTGGGTAAAATATTGTCCATTGATAGAAAAGATTATCAATCATACCATTAATGTAACTACTGGGTTTGCACCAATAAAATTAATGTTAGGAATTGAACCAGAACCAATATTGATCGGGGTACCAAAAACACTGAAAATTAATGACATTCAGTTAAGTGAAGAAGAAAGAGCGAAAATTGCTTTTGAACGAATCAAGAAAAAGGCAGAGAAGCGAAAATTAAAGAAAAAGAGTAGAAAACATAAATGGGAACCTAAGATAGGCGATTGGGTACTAGTTAAAGACCATAAGTTATCAAGCGCCTTGCGAGGTAGGAACAAAAGGATGGAATTGTTATATAAAGGTCCTGCAGAAATTATATCAAAATTTGGTTATCATACCTATGAATTAAAAGATGTTAAAAATGAAAAATGTCTGGGAAGATGGCATAAACAACTCCTTCGACCATACAAGAAACCGTGTGGTGCCTTGGAACCTTGATTTAATGTAAAAGAAAAATTGGAAATGTCATTTGTCTATTGGCGCCCAATCAGCTTTGAGATAAAATGTAAATGTTAGCTTACTTGAAAACCATATATTGGTCAGGTACTTACATATTCATGAAAAATGCAGAATGTGAATTGCTATCTACTACAAAGAGCTTAAAAATATATTGTATAGAGCTCACAATAACAGCTTCAGAAAGATTGTTAAAATGTTCATCTCTGCATAGAGAGAAAACAGAATATTTACTTTGTAAAACATTTGTTAAAATATTTAGATGTATAGATAGTTATCACAGAAAGACAAAGAAAGAACTTGTCTAAAGAGTGCAATGGATTTATATAAATATATGTACATTTTAGTGCTTAAAGGATATAGTACAGATATGTGTTACAATAACAAAAGTGAAAAATCACCGTGCAAGTGATAGTGAGAGCGAAGTGAGCAAACATGAACTAAAAGAAGGAAGTATAAAGAAAGACTCTTGAAATTTAACCTTTATATAAAAGCTTCACAGAAGAAACCATAACATATTGTAATTAGTATTTAAGGATTAATGTTTAGTCAAGTGTACAATTGTTTGTCATGTTAAAAAGATTAATGAGAAAATGTTAATAACCAATTTCAAAACAGTGTAATTGAAAATTGTATATAATGGGAGTGTTGCCGATTATTCAAAATACAGGAGTAATTTTTAATTTTTCTTTCGGGCAAGACATTTACATTATTTTATTATAAAATAATAAAATAATATAAATGGGGGCATTTGATACCGAAATTTAGATTTCCGATCGAATGGGCTTTTGAAAAAGACACGTTTTAATTTAATTGCCGGATATGAGATTTGCGATAAATATTGAGTAATAACATAAATAGATAATATAGCAGGAAGTGTTGTAAGGTGAGCAAGATATGAGTAAATAATAGTCGTTAAATTTGTAGAATAAACGCATTATTGGTTTGAAATTAACGAGTCATGACGTCATACCACATAGTTTAAATACACGTTCGAAAGTCAGTTCTACAAACCTTAAAAGTCGCGCGAGATATTTAATAAAATATAAAGTAAACATCGTTTAATCCTAAAAAGGTAATTATATATTTGAAATTCATAAAAGAACATGTTATAATAGAAAGGGACATTTCTAAATTGCGGGAAAAGGAAATAGCATTTTGGATACGAGGCTTTCTTGGATGACGTCATGACATTCAAATAGGAAGAGAACGGTTCTTCTTAGCGTGGGTAAGAGAGAAAGCGTCACTACTCAACGAGAGACCAGTACGGGAGTTCGTGCTGCGCGGAAGTGAGTGTGATTCCTCTACATATACAAATATTTTCGGCATAACTCCTGAAAATATTTAAATAGGAAATAAATGATGCGCAAAGTTGTTCTTGGGTTGTCCATTACACTTACGCAAACCCGAGATAAAGAGATCTTATGCAGAACTAGCCGGGGCGAGCTACATCGAAGGGCAACATCACGTCACCAACGACTTCAGCTTCAAATGGCGATCCAATAACCAGGACACCACAACGATTATACAGCTTCATCCTGTTATCTTTCTTATTGACTAGGCTTTCTTTCTGACATGGTTTTATTTTGTACTGAACTATATATTTTATACTGATTTTATTCATTTTTATCATGAAACATTCACATTCACTCACATATTCACACCTCCAGACTCTGTGGAGGGTAGGGAATAATTCAAGTTAAATAAATATTCCCTTGCTCCAGCCATGAATCAAACCGAGGGTTCTCTGGGTTGAGGAGCCAGAATGTTCTTTGCAGATTCTACAACTCAGTTTCTTACATTTTATAATTAGGTATTCACTTTCTTTTCTTTTTATTTTTCTTTCTTTCTTTTTCTTCACAAAGTGTATCTAAGTTCAATAAATAGATGAATAATCAAATTCAAGAATAGATTTGTAGGCGGTGCCATGGTCAAACAGTTGAACCGCTTGCCTACCACATAGGTGGCCCAGGTTTGATCCCAGGGACCCATAAGTGGTATTCGTGGTGGATGAAGTGACATCTGGGCAGGTTTTCTCTGGTTTTCCCCACCACTTATTCCACCAATTGCTCCATAATCACCTTTCCATTCATCGATTTTGCCTGCATTTCATATCATCCTCTTCCTCACTATCATACCCTGTGCTTGGCTGACCAGTCGCTTCCAGGTCTTCACTCTGGTCCATAGATGCTTCTGCTCCCTGACAGCATCTGACTCTAGGCACTGGCTTATAAGTTCTAGGGGGTGTAAGTCCTATATAAGGGGAGGGTAATCAGATAACGAAAGAAAGAGGTTAGGTTTGTAGTGGCACCATGGCTGAGCAGTTAGACCATTTGCCTATTACAAAGGTGGCCCGTGTTTGATCCCAAGAACCACATGTGGTATTCATGGTGAATGAAGCGGTATCTAGGCGGGTTTTCTCTGGGTTCTCTGGTTGCCCCCGCCATTCATTCCACCAACTACTACAGAGGTATTTTTTTTAGAGGTGGCATGTGACCTTGCTCGGATGTGTGCGAGTGACATCACGCAAAGTGATAATGGGAGTAAATTTTCACCAGCAGCCTGCTGGCTAGTTGGTTAGAATTGTAGATAACATGGAAGTCGAAGAGATACTAACCAGACACCCCTTTTATCTTGCAATAGACAAGTGGACTCGACCATAAACTACTGCACAACACTACGTCACACGCCACCTCTAAAAAATACCTCTGTACATCACCACCTTTCCATTCATTAATTTCTCCTGCATTTCATATCATCTTCTTCCTCACTACCATACCTGGTGCTTGGCTGACCACCCACTTCCCAATCTTCACTGTCCAGTCCATAGGTTCCTGTGTTACCCAACAGACATCTGACCCTAGGTACTGGCTTATAAGTCCTACGGGGTTTCAGTCTTCAATATAGGGAAGGTAATCAGATAAAGAAGAAGAGTTTAAATTCGCTCATTATTTCTCTAAACCTAGACCAACACGTGATTTCATTGCTTTAAGTTTTCATTTCCACTAGTATGCAAAACTTCTCTTGTCTGCTTCTTTTTCTTTTTCTGCTCCTCCTCCAATGACAAGGAAAATTTTGGTTGTTATGCCATTCTTTGTCTAGCATCCCAATAAAGTGCCATGGGGTCCTTATATCCGTTGTCTAAAATAGGACATTCTACTAAATTCCCCTTGTTCATAACTGAATTCAAATAATTGCATAGTCTGCAGTTGTCAGAAATGTAACATCTTTAATACATGCAACTGTTTTACCAGATTGTTGTGTGCTGTTTCCATTACAAAAGTAGCTGCTGCTTATATTCTTTGCTTGTATTAATTTTTGTTCCATAATTTTGCAATGGTTTTGCCACTTTTTTCTTTGTACTTTTTGTTGTTGATGTTTATTAATTATGGAATTAGATACAAATTTTATCATGGTTATTATTGATGTCCTTTTTGTTGTTGATTTTTAATATCCTTGTTGCTTTCTTTATAATGTTATAAACTTTTTCATTCCCCAGGAACCCAACATATGAGGGAATCTGCTTGAAAGATATTGTCATTTTAGCATTTTTCATTTGAATTGTGTTTCAATCTCCAGATTTAATTTTGTTGCAGAGCAAAAGAATGTAAATTATTTACCTACCTCAAGAATGTGAATAAAAACACCTTGCAAAAATAAAAATTAAAAATATGTGAATGCTTAAACATTCCGGCATAGGGAAGTGGCAACCCCATTGCCCAGTGGGAAATCACTGCAAACAGCCTCACGAGTATAGACAGGAAAACCAAACCTTTTCGGGATTGGGAGGAAATGCTCAATTCCTAACTCAAGAACTGAGCATCTACTCGAGTACCCTGGGGATAAAACAGAGACCTTAAGCATTGGGCCACTCCCCCATGTTAAGTAAAGTTGGATTCAAAAGGAAAACGTGAGCTTCAAAAAGGGATGGAAAAATAGACAAAGACTACGTGAGAAATATAGGTTAATAAAAGAAAGACTTGGGACCAGTTAAATAAACTATACTCCATCCAGCCTTAGATCCGCCCCTTGTATCCCTCCGCGATAACTTGTGACTAATGCAAAACAAAACAAACACCACGTGGATTCATGCCTAGTGTTCATGTTGCAACAGAATGATATTTACTCAAGAGTTTTAGAAATATTGCTGCTATCACGTTACATTCAAGTAGTCTTTACGAGGGTTATCATACATCTTGAAAACTCACCGATAATCGCCGATATTTAGGGTACTACATTTTATGGTGTGCTTTGGTTTCGGCGTATCACCGGTTAGTTGTTGACGGCTTGTGTTTACACCAAGTGCGGATCTAAGGGTGGAGCAATTATAGCAGAGGATAGAATTGAGTTTAGAAAATAGATTCGAAGTAAACCACTGATGTTGCAATAGTGGTAGAACAGGGAAGTTGAAGAAGAAGGAGGAGAAGGAGAAGGAGATGGAGATGGAGATCATTTATCTTTAGACAGCAGAACAATTATTTTCCTTGTTTGGTATCCTAGGAGTTTAAGTATTGCAATTCCCAGCTTTCTCAGAGAAAAATACTCCTGTACAATTAATTATGTACATGCATAATCAAATCTCTGACATTTTTCTCTGAAAACATGCAGTAAAATATGATGCTGAGAACTTGAAACTAATATTCTATTTTGTCTTTTCAGTCACTTCCGCACAGCTGCTGTCATGCTGATCATATTCCTCATCAGCAGTGTCTGTACAACAGCATTTGTGGCTTACATCAATGAACACATCCCAAGGTAACATTTTACTCAAAGTAACAAATTTTGAAACTAGCTGTATATTTCAAATTTCCTAACAATCACATTTCTAAGAGGTCTAATATCATAAGAAATCAATTCAATGAAAGCACTATACAACTTTACAATATAAAATTGTAATTATTATTTATTTATGCCAACAAACTTACTGTTGGTGTTTTTAAACACACAAGCCGTGTGTGGGCAAAGTTTGAGAGGTTGAATTTTTAAGTTCCAGTTCTACCTCTCATAAAATTGTAAATTTTACAAATTATACACAAAATAAAAAGTAAATCATGTAAAGTAAGTAAGTAAACCCCAGTGCAACAGCCCATGCTTTCAACTTAATTTCTAAAATACAAACAAAAATCTTTTCTATGTGAATGTTATTCAATCATAACTTCATAAATGTAGTTTTAATTTCTCTAATAGTTATCTGTAGTAAGTAGAGGAAATATTGCATTCCAACCAAAGATTTGATAAAGAGATTTCACCAAAAATACACATTTAAGGCTCCCCAAATCCATAAAAAAGTGTGTTTAAAAAATGTCTGTATGCATATCTCTCTGTGA
The DNA here is from genome assembly GCA_030765045.1 of Tenodera sinensis. Classification (NCBI taxonomy): domain Eukaryota; kingdom Metazoa; phylum Arthropoda; class Insecta; order Mantodea; family Mantidae; genus Tenodera; species Tenodera sinensis. Next base: position 45,996,676 of record CM060965.1, read on the forward strand.
GCATCATAACTGAAAAATAAAAAGTTGGTATTTATGTTAAGCATCTTCCAAGGAATGGGACGCAAAGATTTTGCAATAAATCGCCCCACCAAACTACCCTTTATATGGAAAAGTTATTTTTCATCTTCGCAAAAATGCCTCTAACAATTCTGATTAGAATATAACATGTTTAAGATAGTTGTATGATAAAATGTATATACTGAATTTTCTGCAAATAACTACTACTACTAAACCCCAGCGCGACAGCCCACAAGGGGCCAAGGCCTACCGCCCAGCCGCTGTGTCCCCCACCTCTGCCCACTACAGGCATCATTGGTGAGGTGCAGTATTGGAGGGTGGGACGTGGTCAGTGCCCCGAGCCCTCCCAGCCGGTTATGCGGTCTTCTAGACCTGGGGCCGCTACTTCTCTATCAAGTAGCTCCTCAATTGGTCCCCCCGGGACCTAACGAGGCTGAGTGCACCCCGTGCCAGACCTCCCAGAGGGGATAAAATCCCCATACTGGTACCGGGGATCGAACCCGGGTCCTCCGCGCCAGAGGCAAGCGCACTACCAACTGCGCTACAGAGGCGGTCTTTTCTGCAAGTAGTCTGTGAAGTTCTTTTCATTGTGAATGACTTTTGTGTATTTGGTAAACTGTAAGAGGTGGACAAAATCTTACTGTACAAAAACTCTTGATCTTGTTAAGGCATACCATTTATGTCAGATAAATTGTTTGCAGCATTAAGCATTTCTGAGATATTCTTTGTTATTGGTTTGAATTTTCAAATAACTTCTTGAACTTTTTTCTTGTGTTAAAAAAAAAAAAAAAAAAAAAAAAAAAAAAAAAAAAAAAAAACCCTTTGTAAAAACAGTTTGTGTAAGAGTTATTAGAGAATGTTACCTGTAATCAGCAAATCAGATTTTTGTTGCATATTGTTGTATTATTATAACTTGACTATTTTGTAAATACAGTAAAACCTGCTGATTCAAGTTAATTGGGGGTGTGGTCTACAATACAATACAACACAAAATGTTTGGATTCAGAAATGTTCGATTATCTGAAAAACGAAAGAAAGATGCATAACACTGAACTATAGGCTTAGCAGCTATAAGGTAACCTGGTGTAGTGATGTGAGGAAGTGACAATGTTATGATTATGACGCATAACATAATAACAATGTATTTAACATAACAACAATGTATTCTCCTGACCTATGCACATAGCCGATCACAGGAAATATTGTTACAAGGTAGTTCAGTTTGTTTCACTATTATTAGTGGTCATTCTACAGTAATTTATGCCTTTCACTCATAAATTAATACAGAACAGGTGGTTGTTTATGTTATACCATGCACTACAATGTCATTCAAACAAAAACATAGTTCCTGTACCTTAAAAGAAAAACTGGAAATGTTCAAGCGACTTGACATGGGGGAAAGTGCTACAAAATTGGCTATTGAATTTGAACATTTGTGTGCAATAAACATTTTGTTCCGATGTATGTAGTTTCAATGAGTTTGTCAGTTCTATAATGAAAATGCTTTCTCTACATTACAAATAAGCTTTTTACTTACTCTTTTTAACTATGGATCTTGTGTTCAGATTATCTGGAATTTTGGATTTTCAGGGCTCGGATTAATGGGGTTCCACTGTAATTCAAACATTTTGATGGATTGTATAGATGTGAAGTGGTAGATGCTCTTGTAAGAGTCTATTGATATAATAATATATTTATCATCATCGTCATCATCATTCATCATTATCATCATTATTATCACTATCATTATCATTACCATCATCATTATGATCATTATCATAATTATTATCAGTCATTATTATTATCATCATCACCTCATTTACTCACAGAATATTTAATATAACATGTCTTCAGTGCAGACACATCACATCTCTGAAAAGCTTGGATCGTTTTCACCCTTTTGCATCATCATGACTTTTAGTAATAATTTTAATTTACACATTTTGAAAATTATTTCTTTTCCCTTCATTAATAAAAATTACACTTCCCCTGTTTCAGCACTGATGATCCATTGGCCCTCTTTGACAAAATATATGACAAACCTTGGACAAGACTGGGACCATACCTTGTAGGAATGGCAGTGGGGTGGATATTATTTAGGACTAATTCCAAAATAAAAATGACTAAGGTAGGTAATATTTGCTTATTACTTGCACTTGAAATGAGGATAATAATTTATATCTAGCAGAGTCAAATAGGTATTCCCAAAGTGATTTTTTAATTTTTTAAATGTTATGAAATATTAAATAGGTATATCTATTAAAAAGAATTGTAATATTTTACAGGTTGGAGTAGTGTTAGGATGGGTCGCATGCATTGCTTGTCTTCTGTCACTTGTTTATGGGCTGTATGGAAGTGATTTACATCCAATTGCTGGGGCTGCTTATTCCTCTCTTAGCCACACAGTATGGGCACTGGCTCTGTCATGGATCGTCATTGCTTGTTCAACAGGATATGGAGGTAAGCTTTCATTTTCTCAGTACAGCTTGATTATTTACACCTGAATCTGCAGAAACGCAGAGGAGGGAAAGGTAGCTTAGGGGGAAGGGGGGGAGGGAGAAAGGCTGACATTATTCTCCTTATGCAATACAACAAGGAATTGTAACTGGTAGATTCAACTGCTTTATAAACAGACTGTGCTTGATCTTAAATTCTTCTTAAAGTACTTATTCACATTGTATATCATCTCCAAAGTCTGAGAATACAGAACTTTACTTCCATGCAAAATGCCATTGGATGGAGGTGCTTGAAAGTTTATGATTCTTTTTTTTTTCTTTTCCCACCACAAGAACTTCTTACGTGAACAAATATTTGACTACTGTTTCCAAATTATTTATTTATGCCAACAAACTTACTGTTGGTGTTTTTTTTTTTTTTTTTTTTTTTTTTTTTTTTTTTTTTTTTTTTTTTTTTTTTTTTTTAAAACACACAAGCCGTGTGTGGGCAAAGATTAAGAGGTAGAACTGGAACTTAAAAATTCAATGCCACAACTGGGATTTGAACCACAGACCTTCCGCTTGCCAGGCGGACGCTCTAACCACTGAGCTATTGTGACAAACTGCCAGAATGGCATTAAATTCTCAAGCCAGTTCGTATTTCTCCTGGTAAACCACAAAGGCAGTCTCACATCAGAGACAATTACCCCAATGGTGACTTACTATTGCAAGTACTTTATATCCCAGGATTAAATAACCTTTACATGGTAATTATTATTTATTAAGAGGTAGAACTGGAACTTAAAAATTCAATGCCACAACTGGGATTTGAACCACAGACCTTTCACTGGCTTGAGAATTTAATGCCATTCTGGCAGTTTGTCACAATAGCTCAGTGGTTAGAGCGTCCGCCCGGAAAGCGGAATAAAAAATAAATAAAATATAATTTTTAAAATTCAAAAACGAGTAATCAGAATAATAATGGGAAAGAAACAAAGGGATTCTTGTATCAATTTATTCAAATCACTCCATATATTGCCACTTCCTTGTATATATATATACTAGAAGTTGTGATGTTTGTTAGAAAACACTTGGTTTATTTTCATACAAACTCTGAAAAACATAATTATCTCAGTAGAAATAGGCATAAACTGAGCACGGTTACCCATAATACTTCACTATTCAGCAAAAGTGTAAGACACTCTGGAATTACCTTATATAACAAGTTACCCGATAATATTAAACTTACCACCTCAGAAACTGCATTTAAGCGCAAGGTGAAATATCTGCTATTGCAACATTGTTTTTACTCAGTTGAAGAGTTTGTAAATACTTTTCCGTGAATCACTTCTGGGTGTGTAATTTATTATACTTGTTAAAATGCTTAAGAAATGATGTTAATATTTTGTATATTTTGATATATCCAATATCATGTATTTGATCTAAGGATGAATAAATGATAAGGTTTACTTGAGCTGCCCAAAGAGGTCAATGAATGCCCTGCCAACCAATTAAGCCTCTAGTGCCCACAGGAAATGCTCTTTCCTTTAAGCAAGCATCTGCGATATCTGTCCAGCACCACTATATGCCAGGAAATGTACAAGCATGTCTGAAAGATGAAAAGGAAATGAAATAAACAGGAAAGGAAATTCAGAGAGATGAGAAACCACTCTAGCATTCACCTACTAACCATGAAAATCCACGAACAACCCAAAGTCAGGGTAGATGGTTAATAAGAATCAAACCTGGGACCACATGAAATATGCCTCACACATTACTGCAAAGCCAACTTGCTTGACGAGAGTAACAGAGTCTACTAACATAAAGCATATTTTGAAAATTTGTTTCTTTTGCTAGAAACTAATTACAGTATTCACTGTCACCATTACCATCTAAAAATCTCTTTACATGAGTCTAATGAGAAATAAAGAATACCCACTTAACATTTCAAAGATCACTGCTTAAAATATTAAAAAAAAATCACAGAAAGAATGGTGAATATTACGTAAATGTTTTTTGCCACAGAAAAAATATATTTCTTATAAACAGCACCTTACAGTAAGCTTTAGTTATTTCTCAACTTTTGCAATAATACAGAGCAACAAACAATACCCTTACTTGGTCACTCCATCATTGTTTCTTTGTTCCTTAATTACTCATTATCTTGTGTGTATATTTGTGATATGTAAATAAAATTGACTTTTCCTTGATTTTTAACCTTCATTTAAAATCTGTTATGTAAAACCATATTTAAATTCTACTTATTTTTCTGCTTTCTTTCCTCAGGCTGCTATTGCAGTACATGCTCTGTTTTGTTCTCAGGTTATGTGAATAAACTTCTATCAGCTACAATCCTATACCCATTCAGTCGAGTTACATATTGTGCTTATCTTGTACATCCTATAATGATTCGTTTGATGGCGATGAGGGCAGACAGTCCAGTACATCTCACCATTGAGACTGTGGTAAGTAGAAGCTCAAAACTAGATAACAAGACTATCTTCTAGTATTCATATTAATGGGGTAAGCTGAGATAAGCACAAGAACATAATGGAAACAAAACCAAACAGTGACTAAACTTTTTTTTGAAGGAGATATCCAAACTAATTTTCAGTTAGAAAGAAAAACAGTAGGGTTATTCAATTAGTTTGCTGATTTTCTTTATTTCCTTTCTTTTTTCTTTCTTTTTTTTTATTTTTATTTATTTATTCTCTCTTTGGAGGTTGAGAAATCAAGACAATGAAACTTGAATGCATAGAAGCTGACCTGATAATATAGTTTAATTTTGCTGTAAGACACCAATGACAGAATGGGTGTCATGTACATACTGTAAATAGTTCATTGTGCATAGTCTCTACTACTTGGCTAATCAGTTCTTTGTATTGTAACAAATTTAACAACTCTTTTTATTTTCTCAAGCTTCAAGTACAGCCATACTACTCCTTTCTGTCTCTTAATCTTTTTCAAACTCTCACACCATACTAGTTTCTGTCTCTTAAATCTTCAACAACTCAAACTGTCTCCATGGCAACCTCTTGAAAATCAAAGAGTCTTAATGACATGGAGAAGCCATGTCACACTGCTCCCTCCTCAGAGCTGGTCGTCCCGACCAGCACTATCACTGCGGCATCTCCCTTGCGCCCCGGTGGATTAACCCATCGAACCTCTTCTCCTGGTGGTCCACGAGGGCCTGGTGGTCCTGGTATACCTTGAGGTCCTGGGTTTCCATCTCTTCCAGGCATACCTTTAGTTCCAGGTTCACCATCTTTTCCCGACAATCCTGGAGGTCCAGTCATGCCTTTGTCTCCTGGAGGTCCCTGAGGTCCAGGTAACCCTTGTAGACCAATGAGACCACGGTGTCCTTTTGCACCCTTTGGACCTTCTTCTCCTCTATCACCCTTACCTCCCTCTGGCCCTGGAGGTCCTGGCTTTCCTCTAGCTCCCTGTGGCCCTTCTACACCCTGTGGTCCAGTTTCTCCTCGAAGACCCCGTTCTCCTGCTGGTCCTGGAGGTCCATTTGGACCAGGTGGCCCTGGAAGACCTGGTGCCCCTGGAGTTCCCGGAGGTCCTGAAGGTCCTACAGGTCCCTTATCTCCCGGTCTTCCTGCAATACCAGGTGTTCCTGCTTTACCTGGTGCTCCCTCTGGTCCCTGTTCTCCAATCGGTCCCGGTGGTCCTAGAGGTCCTGCAATACCTTGTGGTCCTGGAGGTCCTTCACTGCCTGGCTTCCCTGGTGGACCTGTCTCACCTTGTGCACCTCTCTGACCTCTGAGGCCAGCAGGTCCTGTTGGGCCGGGTAATCCTGGAAGTCCTCTGTCTCCTGGAGGGCCCTGTGGACCAGGTTGTCCTGGAGCTCCATGTTGTCCTTGAGAGCCTGAGTCACCCTTAGGTCCTTCAGGTCCTGGTGCACCAGCTTGTCCTGGAGGTCCTGGATTGCCCTGTTCACCTTTCATTCCTGGGAATCCACGTTCACCCTTCATTCCAGGCAAGCCTACCAGACCCTGAGGGCCAGGGAATCCTTGTAAACCTTGAGGGCCAGTAGGACCTCGCTCTCCAGGGGGCACGATCCTAGGTATCGCTGTTGGATAGTGTCCCTTGGTCCAGGTAGGACGATGTATGCCATCCTGCTTCGAAATTCTGCAACAGTACCGCCGGTCTTGACGGTCCCTCGTCCAGTTGCCCTTCTTCCTGGTGTGTTGACGGGCCATCCTGCGCACTTTGAAACGGCTCACTGGGTACCATGTCCGCCGACCTCTCTGGCGCACCTTCGCAGCCACCTTGCTTCCGATGGGTCCGGCAACAAACCCCACCACATCCGCGCGAGTCGCGTCCACCGCTGCACTCGTGTTCACTCGTGCTCGGCACGGCCTCTCCTGTATCCTGCCGTCCACGATGATGTCCACCATTCTTCCGTTCACGGCACTATGCGTCAGGTGATTGGATGGCCCCGACGGTCCCCCCATGTCACACGCCAAGTCGGTTCTCGCGTGTTGCTCGTTTGTTTGTGCGCTTCCCTGCTGATCGTCCGAAACGGGCGCAACTGTCGCCTCGGCCACTAGGTGCTCCCTCCCCGGCTCCGCGCTATTCCGTCTGCCCCTGGCATCCAGTACTTTGACGCTCTCGTCAACTCTTACTACCAGGGCGCCAAGACGTTCCCCGTCGTCCTCCACGACGTCCACGTGCTGGCAGAGGTCTTCCACCTTTTCGCCGAGTTGTTCCACGTCTTCCGTCACGCCAATCCGTTCGCCGAGTTGTTCTACGTCTTCCGTCACGCCAATCCGTTCGCCGAGTTGTTCCACGTCTTCCGTCACGCCAATCCGTTCGCCGAGTTGTTCCACGTTTTCCCTCATATCATCCGAAACGGGCGCAACTGTCGCCTCGGCCACTAGGTGCTCCCTCCCCGGCTCCGCGCTATTCCGTCTGCCCCTGGCATCCAGTACTTTGACGCTCTCGTCAACTCTTACTACCAGGGCGCCAAGACGTTCCCCGTCGTCCTCCACGACGTCCACGTGCTGGCAGAGGTCTTCCACCTTTTCGCCGAGTTCTTCCACGCCTTCCGTCACGCCAGCCAGTTGCCCGTCAATTTTCGCCGATAGCTCCGTCTTCATCTCTTTCAGCTCGGCAGCGAGGTTGTTGTTTCTCGTTTCCATTTTGGCAAATAATTCTTTCATCATTGCCATCATCCTGGTTTCCGAATCTCCCTCCATCCCACTTCCTGACACCAAATGTAACAAATTTACCAAATCTTTTTTTATTTTCTCAACACTCAAGTACAGCCATACTACTCCTTTCTGTCTCTTAATCTTTTTCAAACTCTCACACCATACTAGTTTCTGTCTCTTAAATCTTCAACAACTCAAACTGTCTCCATGGCAACCTCTTGAAAATCAAAGAGTCTTAATGACATGGAGAAGCCATGTCACAGTATATTACTATTATTATCATTATTATTGTTATTGTTTATTATTAACGTCTTTGCTACTCATATGTACTTGCTTACTATTGACTGGATTCAATCGTGTATTACACCATATTGAATTGCAATAAAATTGAATTGAATGAATTGAATTGAATTGAATGATTTTTGGTATTACACTGGCTTTGAGTACTGCTTACAAGCATTCTCTATATGACTTGCAGGTTACGCAACTTTTACTATAATCGGGATTGCCCATTGTTGTTCTAGTGTAACTAAGGATGAATAGGATCAAGGGACAAATTGGGCTACAGAAAACAACATTAAATAATCACTGCCACATTCACTAGTAGGGAATGAATTCAATGAAAATTCTGCTTCCTGTAATTGCAGGTTACTAATACAAAGCCTACCTATTGTGTTAATACTTACAATTTAAATGTTAATCAGAGAGAATGCCAATATATTATTATCTATGACAGTATACAAGATTGTATATAAATTTAATACAAACGCAGATAGACAAACAACAAAACAAAAAAGTATTTGAGAAATCTTATACAGTACCATATTTCTGATGCTGACCAGCTGCAACCGCAGGACTGCATGCTTCTGCCAGCCAAGTTGAAAGTGCATAGCATGCTGGCAATTCAAACACATAGATTTACATATATACATGTGTACAATAGCCACATCTTTATCACAGGTGTTGGAAATGACGTCCTTGTGCTGCCATGCATCTCTCACATCTTTTAAGAAATTTCCATTTACACACATTAATTATTCTTCTGAAATTGCATAGTTTCTCTTCTGATACTGTCAGTTCTTCCAACAACAGGCTGTTCCAATACTCTTTATTTCTTAAGTTCCAGCATTAATAAAAGTCACATACCATAATATGGATCCAAAGTTAATTTTTTTCACAGACAAAGCATGATTTTCTTTAAATGGCTATGTATCAATACAAAACAACAGATACTGTAGTGCAGGAAAACGTGATATTATACACAAAATACCATTGCCTGACCAGAAAGTTGATGTTTGGTGGCCTGTGCGTGCATACTGAATTATAGGGTCTATATTCTTTGACAATGCAGTTAATGGACAAAGATACAGAGATAAAACAATCAAACCATTCCTGGAATATTTGTATGACATTGAATTTACACAGGCCTATTTTCAACAAGACTCTGCTATGGCACACATAATCTCTTGTTGAAATAAATTGAAAAAAAATTTTGAAGATAGGGTCATCAGTAAATGACTATGGCCATTACAATCCCCAGACCTTACTGTTGTCTTGAATACTGTGGGCTGCAATGACACCCAATAAATAAAATATATTTGATTTTAATGAAGCAATGTGCTTTTATTTTTAGGTTGTTGTATTTTCTGGACAACTGGTAGTATCATATGTGCTTTCGTTCCTCGTTTCACTGGCCTTTGAAGCTCCAGTGGTGCAGTTACTGAAGCTTGTATCACCTGATAAACGGAAGAAATAGCAAAACTACATAAAGAAAAGCAGAGCAATAGCTGCAGTCATTAATTTAACCAAAACATCTCTACATCAAGTTGGAAGGACCACAATCATAGAGGGGAAGAAGGCTTTGGTATCAGATAAAATGGCTGAAGTCTTCTTTTTATGAGGCTAGCATATAGTCTTAAGTATGGATAAAGGCGAGTCAAAAGTTCCTGTTCATATGTAAAATCACTTTTGTTAAAATGGGGAGGTGTTAAAGTTTCCTACATTGATGACTTACAAATAGTGTTACACGTTTTGTCATATCATTTAATTCAAATCATCACAGATCATTATATAGTTTTAGTTTTAACAATACCAAACAGCATAATTTGATTACTCAATCCTCACAAATGCCTTAGTACATTTCACTGTGCTTGTGGGTTTGTTTTTTCAAAAACTAAAATGAAACAAAATTCAGCATTTTTTCACTAAAGTTAATTCTTCCTTGAGAAGTACAAGATAGATGTGTCATGAACAGATCTTAACACAATTATCAAGAAAAAGGGAACGAAACCTGTGAATAGTAATATAAACAAATACAGGCAGAGGATAGATTCAAAGAAATAAGCTCTTAATCTTCTGATGCATATTATGTGAAGCAAGAGTATTACAACTTTAATTCATTCACCATCAGCCATTTAAAGTGTGCCTGACCACTGTACATAAGTCAAGATTGATTTAAATCCCAATCAGCAGTTTAATTCTAGTGAGTTGGTTAAAATGTAAATCATATCGTTGTTTCTGAAGATACTTCAATGAAACAAAAACTACATATTTACTGAAATTATAACCAATAAGGATAAAGCTACAAAATGTAAACATCAGTTGTGACTGTACTGGATATTGGCAAAAGAAATGTTATTGTTTATTTTTTTTTTGAAAACTTAGGTAGCTAACTTGGTCATAATATGCAAGCTAGTTGAAAGCATCATCAGCAGCTGGAGTCTAAGATCAGAACAGAGTAGGTACCAAAAATTTTCTGATGTGGCATCATTCATCCTTGTATTAATTTCTCTGAATCATTAATGATGCCTAACTTATATAAATGTAAATAAAGATGTGATGAATGATCTTCACACCCTAATGGGTCAGTTAATAAACATACTATGCACTTAAAACAGAATAGGAAAATTTTTTGGAGTAAATAATTACATTATTTCTAGGCCAAATAAACACTAAAACATTGAGAGAAAGATTACAAAAATGCTTTGCTTTGTAATTTTGATATCAAGGTGTTAAAACTTTGCACATAAAAAACTGAAAGTACACAATAGGAGAAAAGGTTAAAGGTAAAGCAAAAATACAAAACAGTAGCATAAATAAGCTGTAATACTGTTTATTATGATCTGACTTTATGTAACGCCATTTGCTTTTGGGCACAATGCTCTTTATGGCTTAGTACTCTGGTTGAGGCTGTGTTAGGCAAATGGAGATGAGTATGAGAATGTATGCAACTTAAAGGGACTATTTTGTTGTTACAAGTGTACAGAAACTTTTGGCTAGTATTGATTTGATGTATTTTTGAGTTTGTTTTATTGTATGATCGACATCAAGAATGCAGAGCAATGGTGCATAGGAAGAATTTAAATTATATATAGGGGAAAACTATGTGGTATTAATGATGCAATGTCACTCTAAGGGATAGTTTAGTAGTGAGCACTGTTCTTATTGCATTTACGTTTTGAACATTACTGCATGACCAAGATTTTAAATTTAATATATTACATCAGTTTAAAATAAACATTTTCAGAATTTGTATAATTTATTATAATCCATAGTGTAAAATCTGATAAAAGTCTTATTTTTTAAGAAGAAGAATATAACACCAAAAGAAAATGCAAAAATGTGTAGAATAATAACAAGATAAAAGAATTATAGTAAGATCAGTACTATAGAAAGGTCAAATTACAAATACATTACACCCATTTTATAAATAAAATTCAACACTGTTAGAAAGAACTTCTATTACAGTCAGCTTGGCATGCAGTTAAATTACGGGTGATCTTTTTTACTTTTTAAATTAATATTCCTTGTACAATATTGAGGTATGAGAGAGATATCAAACTATGTGTGTCATGTGTAACTGTGTGTTTGTTCATATTTGTACATATACCTGAATGATTGGTTAAATGTGTGCTTGTTTGTTATTTTGTACTATGTATCATAATAGGTATGCTTGAAGTGTGACAAAAGAAACATGTTTTTTGTTAGAGTTCTACAATAATCTTAATTTTTGGTTGCATCTAAATATTCTGCCTGTTATGCTACAAAATGGAATAGAACAGAAATATCTCTTAAACCAAATAATTTAAAGATTTGAGCTGCTCTTCTGCCCTATATGAGCTCATCTTCCAAATATTAGCATCTAACATGCCAAAATTTCTCTTGATGCTTGTTTTCTTTGTTGTTACAATGAAAGAAGGAAGTGAGTAGGAATATCATAATACTTCACTTACATAGATTTAACAGGGCACATTTCATGCACCTTTGTGCTTATCCTCAAGCTTTTATCCAGACTGACCTCACGGGTGTAGTACAGATGAAGGTTACTTTAGAGCTATCTGGTAGCAGATTGCTGAATTTACTCAGGTTGTCCATTAGTAGATGTCAAAATTATTTCAGGGGTCTCCCTTTTTAATTATATAGGTAAATGTTTTCCTACAATATCAGTTTATTTAGAGGAACCCACCTGTGAAATTTGGGCCTAAAATGATTTTGATACTAACGTTTAATTTGTGAGTGGTATTTTCGGTCAAAACAGCTCTCTAGGTGACAATTTAAGTGAGAATTCTGAGACCAGCAGTAAAAATAATAAAAAATGAAAGAAAGAAAAGGTAACAAATATTGTTTTTCACAGTATAACTTTTTGGTACATTTTATAAGTAACGATGTTCCACTTGATGCAATTTTAATCCAATTTAATTGAAATGTTCAATGTAATTCCTGGGAAAAACAAATAAAAAGGCACAATTTTAATTTTGATATGCCACTCTTAGTTTTATACTAACATTTGGATAAGCTTATTTCCTAAAAAATGAGAAATTAGCTGTAGCATATGAAAAAACAATATCACAGACAATCTGTACGAAATATGGCAGCTATTCTAAATATTGTTATCGACAAAAGTACATTTTATTTATTTATGCCAACAAACTTACTGTTGGTGTTTTTAAACACACAAGCCGTGTGTGGGCAAAGTTTAAGAGGTAGAACTGGAACTTAAAAATTCAATGCCACAACTGGGATTTGAACCACAGACCTTCCGCTTGCCGGGCGGACGCTCTACCACTGAGCTATAGCGGAAGGTCTGTGGTTCAAATCCCAGTTGTGGCATTGAATTTTTAAGTTCCAGTTCTACCTCTTAAAAAGTACATTTTGTTTGAATAAGTTCATTATATGGGGGTAATTTTGAAACTTATAAAATATTTTAAAAAATAATACTGTAACAATTTTCACTTACTTTATTTCCTTTAATTTTACATTCACTATGGCTTCACTGAACACAAATTGTCTCTAATACACCTCCCAGAACTCTTTTCTGTGCATAAACTTTCAAAAACTAGCATTTCCAACTGTAAAAGTTACTCTCTGCCTCCTTGGCAATGTGGCATCAGCCAAAGAGCATCAAATTTATGCAATGCTTTCCACGGAAGCTTGACATATCATTGTCACAATACATTAAAGTATTAATTTCCCAACAAGTACCTGTTCTAGATGGATGAAATTTCATACACAGTATCAGGATAACATTCGTTTTAGGTAGTAAAACTTTCAGATTGATTGCATATAAATTACAAAAATTAATATTTTCACAGGTGGGTTGCCTTAAGTATTCCTAAAGTTGTGCTTCCTGAAAGAGATTATGGTTCTCAGTTCAAAATTGTATGGCTACAGCTAGTTATCCAAATGTTTATGTTTAATGCTCCTCAAGAGTTCTTTGGTTTGAATTTTAGATTCCTCTTGATTTTTTCTTTAAATATTTAACTGCAATCTCACAAACCACTTGGTGCATTCTGCATTTATACTTTATTAATAATGGATTCTTAAGAGAAGATCTCAGGAGGTCAGGTAAAGCTGACGATGGGCAAAAAGGCTTAAAGTTTTGCTAAATTAATCAGAATGAAGTACTCTCATTAATATTCCATCTCATTTCAGTTGCTTAATATATGCAGTCTGCAAACAACAAGAATTCTAGTAACAGGAATGTGCTGAATGAACGTTTCCTAATCTCTTCATTTAAGCATACACACAGTCAGGGTTGCCAACCAAACAAATCATCTCTATGAGGGGACTGCAATTACATAACACAGCAGTAAACAGTGTCAACATGACCAGATAAACTTGGTCTCAGTTTTGTTTGGAGGCTTAACTTTAGTCTATTACCGATTTTAACCAGATTTGAGAATGCTCTTGACAAAATTTCATTTTAACATTTTGATTCCCTAATGTAGTGATTCATGATTAAACGTGACCAGACAAAGCGATGCTTATTGGCACTCTGCAATAACAAATGCACCTAAACTTGCTCAAACCCCTCCCAGAGCCAAACCCTGGCTGTGAATCTGTATAACTCCTATCTCATATTTTTAAATTTTGGTGTGCAGATAAAGAATGCCAATTACTATTCTGATAAAAGTACCTCAAATTGTTTAATTAACCAAGATATTTCTGCATATTTAGTGGCTCACTTTTCTTTCAAATTTGGTATTAGCTGTTATATTCTAAGAACAACTATTGCCATAATTTTAACAGAGGAGCTAGGGTGACCACCTCCATAAGACAGCAAAAAAGAAGGGCATTTTAATATTTTGAGGGATATAGCATAACATGAAAATTAGGAGTCATTCACCTTTTAGAAATCAACAGGTGATTTTATTATGTGGCTTTATAATACGTACACTATCAAATTAGAAAACACCAAGTAGAACGTGTTGTAATAAGAAACATCAGTGCCAAATTTATTAAATGTTTCATAAATATTTAAAAATACTGAATACTGTTGGTTGTGTCCTTAGCGTGGTGGTAGCACTGCTCATTAGCAAATGGAGGACCCGGATTCAATTCCCAGTACGGTGTGGGGATTTTCTCCTACTGGAAGACCTGGTCCAGGGTCATTAGGTCCCTGACGCGCTAACTGAGGAGCTACTTGATTGAAAAGTGGGGGACACAGTGGTCGGAAGGTAGTCTTTAGCCTGGGGTGGGGAATACTGTTACTACAAAGATCAAACCCATTTTATTTCCTGCTCTATGGATTTATTTCTAAAAGTACATAACAAGTCTGAATTTTATTATTTCTAATTTAAGGCGTATTTCTTCTGATTGCTAAACTTTTTTTACCCACTTCAGCATAATTTTTATGTGTATTTCTAAAATTAATTTTTACTTAAATCTCTGTTTGAAGTATCTCTATATGAGACTTACTTCTTAACGTCTGGCCATGAAATCTGCCTTGGCTGAAAGTTTATTCAGCAAATGCATTGGTTGGAACCAGTATGATTATCAATTGTCAACACATTTAAAAACCTGACTAAAGAAAGAAAAGGCAAAGATTAATGAAAATTCAAGACAAATGCTGTGCAACAAAATTAGTAATGGATGGTCACCCTAAAGGGGAGCAGGCTCAAACATCACACATGGGAAACCTTCTTAGTGCAAAATGAATTAAAAGTGTTTAGTTGGTGAGAAAAAGCTGCTCAAAAAGCCTTATCAAATATCTGTATCTGTATTATTTATTTATGCCAACAAACTTACTCAGTGGTAGAGCGTCCGCCCGGCAAGCGGAAGGTCTGTGGTTCAAATCCCAGTTGTGGCATTGAATTTTTAAGTTTCAGTTCTACCTCTTAATCTGTATCTGTGTTCTATTAATGTAGAATAGGAAACTTTCTCTGCTGTGATAATGTTGATATGCTACATTACAGTATGATATATACTACCTACCAATGTCATCTTTTGATTTACAAAGCATACGTGAAATTTAAATAAGCAATCTGTGATTTGCATTAGGAGCTAAAAGGTATCATTTAAGATAGTAACATCAGAACATTGTCCAATTCATAGCTAATCAAAACTTAAATCTCTTCTCTCTCTGTCTCTCTCTCTCCCCTCACTCTCATTCTCTGAGCAGAGCATTTTATAGCAAGCAAGAAAAAAACATACAAAATAGTTTAGACAGATCACTTACTACTTGCTAAATAAGCCCTAAATTTAGGAAATCTTGGATAAATATTTAAAAAATTACTTCATCTGTGCTTTGTTGATCAAATATGGAAATGACAAACTAGTGAATTTTCCTTGTAAAAATGTTTTATTTTCAAATATGTTAACAGCAGTATGCAGCTTTCAAACATTGCTGCCAAATAGAAAATACAAAGTAATGCCTTAGAGCAGTAAGCAATAGCTATTGCTGTTTAAGTTCAAAATTGGTACAAATGAAATTTTTCCATTGCATCGAAGTTTATCCAGCCTTGTTACATACATATATTAATGTTTAATGCTAAAGAATGACTGCAAATATGTTAAATACCATTTCGTGTATGTGATCCACAAAGAAGGCTAGAGAAAACCTGAAGTGTTACCAATTTTATGTGATTGTATATTTTTATATTGTTTGTATATGTTTTATTTATATGTATAGCTTAAGCTGCTTTGTAGGGTGAGTCTATAAGGTTTGTGTAAAAGTTGAAGATAACTTATTAACATTTGAAGAAGGAAAGATCATAGTTGAATTTTTGCAGTTCCTTACTTTGATTTGTACTTCCTCTTTTGTAAAAAAAAAAAAAAAAAAAGATTTGAATCTTATGGGATGTATACAAAATTATAGAAGTGTCAGTGCTTATAAATTATGTTTGAATCTATGGAGGTGCAAATGAGCTCAAATTTCACATTTTTGTTGTGAGATATTCCGTAAGTTCTTGTAACATCCATTAACTTGCCCAAATAAGCATAAAGTACCCTACAATAAGCTTTATTAATTTACTAAGACCACTATAAATAATAGCTTATTAGGAAAGATCATTTAGAAGATTTCAAAATGTCTATGCTCCTGTTTGAAATAATTCAGACTTATAGTTGCCATTTACCAGTATAAAGCAATGCATACACTTTCACCTCTTGTCAAACTTAACTTCTGTATTTTTGAAAAGTTAGGGTAACTGAACATTTAAAAGCAGACCTTTCAGGTACAGCCTATGCTACATTTTATATACCATATGCTGCACTTCCTATAGTCAATAAAAACAGTGTCTTATGCAAATAAAAGAAGAATGTTACTGTTAGCAAAATATATATATATATTTTCTAAACATAATAAATTTTAAGGATCTCACAATCACTATAATGTACAGTTCATGAATAAAACTATACATATTTACCTTATAAATTAGCTTCTCAGCAATTGTCTATATATCTGTTACCCCAAACTAAATCATGCAAAAGTCATTTTCCCCTCATAGGGTTGTCATGTACACCCATGGTAAAATGATTGAGCACATTAGGAGAGCAGAATATTCCTAAGTCTCATGTCATGTTGCAGCACGGTTTACATAAGTTGATATTTCCATCCTGTAACTGAGTTTATTAATAGTCTCCGTTCCATATGTTTATTGTCTGTCGGACACACAAGTAGGCAGTATCTTGGATCACCATTTGCATTTGTATACATACTTGCAAATACAAATGCGAGTGCCTATTTGTGTGTCCAACAGACGATAATGTATGGAACAGAGACAATCAATAAACTCAGCAGCATGTTGGAAATATTCACTTCTGTAAACCGTGCTACAACACAACATGAAACTTAGGAATATTCTGCTCTCCTAATACACTCAATCAATTTTTCTATGGCTGTACCAGACAACCCGTGTCCTGCATTCCATGAACTGAAAAAAATATTCCAATTGGAGGAATAAAAAGCCTAGTTTCTTTTACTTTCCACATTATATGTGCATTTATCTCAACTCCAACCACTCACTCTACTGTTATCTATGAGGGTCATCCAGAAAATAAAGAATGATTGCGCATTGTGCTCCATGCAGACCCCACACCACTATGATTGCATTAGTGGCAGGTAGCTTATGCCTTGTCTTCAGTGTGAGCCGAGTTTTGTTGCTGTGTGGTCATATTAATTGTTTTTGGACAATTTGAAATGGCATTGCCAATTGAAAATCCCACTAAATGTGAAATACAAAGTGTCATTCGCTTTCTGAATGCTCAAAACATTAAGCCTACTGACATTTATAGGCAAGTAAAGAATGATTACAGTGAAAGTACGATTAATGAGTCATCAGTGAGGGAATGGTGCATTATGTTCAATAAAGGAAGCACCAGCATATATAATGAAGATTGAAATGGGAGGCCATCACTTGTTACAGAAGAACTGAAGAAAAAAGTTGATGACACAATTCAGGTAAACCAATGATTCACTTTGAGCACATTACACAAATCTTTTCCACAAATTTCACGTTTGCTCCTGCATGAAATACTGACAGCGTACCTTGGTTACAAGAAAATGTGTGCTCAGAGGGTAATGATGTTCTTGACTGCATTGTTACTGGAGATGAAACTTGGGTTTCATACAAGACTCCAGAAAACAAGCGGCAGACAATGGAGTGACATCACACAAATTCTCCCACAAAAGCCAAGAAGGAAAAAACCAAATTTGAACACCTGGAAAGTCATGTCAAGGTTCTTTGGGACCGAAAGAATTTAATCCACATCAAGTCCATGCCAAGAGGAGCAACAATAAACTCAGAGCCTATTGTGAAACTCTTAAATGCTTTGACATGCAATTCAAAACAAGGGACATGGAATGCTGTCAGCAAAAATGTTCTTGACCCATGACAGTCTCCGGCTTCATGCATCAGCATGAACACAGCAGAAACTTCAACGCCTAAAATGGGACATCTTTGGTCATCTCGCTTACAGCTCCAACTTGGCACTGAGTGATTACTACTTATTCCCAAAGCTAAAGAATTTTTGGGTGAAAAACATTTTGCAAGTGATGAAGAACTCAAGCAAGCAGTGGCAGGCTGGCTTAAATCTTTGGCGGCAAATGAGTACAACAGTATTGAAAAACTGGTCCCACATTACAACAAATGTCTTGACAAGTATGCTGATTACATATACTCGATGTCCCAAAAAAACACTGACAACACTTAGTATGTTGTGTGGGATGACAAACTGATTGATTTGCAGATAGGAACCACTGTCCAGAAATGTACGGTTTGGATGCTGGAGAGCATTGAAGTTTCAGAACGAATGGTTGTGACAATTTAACATTCGTTTTGGTATCTTATGGAAGGTATGCAACCCTTTAGCAATCTGTGTACTGGGATGAACGACCTAAGCAGAATAACATTCCTAAGCATGCACTAAATTCCTCCATAGAGTCCTTGGTGCGTATCCTACTGCATTACTTGTGTAGTTTTCAGTACAGTAATGTTTTAACAGCAGTGCAACATGTACCAGTACACAACTGCTTAAATGGCCAACTTAAGCTCCACCACACTTATGTAAATGTGTGGAATCACCTCAACATTGATGGATTGGTAGAGGTGGATCAGTTGTATGGCCAACACGGTTGCCAGATCTGACACCTCTTGAGTAGTACACCTCTGTGAAGTTGTATGAAGAGTATCGTGTATGGCACTCCTGTAACGTCAGCGGAGGACCTTATGGCTCGAGTCCACGGAGTGATTGAAAATCTTCAAAGACAACTGCACACGTTGGATCATGTGCATGAGGCTCACCACTGTCGATATAGGCTCTGCAATTACGTACTGGGTACAAAGTTCAAAGCCCATTTGTAATGTAGACAGCTCAATGTTGGTTTTATTGATGAAATGTGAACATACATCCATCTCACACTTCGATGTGTTACAGTGTCCAAACTGTGCATTTTCGGACAAGGATTCCTATTTGAAAACGAATCAGTTTGCCACCCCGGACAACATTCTAAGCATTGTCAGTGATTTTTTGGGACACACTGTATAAGCAGTGTAAAGTACTGTAAGATTAAAAATAAAGTTTGGTGCTGATATCTTCTGTTTTGATTCAACCATGCTTAATCGTTCCTTACTTTCTGGGTAACTTTTGTATAAGTATCTTTTTCCAGATCAGGAAGAGTAATTTGGCACTTCCTTGATACTGACATGTGTTTTAGTGAAGCGAGTTCCAAAGTTATTGAGCAATATTTTTATCATCAAAAGTTCAGAAATTTAGTGAAAGAAAAATATATGAGTATTTTTGATAGAATTCTGGAGGAAGCTTAAACTTTTATAACTCTAAAAAAATGTAACATAATAATTGCTTATTATGAATAAACAGGAAAAATGTCTCCCATTTTGTGCAGCCTTGTGGAGTAAAGTCTCATTCTTGAATCATAATAACCACAAGCAGTGGCAAAGTAAAGGCAAATATGAGGATGATAAATGAATGGTGCCATACCTACATTACAAGCCCACAATAATTACTATATTTGGGGACAATTATCACCAACGTAACAATAATATTACTCAACCTTACAGATGTTGCTATTCATTTGTAATACGAAAGAAAACTTTTATCTTTCTATTAATTAACTGCATTATCAAATTTTTATTCAAGTGTCATAATATAGATCCTAAAAGATACAGTACGCTGATAGAAGTGATTATCCATTCTTTTTATTTGAAAAATAACCTGTTACATTCATTTACATGCACAGATTGAAATTTTAATTACTCTAGTTTCACTTTTTGTGCTGCGGATGATATGCAATTATCTTAATGGTTCCCTGAGGTTACCTTAGCAACCTGCACAAATTTCATATGCAGGGTTCAAATCCTTAACAAGGCCTTGAGGCATTAATAAGGAACAACAGAAGGGTCAAAAGCAACCTCATCTCCTTGAGCATTCCTTCCCTTGATTTTGTTCATAATGATGGCTATTCTTAATTGCAATTTGATCGGGTTTCTTGATTTTGATAGTGAAGGCTTGGAATTATGAACCACAGCTGGCATGGAGGTATTTATGGGACCGTGAAAATCCACTTGAACAATTTAGCAATGAGCATTCATTATCAAACTTTTTGTCTATACATTCTGCCAAAACTTGACAAACTTCTAAGGGAACCACTCTCCTTTGCTGCTGAGTTGTAACCATTAGCCAATATAGCGACTCTCATATACAGGACAAGAGGCCACCTACGTTGCCGTAGTAGTAAAAGCAGGCATTAAACACTAGGGAAAAAAATAGCAAGAGGCAATGTGGCCATCTTTATATTTTTAAACTGCAAAGCTTGTGAAACCCATACCTCAAAGTAATGCTGTCATTGGCAGCAGAGTGGGGCAGACGTATCATGTTTTGGTAAAAACTCTACTCTGGCATCTATATATTTGCACCAAAGTTCAATATATGTGCAGGAATGTTTTTATTACTGTATTTCCAAGAAACTTGAGGCCTCTAATCGTTACTCTCTGCTCTCTAATTTGGAGCAGTTAATGGTATTCTAATTTTGAATATCCAATTATTTAAAAGCTTATAAGAAAAATCTGATGTATTATATTCAGACATACTTTGCACCGCTGCAGGTATGATCTATGCAGGAAGAAATCAATTACACCATTAAGGATTACAGAAATGGGTGACAAGTAATAAGCTTCATATAAATACAAGTAAGACAGTAGCTCTTAAATTCAATCAATAATTGGGAGCTCCTAATCCTGTTTCAGTCTCAATATTTAATACATTGGCTGATGAAAGCCCTTACACCAAGTTTTTGGGGATTGTTATTTATTCCCAGCTCAACTGGACAGATCATGTCAACTTTCTAGCCAACAAATTAAGTCATACATGCTATGCTATAAGAGTGCTAGCTAAAACATGAAACCTAGATGTCTTAAAAAAAACAGTATATTTTGGCTCTGTATATTCAGTACTGAAATATGGAATTCCCTTTTGGGGATCATCCACCAACTGCATTAAAATGTTTAAACTACAAAAAAGAATAATAAGATTAAACAAGTGAACCAATGCACTCCAAGTAAACCACTTTTTTCAGATTTAAAAATTCAACCTTTACCATCTTAGAAACAGTTTCATTTATAGTCAGTCTGGGTGGCTCAGTTGGTTAGACGCTGGTCTACTGATCCCAAGGTCGCGGGTTCAAATCTGGCCCAGACTGATGGTTTTTAAGTGTGCTTAAAAACGACAGCTCCATGTCAGTAGATTTACTGGTATGTAAAAGAACTCCTGCAGAACAAAATTTCGGCACACCAGCAACGCTGATGTGATCCTGGCAATTGACAGCATCGTTAAACAACAAAATAATTTTAATTTAAGTTTCATTTTGAGACAGGATATTGTAAGACCCCAAAAGAAAATCGTTTATGTGAATATTTGTTAAGAGTGTAATTTGTTTTTGATGTTGGTATGAGTTGGTTAAATGACGAAAACGTGTTACTAATGTTCATTGTTACGAACAATTAAGTTTGTTTAAAGACGTCATAAATATTCCCATATTTAATTTTAATATATATGTATAAATAAAAGAATTATATGTGTTCAATATTGAAAGCGAAGGGAGAATGGCTAAGGATCGCTTCCCTAACAATGTGGGAACTATTTGATGAAGGCATACGCGGATGTACACATGGCAGTCGAAATGCTAGACTAGCAACCAAAAGAATTTGGGATTAGCGTCTATGTCTTTGGTGTAGATGGACGCATTTTTATGTGTGCGCGTCATAAAATAGTGAAAGTAAATTTACTAAGTGTTTAAAGACTGTTAATTTGTGTAAAATAAGTGAAACATTAGCTAACTTAAATAAGTCAGTTAATACGAAGTGTGTGATTAAATAAAAGGACGTAAAATAGACGAAGTGTAAAGTGATAGAAAACACATTTAGCGAAATATTGCTAAATTTTCAGACATTAAATCTTGGTGATGCTAGGGAAGTCGATCCACTGAAATAAAAGACTTACTACTGTAATACGATTTAAATACTGTGAACAAGAAGGTGCATTATAAAAACAGCACCAAATGGCTTGCCCAATGTAGAGCACGAATTTCGGGTGGAATGAAAATCTACGGGAAATGAACTTACGCGAAATACCAAGTGACGCCAAATCTTCGTGCCAAAAAGGAAGAAGACGCCATTAGACAATCCTTTGAGATTTACAACTTCGGAGACGTCACCAAATTGGAATCAACGAAGGAAGTGCCTAAAAACGCCGAAGAACGGATAATCAACGCGGGAAAACATCAGAGATTGTCTAGCGAAGTCAACCACCCAGGGGATGCACGTAACGAGACCAATCTACGAGAAAAAGTAGGATCAAAAATTTTTATTTTAATATTCATTTCACTTTTATGTTACTGCGAAGTGGCAAAATAGTAGGACTTTTAAGCCAAAGTGAACTGAATAAAAAAACGAGAATGTCGCGAAAAGAGAGAGTGGAAGGAACAGGAATAGGCGAAGGGGCAGATAGGCCTAGTTATCAGATAGAACCAGAAAATGAGGATGAGGTAGCAATAAGAAAAGACCAAAGGTTACTAATGATAATGTTTGAAAGACTAGAACAAAATAAAAAAGAGATAGGTCAGAAAATGGAACAAAATAAAGTAGAATTAAAACAGGACATAGAACAAAGTTTAGGTCAGAAACTAGAACAGAATAGGGAAGAGATAGGTCAGAGAATGGAACAAAATAAGGCAGAATTAAAACAGGACATAGAACAAAGTTTAGCACAGAAAATGGAGGAAGTGAGAAAGGACTTAGAACAGAAAATAGAATTAGGAAGACATGAGTGTACAGAAAATATGAAAGTAATGGAAACTAATTTAAAATTAGTACATAAAAACATAAATGAGACAAAGGAAGCTTTAGAAGCTAGGATAGAAATCATAGGAGATAGGATGGGGAAAATAGAATCGGAAATGAGAGAAAATAAGATTGTATTAGAAGGAGAAATTGGTAGATGTAGATTGTTTGGTTTGGTTTAAGGGCGCTCAACTTCTAGGTCATCAGCGCCCTTAAAGGAGTCCTGGCAATAGCCAGACATAAATTTCATTCAAAAAATAAAAATACTAGCAACAAGAAAAGTTTACAAATGCAAAAGGCAGTGGCAATAGCCAGATATGAAACAAGGGGATAAATGCGTCCAAAAGCAGGAACAGATAATTACAAAAAATTTAAATCCTCAAATTGATATTGCACTCCGCTAAAAAATTAAAAACTCTATCAACCGCTGTTTTGTCGTCCGCTAGGACCTCTGCAAGTCTGGCAGGCAGCTGCAGAGAATCCCGAAGGTGCGCTAGAGAGCAACACGTGGCGAACTGACAAAAGGTTGTTACACAGCGGACATAGAGGCGCAGGGTCCCTTTTAAATAGGTAACCATGCGAAAAATTGCAGTGCCCTATTCTTAATCGAGCCAAACTAACCTCCTCGCGACGAGATGTGCGACAGGAAGTTACCCAGTTTATCGGAAGTTCTTTCACTTCTCTAAGCTTATTACCGCGGAGAGTTGACCACTCGTCGTGCCAGGACGACAGCACCGCTCTCCGCACTTCAAGCCTAAAGTCTTCCGAAGTAACACGTGAGATGGTAATACTGGGTTCTGTAGTTGCCGTCTTTGCTGCTAAATCTGCCATTTCATTCCCAGGCAAACCTACGTGACCGGGAATCCATGCACACACCACGTCAACGCCAGAAGCGTGTAAAACATGGAGGGCATCCTGGATACGTTGTACAATAGGGTGGGGGTTGTACAAATGACAAAGGCTCTGCAGTGCAGTAAGGGAATCGCTCAAAATCAGGCAGTCACCTAATTTACGACGGCGAACATACAAAACGGCTCGATAAATTGCATAAAGCTCTGCAGTAAAAATGGAGGTGCTATTTGGAAAACCGAATGTATATGGTTCGGTTCCATAAACATAAGCACATCCAACACCGTTGGAGCCCTTTGACCCATCGGTGTAAATATATCGACGGTCAGTGTAGCCTGACAAAAATTCTAAGAAACACGTGCGGATCCTTGAAATAGGCATCGTGGACTTCTGGTGTATGGTCATCCCAAGATCTACATGGGGCGTACCAGATAGCCAAGGGGGGTAAAGTCTCTCGCCCTTGGCGAACATCACAGGCAGTTCCACTCCAAGCTTCACTAGGAGCTCTTGGAAACGGAACCCCGCAGGCTTTGGATTAAGGGTGCTATTTCTATATCGTTCTCTTAGCGTGGTGGTGAAAAAAGAAGCGAACGTTGGGTGCTTAGGCATACATCTAAGCGCACAACCATAATTTGCCAAGAGAATCTCACGCCGATATTGCAGAGGAGGTTCTGCGGACTCGGCGTAAAGGCTCACCACTGGGCTTGTTTGAAAAGCTCCTGTTGCAATGCGGATGCCCCTATTATGGACCACGTCTAATCTTCTCAGCACAGATGGTCGTGCTGACGAATAAACAATACACCCATAGTCTAGCTTGGATCGGACCAATGCGCGATATATTCGCAACAAAATTGTCCGATCCGCTCCCCACGATTTGCCATTCAGTACTCGCATAATATTTAGGGAACGGTCACATCTCGCTCTTAGCTGTGCAATATGCGACGACCAACTAAGCTTCCTGTCCAAGATCAAACCCAGGAAGCGCATCTCTTCTGCGAAGGGGAGTGAATCTGGACCAAAACGGAGCGAAGGTGGTAATCGTCTCCTACGGCGCCAGAAATTAACGCAGATTGACTTCTCAGTTGAGAAACGGCAGCCGTTTTTCATGCTCCATTCTCTAAGGTTGTCCAAACATTGCTGCAGGCGCCGTTATAAGAACGCCTTGCGCTGAGAAGTGCAATAGACAGCGAAGTCGTCTACGAATAGGCATGACGAAACTCCAGGTGGAACACATGTCCAGATGGAGTTAATTGCTATAGCAAAGAGCGTGACACTCACGCCCCTCCGCCACGACAAGGCGACACTCCTTCGGAGGGGGGTAGATGTAGAGGTGAAATAACAGAATGTAATGCAAGTGTAGACTGTAAGATTACAAATGTAAAAGTAGAAATAACTGACGAATTAAGGAAAGAAATTGAGGTAGTGAAGAAAGGATTTATTAATGAAACTGTAGAACAAATTGTCATTCCTATAATTAAGACTATGGCTGATGTAGTACAATCACAACAAGATGCTATGAATGAAATGAAACAAAGTCACTTAGAAATAAAGAATGATTTAAAATCAATTTGTGAAGAAGTGAGAAAAGGAAAAGAAAGTTTGGCTAATGTAAATGATGTTGTGAATGCACTACAAAGGCAAAATGATGATTTAGATGTAAATGATGTACAAGATGAAAGTTATTTGAATAATGTACAAAATGTTGACTCACCATATAGAGAAAGAGGTTCACAATTAAACAATGATACAACACACAACACATGCTACACCAACAGCATACTACATGAAATCACACCACCTACATTTGACGAGGAGAAGGGAGACGATCCAGAACTCTTTGTTAAAGAGATGGAAGAGTATTTTAAAGTGAAAAGGATACCAAATGAACTTAGGATGATGATAGTCAAGAAAAGCTTAAAACAAAGCATTAGAATGGCTAAGGTTAACACTAGCTGGTCATGAATTGTATAGCTCATTCAGAAATCTATTCCTATCAAGGTATTGGGGTCCAGCTAAGCAAAACCAGACTAGGGTAGAGCTAGCGACAGGTAGATATGATCCAACCAAAGGGTTATCACTAGTCGATTATTTTATGAAAGTAGCCAACAAAGGGAAGCTATTAGACCCTAACCTGTCGGAAGCAGAGTTAATTACCAGCATAACAAGACATTTCCCAGACACAGTGAGAACAGGGTTAATTGTTGCGAGGCCAGTAGATTTTGCAGACATGATAGAATTACTGACAGCCTTCGAAACGCAAAATGTTAGGCCTAATGAGCATAGACATAGAAATGGTCACCCAAACTCACCTATCTTAAACAGGAGCGCGACTACAAACAACCAGAATGAGAGAGAAGATAGAAATACTAGGAGCACCCGTGATAGGGGGAGAGGGGCACACCATTTCCCACAACCACACAATCATGGCGAAAGGATGGAGAACACGAGACAGCGGCACCACGACACAATACCAAGGGGTGAATCGAGATACCGAACATATAGGTATGATCAGGGGAGGCCAGGAGACCGTACCCATCAAATGAATCACATACGATTCTGTAGGGAATACTTAAACATCCAAGTCAATCTGGGTGGCTCAGTTGGTTAGGCGCTGGCTAACTAATCCCAAGGTTGCGGGTTCAAATCCGGCCCAGGTCGATGGTTTTTAAGTGTGCTTAAAAACGACAGCTCCATGTCAGTAGATTTACTGGCATGTAAAAGAACTCCTGCGGAACAAAATTCCGGCACACCGGCGACGCTGATGTGATCCTGGCAATTGACAGCGTCGTTAAACAACAAAATAATTTAATTTTTAACTTAAACAGCCAAAGGGCGTCATACAATAGGGGTTCACACCAAAGGGGCAGAAACCAATGGAACACCGGCAACATAAGACAACAGGAACAGGATGAAAATGTGCCGAATAGGGTCGATGCTGGACAGAATACAGAAACAACAATCACCTCTAACATCCAGGAAAACTAAGTACAAGTCAACTTTGTGTCCCGGAAGTTGACCTGTGTGGCAGTAGGGGCAATATTGACCAACATTGCGCATGTACCTTAAGGAGACTGGCAAGCGAAAGGAAAGAAATAACTAATCCACCAATGATTAGGCTCAAAGTATGGGGTATCGAATTGCCAGCAATGATTGATACAGGAGCCAGCACATCAGTATGTGATGAACAGCTGTTCCAGGAATTAATAACAAAGAGAAATGCTGAATTCTTGCCTGTGTGTGGAGTATATTGCAGCACAGCAATTGGCAAGAAAAAGGAACATGTTAAATACCAGGTAAGGCTGGTAATAGAAATTGGGAGCTGGAAATTTGATTTTATCGCCCTGGTAATACCTAGACTAACAGCTACCCTAATCATTGGCAGTGATTTGCTTAATCTTTGGAGGTCGGTGATCGATTATGACCACATGAATTTGTCATCAAGGAGGGAACCTCGGAGTGCACTGCGAAGTTCCTGGAGGAGGAACCAGATCAGACAGGGATCCATCCGGATGAGCAGTTTTTTGTGGAGAACATCAATGTCCACGAGAATAGGTTGGTAGACCTAAGGATAGGTAAGAAGAAAACAGGTTGGACAAGTGAGGAGAATACTAATGTTTGCAGCCATTGGATCTGCACAGAAGATGAATATGCCACCTTGAACAACTCCCAACCTGAACCACCACCAACGGATGAAGAAGAACCGACGTCACAGCTGATCGACGAGAAGGTCCGGGGAGCGCATGGCATCTCTGAAGAGGAAAGGAACCATCTTAGAAAGATATTAATTAAAAACAGGAAAGTTTTTAATAAAAAGCCAGGCACATGCAATAAGTATGTACATACTTTTAAAGTTAAAGATATTACCCCCTATTCGCATAAATCCAGGCCCATCCCCAACTCCATCAGGGAGGAAGCCGACCGAGTGATCCAGAAAATGTTAGCAGACGGAATCATAGAACCGTCGGACTCATGTTATGTGAATCCAGTGGTATAGGTCCACAAGAAAGAAGGCAAATTGAGGATGACCATTGACGCAAGGAAAATAAATGCGCATACCTTGCCAGCTCATTACAGGCCTGAGGGGGTAGGCCAACTGATATCGAAATTGAAGGGAGGTCAACATTTTACCAGCCTTGACCTGACACCATCATTCTGGCAAATTCCTCTTCACCAAGACGTCAGGAAATATACCTGCTTCTTGCACAAAGGAAAAGTATACCAATTTTTGAAGTGCGCCTTTGGATTATCAACCAGTAGCAGTGCACTACTGAGGGTGCTTGACAAAGTTTTTGGGGATACTATTGAGACTTTTGTAACGCAATATGTTGATTTTCTGGTATACAGCAAGGATCCCGAGTCACACTTGCATCACATAGATTATGTGTTATCCAAGTTTCAGGAAAGCGACATGAGTCTGAACTTGGAGAAGTGTGAATTCTTTGTTAAAGAGGCAGAATTTCTAGGCCACTTCATTACGCCTGATGGTATACAACCTAATCCAGAGAGAGTCAAGGCAATAGAGTGTATACCACCTCCACGTAACTTGAAACAGTTAAGAAGGTTTCTGGGCATTCTACAGTACCAGTCAAAATTTGTGATTAACTACGCTAAGGAATTAGTACCCCTTAGGGAACTGTTGAGAAAGGACACTAAGTGGGAATGGAATGCCGAACACCAGGTAGCCTTTGAGAAAATCAAAGAACTTTTTAAGCATAGTATTCTCCTGGAACGACCAGATCCAAGGTCACCTTTTCTAATATATACCGATGCTAATGCGCACTCGTATGGAGCAATATTAGCACAAGAAGATGCAGATGGCAATAAACATGTAATTGCCACAGCTTCTAGATTTCTAAACAAGATAGAAGCCAACGCCTGTATAACGGAATTAGAGATAGGTGCAATCCATTTTGTGTTACAAAAGTTCAGGCAATATATCTACCACTATAAAATCATTATATATACTGACCATGTCAGCCTGTCCTTCATCCAAAAATGCAAGCTAACCAACTCCAAAATCTCGAGGTACATACACGAAATAACGTCGCATGACATAGAGGTCAGACGTATCCCAGGCAAGGAGAACATCTTTAGTGACTTATTGTCCAGGTTAAAATCAGAAAGTCACATACCCGAGACGATATCTAATCCACACCATGAAATCAAAATTATGCAAATAAATAATAAGGAAGGCAACGAAATTTTACAAGACTTCAAAAACATGGCAAAGCTACAGCAAGAAGACCCTGAATTGAAGAGGCTATTCGACAAGGCTCCAGAAATAGTACCAAAATTGGAAGCCAAGATAGGGAAATTTAGAAATATCTTGTTCAAGTTACATGGTCGCAACGTAAGGAAGTGGAAAATGATGGTACCAAATTCCTTACAGGACAGGGTTATTTTGGCATTCCATCACTTGATGCTTCACTCTGGTACTGAAAGAACAATGCTTGCAATTGAGGAAGTACTATACATCAAACATCTAGGCAAGAAAGTCAGGAAGTTAATTTCCTCATGCGACTTATGTCAGAAGGCCAAGCCAATCAATGTAAGATATGATATCGTTCCACAATCCATCTTGAGAGATGAGAAAAATACATTAGTATGCATCGATGAACATGGCGAGCTACCAAGGGGGAAAGATGGAAACAAATATATCTTCGTCATGTTTGACGTTTTTACAAAATTTACTAAAATATACCCCATCAGGAACATCAAAAGTAGGACTTGCCTGAACAAAATCATTAAAGATTATATTCCAAAGTATGGGAATATAAAAGCAATTCTTTCTGATAATGCAACAATGCATAGAAGTAAATTGTTCCAGGACACCTTACGAACATTGGGAATAAAGTTATATTACTCATCAGCATATTATCCTCAAGGAAATCCAACAGAAAGGACGATGAGGAATATATGTATATATTTCCGTCTACTTTGCCACAGAGACCACACTTCCTGGACGGAAAAATGCAGCTACATAGAGGAAGTGATCAATAATTCAGTGAACCCCACGACCAAGTTCGCCCCAGTCGAATTGATGACCAACACAAAACCTAAGCGATTGACAATTGACATTGACACTACGATGGCTGCCCAAAGGGAATTGACAGAAAAGGAAAAATGTCAATTGGCATTCAGGAGGTTGCAGCAAAAAGCAGAAAAAGGGAGAAATAAAGTAAAAAGGTTCATCAGGAAATGGTCCCCACAAATTGGAGAAAAGGTGCTCCTAAGAAGGCACAAAGCATCCAAGGCATCTGAAAAAAGATCTGGGAAAATGGAACTACTGTATACTGGACCGCTGGTCATAACAAAACAGCTGGGCGACCATACATATGAGCTACAGAATACAAATGGCAAGTTGGTAGGAAGATACCATAAAAACAAATTAAAACCATACAAAGAAAGGACCAAATAGTCTTTACCAACAAACATGTAAGGCAGGAACAGTAGAGATGATGAAAAATAATAATTTTTAATGGGTTTCTTATAGAAAATTATACACAGGTTGGAAAATACAACAAGAAAGGAAATCAACATAGTCATTGGCTATAATGACCGCTGAGAGCATTGTCAACAAGGACAGATGAGAATACTGATTGTCATTAGAGAAGTGAATTATAACGACGAAAAAATGTGTTTTTGACATAAGGGTGTCAGGGACAAAAATAAAAAGGAATCAATTGTGATGACAAAGAGAAAATATTTTTGACACAAGGGTGTCAAGGGTGAATTAAGAAGAAAAATAATATAGTTGCAGAATAATTATAAATATAGAAGTTTTCTCTTATAGAGATAAGAGATAAAGAAGTGACAATTAGCGAAGTAAGAAAAACCATAGTCAGAAAAGCAATGCCCATGAATTAAGATGGATATAGCCAATGTTAAGCTTGAAGAAATGCCAAACTAAAATAGTGAATAAGAACCCAATGTCATAATAGCATCATTAGTAACGTCAGAGTTTAAGGATTGACTCAACGACCTGCCTATACATAATAAGCTTGCAAGACAGAGGACAAAGAACTGAATAAAATTGCCATAAATATGATCATAATCATTAGCTCAAGAGTTGTATCCTGTTTTTCTCTCCTCATAACAAGGAACATAAGTCAAAAGGCACACAATAAACCATAATACACTTAAATAATATTTGTGTCAATGTCAAATGTAAAAACTTAGGAATATTCTTGGTGTTGTATTGTGTAGTTTTTTTTTTTTCGAGTGGAGGGAAAATCCATTTATGGAGTTCCACTGTACTGGGAGGCACAGTGGGGACTGTGAGCTTCACCCGAAGGTACTACACACTAAAAAACCTCCACCGGAGAGAATTCGAGGAAGGATATCCGGCAGTACCGCGAATCGGACCTGCGGATTCAAAGGAGAATATGTGTTGGCTGGCCGTGTGGCCGTAGCCGGGTGAAATTGGGTGGCCGGACGTAAACATGACCGAGGCCCTGTCTACGCCCTGGCGAAGGCATGGTGTGGGATTAGTTAAGGATTAAGGTTCGTTTCCGGATGGAAACGCCGTCGCGGTGTTACATCCTGAAACATGAGGACATAGTCAGAATTAATTTGGAGAGACTTAAACTTAGTAGTATTCTTTGTTTTTAATCTGACCTCCAATAGGGGAGTGCGTCTTATTGAATTGTATTAATGGGCGCATGTGTATGCGTCAGTCAATGTACACTAGTGTATATAGAATATATAGAAATAGTTTAGTGATTAGTGTCGCAAATAGTTGCGTCAGTCAATTGTATTCCTACTTGAGTTTTTAGTATTGTCTGCGCTATAGCTGCGTCTTAGTATTTTAGTGCTTAAGTTTTACACAAATTGTTTGGGCTTATATTTATGCTAATTTATTTTGTAAATCATGTCCAGAAGTTCCTAGCTTGTGTCAATATTACTGGGGGTTGCGTCCCCCTTGGGCCGCCTTGACTAGGTGCAAGGACTGCTAGACTGCCAACGTCAAGTCGTGCCTCAAGTCATGGGTAATAATGTTGCTTCTATGGAAGTCTTATTAGTGCTTCGAGATATTCTTGAATGTCGATTTCGGGATCCCCCACGCTGAAGGTTCTGTCAAATAACGACAGCGGTCTTTTGTGTTTATTATGCAATGTTTCGTAGTTGCCCAATCGCTGGATTAGGGCATTGCCGTTTTTGTCTTTACGCTTGTATACGTTAAAGCTTAAGCTTTTTATAAATTCTTCGATGGTGTGCAGTTTTAACTCTTTGTGTAAGAGATAGGCCGGTGCTACCGGCGGTTGTTTCGCTATTATTCTTATAATTCTGTTTTGGAGCGTTTGTAATTTGTTTACGTGTGTTTTGGCAGCATATCCCCATACCGGGGCTGCGTACATTATTATTGGTCTTAGGAGTGTTTTGTATAGAGTAAGACCCATGTTTATATTGAGTTGGCTATTTATGTTGATTATTGGGTATAGTCTATTTAGCTGAGCGTTTGCCTTGGCTCTGATCTTGGAGATGTGCTTGCTCCAAGTAAGGCCTTGGTCCATAACTAGACCTAAGTAGGTCACTTGGTCCTTCCAGTCGATTCCTTCGCCTTGGTACATTAGCGGCTGGAGGACACGCTGATTCTTCCTATGTAGGATTCTTTTGGTGAAAATTATTGCTTGAGTTTTTCGTGCGTTTACTTTTATTCTCCATTTGGAGAACCAGGGCTCAAGCGTATTTAAGGCATTTTGGAGCCGTTGATGGATAATGCGTGGTTGGGTGGACTGTGTTACTAGGGCAGTATCGTCTGCGTAGATGTATTTGTCCGTTCTTATTAAGTTGGGCATGTCATTAATGTAAAGGTTGAATAGTGTCGGCCCCAACAAACTTCCTTGTGGGACACCGGCTCTAATCTGCTTCACGCTCGATACTGCTTCCTCTACCGTAGTGCGAAAACGCCGCTCAGTGAGGTAATCCCTAATTAGAGCTATTGCAGTATCGGGGAAGGCGTGGTCTTTTAGTTTCTTAATTAGTCCCGCGTGCCAGACTTTATCAAAAGTGCGTTCTATATCCAAATAAAGGGCGCCTGTTGATTTATTCGTGTTATAGCCATTCGTTATTTGCTCAGTCATTCGCAGTAGTTGTAGTGTGGTAGAGTGTTGGGCTCTGAACCCGAACTGTTCGGGAATAAGTATGTTATGTTTATGTATGTGTTTGTTGATTCTTTTGAGTATAACTTTTTCTAGCACTTTACTTATGGTGTTTAATAAGCTACTTGGCCTGTAATTTATTGGAAGTGCCAGATTTTTGTTTGCTTTGGGGAATAGAAGTATTTTGGCTTCTTTCCAACTAGGAGGAAACCTGCCATTTTGTAACGTGTAGTTAAATATGTCCGCTATAAGCTTGAGGGCTCTGTGCGGGAGATTCTTTAGTACCACATTTGGTATTTTGTCTGGTCCCGGCGCTTTTCTGGTAGGCAGATGCCTAATAATCCATCCTATTTCGCCTGGGTTAGTTTTTCGCAGTTTGTTATGTGTTTGTGTTTGGCCTACGTTTTCGGCTTCGTCTTCTAATTCTCGTGTGAAGTCGTTTTGCCCGATTACCGGGTTGGGGGAGAACACATTTTCTAATGTGACCGCAAAAGCTTCAGCCTTTGCCTGGGGTGTTTCGGCTATAGTATTGTTGTGTTGAAGGGGGGGGAATGCTTGTGCGCGTTTGCGTTAGGCATTTGGCTATTCGCCATATTGTGTTTTGTTGGGGATTTAGGTTTTCCAATGTGTCGTTCCATTGGTTTTGGATGAACGTTCGTGCGCGTTCATTGACTAAATCCCTGGCTTCGTAGTATTCAGTTCGGTGTATTATATTTCTTGTTTTCTGCCATTTGCGTCTGGCTTTGTTTCGTGCTTTCTGTAGCACCTTTATGTCATGTGGAAATCTGGCGTTTCTAACCTGTTGTTGCCTTAAGGGCACGCAGGCCGTGGTGGCTATCTTTATTGTCATTTCTAGTTTGTTTATAGCTACGTCCTGCTCTGCTGCGGAGGTTACTTGCAGCTCTGGCAGGTAGTAGTCTACCGTATCTTTGAATGTTTCCCAGTCTACTTGGTTATAGTTGCGTGTTAAAGTAGCTGGTTTAAACGCGATAGGAGCATTGATTGATATCAAGACCGGCAGGTGGTCCGATGTAAGCTCCTGTAGGACTTTAAAGTCAGTGTTGAACGGTATGTTATTTAGCAGGGCGATATCTAGGACGTCCGGCGCGTGATTTGGCATGTGCGGAGTGAACGTTGGTTCATCCGGGCCAGCGATCAGAAAGTTGGTGTTGTTTATAAAATTCAGTAATTTCGTCCCTTGTGGGTTTGGATTTACGCAGTTCCAGAGGTAGTGCTTACAGTTATAGTCTCCTGCAGCAAGTACTCTGGGTCCTAGATTCATTATTTTGTTTATGTCGCTTGTGTCTATATCCCCAGGGGGGGTTGTAGACGGCGGCTATGACTATATCCGTGTTGTGGATGTTCAGTTTTATAGCCGTGGTTTCGGCGCGAATTAAGTTAGGGGAGTTGATTCTATAATGGTTAATGTTTGCCTGAATGACTATGGCCGTGCCGCCTCCTCTGCGGTCTCTGTCATTTCTATATACTTGGTATCCGGGAACAGAAAAACGGTGATTTTGTTTTAGATGTGTTTCATTAAGTAACGCGATTTGTATCGAGTACGTTTGGAGGAAATCTGCAAGCTCTTTAATTCTTTTTCGAATGCCGTTGCAATTCCAGGTGATAATTCTAATGGTGTCGGAATTACCCATGACCGTATTGGCGAATGCTGTGAATTAGTTCGGCTATGTGGTGTGCAGTCTGTATTATGTCTGTCCCGGGTTGTGTGATGATGCCACTTAGAAATCGCAGGTCATCCTCAAGAAGGTGAAGAGGCACTCTGTGTGCTGACATACCTAGTACTTGTACTAGTGATCTCAACGCCTTTGAGGGATCACGCTGCTTGTGGGGCTGGAGCGACTTTGCAGCTTGGTGAGGCCTAGCTGTCTGAGAGGGCCCTGCCTGGGAGGGGAGAGTTTCTGGTTGTCGAGGGTGTCGCTCGCTTCTCGTTGGGCGGTCCTCGGGAGCGACCCGAGGTTGCCCAACCACGGAGGGTTCCTCTACTGGGGCTGGACGCGACCGGCCTTTACGATTCCTCGTGAACCACTCCGTTGGTGCTGCAGCCTGTGAGTAAGTTTGGTGCGTTCTGTGATCTTGGGTTTTGGGAGGCTGCGCACGGGAAGATGGTTTACCCATCTTGTTGCACGCTGCGTACCAGGCGGTGCAACCCCGCCAGGTTGCACCATGGCCCTTGGCGCCGCAAAGTACGCATGTTCGTTCCAGAGGTGGAACGGTGCACGTGCCAGAATAGTGGAGCCCTGTACATTTTGCGCAGATAGGGGTGTGGGACCTACAGTCTCCTTTCACGTGCCAGAATTGTTGGCAGCGTGAGCATTGCTTAGGTGTTGTGGCCGCCCTATACTCTTCTACGTGGATTCTGAAATGTGCCAGGAACTTAAGATCTAAGATCTTCCTATTCTCGGGGGTGTCCTGCAGTTCAATTAAGAACATGGGCAGGGGGGACCTATCATGAGTGCGCCTTCTCATTTGTACGGCTCTAATAGCCTGGAACCCGCATAGTGCCAGGTCTTCCTTAATTTCGTCTCCGGAGAACTCGGCATACAGCCCTTTCACAACGTAGCGGGCTGTTCTTTCCTGGGGCTGGGTGAGCAAGTAATGCTGTATGCCTTTTTCCTTGAGGTATCTTACCAAAATCTGGTAATCACTCAAGGAGAACGTCTTAAACTCAAAGTCTCCGGAGTTACGGGCTGTGTTTACTGTAAAGTTAAATTGGAGGGAGCAAGTCTTGTCTATGTCCTGGTTTATTTGGCGGATCTTCGCGGCCTGGCTTTTGCTGACAAATATAGGCGCTATGTCAGTTTTTTTGGTTAGTTCCTGGACTTGTACGGGGGGTGTGTGTGTGTTTGGTCCTGTGTCAGAAGTGTTGGCCGAGGTGCTGGGTATTGGTGACGATGGTATAGGAGGAGAGGGTTGCTCAGGTGTGGCCGCAGGTAAAGGGTTTGAAGGAGCCTCAGGTATAGGTTGAGAGGGTGTGGTGGTCTTGGAGCGGGAAGGAGAAGGTGTCTTGGTTTTAGGTAGGGTTTTGCTCCTCGTTGTCTTGGTTTGAGAAGGAGAGACAGAGTTTTTGGCAGTTGTTGCAGTCTTGCCACTCCTAGCCATTGCAAGTGTTTTTAGAAAGTTTTTAAAAAGAGTTAGAAAATTAAAGAGATAAAAAGGGGGTAAGGGCCTAGTGGGACCTTAAACCTAAATAGAAATAGAGGAAAAGAGAAGAGTAGAAAGAAAGAGCAGCTAGTGAGCGCTAAGAAGCACGGGGAGAAGAGGGCCGGACCTCAAAGAGGCGCTTAAGCTAATCTAAGAGATTGCTCGCTATAGCCTTACTCCCCTACTCGTCTAAACTGTTGTTTTTGTGCCTTAGCGCAAGCGCTTTAGCTGAGCTTTGGATTTCTCCACGGCAATGCTCGAACCGCAATCCAACGGCGGCAGCTTCTTTGCTGCGACGATACTGGAAGTTCTCTCTCTCTCTCTCTGCTGATGTTGCTGTCTCGAAGTTCTCCGCCGGAATGATGCCTATTGTGTGGTAACTGAATATGTAAAAAATATAAAGACATGCTGTGTCATGCCAAAACAAAAGACAAAAACATACAGCAAAGAAGACTGTAAAGAAAAAAGGGTATTGTACAAAGTATTAAGTATTAGAGGAACAGGGAGAAGTATTGTATTGTGTTTCAAGATTGTAAATGTAGGTGACAACTTGAAAAACAAAACAAGGGGCATGTGAGACAGGATATTGTAAGACCCCAAAAGAAAATCATTTATGTGAATATTTGTTAAGAGTGTAATTTGTTTTTGATGTTGGTATGAGTTGGTTAAATGACGAAAACGTGTTACTAATGTTCATTGTTACGAACAATTAAGTTTGTTTAAAGACGTCATAAATATTCCCATATTTAATTTTAATATATATGTATAAATAAAAGAATTATATGTGTTCAATATTGAAAGCGAAGGGAGAATGGCTAAGGATCGCTTCCCTAACAATGCGGGAACTATTTGATGAAGGCATACGCGGATGTACACATGGCAGTCGGAATCCTAGACTCGCAACCAAAAGAATTTGGGATTACCGTCTATGTCTTTGGTGTAGATGGACGCATTTTTATGTGTGCGCGTCATAAAATAGTGAAAGTAAATTTACTAAGTGTTTAAAGACCGTTAATTTGTGTAAAATAAGTGAAACGTTAGCTAACTTAAATAAGTCAGTTAATACAAAGTGTGCGATTAAATAAAAGGACGTAAAATAGACGAAGTGTAAAGTGATAGAAAACACATTTAGCGAAATATCGCTAAATTTTCAGACATTAAATCTTGGTGATGCTAGGGAAGTCGATCCACTGAAATAGACTTACTACTGTAATACGATTTAAATACTGTGAACAAGAAGGTGCGAATAAAATATTTCACTAAAGTTAACCCCAAGTGTATGTTCATTCCATCCAGTACCACGACCCTAGATAACGAAAGAGTCAAAAGCTCATCAACATCACCATCACCTTTTATAAATTATAAAAACAGCACCAATTTCTACATGAAAATAAAAGAACCTTCAAGGTCAATAATGAATACCATTCATACAATACACGAATAGCAACAGCAATCCATCTCCAACAACATAGATTAACAAAAAGTTTGAATTCAGTTTCCCATAAAGGTGTTAACTTATATAATAAAATCCCTGAGGCCATCAAAGTTCCACAGATCAAAGCATTTAAAAATAAAGTTACAAAATATGTTTTATTCAGTTGATGAATTCATGAATACCCAATTTTGATCACTTGCTAATTTAGAATTTAGGCAAATAAGTCACCCACCTAGCCAATTTTTTAAAATATTGCCGCTCTGTTTGTTTCATGGGTCCTGTTCATCTGGGAGATGCACTTCGGTACAAGAGTAAGCTTGATGACAGTCCCCAAGACCAGGACTGTATTCGACATCACCTGTATTTAGTTCTCTATCACCTCAATTGTAAATATAATGTATATAGAATCAGTTTAAAATGTTTAAATGCTACTGTATACTTGACTGAGGTTTTTTCCGAGGTTTCCCTCAGTCCTGGGTATCTGTTTCACCTCAGTGCGACCTTGTATTATTTTCTTAAACTTAGTATACTGTAAATATGATGTCTGTCTTAACAATTTTGACGAAGCCTATATTCTGTATGAATTTTCTTGGTTAATAAATCTGGACCTGATAGGAATACTGCAGGCCTAAGTGATAATCAAATATTTAAAATTTGGGTCGCTATATAATGGCACTTAAATTGCATTCTTTTAATAAACAATAACAATATGAATAGTGACTTAGTAGTTGCAAAAAGCATAAACTATTTGATAATGAATATTTCGGATATGGTTAAAGGGGGACCTATAAGAAATATAATTTCTAACACTAATTTTTTTAAAGAAACTCTTTTTACCAGTAATTTAGACAAATGTTCTAATCACATGTAAACCATATTTCAATTTTTGGTGCATTAGGTACCATCTGAGGCCCAAAAAATAAAAAAGATGACCACATGAACTTAACAGTCAACAACTTCTACAGTAATGGGTCAATTTTTTCCAAAATTTTGGCTTAAATAAAGCTTATGCCTTGTCAAACACAAAATCCCTGAACTAAATTTACAGTTCAAGAAAACAGACCTCAGACAAACATACAAAACAAAATATTTAGGAAGATCATTGATGTAGATGTTAAACAAGATAGTACTCAGTACTGCACCTTGTGGGAGGCCCATTTTTATTTGTCAGAATTTGGATATACTGTCATATTTTGTAGCATAGAAATGCCGAGAAAGAAAGCAGATAATCCAGTTGAACATGCTATTTTGAATGCCTAGTTTTGCAAGTTTTTCAAGTAGTTTATACTTCCATACTGAATCATATGCTTTTACAAAATCAATGAAAACTAATAGTGTCTTGATTTTTCTTAAAATATTCTTTGACATCTTCGGATAGTTGAATTGTATTTTCTTTTGTAAAGAGGTGCTGTCTGAATCTTGTTTGTGTTGCTGTTAGTACGTTATTGCTTTCTAAGAACCAATTTAATTGCTGAAAACATACATTCTGCTGTTTTTACAATGACAACTGTTAGGAAAATTGGTCTGTAATTATTTATATTATCAGGTGATTTGTCTTCTTTTTTTTTTTAATGGGATAATTATTATTGCTTTTATAAGTGGAATCTTTATTTGCAAAAAATATGGTAAATTTATGAAAGTAATTTAAATAGTTGACATTAACTTTACTATTTCTCATTCTTTTTCATACATTGGTGTAACTCTTCCAATAGTATGGCAAGTTAACCTCAAAATCACAGCAAGAAAGCAATGATTTCTAGCAACTTAAAATGCATCTATTTGGACTCTTCAGAGAGCGAAAATCCACACAGGATAGCTGCTTTACATAAGCGAAACCATAAAGATTCAGCCTACTAATGAATCTATTACAGACAATAAATTAATGATATTGTAAATTAATAATATAAAGAGAGACATGAAAGAATTATGACATATTAGCAAATATGTTCAAAGTAATTAGGTACAATGAGCATAAAGTGGAAGGTATGGTGATTTCAAAGTAATTGTATTGTTATTGGGGATGCAGCAAGATTACACAAAATATGGGTATTTCCTTTGTAAGTGGGATAGTCGAGATAGATTCCACTACATACAAAAGAAATGGCCTAAACAAAATTGAAAAGATGGTAAAAAATGTGCAGCAGCAAAATCTGGTTGCCTATGAAGATATAGTTCTCTCACTCCTCTAAATAAAACTGTGCCTAATTAAACAATTTGTAAATGTCATGCAAAAGGTTTACATATCTTACTGACAAATTCCCTCATCTATCAGCTGCTAAGATTAAAGGTGTACTTGTGGGTCCTCAGGTTCAACAACTTCAACAAGACCAAAAATTTGAAACATTCATGTGAGACAAAAAAGCGAACCTGGGTATGTTTCAATAAAGTAACACAAAACTTCCTTGGAAGTATAACAGACCACAAATATAACAAATTTGTGAAAGCAATGATCAAAGCTTATAATAAAGATTTAGGATGCAATGTATCCTTGAAATTACATTTCATATACCCACATCTAGAGCTCTTTCCAGAGAGTTTTGGTGATGTATCTAATGATCATAAAGAAATAGCTACCATGGAAAAAGGTATGAAGAGGAATGGATGCCCAAAATGTTAGCTGATTATTTCTAGAGTATAATTCAGGACAAAAAGAATGTTCAGTACAAAGAAAGAAATAAGACACGACACTGTGGTAGCAAATTTCTGTCCATACTTTCCATTTTTTATAAACATTGCTGTGAATTACAAAAGTGAACATTACATGAGTACAACTATCACCTTCTGTTACTATCCTAATGCTTATAGGCCCCCCTTAATTGAATTTCTGTCCGTATATCTATGACTCTACTTAAGGCTATGCATATAACAATATGAAAATATTAACAACAAAAAAACATCTGATTACTCTTAAACCATCCCTGATACATATTAAAATGTCTATAAGAATCACTAATTTTTCCTACAGAAACAGAAAAGAAATTCCTTTTTTGTAGAACAATGTAATTAATGTTATATACTTTTACACAGCATTAACCCTAAATATTATAGAAGATATATCTATTATTGAGTTCTGAGATCATAAGAAACTCCTGGAAGTTGGCCCTTCTAACATTATGTAGCATCTCTCCTCCATTTGCTTTGCTTTCCGAACTATACCCCTAAAACTTTGCTTCTCTTCTGGACTCTTGTTTCTTTTCTTGATGCCAGCGTCAGAGTGTATCTACTTACCTGGAGACAATCCAACTGCCTCCAACCTTTTTGGTGTTGTAGAAGTGCTGCTAGAATTGAAGTCTGAAAATCCCACTTCTTTGACACATACATTGTCTCTGGGCACTTATTCCAAATGACTGAATAGACATTCACTGCAATTTTATGCCTTTCCTTGGGTGTATCTCTTCAATAGATCTTTCACACTTCTAAGAGTAAACATAATGATTTCTCAAAGAATATTGAAAAGGAGCATGCCAAATTTAAATACTCCTGCACATGGCCATCTTTAAATGGCCACACCTGCCTCGGTAGCGTGATGGTTAGCGTGTCTGCCTCATGTTCAAGAGGTCGTGAGTTCGAATCTCGCTTAGGGTAAGTTATCCGGGTAAGGTTTTTTCCGAGGTTTTCCCTACCCTGAGAAGACAAATGTCGGGTAACTTAAAGCTCCATGGACCTCGGGCTCATTTGAGCATCATTTCACCCATTTCATTTCATTCATTCGTCCGATATGACACAATGTTGGAGGACGCTAATTTAAAAAAACAAAAAAAAAAATTTTAATGGCCACCATCAGATGTTTTAATGACAATAATAACAAAACTTTACGAAATTGTTCCCAATGCATCAATCAATATAAGGGACCCAAAAACTAAACATTTGATTTTTTGTCCAAAATCGGCTATTTGTAATGCCACCAACATAATTATTTGACAAACTATATGTCTTAACAAGAATTACACTTTTTTGAGTAGTAAGTTGCCTCGCTTATGGTTAACAAGTTGCACAAAATTTATTCAGAATGAAGAGGACCCATCAGGTCGCAAGTCGCAAGACTTCTCC
Source organism: Tenodera sinensis (assembly GCA_030765045.1). Taxonomy (NCBI): domain Eukaryota; kingdom Metazoa; phylum Arthropoda; class Insecta; order Mantodea; family Mantidae; genus Tenodera; species Tenodera sinensis. Next base: position 46,038,463 of record CM060965.1, read on the forward strand.
TGCGCATTACTAAACTATCACTGATTAAGACCTATTACAAATTATTATTTTAAAAGCTATTTCCTGTTCTAGTCATTATAATAATTATTAGTATTTGCCAAAAATGGTTTTAATTACTAATACTGCACTAAAACACCTTTGGAGGACTGAAAAAATGCTCAGCTGTTAGTGAATAATAATTTCTGTATTTCATTGCATGATCTTCACACTTTTTATGCTTTCTTCATGAAGCAAAAATACATTGTGCAACCATTATATGAAGAATAAATTATTTAATACTGACTGTGTTAACTTTCCGTGACTTCAGTGTACAGTAACAGGAGGAAGAGCAAGTCTGAGGTATACAAGCGTAGTCATATTATGCTGTTTGTAGTTAAAAGGAATTAGATGGGGAAGGAAGGGAAACAAAAGTGACACTGACACCACAATGCAAACACCTACACTAGTAAATAATAAAATAAATAAAATTGTGTCTCTGGATTTACTGAATTAAGACTCCTCTATTATTTACAAAAGTCTTTACAATACTGTTAAATCATGTGTATTTTTACTGGACAACTCCATAATTTGCCTAACTCCCTTTCTACAGCTCCATTACCATTCTGTACCGCAAATGCAATCACTCTTAGTTTAAAAGATGTAATAAATTAAAGAGATTAACGGCAACAAAATGGGGTTGCTCTAGGGAAGTACTAAATAACACCCACAAGACAAACATTAACTTATTCTACTATATGGTAGCAAAAATTGGATTATATCCAATAAAAAAATCCTTTATAAATTAGAAACAATTCAAAATAACTCTTTAAGATTGATAACAGGTGATGTTAAATCTACTCAGCGATGCAGATGCTCACTGAAAACCTTCCAATAATCCATCAGATTAATAAACAAGCTTTAATTCAATTGAAAAATTAATAAGACTACCTCAAGACAATTATTGGCAAAAATATAAAAACAGAAAGAGAAACCTTAAAACTCAACAGGGCTTCATACAGAAAGCTTATAAATTACGAGAACACCATAATCTAAATCAAAAGCCTGAGACTCATCATACCAGTTTCACCAATAGACGATATAGATATTGATGGAACATGTATTTAACAGTAACAGGACTACCTCCGAATTAAAACAAATTTCTCTGGAAACAATTCACAATCCTGAACCACTATGGCTACATATCTATACTGACGGTTTCAAATTGAATAATGATGGGAGCAGTAGCTGGAATGTACTCAAAATTATTCAACTGTTATATGACTGTGAGAAAAAAATTCAACCCTTTTGATGGAGAAATCCAGGCTGTACAGGCAGCCCTAACACATCTTATTTATAGAATAAATTCTTTTAATAATGCTGTTATTTGTGATTCTACATTAGCTATTCAAGCTATTGCATCAAATAATTCTCTCTCTTCTTCTAATGTGTTAGAAATAAAAAAGATGATAAAGATATTGATAAAACAAAATAAAAATATCCAGCTCCAATGAATACCTTCTCATTGTGAGATATATGGGAATGAAGTTGCAGATCTCCTTGCTGAAAAAGGGACCAAAATCTTGCAAAAAACCAAATCATACCATACCACTCAGAAAAAACGATAATTAACAGAAACTTCCAAAAAGAACTGAAGCAGTATTATAGAACTCATTGATAAATCTTGGGCAGCATTATTACAGAACTAAAAGTTAATACCTAATTGTCCAAGACATGAGGCTGTTGCAATATTTAGATTAGTGACAGGTCATGCATGACCTTTTGGCTGTGCACCTTCATATAATTGGTATTCTCCACTCCCCAAATTGTGCATCATGTCAGGACGAGAACTCTATAATGAACAAGGATCATCTCCCACATTGTATGGCTCTCAAGGTGTTAACTTCTGGATCACTAACGGAACTATACTGGGAAGCAAGAAACAAAATGGAATATATCCAAGCAACAGGGCATTAGACTACTACTACTACTACTCATTTAAAACCTAATGGGTGCACGGCATTTCGCCTGTGCACAATTGGATGTGCCACAGCCAGCTTTGTCCTACATAAACTCCATGCTTAAAGCATGTATAACACTCATACCTTATATCTTTTGTGTATAAAAGTTATAAATGGGAACCATCACACAGTGTATACTCAAACATTCCCTGGTGCAGTGCCTCCTTCCAGATTTACAATTCACAAGATTGTAAACAAATTCAAAACCACTGGTTCTGTGGCAAACAGAAAACTAAAGCATAAACATACAGTAATTATTATTTATTTATGCCAACAAAGTTACTGTTGGTGTTTTTAAACACACAAGCCGTGTGTGGGCAAAGTGTGTGTTTAAAAACACCAACAGTAAGTTTGTTGGCATAAATAAATAATAATTACCATCTGAAGGTTATTTAATCCTGGGATATAAAGTACTTACAATAGTAAGTCAGACCGAATCACAGCGGTATAACTGTTTCATCTAAAATGGAGGAAATGTCATTTACATATGTGCTGGCCTATCACAGCACAACAGCGTCCCTCAGAGGCACATGAGGGGAAGGTCGGTGGATCTAAATACCACCTATTTAGTCCTCCCGGCTAGGTCCAATGGACCCATTGACCAACGATAGGTGTGGTCCCCCTTGCAAAATGGGGGTTTAAGTCGGGTGATGTAACTGCCACATTGTAAAACTGGTGCCCGTTAAGAAAACAGTTACATGAAAGCCACATACATGAATATGAGTCCTAAAGATAAACATTCCGGAGTTAAAACTGTCCCCCAATCGGATCTCCGGGTGGGGACATCTTTAGGCAAATTTCATCACAACAATTCCAATACTTTAAGAATTCTACAATGGAATGCAGGAGGCATGTCCCAGCCTAAAAAACAAGAGCTAATGAAAATATTAAAAGACCAAGATATAGATGTCTTCACAGTACAAGAAGCCAATATATCACAAGAACAGGAAATATACTTTGAAATGGATCAGTACACTACACATATACTTCCAAAGGCTCGTCAAATAGCAAGTGGTATTCTTACAGGAATTAAAAGAAATATGAAAGCTACTATCCAAATCCAAAAAACAATGGAAGAACAAGATAAATCAGAAATAGTTAAAATTGAAGTATGGAAAAGTAACTACCACTATAGAATTTACAGTATCTACAATCCTCCAGACAATACACTAGATCTAAATTCTATTCCCATAGAACCCAGGCACAACAATAAAACAAAAGTCTAAATTCAATTTCTCATATTCCTCAATAAAACGCTTGATCATTAAAAATTTTTGTCATTCATATCTACAAGAAATAGAAACAAATGCCAAAGATAAAAAATGGATTACACTACTTTCCAATCCAGATATAATCCCCCAGAGACCAAGGAAAACAGCTGTTGCAGCCTTCCGACTATTGACAAATCATGACTGCTTAGCAAGTCATCTCTACAGAATTGGTATCTCAGCCTCACCAATATGTGTCCTGTGTAACGATCCAGCAGAAATGAATGAAGAACACTTGAAGACCTGTGAAGCATTAAGATCAGAAGAAACTACAGTTCAAAAGTATTGGAAAGCACGAATGCTAATGGCTTCATTGCCAGATGCAAGGCACTAGAAAACAACAACAATAGTAAGTCACCATTGGGGTAATTTGTCTCTGATGTGAGACTGCCTTTGTGGTTTACCAGGAAAATACGAACTGGTTTGAGAATTTAATGCCATTCTGGCAGTTTGTCACAATAGCTCAGTGGTAGAGTAGCTGCCCGGTAAGTGGAAGGTCTGTGGTTCAAATCCCAGTTGTGGCATTGAATTTTTAAGTTCCAGTTCTACCTCTCATAAACATACAGTTTTAACAGAGGAAAAGTAAGATGAAACAAGCACATGTTTTGAATGTTCACCACCCAAATCTATCCCAAAATTAGCACAACAGGTCGGAATTTCAGTCTTCTGCACATAGAGCAACTCAATTTTTAAAACTAAAACTGTAAATGTACAAGTGTCCATGTTTTAAAACAAGGTAACCCAATATCCTGAATGCATTATTGTGAATGGTTTCTTTCATCAGTGAATGATGGTTTAATTGATCCACAACTTCCGTTCTTTTCCAACAAGGCTTGGTTTCACCTAAATGGTCATGTAAACGCTAATAAGTCAGTACTGGACTTCTGAAAATCCACATTGGGTTCAAGAAATCCCTCATTATGATTGGAGAGTTGGAGTTTGGTGTACTGTTAGCACTAGACACATAATCAGTCCAACATTCTACGAGCAGACTGTAAATTCAGAAAGGTACCGAAATGATATTTTGAACAGAAGAGAAATCATATGGGTGGTTTCAACAAGATTCTGCTACTGCCCATACAGCAGAGTCCATGAATAAAATTATGGAAGTGAAGATAGTGTGATTAGTGCTGGTGTATGGCCCTCTCGCTCCCCCAATCTAACAGTTTGTGATTTTTACTTGTGGGATAACCTGAAAGACAAACTTTATGAGACAAATCCTCATACATTGGAAGAACTGAAACAAAATATTAGAAGTGAAATCGGAAATATTACAGTGGCCCAACTTAATCGTGTGAATCAGAATGTGTTCTCCCATATAATGCTTGCTTAGCCAAGGGTGCATGACATTTCTAGCACCTTCTATAAGGTAAGAGTGCTATACATGCTTTATGTGCAGAGTTTATGTAGGAGCAAGGCCAGCTGTGGTACACCCAATCGTACATAGGCGAAATGGATGAGACCTCAAAACAAGTATTTCTGATGAACTTTTAACGTAACATTTTAAGCTGGGCTGAAATACTTCCTTTACCTTAGATAGTTAAATGAATATGATAGAAAGTAATCATCAGATAAAAAGGAAAAAAAATAAAAACAAAGTATTCAATAAGGAAGGAGGAAGGATGTTGAAGGGTTCACACACATTTATTATAAGGCAACAGACATTTGCGGATGTGACTTGAGACAAAAAATAGCTTTAGGCAGGATGACACAGGATGGTTTCTGGCTACTAAAAGTTCAGTCATTCAAATATGATATAAATCTTAATGTGTGTCACAATTTACATTAAAATACAGTTTTATTTTATTTTAAATAACTTCCTTTTCGTCCTTAACATGGAATTGTTCCTGCTTCAGACCTCAAAGTTGAAAACTCAGAAGTAGCATATCAGTAATGGCTCACGTGCAGCAGTGCAGTTCAAAACTGAAAATTAAAAATAAAATAAAAGTAGTTATAAAGTTGTAAATATGTATTATTACAATTCCCCCTCACAGGGTATGTGTATACAATGCATGGAAATCTATGTGACTTCTCAAATTCCTACTTCCAAAATTTTGGTGACAATCATTAATACAGCTCAGTAATTGCCTATTTATTCTTTGTTTACAATCTTAAGCTTTGGATATATAAATGTGTTTGTTTACTGGGATAAAGCATGTTAATTTCATAGTGTTGATAATTATCTATTTCCATAGTAAATGCCTTTTCATAGTTTAAGGACCTTTAGGCTTTTTTTTTATAATGAGAATTTTTATAAAGCTTTTGGTTATATCATTTCATTATTTTATTTACAGTTAGTTATTCAAATCCCTGCTGTGACATTGGACTAAATGTACTAGTTTACAAGGTGACAATGAGGGAGGGGGTGAATCTCTTTGGTGAGGCTGATATCTTTTACAATGTCCCTCATGTATTGCATCTGCTTAATTTGGAAAGTTCAATCACAGAACTTAAAAAACCAAATGCAGCAAGTACCATTTGAGTCTCAGCCATAGCAACCAAGAAATTACACATTAAGAAGCCTCTCTGTGGCTTGTCATGAGGTTCATAAGTCAACATGGTGAAGATGGCTAGATGGGCTGCAGCAACAACACCTTACTTTTAGAAGCTCATGATAATGGTGGTAAGTAAGCAAGCAAAGTATACAGATTAATGCCAACTTACATTATTACAGCTCAAGCAGTTTATGATGCACCTTCTATGGCCACTTCAGTCTTTGCCTCTACATAAAATGGTCCTTCACGCAAATGTTCTCTCAATCTTAACATGATAGCAGCATCAAATATAGATGCTGATGTTGGCGATTCAACAATTGTCTTCACCACTTCAAACTTGGCATCCTTACACAGCTTACTTGACTCCACAGTTCGATCAAGCAGAAATTCTACCAACCCTTGAACAAACAAACAAGAATAACTTCTTAATTGTGTTTCATACTTCATGTGTGCATAAGAGTACACAATTTGATAAATTGTTATTTTTGTATGTCAATCAACTGGTGTTTTTACGATTACAAGTCACCCTTGGGTACTTATCTCAGATATGTGATTCCCTTGTGGTCTACCGGGAAAATATGAATCGGTTGGGGAATTTACAGTCATACTAGTAAGTTAGCCAGGGTAGCTCAGTGGTTAGAGCACCTTGCATAAAGCAGAAGATCTGTGGTTCAAATCACAGCTATGGCATTAAATTTTTCAGTCCTCTCAAACATTGCGCACTTAAGGCTTGTGTGTTTAAAAAACCAGCAGTGGTACATTGGTTGGTATACAAAAATAACAATTGCCATCTAAAGTCTAAGATAAGTAAAGGTTTTAGTTTCTAATTTGTTCCTGTTTTAGATTCAATAGCTTCAATTTTTCAATTTAGTTAATAGCTTCAAATTTCCTTGATTTACCATATAAAGGTTGTTTAAACCCAGAACAAAGTACTTACGATTGTAAATTGCCCTTGGGGTGTTTTATATCAGATATGAGATTCCCTTGTGGTCTACTGGGAAAATACAAATCGGTTGGGGAATTTAATGTCATACTGGTAAGTTGGCCAGGGTAGCTATGTGGTTAGAGCAGCTGCATGTGAAGCGGAAGATCCATGGTTAATATAATGGCTATGGCGTTGAATTTTTCAGTCCTGATTCTAGCTCTCAGGTTTAATCAAAGTTGGTAACATTTATGATTAATGTAACATGAAATGTTCCTTATATTTCTTGTTTTGTCATCAAGTATTTTACTCAAAAGCCTGTTAAAGCTGATATAACTGGTCACTGCCATTCAGATTTTGTTTATTACACTGTTAAGGTTTAACTTGGGCCACTCAAGTACTATTTTTCGGCAAAAAAAAAGTTATTTGGCATAAGCTGTGTCTTTTAAAGGAATGGCTCATGCAGTAACATCTGATACCCACATCTGCAGCCGACCTTCCTGACCCATGGGGTTCACAGAGCTTTCCACAGGTCACCATGCAAATGCTGGGAAGAATTTCCACATCCTCTGAATTTCCTGTCCTTCCATTTTGTTACATGAATCATTTCATCTCTCCCTTCATCCCGTTAGGTTTCATTCAAGTTTGGAAGCACCTGCAGGCATCGCAGCAGTAGCAGCAGTACGGCAAAGGGAACAAATACCGTTCAGCTGTGGCAAATCATATATTGATGAGACTGGTTGCACAGTGAAAGAACGATTATACTAGCCTGCAAAAAAAATATTCCCCCGCCAGTTTGAGATCTGAAAGGTGATATTAACTAATTTTGATGTGTTAAATTGAATGGTGATTACAGTTTTTTCTCTATCACGTAAGGTTTTTCTGCAAATCAGTAAATATTATAATGAAAAATGGTATGTTATTGTTAAAAAAGTATGTTATAAAATAAAGAATGAAAAATTTCTCAGTAAACAATAAAAATAAATACCTAATACCTGTAAAAGAGGGTATGAAGTTACATTTTCCTTGCCCGGAAGGATGGCTGCGTTTATTTACGTTTATAGCCTGGTGTTTTGCTCCTCACTGTAACTTTTCTATCTGACCTTACCTTGGTCAACTCTTGTTCTCTTCCGACCCCGATGCTATTAGGGTTCCTGAGGGCTAGGGAGTCTTTATTTTTACAACCTCTCCATTTCTCTAATTTCTCTATAAAACCTTAACCCATAACATGCTGACCTGTCATGGCATGTAATACGTCCTCTGATTGGTAATCAGAGGATATGGTCGGTGAATTTATTTTGATAATTCTCCCGGTCAGGTCGGTGAGACCCGTAAACCAACAACAGGTGTGGTCCTCCAGACATTCTGGGGGTTGTGAGAGAGCGATGTGACCGCCAAAACATAAAAATATGGTGCTCTCTAAAAAGCGGTTACATTTATTGCTACAGAATTAGGATATATTCTTCACCACTCTGTCCTCTATGTGATCTGCAAGAGGAAATTGATCGAAACCACCTTCAAATATGCCCGGCCACTTCTAATGCCCCATCCATCAGTGTAAAATATTGGAGAGCAAGAGGATTAATGACTTCATTGTCAGAAATCCAGCATTAGCTAACAACAATAGCCTGGTTGAGCGATTTCCCTTTTCAAGCACCAACAGTAGTCCACTAACATCGCAACGTTCCACTGACCCTGATATCTCCTCTCCACCTCTTTGATTTCTTGATGGAATCTTTAACCTTGTTCGTCACTGAGGGATCCTAAACTATCAGGAAAATAGTCTAGATGAATACAAAAAGTGACATTTTAAACTCATATTGCACCCAAGTATTCATAACTTTTCTAACATATTTCTCACAACTACTTAATATCGTGGGTCCTTTGTATTTCCCAGAAACCTACTGACTACTTCTTTGAAAGCACACCATGCTTGAAATTCTCTATCAATCATGACATTCGAAAGTGCACTGTCCTTCATTAGCTGCCTTAGCTGAGGTCCGTCAAATATACCCTCTTTGATCTTAACTTCAGACATCACAGAAAATTTACTTCTCAAATATTTGAAACACAAACCATTTTTGTCGAATGCTTTCATGAATTGTTTCGTAATTCCTAGTTTTACATGCAATGGAGGTAATAACATTTTCTTTGGACCAACTAGACTGGCACGATTTGCGCTTTTTTCTCCTGGTGTTAAACTTTTTCTCTTAGGCCATTCTCTCATTGTCCAATGTTTAATCCTATCTCTACTGTCCCATTTGCATAAAAAACAGGAATTTTGTATAACCTCCTTGTTGCCCTAATAAGATACTGGATATCTTTAGGTCCCCGCACAATAGCCATTGATGTTCCTGGTAATTAATCTTTTCTAAAAGGGTTTCAATATTTCCATATGACTCTTAAGAAAACAGAATGTGCAAGTGGTATTGAGGCAAATTCGCTTCTATTGTGCAATAAAACAGCTTTTACACTTCGTTTTGAAGTATCAATAAATAAACGCCAGTCGTTACTATCATATTTTGGTCTAATAAGGAAATAATGAAGCTATTAACAGTGAAGCAACAAGAATCTAAAGTAAAAACAAATTAGAAACTAAAACTTTCACTTATCTTTGTAATATTCCAAGTTGTTTGGTGCTAACAAGTTTCAAGTTGACTCCAACTCATTCTCAAAGCTATACAAACCAGCTGTTTGTATAGCTTTGAGAATATTACTAAGATAAGTGAAGCTTTTAGTTTCTAATTTGTTTTTACTTTATATTTTGGTCTTCCCAGTTGTTGAATTAAATCTGGTACATCACTACAATAAACAAGCTGGTCTTCCATCTTAAAGAACTTGGTGAATTCTTTATCTCTATTCCCATACCAGGAAAATGTGGTGTCTGGGCCGAGCATATTATTCTCTTTTAATCTCAATCCTAGTAATTTGCTCTTGTCCTTGGTAAGACCTAAGACTCTTACTAAGTCGTTCAACTCTTCTTGACTAAAATGCTGTGACTTGTCTTCTTGTGTGCTGGGAAATACTAATTAACATTGGAATTTTCTGTTGACCCGGAGACTGAACTCTCAGTATGCTCTAGTTGAGTTGGTGGAACAGGGATAGGGAGATCTGCTCCATGTGACACAGGTCTTAGAGCTCATCTGGATATTTAATTTTTTGATTTATTTTTTTATAATACCCAGATACGTTACACATGCATAAGTAACAACCATCATAATGATTTTTTTGTTCATGCCATATCATAGGAATCCCAAGCTTCATTGATTTCTGTTTTCCATTGTACCACTGTCTTAGTCCTTCGCTACATGTTTTGCAAACAGTATGTGGAGCCCATGTTTGATTTTGATCTCCTAGCTTAACATTAAAATATGCAAAATAATCAACATCATCGAGCTCTTCCGGCACACTCTGACGTCCACTTTCTTCCTGTTTGGTGGCAGATTCTATGAACAAGTAGACGGTGTGGCAACGGGCTCTCCTTTGTCACCAGCAATAGCAAATTTCTACATGGAACATGAAATACTTGCCACAGCCCCACTCAAGCCATCTCATTTCTACTGCTACGTTGACGAACTTTCGTTATATGGCCGCATGGACTAGACACTCTGCCAAGCTTCCTCACACACCTCAACAGCCTCCGACCCCAAATTCAGTTCACCATGGAGGTGGAGAAGGACGGAACACTGCCATTTTTGGACATTCTGGTCTCCAGAAACAACAACGGTACTCTGGGGCATGCAGTGTACCGCAAGCCAACACACACTGACCTCTATTTGAATGCTCGTAGTTTCCATCATAAATCACAACGGGTCGGAGTTCTCAACACTCTGGCCCACAGAGCTGTGTCTGTCTCCGATCCCACCCACCTAAAGCAAGAACTACAGCACCTGAGGCACACCTTCCGCCAAAATGGCTACTCCGTAGACGACATTGAAGCCTCAATCTCCAAGGTCAAGAGAGGAAAACCACAATCTCAGCTTACACCAGACAAGCCGACCGCCACTGCCTGCATCCCATATACTGGCAATCTATCCAGCAGAATCAGTAGAATTCTGGCAAAACACAACATCAGAACCATCCACAAGCCACCTTTGAAGATTAAACACCTAGTGAGACCGGTAAAGGACAAACTGGACCTTAATGTGCCAGGGGTATACTGTATACCCTGTTTTTTGTTGTTTTGTAGTGTTTAAAGCCCGCTTTTACTACTACTGCACCGCAGGCAGTGATACTGATGATACATGGAATGAAGATGGAGCACCGGTGGAATGAGATGGCAGGGGAAACCTGAGTACCTGGAGAAAATCCGCCCTGGCGCTGCTTCGTGCACCACGAATACCACATGGAGGTCCCTGGGATCGAACCTGGGCCGCCTAGGTGGTAGGCGAGCACGCTAACCGCTCGGCCACGGCGCCGCACTGTATACCCTGTGAATGTGGGGCGCCGTACATAGGGCAAACTGGCAAGACCATTTCCACCAGAGTCAAGGAGCATGAACAGTCAGGTCTCGCAGAGCACTGCTTTGAAGAAGATCACAGAGCTAACTTCAAAGAAACGACCACTGTGGCAAAATGTAGCAGTTTATGGGAATGAAGGATTAAGGAGGCTCTGTCCATCTCCTCCGAGAAGAACACACTGAACCGGGACGCTGGAATGCAGTTTAGTCCCTCCTGGAAACCAGCCTTAAAGTTGAAAATCAACCAACTCAGAAAACACAGATTCCAATGGAGCGGTGAACCACCTCCATATTAGACTGGGTGTTTTCTAGTTGGTACGTACTAGTGGACAGTACATATACTGGTCCCTTCACTCTTGCTAATCATTCATCCTGAAGATGGGAGAGATGTACACTCCTGAAACGTCGATGGCTATGTATCACTACACCTGGCTAGAAGCCAGAGAACATCTTGAGTACACCTTTTTAATAAATGTAGCAAGAAAGAACCACACACGTAACAGAAGTTATTGGGATTGTTCACACATTTTCTCCTAGAAGAGGTTGAAGCCATTGTTAAAGCTATACCACGACACAATACAAACAAAAAATAAATAAAATAAATAGAAATAATAAACCTTTTCCGGAAATCACACTACCAATCACAGCGAGTTGTAAGAAGTTCAGATATATCTTAAGACAGATGTGTCCCTCTAAGGGTGAGTAATTAACGAATGTTTGTCTAAGATTCAATAGTTGAAAGCTTTATTGCCTGGACATGGTCGCACAGAGATAAATAAATACTAGCCACTCATACTCAAACTGCTTACGCTGGTTATCAGCTCATCACGGAAGAACATCAGGGGTGGCTTATTTTGTAAATATACAGTATTTACGCTCTGAAGATCCACAATGAGTGTTATTCATCTTAAGTTATAAAATTATAGACCAATAATGATCGTAATTATAGTTTCATATATACATATTACTGTATAGATCTAGTGTCTAGCTTAATTAATAAAATTTCGAATTGCACAAAAATGGTAGGTCTTATGGAAAAACTGTTATTTTCGAAATCAGCGCACTTTTTTCCATATAAACACCCAATGTTCATCAAAACCGGGAAACTGTTGCAGACTAGTGTTACAGGAGCACATACGTTAGTGCAAACAAAATGACATCGAGAAATCGGTGGTTGCTCTCCATGCTCACGAAACAAAACATACAATACGGTTTGATCAAACCAACATAGTGGCCAGGGAAAACAGATTGCAATCCAGGAAAATCAAAGAGGCCTCAGAAGTTTTCCAAAAAACTTTAACAACAATGGTGATATGTTACTAACAAACTCTGGTTAATGGCCATAGGCAAAACAAAAAGAAAACCTAAGAACACTACGTCATGTGCTGCATTGCAGTGATTCTGCATTAGTGGTGTAGCAGTGCAGAGGAATTCTGGCCAATTAGAGTCCACCTCCACCTCCTGCAGTATAGAGAATCCCCTCACCAATCAGGGCTCACCTCCACCAGCCTGCCTGTATAAAAAGCTGACAAGCCACAACAAGCAGCGCAGTTTGTCTTTGAAGACAACCACGATAATATGATTGAAACGTCAGTTTTATCCAACTTGACCCAGCAAAAACCGGATAGCCAAGATATTTTTAAGATAACTAAATTTAAGAAACAAGACATGTTTAAGAAAAGAAGAGCGAGTTGGTTTATTGATACTAAATTACTTAACTTTCATAAAAAGTTTAAATATCAGTGTTTAAAATTTTCAACAAAGTAGCATTTAAGCTACTCACTGAGGAAATGGTTTAATAGTTTTTGAGATGTCACACACAACTTTCTGCTACTTTTCCTCTTTATATATAGTATAGATTTATTTATTTATCTATTTATCTACTTATTTATTTTTATGTCTGACTGGTTGCCCTTAAGATATGCAGAAATATGACTGCTCAGTTAACTAACCAGCTGTATTGTAAATATACTCCTGACCCCATTGCTGTGCTGCCAGTACCTTCAGGACTTGAAGTCCAGCTATTCGCAGTTCAAAGAAGGGTTGTCGACAAATCGACATGATCAGTTCCACTGGATCAGGTGCCAGTTCTTCAAACCAACTCTTTGTAACTGCCAATGACTGTGTATCTTGTTCATCAGGCTACAAAGAAAAGATATGTTCAAAACTATTATACTATAAGTACACAAATACCTGAAAATCTAGGTGCAACAAAATTACATAAAAAAAATTCTGACAAGTGCATTCACATGACTTTCTCTGATCACTCTTGTGCAAACAATTCTTAAAAATGCTTATTCTTCTAACTACATGTTAATCAAGATTAACATTTGTAGAAATGAGTTTATTACATATTTCCTTATAAGCACAATGGAAATAGGAGAATACACTAGACTTAACTGATAATCATATCTATAAGGGCTGGTTTCTATGTGATGGCTCTAACATTCCACTCCCTTTGTATGGCCAGAGCATAAAATAACAAATGACTTCTTATTTAAGAAGAGTAAAAGTATCTATTTGAAAATGCAAACCAATAACAAAGAATATCTCGAAAATGGAAATCCCCCCCACCAAAAAAAATTTATTTGATATAAATTGTGGACTTTAATGTGCAGTAAGTTTTTGTACATATCTTACAGTTTACTGGTTGTACCAAAGTCATCCAGAATGAAGAGGGCTTCAGAGGCTATTCCCATAAAATTCAATTTTCATTTGTCAAGAAAATATCTTAAACATTTGGTATTTTAATCAAAATTGTTAGAGAATTTTTGAGAAAACCAAAATTCTTAAAATTTTACCATTTAAAGGGTAGTTTGGGATAGGAGGGATTGCAATATTAAATTTTTGGGTGGAGTACAATACCTTCTCTACCTACTATGTATGTACATGGTAGAGAACGTAATAAAAAATGGAAGAACAATTACAGGAAGGGGAAAAATGTACTTTTCCAGTTTGAATTGGCTGGTAGCTGCTCACAGCAATGATGGTCGGATTAGTTACTCCATACAGTGTGACCTAATCTTCTTTTGTTCATCTTTCAGTCTCAATAAAAACAATATGTTGTTCAAAAGGTTTGTGTGTAACATCTACAGATTTTCATGTATGATTTGTATATGACTACATCATCTTGCAGAGATATTAGACGACTATTTGTAACAGAATTATCAGATATGTATCCTCCATGCAGGGGTTTCTTGATAAGAAGGGAAGAGTACAACAATACTTGCTTACTGAGAAGAAATTACACAAAGTTGGAGAATGATTAAAACATTTTCCTCACACATTTCTACTATAACTCATAGCAAACGACAAATTCGAGCTTAGTATAGTGAGCAATTAGACATGTTCTTTGAGCTGAGTAGTGCTTCTGGGCAACATTATCAAACTTGAGTCACCCCTCTACTACAAACTCAATGGCCATCCACCCATTAGGATAAGCTTCAGGGTTGCCAATTTTAAAAGTAAAACTATCAAACCGGCCACTCAAAATTATAGATTTGGATTCAAAATTATCGTACATCATAAACCAAATGCTACAACAATAAATGTATCAGCATAACACTTATGAAAATGTAATATTATTGATATTTATGGTATCCACTTACAAGATTGATGACCTGAATCAGTATTACAACTTCAGTACTTGTGTTTCTTGCACTATTCATCTGAAAGTTCATCTTTCTCAACTGTTGCAGCATTATACAAATCTGTTGTTGAGACAAACATTAACATGTCAGTGGCTTGCAGATTTTCGGACCCACCATGTTCTTTCATAAACTGAGACGACCGAATAGTCTATTTACAGTATCTAGCGCCAATCTGTTTTTAATTTTGGTTTTTAATAAACCTAGTTTGGAAAAAACTCTTTCACAAGAAGTGTTTCTATGGGGCAATGAAATCGCTGTTAATGCCAGTACTTTGAAATCAGTATTTCCACCAAGGTGACATGTATTTAACGGTACTCCAGAAACTGCCAGGCTCAGGCATGTTCATTTCACACAGAATATCACGTATTCCGAGTTTTCTCCATTGGTCATCAATTTTCTGAACAGTTTCTTCTTGATTGAGATTACAGGCACACTGGCAACAAGAGGATAAAGGGTAGAAGGATTTTAGGATATGAAATGCTTGCCTTAGAGGGGTGGAGACAGACCATGAGGGCAAAAGTCGTGTCGCTATTTGTAATTTCATTTTGCTGGTGTGACAAACCAGTGAAAATGATATTTCGCAGGTATCAAAATTATCATACACCCCCATAATTATCGTACGGGTTGACAATGAGTACACACATTCAAATTATTGTATGACCCCATAATTATCGTGCAGGTTGGCAACCCTGATGAGCTTATGTGACAATGCCTTTGATATTCCCATTAGGAACAATTTTTTTATTTGAAGAATGATTCATGGCAGTTACTTTCTTTCATCTGCAGTTATAACAGCCTAACAGTGCATATTTATTTTCCACTACCGCCAGTTTTAATTACCTTGCTAGATTACTCCTTTTATTTACTGTCTCAGCTTGCAGAATTTCAAATTACAGAGGCATTTGGTCTGCATTAACAGTTTGCAACGCTAAGTATTAATACTTTGGCCCAATTTAATGATAAATCTATGGAACTTCACTATCCTCTCTTCATAACTGGTTCATTTTCCTATAAAAACTGCTTTCATTACATTCAAAAAAATGTGCGAGTCATCCATGACTAGCCTTAAAATCAATATAGGTTATGCTTAGTTCTTTGTTACTGCCATATCCTTCAAAGGCACATTCAGTCATAACAGCATATCCAAAATGCCTCTTTTCAGTCACTTACATAATGTGTTCTTCACTTCTGAAACTTTATTTTCTGTCTGTACTCCTTGTAATAATACTATTTACAACAACTGCCCTAGGGAAGCACTTCCATAGACTACCCCATTTTCTGTATCTTCCTTCTTGTTCATCTACTTTCCATCTTGTTTTTCTGTCTGCCTAGTTTACTAAAGTTTGGTTTTCACCTCTGGGACTTTGCTTTCCTTTGAATCATTTCGTTGTTCTCATTTTTGATCACTTCATCCAGTGGCGGCTGGTGCCTAAAATAACAGGGGGTTCACTACTTTTAGTGCATTATGCAGTTTGCCTTTCTAAATACCTAGTTTGATTTTCTAAATTGCATAAAGTATTTCAGTAGCTCTGAAATTACCTTAACTAAGCCGCCTGATGTTGATGGGTTTGAATCTCCAGTAAAGGTATATTTGTAGAGAAACTCCATCCTCCTTTGCTTTTGCGTGGCAAATCTGTCTATGACTCTTGAAATCTGGAAGACTGTGGATCATTTCCTTTTCAATAGACACATGGCAAGAGCAGACAGCCATTTTCATCCATGGTACTTCTAAGAAAAATCTTTTGAACCATGACAAAGTGGAGAAACATCTCACTGCTTCACACGTTACCACTGGAATAGCAGTTACTAATTTCAAAAATTTCATAATATCACTAAAGAGTTCTTGCAGGTTATTGCACTTTTCATTTCTTTAAAATCGTTTCAAGAATAAACGATCTGTAGTTCTGTTTTTAACTTAGATTTATTTAAAAATGGATAGGACTTCAGGAAATTTATTTTTCAACGAAGGAAAGAAGTACTAGTCAAGTAAATTAGTGCCAATAAATGACTGGAGAATTCAAACATCTATTGGCTCTGATGTATTATTATGCGTCATACCTACTGCTACATTCCTCCATTGGCAGTTTCTTATACTGCCCCTTTCTTTATCAGGAGCAGATACAAATGCGAGTGGTGATTCGAGACAGTCTATTTGTGTATCCGACAGACGATAACATATGGAACAGAGACTATCAATAAACTCAAGCTGCATCTTGGAAATGTCGACTTGTGTAAACCGCGCTTTAACATGACGTGGGATGTAGAAATATTCTGCTCTCCTAAAGCGCTCAATCATTTTTTCCATGGCTGTACCTTTAAAGACTGTAGCATTATTCATGTGCTCTTTTACAGCTGCATCCAAAGCTGAAGTGAAATTTATTATCGTACTGAATATTCCAGGATTGCTAAATTCTGCAGCTTCATCATGTCTACGCAAGGCAAGTTCAAATTCACCTCAGAAGTTAATACAATCAATTATTTTGGAAAGAATATAGGGATTTTTTCCTTATGTTGTCATTGTCTTTCTGTATTCTGTCTGAAAGCTGAGCTAAGCTGTTGCATAATTTCTCTTTTTTTCCAAGGACCGTTAAATCTAAATAAGCATTCTTATGTGAAATAGATTCTTCATGCTTCTTAACCTTCTGTTTTAGATTACTTAGATCTGACATGCCAGAGCATGTCCAGCTTGTCCAGACCGATGGTTTTTAAGTGTGCTTAAAAATGACAGCTCCATGTCAGTAGATTTAGTGGCATGTAAAAGAATTCCTGCGGGATAAAATTCCGGCACACCAGTGACACTGATGTGATCCTAGCACTTGACAGTGTTGTTAAACAACTTGAAAAAAAAACATGCCCAGCTTGTATATTTATCTTTAGCAAACAGTAAGCACAGAAAACAAAATAGCCTATTTGTGGAAATACAACCGCAAATACAACTAGTTTTTGAGAGGTAGAACTGGAACTTAAAAATTCAATGCCACAACTGGGATTTGAACCACAGACCTTCCGCTTACCGGGCGGACGCTCTAACCACTGAGCTATTGTGACAAACTACCAGAATGGCATTAAATTCTCAAACCAGTTCGTATTTCTCCTGGTAAACCACAAAGGCAGTCTCACATCAGAGACAAATTACCCCAATGGTGACTTACTATTGTAAGTACTTTATATCCCAGGATTAAATAACCTTCAGAATGGTAATTATTATTTATTTATGCCAACAAACTTAGTAAGTGTGTTTAAAAACACCAACAGTAAGTTTGTTGGCATAAATAAATAATAATTACCATGTGAAGGTTATTTAATCCTGGGATATAAAGTACTTACAATAGTAAGTCACCATTGGGGTAATTGTTTCTGATGTGAGACTGCCTTTGTGGTTTACCAGGAGAAATACGAACTGGTTTGAGAATTTAATGCCATTCTGGTAGTTTGTCACAATAGCTCAGTGGTTAGAGCGTCCGCCCGGTAAGCGGAAGGTCTGTGGTTCAAATCCCAGTTGTGGCATTGAATTTTTAAGTTCCAGTTCTACCTCTCAAACTTTGCCCACACACGGCTTGTGTGTTTAAAAAGCACCAACAGTAAGTTTGTTGGCATAAATAAATAATAACAACTAGTTTTATTTATATTTACATTAAAAGACCTACAAAATGTCTTACCTCGGCTTGTTTGCGCATGTATTAATTTAAGAGGAGGATTCGGCCTACTTCTTTATTCCACACTTCTCTTTCAACCTTAAAGCTGAGAAATCTGTTTCTAAAAGATATTGAAAGCTATTCATTCTTCTTGGAAAATAACTCTAAGAACAAATGAATAGCATATAGACACTAAAGCACAAGTAAATACCTAAATACAGTATAATACAGTTAAACTATAGTAGACAATCACTCCATTGTTACGTGAAAACACATGTGCTAATTCTTCTTTAACTATTTCAACATACAGAGGAAATGTTTCTGTCGGGGATGCACAGTATTTTGCAATGACTTTGAGTGCATATAAACCAGGTCCTTCCAGGATTAGGAAATGAAAGTTTGTGTTGTGCGATGAAGATGTGGAAGAATTAAGGTTAATGACTCAATCCGAGTTGGATGCAGTGAGTGATGACGATGTGGACAATGAATTTGAAGAGGAGAATGATGTGAAACTATCCGGTGCTGAGGTGTCCGTAAATGAGAGTGAAAGCGACACAAGTGCTGCAAATGCTGCGTGCGCTGGTACATGGAAACTGATAGGCAAAACTGACCAGAAGCCCAAAGAATATACCTTTTCCAAGAATGTAGGTCCAAAACTGAATCTTGCCTTTGATACTGAGCCAATTGAATACTTTAGTTTATTTTTTACTGATGAGCTAATATCTCAAATTGCTGAGGAAACAAACAGATACACAAGAGAAAAAATTGCTGCTTTACAAGTGTCCCCACACTCTATTTGGAAAACTTGGGCTGATGTGTCTGTAGTAGAAATGAAAGGGTTTTTTGGGATAACAATGAACATAGGGCTTGTTTCACTTCTGGAACTAAAGGATTACTAGTCCACTGATAGGACAACTCAAACTTTTTCCGTGATGTTATACCTCAGGATAGACTTTAGAAAATTTTCTGGATGCTACATGTAGGGGATGATTCACAGAACATCACTGCTCCATCCCTTAGAAGAGCCAAAAATATTCATGCCCAACCATAAAATTAAAAAACAAGCTAGGTTGAAGAGGGGCCACTCCCTAAACAGCCTGGGCGTGCTTTGCACGCCCAAATACCCTATTTGAATTTGAATTGAATAGTGTAATTGAATTTCTGGAAAAAAAAATTTCAAGAACACTTTTTACCAGGCAAAAATATTGCCATAGACGAATCAACTGTGGGATTCAAGGGCAAAATAAATTTTAAAACATACAACCCCAAAAAACCCACAAAATGGGGTATAAGGATTTTTGTTTTGGCAGATAGCGATACTGGCTATGTTCACAGGCTTATTCCCTACTATGGAAAGTACACAGGGCAAATTTGTAATTTATCGTAATTTGTAATTTATCCTGAAAAGCAATTCAGTACGAGAATTGTACTATCTCTGATAGATTGCCTTGGACTTTATGCTTTTGGAGTTAGTGGCTATCATTTATTTACAGATCGCTATTATAGTAGTGTAGATTTAGCACAGGAGTTAAACAAGCGTGAATGCCACACCATGGGCACTATAATTGCTGGTAGGGTAGGCAACCCAAAAGCTGTCAAGCAAGGGGGTTTTGAAAAAACTAAATGTGGAGAAACCAGTTCTTACCGGAAATGGTAACGTGTTGGTTATGGGGTGGAAAGACAAAGTCTTGATGACTTCCACATTTCATGATACCTCTATGCAGAAAACTATAATTTTGAAGGGAGGTACAAGGAATGCTGTACAAAAGCCGCTGTGTGTGCTTGATTGTACAAAACACATGGGAGGCGTGGATCGCAGTGATCATTATTGTGCAACATGCTTTTATGCGAAAATCGTTGAAGTGGTGGTGCAAATTATTTTTCTGGTGCCTGGAAGTAGCAACAGTAAACTCATGCATTTTGTACAAGGTTCAAAATTCCCAGGCAAGTACCCATCCCTTGTCCCACGTAAAACACAGAAGGTCACTTGTCGAGAGTTGGTGAAAGGCATAAACAACCCAAGGCCAAGGTCACACCCTGGTATGGCTGAGAGGAAAGGCTAAATAATGCACATTTTATACACCACTTTGAGGGAAAAAACACACAAAGACTGTATTGTCTGCAGCAATCGAAAAGTCAATGGGGCAAGAAAAGAAACTTATTTCTACTGCAACACGTATGCAAATAAATTGGCCATGTGTATCAGCGAATGTTTCAAGCGCTATCATACGCTTGTCAATTATAAACAGTAATTGTCCTATGTCATAATGAGAAGTGTGTGATGTGTACATAGTGTTTATGTGTCCATTTACATTTTATATACATTGCTATTGAGACAGAATATGTGGTCAGACCCTGAAAAGAAAGTACTTATGTAAATATTTATTGTAAATATACTTTATTTTTCATGTTGGTAAGGATTAGATAAGTACAGAGTGTTATACCATTGTTTCATTGTTAAGAATATTATTTGTTTGATAACGTCATTAATGTTTAGTAATATGTTCAAACTTAATGTATAATATTATATTAATTATTATTTTAGATTTAATATTAAAAGTGTAGGGAGGATAGAGATCGCTTCCTCTACATTTAGGGAACTATTTAACATGTAAGATGTCATAGGGGATGCCATAAAAAGTATACACATACACATATGAATACAGACGCATTGTTAAGGAATGTGCTAGATTCATGTCTTGGCGTCCCATTATCTGAAGGGAGAAGACGTGTATTTGACATGTGCAGGTTTAGGATGCTAGAAGTATAATTTAAAATGACAAGCAGGACGAAGAAACGTTGAGGAAGTCGGTCAGCATGCATAGAATGTTTACCGAAATAAAATGTGTGTAATTCCCAGTGAAAAAGGTGCGAATAAAAGATTGTGAAAAAGTTTTATCCTGTACCGCGTCCCGAGATAGAGAAAGAGTCAAAAGCTCATCACCAAAGCATTATTAAAAAACCGCATCACTATTTATGGCCGAACACTATTTCATTGGTATGTGTTATTTATGACATGGATACTTTATCTCGGTCTAAAGTGTTTACAAACTTAAAACAATTAAAAAATCCCCATATTAGTGGACAGTGTAAGCTGCACAAACTGTTCCAGTGCATCAACAACTCTCTTTTAGCTCAGCTATGTTTGATAATCATCAGCAGTGTAGGTAATTACAGTAACATAGGCCACTTTTCCATGAAGTTTTCTTTTCATGTGCGTAGCTCCAGCAGCAAATTTAAAGGTCCATCCAGGCTGTGGAAATTTCTTCCCAGGACTACAACCGGAAAGGGTTAATAGTGAAATATTCATGTTTGATTCTTAAGTAAGAACAAATTAGAAACTAAAAACTTCACTTATCTTAGTAATGTTGCACATTCTTTTTGCACAAACTGACCCAGGGTTTCAAGTTGTCTCCAACTCATGCTCAAGTTGGAGACAACTTGAAACCCTGGGTCAGTTTGTGCAAAAAGAAGTGCAACATTACTAAGATAAGTGAAGTTTTTAGTTTCTAATTTGTTCTTACTTTAGAATCTTGTTGCTTCACTGTTAATAGCTTCAATTTTCCTTATTTAATTCATGTTTGAGTTTGAGTTTTTGAATAACTTGAGTCACTTATTTACACTCACCTTCACTTTAAAATATTGAAAACCTTAAAGTATTTTCAATATTTTAAAGTGAAAGTGAGTGTATAAAAGTGACTCAAATGACTCAAAAAATCAAACTCAAACATTAGGTAGCTTTGTTTACCTTGATATCCAGCAAATTGGCTACAGTGTTCAGAGCACAAACTCTCCACTCTGTTGGGCAGTTCTTTATTTTCTGGGCCAGCTTTTTCAATGCTTCTTTCATTATATTACCTAGAAAAATTAAATTATATTAAGTATATGCTCTGGAACATAAAGTGCACAACATTAAAAATATGTCCGTTTCTGTGCAAAGAACAACCTCATTCACTAAGGTTTTGTTCATTTTATCTTCTAAAAAACTAGTTCACAACATTAAAATGTTTGTTTTCTTCAAATTCTACAGTGGAGCATAGACAAATAGAAACATTTTGATTCAACTACTTCACTAAAGGTAAATTACTTCACAGAACAAGTTTCAGAGGCTCTTGCCTCCCTCCCCAGCTGTGTTCAACTTGGAACGTAGATGACTTCCTTTAGCCTGTGTTTGGAGATAAGGTCTTTGCTGTTTGGTATCTCAAAATTGTTGCAACACAAAGTGTATTGTTCTGACATTTATACAATACAGAAACTAAGCAATAACATCATGCAAGAAATCAAAAAGATTCCTGCTGCTGGGCTGAGGAGAGTGAGAGAACATTTTTATGAGGTTTACTGCCTGTTTGGGAGCAGAAGGGCAACATTTCCAGCATCTACAATAAAGTAAGAATTTTAGTGTGCCTCTGACAGTACAATTTTCCTATCAACTCTTGGTTCTCTCGCACACTGGAGAGAGCCCACGGAACAGATTACTATATTGTTATTCTTTTATGCCAACCAACTACTGCTACCTCTCAGGTTACTATATGTTTGAATGACCCTATAGATAAATCTGCAATAGTTATGCACTTCTGGAAAACTATCATGAATTAAATGAAGATAGCACATAAGTACGAGGGTCGTTCCGAAACTAATGCCTATTTTTTTGTGTTGACTTCGGATGTCCGAGCCAGATGTTGTTAGTGTAGTGGTAATGCTTGAACCTTCCTCTTTCATTTGCAGGTGGTTCCGTTGTTCTGTGGTAGTTGGCGCCAGCAGAGGAGTGTTCCAAAATGGAGTCTGATATAGACGTGCGTATAAAACTGAGATGTCTGATTGAATTTCTCACTGCAGAAGAAATGGTGCCAATTGAAATCCATCAATGCTTGCTAAAGGTGTATGGAGACAAAACAATAGATGTGAGCAATGTGAGGTGATGGGTAGAGCATTTAAGAGGTGGTAAAAAGGGTGTGCATGACAAGCCATGACCTGTTTAACCCTGCACAGCTGTCACCCCTCACAATGAAGAGCGTCTTGATCAACTCATCCGTGCTGATCGGTGGATAATGACTAAAGAATTGTGTGCAAACCTGAATGTCGGCTGTAATACCTTAGAAACAATGTTGGAACATCATAGTTATCGCAAAGTCTGTGCAAGATGGGTCCTGCGGATGCTTACAGAAGGACAAAAAAATCATTGAATGGAAATTTGTCAGGAACTTCTGGATCAATATGAAGCTGAAGGTGACAATTTTCTGAATAGAATCATCACCGGAGATGAGATATGGTGTCACCACTACGAGCCAGAATCCAAAAGACAGTCCATGGAATGGCAAACTGCGAATTCTCCAACAAAGAAGAAATTCAAAACACAGCCACCTGCAGATAAAGTGAAGTGTACAGTCTTCTGGGATAGTCAGGGTGTGGTTCTTTTGGATGTCCTGAAGCCTGGAGCAACTGTCAATTCAGCACGGTACAAGATGATACTGACTAAGCTGACAGCCCGAATTTCCAGGGTAAGGCCAGAGAAGAAGACCATCTTTCACCTGCAACATGATAATGCCAGGCCCCACACCAGTTTTGGAACCACGCAACTGATTGCAAAGTTTGGCTGGACTGTCTTACCACATCCACCATACAGTGCAGATTTAGCGCTTTCAGACTTCCATCTCTTTGGGCCTCTGAAAGATAGACTAAGTGGCAAACATTTTCAAGACTCAGATGCTGTTGTCAAAGCTGTAAGTGGGTAGCCTCAGCTGGTTCAGATTTTTACAAGCATGGCATGCAGGCTCTGGTTCGTCGTTGGCAAAAGTGCATAACGAATGGTGGTGACTACATGGAAAAGTGACAATCTATAGCTGAATTATTGCTCTATTTAACTGTGCTGTTGTGAATTACATATCTCCTGTAGTTTCCATGAATAACAATAGGAAGCATTAATTTCGGAACGACCCTCGTACATTACATCAACAACACAGTACATCTAGTAGGGTGGGAGAAGATTCTCATTAAAAAAAAAAATTTAATTTAATTTAAAAGGTGAGTTAATAACACTGAACAACACTTACAACATATTTTTCCGGGACGCGTTTCGAAGGTTAACTTTCCTCCATTATCAACCGGACAATAACTGGGTTTCCATGGTGTTTCATGGTGCCGATGGTGATGCTTCTTCTGGTGTTTCTTCTGGTGGCGGTTCAATGAACTTACTGAAAATGTCTCTCTGAGGAATGTCGAAATTAAATACTCGGTTTCTATTTTTTAAAATAAAGATTTGTTCCCATGTGGACAGTTCTTGTTTTCCGGTTATGTGTTTGAGAAGTTTCGGTTCTAGCTTTATGTCATGATTTTTTGTCCAAAAGTGAAATGCAACCGCTGATTTTTCTAATTGTTTACTCTTAATGTTTCTAACGCGTTCGTTGGATCTAATTTCTAAATTTCTTTTGGTTTTTCCTATGTATATTTCATTACAGTCACGTGGATGTTCAAACTCTGGCAGCGATATGTGGATGACATATTTGCAATAGTTCCAAAAAGACACATCAGTGATGCATTAAAACTTCTGAACATACAGGACAAAAGTATAAATTTCACAGTGGAAGTAGAAAAAGATAATAAATTACCATTTTTAGATCTAAAATTAATCAAAAACAAGGATAGAATAAATTTCGGTATTCACAGAAAACCAACGCAGACAGACAACTACATAAAAGCTAATAGTTACAATCCAAGAAGCCACAAACAAGCAATTTTCAATAGTTTAACACATAGATTGGTGAACATCCCTCTTTCAGCAGAAGAATATAAAGCAGAATATTACAAAATAATTGAAATAGCACAAAAAAACGGCTTCCCCAAAGAATTAGTAGATAAAAAGGTAAAACAAGCAGAAAAGAAAAAATTATTAAAAGAAACAACAACTCTTACAGCAGCAAAAACAAAAATGATATTCAAAAAATTCACATATCATCCATGGGCCTTTGATAAATTTAAAAAGGTGTTCAAGGAATACAACATTCAGCTAGCAGCAGTAAACCATTACTCCATAGAAAACCTACTACTTTCAAACATCAAAGATGCTATTCCACCTAACAAAAAATCTGGCATATACCAAATTGAATGCAGTGACTGTAATGAAATATACATAGGAAAAACCAAAAGAAATTTAGAAATTAGATCCAACGAACACGCTAGAAACATTAAGAGTAAACAATTAGAAAAATCAGCGGTTGCATTTCACTTTTGGACAAAAAATCATGACTTAAACCTAGAACCAAAACTTCTCAAACACATAACCGGAAAACAAGAACTGTCCACATGGGAACAAATCTTTATTTTAAAAAATAGAAACCGAGTATTTAATTTCGACATTCCTCAGAGAGACATTTTCAGTAAGTTCATTGAACCGCCACCAGAAGAAACACCAGAAGAAGCATCACCATCTGCACCATGAAACACCATGGAAACCCAGTTATTGTCCGGTTGATAATGGAGGAAAGTTAACCTTCGAAACGCGTCCCGGAAAAATATGTTGTAAGTGTTGTTCAGTGTTATTAATTAACTCACCTTTTAAATTAAATTAATTACAACAACACTGTTTTCAAACTTCTATGAAAGGAAGATATATAAAAAAAAAACTACTCATATACAGTGGCGGCTCGTGACTTGTCGCAGTGGGTGTGCAGTATATTACATTCTCTCCACCTTTACTCCCTTTCTTTCTCTGACACACATCACGCAATTCTAATTCACATTTCACATGGGCAATTGAGCTCTTATGTTTTGCTATTTTGTTTTGTTTTAAATGACCAATATCCAAGAACTATTATTTGTCCAGATGCCATTTCTCTCACTCGCAAACAATAAGCACGGAAAACAGCTTCTCTTCTAAGAATAAACCCGAAAGATTATTCCCTTCAGTTTTGCCATGTTACTCATTTCTGCACTTTCATAAATTCAAATTTCCCGCTCGCTGTGCAGACACAACTGTATGCAATTTGCTGCCAGAACACAAACCTAACAAACAATAATAAAGACTGTAACAAAATAACTATTAGAAACTGAAGTATTGGCCTTAGTAAATTACGACATGAAGAGTAATTATATGCATTTATAATCGCTTAATAAGACTAGATGTAATTGCATTTATAACATTAATGTAACTGTCATTTTAATATAGAAGAGGTTACATTGTATTTAGAACCGTCACATTGGCTGCCTAGTAGATTCTGCTAAACAACGGGAGGGAAATGCTCAGCTCAGCTTGTAGACTGAATGCGGTGACATTTGCTAAAGAGGGCACGGGAAAATTAAACGAGCAAGTTCATATAGAAGAAAGTTAGACATTTGACTCTCATATGCATGTCTATAAAGATAAAGACACATTCACATGCGGAAAAAATTAGTGGGTGTGCAGTTGCGAATATGCGATCACCCAGGAACCGCCACTGCTCATATATTTAAATATCTTGACAGATAATCTGATTTGCCAGTACATCCAAACCTTCAATCATGACCACCAGGAGGACCAATTACCACATCAAGTGCACCAGCTGAGGATGGGAGCAACAGCTCCTGAAACATGTTTTGAGGTGGTGCGGTGTTTTGATGGTAAATGTAATCGTGGCTATAAAGACACATGCTTTTTCAGGGCATGGTACTGAACAAGGCATATTATTTAACTCCATTTTAAACTTGAGATATTTATTTGCACAATAGTATAGTAACATAATTACTGAATCGTTATACAATCCCAATACTTTTCATTTATATTGCTTCGTAATGTTTGGCACGTCCAAAATTATATTGTATGATTCAGCAGAATATTGCTAAGAATGGCATCTAACTTCCTCAGTCTCATCAATCCAAGATTATTGTATTATCTAATATGATATGTACTCCAATTTCTCAGAGTATCGTCGATAAATAGCATTTTTTTTACACGAATGCTTCGATCCAAAAATATTAAAATATATTATTCCCAGTTTCTCGGAACAATCCATGAAATGTCATCTATCTTCCTCGGACCTGTCGATTGAAGCTTATTGAAAATTCATACATTGCTATGACAAAAGCATTCAGATATTGTCTCTTAACAATACTTTGTGACATTGTCAATGACGTCATATTTCACATATACTTGATTTTATAATAATCTCAGACATGCTAACAAAATTCTTTCAATTGACATTTTTAACACTTCTAACATGATATTATACAAAAATAGTCATTGATTATACAAACATAATTCAGATTTAGAAGTTGACAATAATCATCTCAATAAATTGATAATTTTCTACACATCAAAAGAATAATGCTGAATAAATAAACTCAAGTTCATGTTTGGTATGAATATTTCTGGGGACACAACTGTATCAGAGGTAAGAAGTACTGTCGGCGAGAAATAACCTGGCCCTTGACAACTGATTCACTCACCTGCAAACAAGGCAACCCCTATCTTCCTTTCATTGAAGTTTGAAAACAGTGTTGTTGTAATTAATTTAATTTAAAAGGTGAGTTAATTAATAACACTGAACAACACTTACAACATAGTTTTCCAGGATGCATTTCGAAGGTTAACTTTCCTCCATTGTCCGGTTGATAATGGAGGAAAGTTAACCTTCGAAACGCGTCCCGGAAAACTATGTTGTAAGTGTTGTTCAGTGTTATTAATTAACTCACCTTTTTAATTAAATTAAAAGGCTAGCCCTATCTCGTCCAATCTTGTTACAAACACATTGTGCAATGATTAGTTGATTGGACAAGAAAGGGCCAGCCTCATTCACAGGTAAGTGAATCAGCTAGCTGTCAAGTGCCAGGTTAGCTCTCACCGACTGTAGTTGTGGGATCAAGTCCTTTATCATTTTGAGGAACTTGTACTTTATTTGAAAGAAATTATACACTTTAAATCAAATGTGACTATTAACAAAATCCTCTACTTGCCCTAAAACACTACATAGCCTCTCTACTTGCCTTAAAACATAAATAGCCTTTCTCTTTACATTTTCAGGTTTTTTACAGTTCCTGTTTATTTCACTTCCACTTTCACATTGCAAACAGCGTTCTCAGATATGCCAGTTGCTTCTGATGTTAATACAGTATAGTCCCAACAATCCGAACCCCCGCTAATCCAAACAGGGCTAGGAAAAAATATCTACCAAATTTGTTTTGAATTCTAAAACAGGAGAAAAATAAACACTAACATTAATCTAGTTTTTCCATAAAATGTAAATTTATTAGTAAAGAAAAATATTAAATAAATGCTACAGCAGTAAACAATGAATCTGTTAGCTATCTAAAACTACAAAACGGAAGGCCTAGACCTACTAACAATGTGCATAACAAAGTTTGAATGCAATTTTCAATGAGAAAACAAAACGTAAAAGCAAATCAACACTTAAGAAGTGAAGTCAGTGATCTTTTGATGCAATGCACTGACTTGAAGAGGCAATGTTTCACCAACTTTCATTCTGACTTTCAGCAGGCTATTCATGCTAGGTAGGTGCCAATGTGCTTATAAAACATTACAGTAATTGGTTTTCAAGCCTCAGAATGATGGTGTAAAATAAATTACAGTATACTGTACTAATTTCCTACTTTTCAATCATTTTAATGGTTAACACATACATGCTTATGGTCAATATATTGTCGTATTTGACGAAAATCCACCTAATCTGAGTTTTCACTAATCCAAACTGGGTTTGGTCAGAATTAGTTCAGATTAGTGGGACTCTACTGTAATTTGATTACATCTTACACAGCCATGGTATCACAACTTTGACAGAAGAAAAACACAATCACCCCGTTTATTATTTAAATGTATCCAACAATCAATAAATGCAGTGTAGCAAAAAACTCTCACTCACTCAAGAGCTGTGCTGCAGCATGATGTTGACATGCGGATTCACTCTAAGGTCGATGGAAATTAATTGTTCTTTCACACTAGTCATGTGTAGAACATTCTGTGGAACAGTAAAATCAGACTGAAAAATTCAATGTCACAGCTGGGATTTGAACCAGGGATCTTTCAGTCTCTGTCCAGTTGCTCTAACCACTGAGCTACCATGGTAACATGCCAACACAACACTATATTCTACAACTGACTTGCATTTTTCATAGTAAACCACAAGGAGAACTCAGCCTGATTCCACCGTTACACACTCTGAGGCCGGAATGGCTATAGTGATGAAAATTTTTCCATGATAAGAAATATCACACTTCAGCCACCAGCTCCATAAATAATTACTTCCTCTATCTTCCTTTCTTAGATTAAATTAAACTATTTCCTAATTTAGAGTAGTTCCTAAAGATTTTAGTAAGGAAATAAAATAGGCAACCTTTTACCTCTGAGGTACAGAAGTGCATTAAGTGTTTATGTTAGAGGTTGCACGTTCGTTCTTGACGAATGACCTTGAGCAGAAATCCAATGAGTGAGCCTACCCTTAATAAACAGGTCAGCAAATGTTTATGCTACGATAACAGACACCTCTGTTTTCCTCTGTCACGTTTGTGTATACAGTCGACTGCAGAAGTTTTGTGCGGTACGGATGAATGTATGCATGCAACGAAAATAGCAATTCAGACGAGGGAGAGATGTCGGGAATAGAATAAATGCAAGAAAGTTAAGTGGAAACAGTTATAGAGGTATAGTGTATAATACGTGTGGCTGATATTACTGCAAGTGTCATAAATTGATTTGTAGTGTTGTACTACTTCAGCTCAGAAGCATGCGCGTCATCTCACTGCAGACTGTACCTCCTCTCTCTCGTTCCCGCAAAAGCTGAGTAGAGACTCGCATTCAACCTTTCATATAAAATTTTCATTCATCAAGAAGTAACGCGCGACCTATACATTGTACTCAGTTTTCAAAAGTTTGTTTTTTGTGCTTGTTTTCCATTGTTACCAAATATTCTTATAAATACAGCTTACCTAAGCTT
The DNA here is from genome assembly GCA_030765045.1 of Tenodera sinensis. Taxonomy (NCBI): domain Eukaryota; kingdom Metazoa; phylum Arthropoda; class Insecta; order Mantodea; family Mantidae; genus Tenodera; species Tenodera sinensis. The sequence goes on from CM060965.1 coordinate 46,068,807, forward strand.
TGTAACATGTATTTTCCTTGCACAGAAGTGGCAATATAACCAATAGTCTCCATAGCAACACCCAACAATGTAAAATCACTTGTATCTAAAGTCTCAAACAAAGCTTGAACTAGTCCAGGATATTGTGCAAACACTTCCTTTGGCCGTGACTGGGCAATATTTCCAAAGAATCGTATTATACCTGAAAAAAAAAGAACAGATTCAATGAAAAACTGAAGCTATTAACAGTGAAGCAATACAAATCTACAAATATAACACATATCTTGGAGACTATAAGCTTCACTTATTTGCTACAAGTTTCTGGAATTAAAAAATTTCCTATTTTTTAAAAACTGAGGACTACATAATGAACTTCGAAATACTGCCGACTGATTCTGTTAACAAATCTGTTTTGTTTTCAGTGGTTGGTAATACAGAAATATTAAGTGATTGTGTTCATTACAATAGCGATGATGTAATAAATATATTGCAAAACTGCAGTTTGTATTTAATTTCAAGAACTTGCAGCAAATATTAACATAAGTGAAGCTTATAGTCTCTAAGATATTGGTTATATTTGTAGATAAGAACAGATTAATTTAGCTTAGACTTCAGAGCGAATGAACACTGACATATTTACCTTAACCTTAATAAGATATCAAGGGAAAAAAAATTCAAGTGAATTGCAACCAATAAATGTTTCCTACTTTAAATCGTGTATGGTAATAAATGCACATGGAATAGAAGCGGCTTATTTTCTCAAGCTGACCCACACTTCCTATTTACACAGGTGAAAACAGGGAAATGTTGCTGAAGATGGGCTTAAGGACTGCATAACACAAGGCGCCAACATATGAGAAATGAAAGTTGTGAGTGGTAATAAAACATCATTTGAATGACAGAATTGTGTAGATGACAATGAGAAAAGATGAGAATGGAGATAACTTCTGGCAAAGCATGTACATAGGTGACGTAGATACAGAGAAGGCAAGAAGCTCTATTCTCGTTCCTGGCGGATTTCGGTAACTAGAAGGGGGGAACTCTGTTTTACTTATGCATGCATCCTTCAATTCAACCCAAAAGATTTCCCAAATATAACACTGAGCACCGCAACTGCAGAATAAATGAGGATTCCTTCATATTACAATCAAATCTATGAATCACCTTAAAATAACTATTAAATCACATGCTTATGTGGTTGTGTAGCAGGTACATAACCTTAAATGTGAATATATTCCATAAATATACATTTATGAAAGAAACACAAAGTTGCATTTTGGAGGTATAAACCATGTAACTTGAAATAACTGTGAAATCATAAGCTCATGCAATTGTGATAAGCAATAATAGATAACTGTACAATATGAATATATTTCACAATGCACATTAATGAAACAAATAGAAAGTTTGGTAATGTTGCTGAATATGGGCTTAGGGGCCATGTAAGGCAGGGCACCAACATATGAGAATTGAAAGTAGCTAGAGGTAGTAGAACATTATTTGAATGACAGAATTGTGCAGTTGGCAATGCCTAAAGATGAGAAAGGAGGTAACTTCCGGCAATGCATATACAAAGGCGATGTAGACATGAAAAAGGTAGAAAACTCTATTCTTGTTCAAAATAATGAATTTGGGTAACTAGATCGTGGGAAACTATTTTACTTACATACATTCCTCAATTCAACCCACAAGATTTCACAAATGTAACATTGAGCACCACAATTACAGATTAAATGAGGATCCCTTCATATTGCAATGAAGCAATGAAATCATATGCTCATGCAGTTGTGCAACAGGTAGATAACCTTAAATGGGAATATATTTCGTAAATATATGCTTATGAAAGAAATACACAGTTGTGTTTTAGATGCACAAAAACCATATAACCTCAAATAACTATGAATGAAATCAAATTCATGCAGTTTTGACATAGCTAGATAACCACAAAATATTAATTTATTTCATAATGTACGTTTATAAAACAGAGTTTTACTCATGGCAGATGACTGACAAACAGAATAAACTTAAACATCGCATTTTACCAGAAATAATTGTAGCAAATTACTAGTGATTTCAACATTATTTGAAATGCGGATTTGCATTAATAATAACAGCTAAAGAGTATGAGGAAAAAGGAAGTCTTTACTTCATAACACTTTCTGCTAATGTTCTGTCTCCTTTTTTACATTATTCCACTATTTATTTCACACTTATATCCCATGTTTCAGTTTTAGCTTCCATTCCATAACCCATGTTCCTCTCTGATTCGTAGTTGCCAATCTTTTTGTGCAGGAGTATATTTTTTCATGTCAAGCTGGCATGGTTCAGTGACATTGTGCACCAAGAGGCCCATATTTGGCAACATTACCCAAAGTTTTATAAGAGTTAGATGTGGTAGATGATTGACAAATGGAGTGCTAACATCGGATTTTACTGGAAATAACTGTCACAAATTTCTGGTGATTTCAACATTATATGAGATGCAGGTTTCCATTGATAATAACAGCTGAAGGGGAATAAGGAAAAAGGAAATCTTCACTTCATAACACCTTCTGCCATCGTTACGTTTCATTTATTTACATTATTCCACTTAGTTCACGTTTCTATTCCATTCTTTCAGTTTAGATCGCTCTTCCATTCCATTACCTGTGTTCCTCTCTGATTCATAGTTGCAAACTTCTTTGTCCAGTAGTTTATTTCTTCCTGTCAAGCAACAATGCACATCAATAAGCCTATATTGAGCAACATTAACGAAAATAGTTTTAGAAATATATAGAACGCGTACCTTCAGATTAAAGGCTGGTTCACAATAACCAATAAAAGAAGCCAAAACAAGAATGTCAAACTTAAAATCACAAATCAAAACATTACACCAAAAATAAAATTTTTTAAATTTACGAAACACACTACAGAGTTGGATACCTGGAAGAAAATTCATATCATAAAAAACAAATTCTGTATAATGAACTTTGATTTGGTTCCACCAAATCCTTTATGGAAATTATAATGAAAACTGAGTTGGATTGAAACACAGAACATCAATCCAACTCAGTTTCGATTATAATTTAGATTCACATCACTGTTCCTAGCTTATAAAAAGTTACCCTTTATGGAAATTAAGGAAAAATTGAAGGTAATAACAGTGAAGCAGCAGAAACTAAGGTACATAAGAACAAATTAGAAACTAAAAGCTCCACTTATCTTATTAATATTGCAAGGTGGACTATTGCTGACTATAGTTTCAAGCTGCATGCAACTTATTCTCTAAGCTATCCAAACAAGTTGTTTGGTAAGCAGTATACCACTTTGCAATATTAATAAGGTAAGTGGAACTTTTAGTTTGTAATTTGTTCTTAATTTAGACCTTTATGCAAGTTCATCAGTCCACCGCTAAATATCAGCCCAACCAACCACACATCAGACATCTACAAGAACCAGTCAGGCAATTCTGATAATGGGAGCAAGTTAAGCTCTTGAAACCAGTCAAAATTAATTACATGTAAGTGATGTTAAGTGTTTCAACACTGACTCAATTTTCATTATAATTAAAATATATGTATTATAATAAGGTAGAAAACTTTCCCTCCTCCCAACAACAGGAATGAAGACTTGGTCATATTTTAAATGTCATGTTGGAAGATGAGAGCTACAATAATGATAATTATAAAGACTAACATGGTGACTACAACAAGGACCATAACTAAGATACTACGATGACAAACACTAGAACTATGAACACGAAGACCACAACCATGACATCAACCAGAGGAAGATGATTGCAATGACAATTACGAAGACTTAAGTGACTACAACAATACCGCTGATGACGACCACTATGGCTTACCTCACCAAATAGAACTGCATACGTAACATTGAGAATTTCTGGTTTCACCAAATTGCTTACCTGGGAGAAGAATAGAAGAAAGAGGATCACCTTCAAAACTTGAGAGCTTTTCAGCTAAGAATTTCAGCACATTATGCTCTTCTAAATACATAAGTCCATGCTCACTGAGTGCTAGCTTTGTAAGCAGTTCCAGGGCATTCAACTGCAAGAGAACATCTCCTCCTTGCAGCTCAGAGAGAAGTGATGGAAGTAAACCACAAGTATGGTTTATCTGAAGACAGTTCTCTGATTTGGCTGCCACATCCACCACTATCTGCAATTATAAATTAAAGCTAAAAATTCAAAAAAAATTATTGCAAAATATTACTATGAAGAATAAAAGATGGGAACTACCAAACATTCAAACAGTAATTCCTGAATATCCTCGAAAAACAGCAGTTGCAACCTTCAGGTTGATTACAGGACATGATTGTCTGGCAAAACATTTGGATATTGTTTAGAAAAGCTTACGCAAGCACTTGGTCAGAATTTCGGCAAAGTCCCACTCGGCAGTGCGTATGAATGGTCACGAAAGTTGCCGAAGTTGCTGTGTTAATGCAGCGCTGCCAACAGCAGAATGTCCCTAGGAGTTTGTTGCCAATAGTAAGTTTGAATGTTTTTCCGGGAGTCGGCAGTATGCTGCTGACCTTCTTAGAAGCAACTAGTGCAACGGATCGCTTTATCAGTATATTAGATTTGGCGCCTCTGTGCTTTAATGAGTCATGCATGCAGTTCCTGTACGATGAGGGCCTGCTGAGGACTCGAATGCTATGCAGGGAATGTGATGTGCCCTAGGGCGAAGCCTACAGTCCCCCATCTGTGCCATCCCAGCGCATGGGGCTCCGTAAATGGATTTTTTCTCCACTCGAAAATTAAAAAATAAATAAATAAAAAAGAACGATAATTAATAAAAATAATATAAATATAATAATATAATACTATTAAATATAATATTATATATAAATAATATATATAATATAATATTAAATAATAATATTAAAAATAATAATATAAAATAAAATAAATAAACAAAAAAAGAACGATAAATAGTAAACATAACAAAAATATAATAATATTAAATATAATAAATATAATATATAAATATATATAGTAAATATAACATTAACTAATAAAATAATAATAATATATAAGTATAATATATAGTATTATATATAAATAATATTGTCACCGCGCCCGCCGCATCTAATTGCCGACAACAGCAGTGTCACCCATCGCATTATTGTCGGCACTACCGCAAAGGAGCCGAAGGAAAGAGAGAGAGAATGGCCGCATTGTTGGGGCGCTTGCCGAAAGAGAGAAAAGGATAGAGACTTCGGGAATCTTCTGCTTTGTATTTCACCGCAATAACTGAACTTTCCAGAATAGTGCCTGGGAGATATAAATAGCAGTAAAGTGCAACAGACAGTGGACAGACGTATATGAAGCGTTGAGTAGTCGTGCCAACGGAGTGGACAGACGTATGTGAAGCGTTGAGTAGTCGTGCCGATGGAGTGAACAGACGTATGTGAAGCGTTGAGTAGTCGTGCCGACGGAAAGGACAGACGTATGTGAAGTGTTGAGTAGTCGTGCCGACGGAAAGAAGAGACGTATGCGAAGCGTTGAGGAGTCGTGCCGGCGGAGAAGGGACAGTTTTGTGTTACGAATTCGGAGCCGTGCTGTTGGTGAATCGGTAAAGACTTTCTTGCTGTTGCAACGAGTGTACAAAGTTACTGTTTACGGAAATAAAAGTGTTTCTTTATCTCGACTACATCTGTCTTCTTTACTTCAAACCCACCAAAAAGTCACAATATATATAATATAAATGTAATAATCATCATCATACGCGATAGCGGTATGTCTGTGGTGGCAACGATGCGAGTGAGTGCATTTGTGTTTAATGTGTTGGCAACGAAAACTAGTGTAGTGTAAAAAGCAATGTTGGCAGATGTGAAAATCGTCTGCTAGTCATGCAGTGAAATCTAGTGGGGGATTGTGAAACTACTGTCGGCGCATGCGCAGTAAGTATGTTCGGACTTAGAATCTGGCTGGCAAGTGGAAAGTGAGCTGTTCTAAACTTGAGCCAAACATTTAAACAGTATTGGGATATATTCTTCACCACTCTGCCCTCTATGTGATCTGCAGGAGGAAATGGATTGAGACCACCTTCAGATGTGCCGGCCACTTCTAGTGCCCCATCCATCAGTGAAAAATATTGGAGAGCAAGAGGATTAATGATTTCATTGTCAGAAATCCAGCATTCGCTAAAAACAACAAATTAAAGCTAAATAACTTTATCCATGAAGACTGACTGCCAATGAAGACTGGAAAAATATAATGGGCCAAGTGATAAAAATTCCATTTTTTAGTTTTCTCATATAAAGTGGACAGTGGAGCAATCCCAATAATAATATATATGGACCATGTAACAAAAGCACTGGAAGTTGTTAAATAAATCTCAATAGATGGCGCACATGCCAAGCTATGTTTATTTTTACTTTCTCTACTGGTAAGTAGGGGAAGTATTGTATTCCACCCAAAAATTCGATGTCGAGATTTCACCGGAAATATATGTTTTGAGGCCCCCTGAATCCAAAAAAAGCATTTTTAGAAAAAGGTACGTGTGTGTGTCTGTGTGTCAGTCTGTGGACAGCATAACTCAAAAACAAAAAGTCGGTTAAAAACCAAAGTTGGTATTTAAGTTTATCATTCAAGGATGTGACACGAAGATTTTGAAGAAAATAGCCCCACCCTAAACTATCCTTTACATGGACTATTTTTTGGAAATTTTGATTTTCTTGAAAATGGCTAACGATTTTGATTAAAATGCCATATGTTTGAGATATTTTTATGACAAATGAAATGTATATCTTGAATTATCTGGCTATAGTCCCAGTAGTCGTATTTACTCTGGACGACTTTTGCATAACTGGTAAACCGTTAGAGATAGACCAAATCATACTATACAAGAAATGTTGTTGTTTTCTAGTGCCTTGCATCTGGCAATGAAGCCATTAGCATTCGTGCTTTCCAATACTTTTGAACTGTAGTTTCTTCTGATCTTAATGCTTCACAGGTCTTCGAGTGGTCTTTGTTCATTTCTGCTGGATCGTTGCACAGGACACATATTGGTGAAGCTGAGATACCTATTCTGTAGAGATGACTTGCTAAGCAGTCATGATTTGTCAGTAGTCGGAAGGCTGCAACCACTGTTTTCCTTGGTCTCTGGGGGATTATATCTGGGTTGGAAAGTAGTGTAATCCATTTTTTGTCTTTGGCATTTGTTTCTATTTCTTGTAGGTATGAATGAGAAAAATTTTTAATGATCAAGCGTTTTATTGAGGAATATGAGAAATTGAATTTAGACTTTTGTTTTATTGTTGTGCCTTTCTTTGCAAGTGAGTCTGCAGCTTCATTCCCCATGACTCCACAGTGTGCTGGAATCCATTGGAGATGAACAGTCTTATTAACTTTTTGGAGTTGTGTTAACATTTTGTAGCATTCTCTAATTTTTGTTGACTTCTTTGTAGTATTTGAACATATTCTCTGAATTGCAGGTTTAGAATCTGAAAGAATTACTGCCTTGTTAAATTTATTTAAGGGAAGATAGGAAGATACCGTGGAGGATCCATCAGTATAATATGTGCAGCCATTCTTCTGTGGGATACCTAGTATTGATTGTTTCCAGAGCTAGAAGTTTTTGTATTTCTTTTGGTGTGTCTGATTTACTTATTTCCTCTATTAATTCCAAACTGAAGGTAGGTTGCAATAATTCCAATGGATTTTCTCTTATAAGTAGATTTTCTCTGGTGTTAGGAATGTTCAATTTGGATTTAATCTGTGTTACCTTTTCTAGGAAACTACTATGAGTTTTAAGGATTGAAGGGGGGAGGTTCTCTTCTGTCCATTTAGAGTTTGGCAGTCGTAACATTTTCTCGTGTTGGAGCAATGCTTGTTCTTCTATTTTTGTTGTTATTGATGGGGTCCGTATTAAGGCAAGCATGGCATCAATAGGTGTGGATTTAACTAGTCCAGTGATTAGCTTTCTGTCAAAAGTGATGCCTAAGTATTTGGCATCATCAACTGCTTTGAGTGGTTTACCATTATAATTTATGTTAATATTAACTGGTTTGTATTTTAGTGTAAATAATTCATAATTTGTTTTTTCCACATTGATAGTCATGAGGTTTTTGGAGCTCCATTCATGTACTTTGTTTAGGGCTGTTTCTATTCTGTCTTTAATTAATTCAGGTTTTTTTGAGCCTGGAGTCCAAATGACTACATCATCAGCAAATAAAGCAATTTTGGTTTCTAAAGTTTTTATTATTGATGGAAGGTCATTTATATGTTAAAGAGTGTTGTGCTCAGAACAGCACCTTGTGGAAGTCCTCAGTGTGTTTGTTTATATTTGGAAATGTATGTATTATATTTTGTGGCACAAAATCTTTGTGAAATAAACTGAGTTATCCATTTAAGCATGTTACTTTTCACACCTACTGATTGCAACTTCTCAATTAATTTGTTTCTCCATACTGAGTCATATGTTGATTTAAAATCAATGAATACTGCTAAGGTATTCTCCTTTCTATTGAAAGCTTCCTTGATGTCTTGGCTTAGTAGGAGTACATTTTCACTTGTACTATGATTCTGTCTGAAGCCGGTCTGTGAACTATTAATTAAGTTGTAATATTCTAGGAACCAGTTAAGTCTGTAGATCTTGGTAAAATACACAATTTATGTCTCAATAAATTTTCTTGTAGGGTGAACCATTTCGGAGATATTCCTTGTTATGTGTGTGAGTTTCGGTAAACTTAGAACTTTAGCGAAATGCAACAACTTTGTTCATTTTTTTATATGTTAATTGTGCAAAGAGAACGGAATCTCAAAGGTCAAAAAGATTTGACTGTCGCACAAAGCCTTCTGTATTCTTATATCTCCCTTGCACCTACAAGGACATAAGCAATAGGATAATTTGTACGAATGTTTATCTTAACTAACATGGAAATATAGGAATAAGAGTTTGTTAGAATGGTTAGTACAAGAGTAGAGAAAGTCATGTGAGTGCAACACATCAGATTTTTCCTAATATAATGGGCTATGTGCACCACATTGTTTCCTGAGCTCAATCAAAACATCTTGAATTACATTACCGAAAAGCTCAAAAAGCCAGAAAAATTATGTGTGAAGATCACACAAATTCACAAACACCTTCTGGTGATACATATATTTCAGTATGGACCTGCAACAACCTTTTTTACTACCTACCTTGACATACAGTAAAATGCACCTACTACTCTAGACAGCTTTCAGTTTACAACTTTGGTATTCATGTCGGCAACAACAGTGTGAATACATTTCTGTGTCGCGAAGGAGTGACTGGTAGAGACAGAAATGAAATTGCCCCAGTTAATCTGAAAGCTCTGCATTCTAAAATCACACATATGAGAAAATCAAAGTTTTGGAGTGACAACTGCAGCACTTCTTCTTCTTCGTTCCCTGATTACCCTCCCCTTATGTAGGACTTACACCCCCTAGAACTTACTAGGGTCAGATGCCTGTCGGGGAGCAGAGGGACCTCTGGACCAGACAGAGTGAAGACCTGGAAGCAGGTAGTCAGCCAAGCACCAGGTATGATAGAGAGGATGATATGAAATGCAGGCAACATGGATGATCGGAAGGGTGATAATGGAGCAATTGGTGGAATGTATGGCAGGGGAAACCGGAGAACCCAGAGAAAACCTGCCCAGATGCCACTTTGTCCACCACGAATACCACATGCGCGTCCTGCCTAGGTGGTAGGCGAGCAGTCTAACCACTCAGCCACAGTGCCGCCATTATACTTCTAGACTCAGGGAAGGATGAGGAATAATCCTGGCTGGAGAAAAATTCCTATTCCTCCTGCCGGGAATCAAACTCGGGATCCCTTGCACAGCAGGCAGGTGCTCTACCAACTGCGCTACAGGGCCAGCCGACAACTGCAGCACACAAAACAAAAACAAGATGCTGCTATTTTTACGGTTTTATTTAATTTTGGAAGGGATAATTGACAAAGTTGAGTAAAAAGTCTTATTGCTGGTCACTCGTTTTGAAGCTGTGGTATAATGATTTTGCACAAATAGAGAAAAGTAAGCCAAAGACACTATGTGAAGTACCTCTAGAGCTAGTTAAGGAATCACCTCTACCAGACTTGACCATGTATGTGATAAATGTAGGGATGGAAAATGGAGACTTTTAGGACTTCAAAAATACTGCTGAAGATACACTTAATACTATGAAATTGTAAATATTGCAAATAAAATGGGTAAAGATAACAAAAAGTATGCCTGGAACAGTAAATGACAAGGAATACTTTTAATGATATAGAAGACTGGGCTAAAACTCTTATTTTTAAGGAAGATGTTACTATGTTTAACATAGTTCCTCACCTTTAACCTTTCCATTCATTAACAGGCTCAATGAAGATACAAAGAAAGACTTAAGTGACAAGATAGGCTATTTAAAAGAAGAAAATAAATATTTCTATGAAGAATTGTTAGGTTAAACAGCGATATTCTAAAAGTAGGTCTACCATACTACAGAAATTGCCAGCTATAAGGTGTGGAACATTTAACTGAATGGATATTTAAGTTTTTTTTTCACGTTATGACAATGTGTTTTTTAACTAGGTTGTTATAGGATTTTATTTCAAGAGAAATAATCCAATATACAAGTAAACATAGTTGTACATATCTTCTTATATAAAGATACTGCATGCAGCATAGCCTGTTTTACTTTTTCCATATTAAATTTCCCCCTCCTCTACTTCAACAAAATGGAAAATTCTGTTATCTGTTAATGTAAATTAGTAGTATGTTATAAAAATATAAAGTTGACAATTTTCATATTTTCGGGTGCTTTCCTGAAAAATCCTACATTTTCTCCAAACTTTAGTTTTGTCACTCAGCCCATTACATTTTTTCACTCTTCAAATGTCACTGACAAAAATGACAACTCATTAAAAAATCGGATTTTGTTTCACTTTCATAGGTAGCTAGTTAAGGTGTGCTTCTCAGAACCTGAAATCATTCTGGACCAAAGTGGCATTTAGGCCTGTTTTCAAGCATTAAGCTTTGTGCACAGGACATGCACTCATCATAGCATTAGCCTGAGGTCTTCTCTTTCTGTTTTTTCTACACTTGAAACTTCAACTCAAAAATGCTCTAAATATCACTTTGGATAAAATTGTTACAAATTCTGAAAAGCAAACCATTTCAGCCAGCTGACAAAGAAGCTCAAACAAAATCCTGTTTCAAACAAGTGGAATTTCTTGTGAGCTTCCTGCACATTCAATAATTTTTAAAACTTTTATACTATCACAAATACGTACTGCCATATGCAAGTGGCCAAAATATACAAATTCTTAAGTTAGATTACATTATTTAGTTTACGTTTATCCAAATACACAGCAATTTATAGCGATAAAAGGAGCCAAAGTTGTTAATCCAATATAATTTAGATTTTTACAAAATTTTGCTCCACTGTTATATGTCACACAAAATTTAGAAAAAATATAAACAATAAGCTTTCCGATAAAGAAGCTCCTGTTTTTACTTTCTCTACTGGTAAGTAAGGGAAGTATTGTATTCCATCCAAAAATTGGATGTCAAGATTTCACCGGAAATATGTTTTGAGACCCCCTGAATCCAAAAAAAGCATTTTTAGAAAAAAGTAAATGTATGTGTCTGTCTGTAGACAGCATAACTCAAAAACGAAAAGTTGATTACAAACCAAAGTTGGTATTTAAGTTTAATGTCTTTCAAGGATGCAACATGACGATTTTGAAGAAAATAACCCCACCCTAAACTACCCTTTATATCGAAAATTTTTCAAAAATTTTGGTTTTCCTGAAAATGGCTCTAACAATTTTCATTAAAATGACATATGTTTCAGATATTTTTATGACAAATGAAATGTATATTTTGAATTTTCTGGCCAAAGCCTATATAGTTATGTTTACTCTGGATGACTATTGAATAACTCGTAAACCGTAAGAGATAGACAAAATCTTACTGCACAAAAAATGTAGATCTCGCTAAAACACAGAATTTATGTCTAAATAAATTTTTTTGTAGAGTGAACCATTTTGGAGATATCCCTTGTTATTTGTGTCAGTTTCGGAAAACTTAAAACTTTCATGAAATAGAACATTGTACATTTCTTTATATGCTAGGCGTGCAAAGAGAACAGGATCTCAGCTTTAGAAGATTTGACTATCGCTCAAAGCATACTGTATTATAATATTCCCCTTGTACCTACAGGGAAATAAGCAATAAGATAATTTCTGTAAATGTTTATCTTAAGTAACACAAAGAAGATATAGAAATAAGAGTTTGTAAGAATGCTTAGTACAAGAGTAGAGAAAGTCATGTGAGTGCAACATATCAGATTTTTCTGTAATGACCTGACAGGTTGAGGAGGGTTGCAGTTGGATGATGTCCATGACCTTGCAGCTTGGGGAGTTACCGGTTACATGCCTATATTCCCAATTAGTTTTCTTTCAACACAGCCTCACAGAACTTTGCACATTTTGTTCTAGTACCTGGGTGACGGAGCTTCACTCGGCGTTTTTCGTCTCTGTTTTTGTAAAATCTTGTTTTTTGTGGGAGAAGATACTTATTTTGATAGACTGAAAGTCAAAACGTTAACTAAATAACAATTTTAGTCGCAATTGAGAAGAGTCATTTCTGAGATACAAATATTTCATAAACACCATCATTTCAGCTGTAAAACCTTTACATTTACATTTCTAAACGCAATGCTTGTTCTTCTATTTTTGTTGTTATTGATGGGGTCCGTGTTAAGGCAAGCATGGCATCAATAGGTGTGGATTTAACTGCTCCAGTGATTAGGCGAAGAGCCTGATTTTGTATGAAAATGTTACGACTGCCAAACTCTAAATGGACAGAAGAGAACCTCCCCCCTTCAATCCTTAAAACTCATAGTAGTTTCCTAGAAAAGGTAACACAGATTAAATCCAAATTGAACATTCCTAACACCAGAGAAAATCTACTTATAAGAGAAAATCCATTGGAATTATTACAACCTACCTTCAGTTTGGAATTAATAGAGGAAATAAGTAAATCAGACACACCAAAAGAAATACAAAAACTTCTAGCTCTGGAAACAATCAATACTAGGTATCCCACAGAAGAATGGCTGCACATATATACTGATGGATCCTCGAAGGAAAACCTTACTGGAGCTGGAGTTACATGTTCACATTTTTCCTTTTATCATTCTGTTGGCAGGGACACAACAAATTATGATGGAGAAATAGAGGCTATATACATTGCTCTCCGACAATTATTAAATCTTCCCTTAAATAAATTTAACAAGGCAGTAATTCTTTCAGATTCTAAAGCTGCAATTCAGGGAATATGTTCAAATACTACAAAGAAGTCAACAAAAATTAGAGAATGCTACAAAATGTTAACACAACTCCAAAAAGTTAATAAGACTGTTCATCTCCAATGGATTCCAGCACACTGTGGAGTCATGGGGAACGAAGCTGCAGACTCACTTGCAAAGAAAGGCACAACAATAAAACAAAAGTCTAAATTCAATTTCTCATATTCCTCAATAAAACGCTTGATCATTAAAAAATTTTCTCATTCATACCTACAAGAAATAGAAACAAATGCCAAAGATAAAAAATGGATTACACTACTTTCCAACCCAGATATAATCTCCCAGAGACCAAGGAAAACAGCGGTTGCAGCCTTCCGACTATTGACAAATCACGACTGCTTAGCAAGTCATCTCTACAGAATAGGTATCTCATCCTCACCAATATGTGTCCTGTGTAACGATCCAACAGAAATGAACGAAGACCACTTGAAGACCTGTGAAGCATTAAGATCAGAAGAAACTACAGCTCAAAAGTATTGGAAAGCACGAATGCTAATGGCTTCATTGCCAGATGCAAGACACTAGAAAACAACAACAACCTTTCTAAACGCAGACCTCCCCCATAGATATCCGCCCAATTTGACGTTTCCATTGAGCATTTGTTTCATTATGGAGTTCAGTTCCTTGCTGCTGGGATTGACTGCAGGGCGTTAACACATTCGCCAAGGTCCTTCATCTTTCCGTCGAGTTCTTCCATGGCTTCCTTTACCCTGGCCAGTTGTTCGTTAGTATTCTCCGATAGATCTATCTTCATATTAGACATTCCCGTCTTCATCTTTTCTGTTTTGGAGTTTACATTTTCAATTTGCCTTCCATTTTTGTTTCCATTTTGTCCATTTTTGTTCCTATATGTTCTAATCCGTAGTTTACATTTTTCCAATTCGGTTTTCATATTTGTTTCCTCTGTCGCATTCCGGAATTCATTTCATTTCCCATTATGCAAATCTTGGCTAACATTTGTTTCATCAACTGTTCCATATCATGCTTTTCGACGCACTCCTGACATCAATTGTGATTACTTTACTTTTTTTTAACTATTTCTTTATTTTTTATGAAAACACCGGAGCAACACTAAGCAAAAGCACTGTTGAACAATAGCAAATACTACAGGAAGAAAAGCTGGTTGATAAAGCCATGTGAATGTACTACGCACTTCTGTTTCAATCATATAGAAAATTGTATGAACTGTTTATAATTGTTTGCCGAAGCGGGAGTAATGAAAGAAATGTGATTGTGTTTAGTAAAACAAAAATGAGTAGAAAAACATGTGAATGTTATACGTTGCACTTATATTTCAAGTGTATGGAAAAATGTATGGATTGTTTGTAGAAGAGGAAGTAGTATGTTAGGTAAAAGAAAAGGGAGTAGAGAAAAACGTGAACATAATACGTTGGGTGGTAAAATGGATTGCATAAAAACCTTCGCCATGAAAACAATTAGATATGTCACTTTTCATGGCAATCGGTCAACCTGTTTTGGAATTTACCCACTCAACATACGATATGTATAGGGTTGGTATGTATGAAGTTGATAAAAGATAAGGAATAACATGTGAATTGTTACGTAAAACAGGAGTAGAGAAAATAGTATGAACGTAATACATTGTATTTCTTTTTCAAACATATCAAATTGTATGAATTATATGTTGAAGGACGAATAGCAAAGGAAGACTGATGGTGCCTCGTAAAGGAAGAATTAGTAGAGGAAGTCGTGTGAATGTAATACATTGCATTTATATTTCAATCATAAAATATTATATTAATTGTATGTTGAAGGGCAAACAGAGGATAAACGAATGTGCTACGTAAAAGAAATGAGAGTATAAAGCCATTTGAAAGTAATATATTATGTAGTAAAATTGTTGCCATAAAAAATTTCCCCATAAAAAATACATATACATGCCGAAATTTGCGGTGATCAGTTAAGCGGTTTTCGAGCTTAACAGTTGGATATATATAAACAACCAAGTTGTATAGATGATATGAATTGTTTGTAGAAGAGTGAGTGGAGAAAGAGATGTGAATGTGTGAAATAAAAGTGAGTATAGTAAACAGTGTGAATGCAACATTTCTATTTCAAACATGCACAAAATTGTATGACTTATTTCTTAGAAACAGTGAGTAGAGAAACAATTATGAATGTGTTTCCCAAAAGCAAGTCGAGAAAACAGTGTGCATGTAATACAAAGTGTTTCTATTTCAAACATGCACGAAATTGTATGTCTTATTTGATGAAGAGTGAGTAGAGAGAGATGTGAATGCTTACCTAAAAGTGAGTAGAGAAAATAGTATGAATATAATAGAGAAAGAGATGTGAATGTGATAGCTAAAAGTAAGTAGAGAAACCACTGTGAATGTAATATGTAGTAGGTATCTCTATTTCAAACATACAGAAAATTGCATGACTTATTTGTAGAAGAGTGAGTAAAGAGAGAGATCTGAATGTTTTACCTAAAAGTGAGAGGAAGAAACAGTGTAAATGTAATAGCATTTATATTTCAAACATATAGAACATGGTATGACTTATTTTAAAAGTGTGAATAAAAATGTTTCTTGGTGCAAAATCACGTTTTTTATGAAAAATTGTTTATAGAAGAGTGAGTAGAGAAAGAGATGTGAATGTGTTACCTAAAAGTGAGTAAAGAAAACACTGTGAAGGTAATAGGTATGTATACAAAAATTTAATCAAATCTTTAGAGTCGTTTCTGAAATACCGGGAATATATATACAAGAATTGTGCAGTAGAAGCGGGAATAAAAATGCAAAATCGCATTTTTTCGGGAATTACACCTATATAGCTGAACTTAAGCAAAACCCTATGTGAATACAAAATTTGATCGAAATCGTTAGAGCCATTTCCAAGTTACGCGGAATAAATATATATATA
The DNA here is from genome assembly GCA_030765045.1 of Tenodera sinensis. Taxonomy (NCBI): domain Eukaryota; kingdom Metazoa; phylum Arthropoda; class Insecta; order Mantodea; family Mantidae; genus Tenodera; species Tenodera sinensis. The sequence goes on from CM060965.1 coordinate 46,084,999, forward strand.
TACAAGAATTGCTCATTTAAATATATAGATTTATTCAAGTTTCTCATTTGGCATATGTTAGTTTAGTGCTTCTCTTCTCCTCTCAGAAAAATTTGACACAACAAAATGCGGTTACGACCATCAACTCTATGGAAAGACACTTGTTTTTTGTTTTTTTTTGGTCACTAACAAGTCATAAAAGGACTTCTCTTACTACAAATATGAAAACAGTTTCTTACTATACTGCACATATTATTTCATTAATTCAGTTCTGATTCTAATCTTCCAAAGTTTGCCTACACACAGTGTGTGTGTGTTAAGACAGTCAATTATCATCGATTGGCCTTATATATAGAAACTACTGCAGTTGAGCCTGCTTTATATGTAACCTAGTTATAAGTAATTCCTATTTACAAGTAAATTTTGTAGGTCCCGTCAAAATGTAATTTAGAAATGTGTTAATAGAACCTTATTTATATGTAATTTGCTGTTATACGTATAAAACATCAATTAAATATAACTGAGTTTTATGTAATTATAATGAGCATTCGGCATACGCTAGCTTAAAAGAAACTCAAGTTGTAATTTATCTCTGTTGACAAAGATGCAAGCTGAGTGTGTGACTTTCGGCTGCAGAAACAAAAGACACAAGTTTGCTGGTAGAGGAAGTAACTTTCGGTGTGACAATCTCAAAGCAACAAACGAGAAGTAAAGATAAACATTTTTGGTATCTGGTCTTACTGATTAACAGCAGTTTTGTCTTTCAGTTCTCAATCACTTTTCATCAGCCATGGACAACAAAAAAAGGAAATGTTATACTCTAGATCAGAAAGTAAAATTTATACGAGAGGTGGAACGTAATTCATACAAAACAAAAACCGAAATTCCTTCAGACTTAGAAATTGCTTACACCATGCTATGTACAGTCATTGGTAACAAAATTATTTGTATGTACTTACTGCAAGAAAAGTGAAACAAGCCAAATTAACTGATTTCTTTAAAGCAGACCAAGTACGAAATAATGTTTTCTTTGTACATATCTTTGCTGTTTGTAAAATTTTACATACGTGGACCCACTGTATCTTTTTATCAAAATCTCATTTGTAAGTTCTTCTGAGTTACAAGTAATCTTCCTTCCACCCCTTGATATACGCATAAATCAGGTTTAACAGTACATAAAAACCTTAGAGCCTGAGATTTAAGTACTTATTATAAATCGTCACTGGGGTACATGGCCTCAAATTGAGACTCCCTTATGGTTTTCTGGAAAAATACAAATCAGTTTAAGATTTTAATGGAAGGGAAAGATAGAGGGGAATGGAAGAGAGGGTGGTAAATGGGAGAGAGGGGAGTAGAATGGGAGATCAGGATTGGAAGGAGGAGAGAGATATAGAGTGAAATGTGGAATGCCATTCCGCATTTCTCTCACAACTTACCTCATATACTCTGAATTTTATGACATCCTTCTGCACCATTATGTTTTTTAGTGCCCTCAAACATGGAGGAGAATAAAGCAAATTTAGCCCTCCAGGGGTTTCTCCGAGTTTCACCAAGAAGTTCACTGCGCTGTTAGCTACAGCAATATCTTCATTGCTCACACACTCAATAACTGCAAGAATAAGTCCATCCTCCTGACTGAGCTTTTCCACCAGTCTTTCATCAGTGATTGCTCGATGTAACTGAAAAACAAAGAAGCATTAAAGCCCTCTTAAACCAGAACAACATAAGTAATCTTAAGCCTTCACAGCCATAGTCAAAATAACTAGTGGATTCTTCAGTGCTGATAACCCATGGTCTGCTGGAGTTCCGAACTCCAGATGTTCATCCACATCTGTAGTGTACATCTTCAGTGGCATGGTCTTAATCTTCTAGGCGAAGGTTTAGTTGCAACTGACTTATTGGCTTTAACTCCTGGGGTATTTAAGGCTGGTCGCATGACTTTGCTTGAGGTAGACAGGGTGATGCGAGCATGGGAGGCAGCGCTTAGCTAGCAGCAGTAGTATTACTGCTTGCTGATTGGCTCCTGTAATTTTTGTGGGTTAGTGTTGTTGTGTATGTTCAAGTATTGGAAGCCAGCCTTTATACAGTTTGAGAGCTTCTTCCTTCTGTTGAAGATATTCTGTGCTTGTAAATTACTATAGCTTTGTGTTGTAGTCCGGTGTAACGGTACTGCATTGAAGAAGAAAGGTTGTCTGCTTGAATTACGTGTTCCCCATCTGCCCTAAGACCATGTCTGCAACCATGGACATGTCTGACTGCCCAGATGACAGCATCTCCTGTGTTCCATCAGTCAGGTGTTGACACTGTGCTAGGTGGTGCCTACATATGGTGCAGTTTAAGAGCAAGGGATCTGGTATACACCTGCTGAAGTGGGTCCCAGAGATTTTGGCGGAGTGCAATAAATTATTTACCTTCCTAGTGGGCTTAAAGATCATATGTTGTGGTGCTTAAATAAGCATTCAGTCCTGCTTGTGCCTTCTTTTAATTATAGCAGGAAGACCGTGCATTTACTCTTGGGACATTCTTGTTTGAGACTGGCAGGCTGAGCTCTAGGTGGATGCAAAGCTTCGCAGACTTTGGACTGTGTAACCAATGAATATAAGGCCTATTGAAGATGTAGTTCCTGTTGTAATAGATTAGGCACATGGTCAGCAGTATCTTTATAATGGCATGTTTCTGCTTGGGAAGATGGTTGGAATTCTTATTTAAATAGTAGTCCGTGTGGGTGAATTTCTGATATACTGTGTGTTCAAGTTTTCTGCCTTTTTTTTTTTTTGTTGTTGACCAGAACATCGAAGACAGCTAGCTGACCATCTTTTTCTTTTTCTATTGTGAACTGAATTTGTGGGCTTAGATCTCAGCCTGCCATCTCAAGCAAGAACAGCCCAAAAGTAAAGACATGGTCTTCCTGCCATACTTCATGAAAGTGAGGGACAGGATTGAATGTTTACTTAAGCATCACAACATAATTATTTTAACCCTACTAGGAAGGTAATTTACTGCTTTTTGCCAAAGATTCCTGAGACCTGGTTACTTCAATGCTGTAAACAAGACCCCTTGCTCTTGCAGTGTGTCATACATAGGCACCACCCAGTACAGCATCATCAGCCAACTGAAGGAGCACAGGAGATGTTCTCCTTTGAGTCAGTTACACAAGTCCATGGTCATAGAACATACTCTATGGGTGGAAGGGGAACAATAATTCAATTTAAGAAGACGACTATTCTTTCTTCAATGCAGCACTATTGCACCAGACTAGAATGCAAAACAATAGAACTTTATGAACACCCAAATAACTTCCACAGAAGAAAGAAGCTCATAAATTGTATAAAACTTGGCATCTGATACTTGAACATACAAAACGCACTAACACCAAAAAGCATGCAAGCCAATCAAAAAATTATTTTGTTGTTTAACGACGCTGCCAACTGCCAGGATCACATCAACGTTGCCGGTATGCCAGAATTTTGTCCTGCAGTTCTTTTACATGCCAGTAAATCTACTGACAGAGCTGTCGTTTATAAACACACTTAAAAACCATTGGTCTGGACCAGATTTGAACCTGCGACCTTGAGATTAGTAGGCCAGCGTCTAACCAACTGGGCCACCCAGAGCGACACAAGCCAATCAGCAAGCAAAATAATGGAGAGGCTAAGCCTCACCTACCACACTCACTGCATCACCCTGTCCAACTGAACGAATGTCGTGCAAGCAGCTTTTGTATAAGTACCCCAGCAGTTCCAGCCAATATCTCAGTTGTGACTGAACCTTCACCTAGAAGATTAAGACCACACCGTTAAAGATATTCACCACAGACCTAGACGAAACGTCTGTACATTGAAACTCCAGCAAACAACAGCTTATCAGTTTGGAAGAATCCACTAATTGTTATTGTTCAGAATAAGTCTTATCCAGTGATCTAAGTAAAAAATTAGGCTGAATGTGAACAGCAAAGTGACTGGAGTAAGTATTAAAGTGCATTCATACTAAGATTGGGCCAAACTATTATACCTGCATCAATTTGTAAAAGTGGAGAAAGAGCTGAGATATGGTGTTATAAATACATGGTTATTGATGGCAGGAGTAGATATGGCTCTCTGATAACACAGGACCCTGTCATCCTGTTCACATGTACTCACCACCTAGGTGTTATAAACTAACTGGGTTAAATTTAGATAATACAGGTTTCTACCATAACATTCATACACACACATGCACTAACTTAGGTGTCGTAACCTACATGGACTAAATTTTAATAACAGAGGACCTTGGCATACCGTTCATATACGAGGTGCATCCAGAAAGTAAGTCCTAATGACCGATAAAGAGAACAAAAACATCACTAAGTAAGAAATCCTTATTGGAATAATTACATAGACTCACTGGCTACTTTTAAACACAGTCACCACCATTGTTGAGGCATTTATCACAATGGTGCACCACTAATTCTATGCCCAAGTCATTGGATTCTGCCGCCAATGTCCGCAGCCACAAAGTCACTTCATTCTGCACCTCAGCATCACTGTGAAAACGTTTTCCTGCCAGAAAACGCTCCATGAGACGGAAGAGATGAAAGTCACTTGGAGCAAGGTTGGGGCTGTAGGGTGGATGTTCGAAGACCTCCCATCCAAACTTATTCAGCACATTTCGTGCGGCGTTGGCTGTATGGGGTCTTGCACTGCCATGCCCAAGCGTAATGCTTCTTGTTAACATTTCACGTCTCTTGTTCTGGATTGCCCGCCTGAGTTTATGCAATGTCTGCCAATATCAATCAGTATTTGTGGTCTCCCCTCGCAGTAAAAAGCCACACAAGAGGACACCACGTCGATCCCAGAAGACAGTGCACATGATTTTTTTGACAGAGATTGTCTGCTTGAATTTGGTCTTCGCAGGTGAACCACTATGCCTCCAATGCATTGATTGTTGTTTTGTCTCTAATGTGGCATGCACCACCAATGTTTCATCCCCAGTGACAATATTGTCAAGAAACTGGTCACCTTCCGCTGCGTATCGCTGTAGGAATGTCAATGCTGCAGCCAGACATTTAGTTTTGTGTTCATCTGTCAGTTGTCTAGGCCCCCATCTTGCACACACTTTGTGAAAACCAAGCCACCGGGAGACAATTTCGTGCAAAAGCGAGCAAGACATCTGGGGAAAATGACGAGAGTTCTGAAATTGTGAAGCGCCGGCTTTGCACAATTGCTTGCTGCACACTTTCCAACAATTCTGACATCACCAGTGACGGTAGGCCATTATGGTCTTCGTCATGAATATTGGTTCTTCCTTCCATGAATTGCCTGGAACATCGTCTTACCTTGCTGTCACACATAATGTCCTGTCCATACACGTGACACAATTGACGATGGATCTCTGCTGGAGATTGCTTTTGAGCATACAAAAATCGGATGACTGCAGGAACCTCGCATTTGGCAGGAGACAATATTGGAGCAGTCATTTTCTCCTAGCACAGAGCAGTAACTACTGCCGTCAAAAAACTGGAACTTAACTGCAATGTTACCATATACTTCCTCTCTTCTCCTGCGCACACAAACTCCTATCCGACTGACTGTGCCATCTCTAGACGTGATCGGGACTTACTTTCTGGATGCACCTCATACATAGACTAACCTAGGCATCGTAACCTTACATACATTAAATTTTGATAACACAGGACCCTGTCATCCTGTTCATATACACACACTAACCTTAGGTGCCATAACCTAACACAGGCAAAATTTTGATAGCACAGGACCCTGTCATCCTGTTCATATACACATACTAACCTAGACATTGTAGCCTAACACCTGCTGAATTTTGATAACACATGACCTGTTCACCTGTTGACATACACATACTAACCTGGGTGCCGCAATCTAACACAGGCTGAATTTTGATAATACAGGACCCTGTCATACTATTCATACAAACATACTAACCTAGGTGCCATAACCTACATGAGCTAAATGTTGATAACAGGACTCTTGTCAACCAATTCACATGCACATACTAATCCACGCATCACAGACTAAAATAGGCTAAATTCTGATAATACAGAACAAAATAGTAGTTGACACATTTCTGATTAAGTTGGACAGTAGTTGATACTTTGTGGCTATTGCAATACATGAATATGAATTCCTCAAATTCTGGGTCCCTTGGTTTCAAGATTTACCCAAGGTTAGGTTAAGGCTAGTGTGTATATATGAACTGGATTTAAATTATGGATATCCTATAGAATAGTGGCGTCACGTGGTCAACAGGCAGCTGTGTTGTGACTGAAGAGTGGTGTTATCAGCTACCTGTCCTTCAACTAGTTGGTGACGTATATGTTGCCAATGCCGGAAGTATGAAATCTGCGGAAGCATGTGAATGTTCTTATTCTTAGAGTTATTATTGTTTTGTAATTAAGTGATGTGATGTAAGTTCTTGTGTGGTGCAGTTGTGGTTTTAATCTGTATTCTACATACCTTTAAAAATGAAAAATTGGACTGAAGAAGAGATATTGTCGCCTTTTAGCAAGTTGTATAATGTCAGGTTGGCAAGAGATATTTGTGCATTGTAGGCCTATGTTCTTCTGTTGTATGTCCGTGACATACTACAACTGTCAGTGAACCACGTGATGCCGCTCATCTACAGTTTTACCAGTTGACAGATTCCACCGTACATACAAAGTATTAACAAAATGGAGTAATCTGATGATATATTGCAATGACTTTTAGTATTTAAGAGTGTCTTAAAATAGGTCGGCAAATGAGTTGGTGAGAACTAAGTACTCACATTCCATTTAAAGCCACTAAGAGATGCATTTTCGGCTCATCTTTACAAACGTTCCCTTTCTGCCAGCCAGAGCCAGCCAGATTCTAAGTGTCCGAACCTACCTTCTGCGCATGCGCCGGCAGTAGTTTCCCTACCTTTGAAGTACTACCTAGCATGATAAACTTTTGTACCATGTTCATGAACTTTAGTTCAATGTTTGTGAATCTGTGACAAGGCAGACACTGAACTATTAACAACCACATTTATGATGCTACAAATCCGTCACTTAAGAAAGTCTAAATGATAGCACAGCCTTTCTTTATTTATAAGGCAGCTATATTGTCAATGAAACTTTACTACTAACCTCCATAACAGCAACATTCTTAACACAGGCGAATGGATGCCCTAAAGCACGATGTAATGCAACCTCATACTTTCCCAAAACCACCGCGGGTTCCACAGCGGATAGCAGAAGGTTGAGGACATCGCAGGTAAGGATAATCTGATCCCTGTTAAAACATAAACAGGCATTTCATATTCATATTCAACCACATTCTATATGTTAATTAAATATACAATATTAACCTGGCAGCTAATTCTAATATCCTTAATTCTATGCTTAATTTTGACCCCTAATTAAATATATCAAAACACCACTGTCGTCTTACCTTTGAGATGAGTTTAAGCAATCAAATATTGGATCCAACGGCAGACTTTTTACAATTAATTTCATTTGAGAAACATTCAAGTTACCAAGTGCCAATTTTAATTCTGACAAAATTGTTATTCTGTTAAGTTCATCATTAGATAAACTATTGGCAGTAGCTTGAAACCATTCAAAATTTGTCGCCGTCATCTTCAACAACACGACTGCTCGGAATCTTTCTTTTATTTCAATTCATTTGTCATTGTGCCAGAGAGACCAACCTGAAATTCATGCGTACGCTAGGATAATTACGTCCAAATGCATGGAATACCGTACGTTTTAATGAACCAAATTGCCAAGGCCGATTGTGGGCCGATTACATCGGGTTACACATTGCATTGCACAGAACCACAGTCTGTCGCATAATCTGTGCATAGAATACAGGGACGAGAGAATGTGGGAGAGAATAACGGGAGATGGCGTGCTTTCACTATCCATGCAAGAGAGTTGTCTGTGGTTGAAGCCAATGATCACGCCCCCTCTGTACTACAGAAAGATGTCCGCTTACATTAAAAGCAATGATAAATACTCCGGAGTTTAGCAGTCTGTAATCTATTAATATTGCTTTCTAGGTGTAACCGGCATCCTTTAATATTACGCTGAACCTTTTAATGCAATTCCTTGGTAGAATAGAACACACAGCTAATAGAGAACTTATAAATTAATTGAAATCTGGTCGGCATGCTAACCAAATTATGCTACACATCCGCAAGCAAAACTCCTTTATTTCATTTAATCGCAAAAAAATAATACTTCAAAAACGTACATAGGGCTTAATTATTCTACTGGCGTGTTTGGTATTTTATAAATAAAAGCAACTATCATCCATGCTGGAAATATAATAAACCTATTGAATTAAAATAGCACGTGTTATTTGCACGATGCCTAATAAAGGAAGACAATTTAGGTACTATGGTAAAATCATGCTGTATAATCTAGAATTTGCTGTTAAAACATAGCAAGAAAACCGAATAATTTGTCACTCACAGACTATTGAATAGTAATGCACTTATAACGTGTTCATTATGACAAACCAATGAAATGTTACCGGATTTGCTAATAGTGGCTAAAGATAAGAGTGCATTACTGCCTCCGGATATTTATTGCATTTTGTTTTACGATACGTTAAACACACGTTTCCCTGACAAAAAGGAGTTAAAGAGTCTACTTTCACACTTACCTATGGAAGCTAATATTCTTATTCCTTGTTTGTCGATTTGTGCATCCATATGCACAACATGCAGACATTTTCACGTTGATATGTTTTGTAGTAGTAGTGATAACAAAAACAATACCAAACACTAGTAGCATGACATACCACGCTAGAATTCCAGCATTCGAGAACAGGCCGTACAGGTTCTCCTGTACGGTATGTTTATCTGCACAGCACCTAGCCGCTTAATGTGACTATATCTGTGTAGTATAGAAGGTAGTCATATATGTTCAAGCTTTTGTGTTTGTGGGCATGTTTTCTTCCTGCATACCTAAGTTTGGATACAGGAAGAGGACAGGAATAAGCGTTGGGGTGAATACGTATTTGAAAATGGGAGAGGCATTCCCGTTACTCAAGTGCATCCTTAGGCAGGCGGTAACTTTTCCTTCTACAGGATGCTCTGTGATCGTATTGACCTAGTGGCCGTACTAGTTGGTTGATGTGGGAACTCAGTTTGGTATGCATGGTTCGGAATCGCTCCCTCACCAGGTCCATGATGTAGGGGAGTCCGGAGTGGTTGCGGAGGATGTAAGACGGGAATCTACGCCCGGTATCATATATTGTTCTTAACGCAGTGTTCTGCAGTCTGCAGCTTGCGTATGGTGGAGGGTGCCGCCGATCCCCAGGCGTCGCAGCCATACAAGATCAGTGGCGGGATGATTGCCCGGTAAATGCGTAGTTTAAGGTATATGGGCATGGTGGAACGGAGGATAGGGTAGAGCTGTCTGAATGCAGCATGGCCGAGTCCGGGCTGTGTGCGGACGTGCGGAGCGTATGTTAGTCCGCGCCTAAGTATTTGGCGGAAGTTACCCATGGGATATTTCTCCGCCTGAGCCGAAGTGACCGCTCCGGCGCCATTGGCGAACCTTGCCAAGGAGGAGTGCGGAGCTTTTCCTCGGACTAATAGCCATTCTACACTTCTCACTCCAGCGGCCAATGACATTGAGTTGTCGTTGAAGGGGAGGGAGGCTATATCGCACATTCTTGTTCTGTGCCATGATGAGGACATCGTCCGCATACTGGCATGTCACAGTATGATGATCCGTGGGGAAGTTGGACATGTATGCTGCGAAGAGTAGCGGGGAGAGTACACTGCCCTCTGGGACTCCTGCCGCTATACTTCTTAGTGTTGACAGTCTTCCTTCCACTCTCACTCTGAAAGTGCGGTCCTGAAGGAAGCTGCTGATCAGTGCGAGATAGGGGGGAGGGATGTTTGCCTGCTTTAGTTTGTAGAGTAGGCCTTGGTGCCAGGTTGTAACGAAGGCCTTTCCCACGTCCAGCAGCACCGCCATGGTCTTAAAGTTTTCCTGGAACCCCAAGGCAACAGTGGCGGCTCGCAGTCAAAATTTTAGGGTAGGCAAGGTGTAACAGCAACAACAACGACAACAACAACAACAACAAATAATAATAATAATAATAATAATAATAATAATAATAATAATAATAATAATAATAATAATAATAATAATAATAATAATAATAATAATAATAATAATAATAATAATAATAATAATAATAATAATAATAATAATAATAATAATAATAATAATAATAATAATAATAATAATAATAATAATAATAATAATAATAATAATAATAATAATAATAATAATAATAATAATAATAATAATAATAATAATAATAATAATAATAATAATAATAATAATAATAATAATAATAATAATAATAATAATAATAATAATAATAATAATAATAATAATAATAATAATAATAATAATAATAATAATAATAATAATAATAATAATAATAATAATAATAATAATAATAATAATAATAATAATAATAATAATAATAATAATAATAATAATAATAATAATAATAATAATAATAATAATAATAATAATAATAATAATAATAGTCGTAGTCGTCGTCGTAGTACAGTAGAACCCCGTTTACCCGTTTATCCGAAATAAAGGGGGCGAAGTCATTGCGGTTAACGCAAACAATAGATATATCGTTTGGTTGTTTAATAAGTGAATGAATGTGACTTACGGACGAATTACCGCCAAAACTAAAATTAACGAAGAAATTGAAAAATTGTCTGACTGTAACATTGTGTTAAATAGCTAAAACACTCCTCTTTTCATTGCCAGTGCGCCGCGAAAGCAGACTTTGTAATAGTTCACTAATTAAGTCGGTTATACTAGTATTACAACACACTGGTATTACACAGAGTGATAGCAAAACGATTCGGGTCTCTGAGGTTTTCGCTCGTAGAGTATGGCTGTTCGGGAAAAGTCGCATAAATTCGGATTTGGGTTGGCAAGTGTTCCGAGTGCTGGCAGACGCGTCTACGCATGCTCGGAGTGCATATACAGACGGAATATTTCCTTATCCATGTTCAAGGGCCTTGTACTGAGGAAAGGGGCCGGGCCGGCAGAGGTTAAGCTAGCCTGCTCTCCACTACCCAGGTTCCATGCGTATCACTTCCGCCGCGCGTTTCAAACACGCAGCGCAGTTTTGATGAATCGGAATTGAGATTCAAGGATTTGACCATGCTTTTCTGAACTGTAATTTAGGGAAAATGACGGTTCAAATGATAAAATGCAGAATCATAGTTAAACATTATTTGTTGATGTATCACGGTAGGGCAGGCAATGCATACCCTGCCTACCCTGAGGAGCCGCGCCTGCAAGGCAACCTTCTCGGCCACACGCAGTAACTGCATGGTCGTGGAATGACTCCCACGCTAGAATACAACGAATACAGCCAATACAAAGAAGTACAAGTAAGGTGCCACGCCCCCTCTGTACTTTACTCTCAGCTTCACAGCTGCGCTCTCTGGGCATCTCCCGTTATTCTCTCCTCCCTGACAGAACATTAGAATGCACACCCTGCCGAATGATCCATGTAGATCACAAATACGGCAATGTCCCGATAAGTGCTTAGAACAACAAACTGATATACAGTGTTAATGAACTACACCAAAATATTTTCAGAGAATATGGAGATGTCTTAAACAAGTAATTTGAGAGAGGAAATTAGAGACCTATTCGTTCAAATTTCGAAGTTACGACTATAAGTGTTTCAAGTGCCAGTACGCCACTGGCTAATATCAACCATTCGAGAGCGCAACACACAGAAAGGAAGGGACGTCTTAGAGCGTACCTCTCTGGCGCAATGATTATGACCAGGCATGGGGGGTTGTTCTAACACGGATCCCAATGATCCCATCAGACCTGCCCATTTTATTCAAATGTTTGCAATTACCAGTTCACTTGACATTGTCAGTGACTATTGATAAATCACAAGGCCAAACAATGTCAATTTGTAACTTGGATCTAGAAAATCCGTACTTTTCGTATGACAAATTTATGTTGTGTGTTCAAGGGTTGACAAACCATCAAGTTTATCCGTTTATATCCCTCAAAGATTAACTATAAATATTGTTCATAAAATACTATTAAGATAAACAACTATTCCTGTTAATAAAATAAAACCATTCTTCAGCGAGCAGAACTCTCGAAAATTTCCGTCAAAGATGGATTTCCGCTTAACGAAGGCAGGTCTAGGCTATTAAGAAAATTAAGTCATTAACATACATAAATGGGCAGTATGAGGTAAAAAATGTAAGTACATTATTCTATTGTGTGTATTTAGATACGTCTGCTGCAACACGTACATGTAATACACCAAAACACAATGAACGAAAACTAGCTGAATACAGGATTCATTTTTCTTTCCAGTAGTCAAGGAGAGCTTTCTTGGATCATTGCTGCTTAGCTCCTGAACTTCTACAAATACTTTAGCCTAAGAAATCATACCAAATATATCCGAGTCATTTGACCATAGGGCAAATTGTTGCCCTTCCTTTAAACTTTTGGCAGCATCCCGATGAGTCTTTAGCCTACACTCTTCTTCCAACTAAGGAACATATTCCTCTTCATCTTCCTCCGCCTTCTCTTCTATCCGACTTTACATATTCTCAATTAAGACATCTATATCAACTGTGTCTGTTTCAGTCTGCACACCACTGTCTATGTTGACATATTCTATGGCACTGCACCTTCAGTGATGTAGTTTTGTGCCTGAAAATTTTCTAGACTCTAAATTCCAAAACTGGAAAATTTCCGTTAAAAGGCGTACTGTGGTTTCCGTCGTCCTCGTACCTTTGCCGACCATGTCCTTTGCGTCCTTTTTCCTCTTACTCGCGGAAACGTTCTCGGCATACGTCTGCATTCTCTCGCTGCTTGGTCAGTACTCTGGTGGTCGAGTGGTAACATGCTAGTCTCTGGTTCCCGAGATCGCAGGTCGAGGGCGTTGGACTTTTTACAGGCGTAAAAATCCTACTATAGCTTCCTTTGGAAGGTAAGTAAATCCAATGATCCCGTGTCGTAGATTTACCGCACATAAAGGAACCTCAGGCATGGTAAAGAGGTCTCTGAGCAAAATTAAGCATTCTTTCACGCCTCATATAGAATAGGACGCTGAGAACCACATCAATTAAAGGGTGTCCATAACTAAAAAAGCTGAATTTCAAAGAAGTCTGGATATTAGATACTGCGATGTATTAAGTTCTATGTCCCGCTTGGAAGCCGAATTGTGGTTTAGAACAAAGTTGGCGTTCCAAATAAGACCTAAGGCAGTCCTGGAAGAGTGTTTAAAAGGTTTACGGAGTGTTAAAAGCATTCTTATAGGCTCATATTTAAATGGCATCTGTTCCGCTCGAGAATTGGATAAATTAGGGCATCGTACCACAGGCATAGTGGGACACCTGTACGTAACATTTTCTCATAGACCATAGCAAGCAAATGATGCTAAGAATCCGGCAAGGACTTCAAGTGGCAATATATGATATTGTCCTTCCCAGGTATGAATTTGACTGTTGTACAATGTGCGTCGACGTCCATAGCATGATCGGGCAGAGTAACGGATCTTTATAGTGTTATTCCGAATGCAAGGGGCTGCGTCGTCTATAATAACCCGTACGATCGCTTTGGTCCAGGTAGCTACACTGAAACGGACAGTCACTACTCAACGTGTAATTATGTCCTATCACTGTCATTATGCGCGTCACTTTACAATTGAAATAATTCGGACGATCAGTGAAGCATTCCAGTTGCGCATCAGGATTTTTCTGTTTACATTTAAGACATCGTTTATGATTGCGGCAAAATTTTGCTCAATGATGAATTGTTCACAGCTTGTGCATACAATCGGCCCATTAGCCCGTGTATCCATTTTGAATAGTTGGTAATAAACAGATAAACATATTGGAGTTCTGCGTGCAAAAGATCACCTTTATGGTATGAGTTGGTAGGTACGTAGTTTCCCCATTTTCGTTTGTCCGGCTGTTAAACCAGTTGATGTGCTGGTTGATGGACCAGTTGATGGACCGATGAGGTTAAGGTGGGATATGAATTATTACGCGTCTACATCTAAATCCACACCCCTTATTGCCCAGTGGCAGAGGTTATTAAATTGTATTTTGGAATTGGTATCGTGTAGTTGGTAAAAAGTATTATCTCAAAATTATTTGCACAATGCGCGGACACAATATGTACCTCAATCTGGTTAAACCCAAACTTATGACAGGTGGGTGCTATCGTTGGCGTATATAGTCAGTTAACCAGCTCGGTGTAGACAAATAATGTAAAGAAATTTGGAATAGAGCATTTTTGGACAACGAAGGCTGTTCCGACGTTGGCCCATTCGATACATGAATAAGTGTTCCTCACCACAAGTGGAAGGCACATTTTCCGCCAACAAAGTCATGGGTAGAATACTAACCGTTTGAGAGGTAAAATCAGAATTGGAAAACTCAATGCCACAGCAAATAATTATTAAAGGGCGCACGAAATAAGAAGGCACATGAGTATCTCCAATAATTAATCACCTATGGTGTGCTGTTGCCAGATCATATTGCCGTGCGAAAGAGAGGGAAGATATACACATGATACAGTAGCGAAGACGGTGAACGATTGCAAGGTGCCGAATTAAAACCAATCATAACTCAAAAACGAAAAGTCGGCTAAAAACCAAAGTTGGTATTTAAGTTTTATGTCTCTCAAGGATGCGGCACGAAGATTTTGAAGAAAATAGTCCCACCCTGAACTACCCTTTACATGGAAAATTTTTAAAAAATTTTGCTTTTGAAAATGGCTCTAACATAGGTTGGGGTTTCATGATCAACAATAAGAGCTCCCAAAACCTTGGAGAAAATCGGAACTTCTTGAGAGTTCCAAATCTCTAAAAATTAGGTTTCCTATTTAAGTAGGTTGCTAGGTTTATTTTCAGTTTCGGACAGATCTGATTTTTTTCCCACAATATTCCTCGAGTTATTCAAAGACGAGAAACCAATGTGCAAACACTTTTAGCAAAACAGCGCTGTTAGAAGTAAATACTTGTGCTCCAGTGTGCTCCAGCGCAACAGCCCATGGCAAGCCAAGGCTTGCCGCCCAGCCGCTGCGTCCTCCACCTCTGCCCCGAGCCCTTCCAGCCAGTTATACGGCCTTCTCAACCTGGGTCCGCTACTTCTCCACCAAGTAGCTCCTCAATTGGTCCCCCAGGACCTAACGAGGTGAGTGTACCCCGTGCCAGACCTCCCAGAGGGGATAAAATCCCCATGCTGGTACCGGGGATCGAATCCGGGTCCTCCGCGCCAGAGGCAAGCGCACTACCAACTGCTCTACGGCCACCAGTGAATACAAGCAGGGCAAGTCAATGGCCTGAAGTGAAACTGCAAAATTCACAAGCATTTTCCTCTTTTATTCGCCCGGAATATGTTGCAAGCATTTACTTAACAAGTACTTTCTTATAACCATAGTATTTATTATTCACTCATAAGACTATCCCGCTAGCCTCTCCAATTGGCTTTGCTTCTACTACCTTTTTCTGTACCATTCGGTAAAGCCTTGTTTCGTTTTCTTGTGCGGACACGCACATGGGAACCCGCCTCTGTGGTGTGGTGGTAACGTACCTGCCTCACATTCAAGAGACCCCGAGTTCGAATCTCCGTTACGGTGAGTTATCCGGATAACTCTTCTCTAACTTTTCGCTTATCCTGAGAAGGCGAATGTCGGGTAACTTTATGCTCTATGGGTTTCGGGCTTATTTGAGCACCACTTCATTCATCGTACGATATGGGATATTACGTTCGAGGTTGTTAATATAAAAAAAATGCGCATGGAACGTGTAATTCGGTAGTACAGTCCCCACCCCACTTTCTTTTTTCTTTTTTCATACTGCATGTTTCACTGAGTAGTTTGGTTTTCCGTGCATTGCAGTGTCCGGTTTGCTACCGTTATGGTTAACAGGTTCGTTTGCTGCGCCATGATATTCAGACGCAGCGGCAAAGACGTACTGTGGTTGGCAGTAGACTCAATAATTCTACTGAAAGAAGAAAGACGTAATGTCGTTCATAAAAAAATGGCTGTAGAATGTTGGCTAACCTGTGTATGATTAAGTGTCCAAAACAAAACATATGTATAACCTAAAATACTTTTATATATTCATATATTAAATAATTAGTTTATGAAATATACCATATATGCATACCGTTGAATTATATCTATAAACAAACTGAACAAAACTGTATTTGTAGGAGGTGCAACAATTACTTATCTTGGATCTGAAATCGTACACGTGTACAGGATTCGCTCTGGTGGCATCTGTTTTCCTATGATATCGTGCATAACCAGTCGAATAAGCAGAGTTAAATAGCCTGTGTTTGCTTGAAAGAAGAGTAAGAGATTAACCATAATGTCCACCGACATCAATGAAAAGGTATTAGAGTATTTAAGTGTTCATGACAAAGTTAATACTTTGGAACTCGCATCTCAGTTTAAGGAAGATCACCAAAAAGTGGTAGGAGCAGTAAAGAGCTTGCAGTCCTTAGGCAATTTAATTGAAGCAGAACAACAAACCCTCAAAAAATGGGAATTGACTCCAGAAGGCCTTTCTGTAGCTGACAAAGGAAGTCATGAAGCATTGGTTTACAATGCTATTCCTCCAGAGGGAATATCACAGGCAGCAGTCATGAAATCTGTTCCTAATGCCAAGGTAGGCTTCAGTAAAGCTATGTCTGCTGGTTGGATATCAGTATCAAAAGCAACAGGAGAGCCTTTAGTGACCCGTAAAGTAGATAGTATTAAAGACATAGTAAAAGAACAATTACAGCTTATCCAGAGAGGTGATGAAGCTAAAGTATCTGATGCACAGAAACAGGACTATAAGAAACGAAAGCTTCTGCAAGAGGTTGTAATAAAAAGTTTTGTTCTGAGTAAGGGTAAAGAGTTCTCTACCTCAGTAGAGAAACCGGAAGCAGATCTAACTATGGACATGATTTCCAGTGGCAGTTGGAAAGAGAAAAAATTCAAGCCATACAATTTAGATGCTCTTGGTGTAGCTCTAGAAAGAGGTCATTTGCATCCTTTATTAAAAGTTAGGGCAGAGTTTCGACAAATATTTTTAGAAATGGGATTTTCAGAAATGCCAACTAACAACTTCATCGAAAGTTCCTTTTGGAACTTTGATGCATTGTTCCAACCACAGCAACACCCTGCACGAGATGCTCACGACACGTTCTTCGTATCAGACCCCAAATATTGTACAAACTTTCCATGGGAATATGTGGAAAAAGTGAAAAAGGTTCACTCTACTGGTGGTTATGGTTCGCAAGGCTACAACTATGAATGGAAGCATGAAGAAGCAAAGAAAAATCTACTTAGAACACATACCACGGCTGTAAGTGCAAGAATGCTGTATAACTTAGCACAAGAAGGTTTTCATCCTGCCAAATATTTCAGTATTGACAGAGTGTTTAGAAATGAAACTTTAGATGCAACTCATCTAGCAGAATTTCATCAAATTGAAGGTCTTATTGTGGATCATAACCTTACATTAGGGGACTTAATTGGTACAATCTATGAGTTTTTCAAAAAGCTTGGTATCACACAGCTTAATTTCAAACCTGCATATAATCCATATACTGAACCAAGTATGGAGATATTCTGTTACCATCCTGGTTTGAGCAAGTGGATAGAGGTTGGGAATTCAGGAGTATTCCGTCCTGAAATGTTGTTACCAATGGGACTTCCAGAAGATGTTAATGTCATTGCATGGGGACTTTCTCTAGAAAGGCCAACAATGATAAAATATGGAATAAATAACATACGTGATCTGGTAGGACCCAGAGTTGATCTTCAAATGGTGCATGAGAATTCAATATGTCGTTTAGACAAGTAATGTGATGTATAATAGTAACTTAAAATGGAATTCCACCATTGTGTGTGATCTGCTCTTTAATAAAGGATTTTTATAACTCATTTTTTTAATACAGATGATTCTGGTTATATTAAACAACTGCCATTTCATCATTCTGGAAACACTAAAATAATAATTTATGTGTATTTAAGTTTTATAACATACACACATTTAAATCAATTGTTGTCATTTCATGATTGTTCAAATGTATCTTTTTTACAAATTTTAAAACCATAATTTGTAATCATTTATGTGTATTTAAGTTTCATAATGTAGATACACTTAAAACGATTGTTGGCATTTTATGAGTGTTTCTTTTTTTTTAATTTTTAAAATCGTAATTTGTATTCAATTATTTATTTTTGTAGAATAGTTTCAGCAATCAGGTCATTCAAATGTACATACAATAAATTTTTATATGTAATGATGATCCCTAATGTTTCTGCAGAAGCATAATACATTCTAGAAACGAAGGTTATTATAAAATACATTTTGCATAGCAGTTTCTCCCTTATAAGCCTTAAATTACTCCGATGTATTTCATGTTTGTGGTGTAAAGTATAGTGTCTCTGCTTACTAGTACATAGGGCCCGAGTTTGAATTGTATTACCTTACACTTTTTTCAGGATTTTCTATATTCTGTTTGGATCCCAGACTCATTTAAACTCATGTTAATGAACATCACTTTATGCATAATTTCTGTGGGGCCATGATGTATTAAGGAAATATTGAAAGGAATAGAAAAGATTAATAAAGAAAAGTGATTACAGCTCTGTTGAAAAGTAAACAAAACTTTGTATTTTAGTAATATTTTGCTCACATAGAGTGAAATGTGGTAAACTTTTTATAATTTACATTTTTTAGATTATTTTGCTTCATTTAAATAGTGAATAATATCATCATAAATATCTTGTAGGTTGCATGGATAAAAATAATATTTTTTTTCTGCCTGAAAATTAAAAGAATTTGGTTTATTATAATTGAGGTAATCCGTAGCACAGTGGTAGTGTGCCTTTGGCACAGAGGACCCAGGTTCGATCCCCAGTACCAGCATGGGATTTTTCCACCGCTGGGAGGTCTGTTACTGGGTGCACTCAGCCTTGTGATGCCAATTGAATTCACTTTCTTATTCCAACTTGCTCAAAGCAGATCAAAAATTAAATATCATTAATCAATATATTTGGCCTGGATTAGTTTATTCCCTTCAAAGTACACCACTGAATAAGATTCCATCCTCCTTTTTAGAAGATATTGATAAATTAATAAGAACATCCGTCAAAGAAATAATTGGGCTACCACATGATTACCCCAATGATATGATATAGGCTCCACGTAATCTTTGAGGAATAGGACTAATTAGAGCTGGTTGGGAGGCTTATATACAACATTTCAATATAGCTCAGAAGCTTTCACAGATACAAGATGATCATCTACGCTTGTGTCGAGATACTCAGAAAGAGAAGAAAGAAGCCCTTTCCAATTTGAACATTGACATTAACAATGAAATCATGTCAAAATCAGAACGATGGCTTCGAAAACAATTACAACTTAAATCGTTTGATGCATGGTGTCAGCTACCTCACAAGGGAAAGGGGATTGAGACATATAAAGAGAATCCCAGAGCCAATTCGTGGATGAGCAACAGAAAAATCCTGTCATGTTCTGAATGGACTAATGCCATCAAAATGTCATGTAACACGTCAGCAGTAAGATCTGTGCCTGGAAGAAATCAGCGAACAACACTATGTCGGCACTCAAATTGTAAAGAAGTGGAAACCCTTGGGCATGTACTAGGATATTGCTCAAAGGGAGAATTACTTCGCAACAATCGTCACCACCGTGTGCGTTCATCAATTTCTACAGCCCTTCGTAGAGCCAATTGGGAGGTCTATGAAGAGGTCCATTGCCTGTCTGAGGATGGTAGCCATCGAAGAGCAGATATTGTAGCCATCAAGAGGGATGCAGGAAAGGGTCTCATTCTTGATCCAACAGTAAGAATGGAGCAACATTTACAGCAGGCGACACAGGTGAACGAGGAAAAGGAAGCCATCTACCAACCATGCATTCCTCACCTTAGTGAGAGATATAATGTACCTGAAATTGCATGGGAGGTAAAAGGACTACTCTTTGGTGCCCGCGGAGCATGTTTTAAATTCACAAGTACCTGCCTCAAAGCACTGGGTGTGCAATGGTCCGAAATTGTAAATATATGTTTACATGTCCTAAAAGACTCTTTATATATTTTAAATAATCACTTGTATTCAATGTGTTAACTGTTATCTTCTTGTTATAATCTTTTAATGTTTTAGATATTTTGAATATTAATTTTAATCATTTTTTTTTCTTCTTCTTAAAATTGACTTTGTCATATATCTCTGTATTCTGGATCTTTATGGTCACCTGCAATGTCAGGCAGATGTCACAATTTTTGTTTGTGAAATATATATATGGAAAGGTAGCATCCCTAAAAGGTCAAGTAGTCGCCTTACTGTTGGGGGAGTCAGTGTGCTGGCCCCTGCCACCCCCAACCTGCACTCCTCCGTGGCCTTGGCTGCAGCTGGAGGTAACCTCTGTATAATTGAAGTGAACATAGCATAACAGGTTTAAAATTAAGAATACTTGGGGTAAAACGCACAAATGCAAACAATTCTCTTCTGGTATTAAAAGAAACACAAGAATGACTTGAGATTTGTATGGTTTTATTGTGTGCATGCTGTACTTTTTTTGAAGCTCTTTAAAAATTTTATATTCTAAAGAAATTATTTTAAAAATTTTCAGCACACATGTACACACACACACACACACACACATATATATATATATATATATATATATATATATATATATATATATATATATCACAAAACAAAAGGCACAAACATGCAGTAAGGTATGTTTGTCCAGCACTTGGCCAGATACCACTATATGAAGTTATATCAAGCTGGCATGTGCTGTGCTTTCATAGAATTGATTACTTCTGTTGTGGTTAAATATCTCTCTCTCTTAAATGATCAGGAAAGCTTTTCTCATGGCATGTATTCAAATTTTAACTGTCAGGCCCAGCTGCTTTCTAAAAGGTTTCTTCCTATTTGTTTTAATCATTATTAGCATCTTCACAAAGTGCATTTCATTCTAGTCCTGCTTTTAGATTTCTGGACAATTTTTGTTAAATTCGTTACTAATGTATGTGCTACTCTTACACTTTATCTTGAACTCTCAGGTGGTGGTGTTGTCAAGACAACACTTTTCATGTCTTTACACAGTTGTACCTTAAATTATACCATAGAAGGTTGTCAGTTGTAGTTTCTGCAATGGCTTTTCCCAGGCTAGCCAACGACCAAAGTAGAAAGCTAAGCACATGGCTTCTTCTTTTACTTTTACAGGAGTTTGTGATGCCAACGCTGGATCTGCTTCAGGCCTCTGCTGTTTGAGCTGGTTAAACACAAAAGTAAAAGTAAATTGTATAATAATGCAAAAGAATAGCAACAATGAAATCTATCAGTGGTAACACTGGTATGTGCTCAGTTGTTACTTTAACAAAGCACAACCGTTCTTCACCTGGAAAATTCGTAACAGATTTCAGGTTAAAATGTGCTAGTAGTGTTTATTATTTGTTACGTTTAACTTTCTGTGATATCTGTGCTGTTGATTGCTTATGCTCTGGATCTTAGACTTCATCCATAGGTTGTAATATTTGTATAAACTGAAATACAATAATACAAAGGGACCCAAAGAAATATATGTTTAATAGAGGGCTATATAGAACCAAAGTTTGGTTTTTCTACTACTTACTTGTGGAGACAAGAGGTATGATACTCCCCAAAAATGGTATACAAAGATTTCACTAGGATTTACATTTTCAGGTCTCTTGAGCCAAAAATTTAGAAAGTAGTCTGAAGTCCACCATCTTTCAAGAGAAGTAAAATGTGACTTATGTCTCTTAATATTTGGTGTTAACTTTAAAGAAGAAAAGGTCATTTTGAGATGTGTACACTTTTTATAGCCCCTCTGTATGTATGGTTCTCAGTTGCATAAAAATCTTCATTGCCGTGGTTTATGGACACACAAAAAAATATGGTGATAAAGATCCTTTAAGTATAGGAGCAACATTGTACAATAAACTTCCTACAGATCTGAAAATTGTAAAAAGTAGTTCGTTTGAATCTAGATTGAAGAAACACCTTGTATGTAGACCTTTGCACAGATTGGATGAATTCTGTGTGTGTGTGAGAGAGAGAGTATGTGTTATTGTTCTGTAATATAATTTATGTGACCACTCTTAAAACTTGTATTACCAAGTGTACAAGCAATAAAGAATTATTATTATTATTATTATTGAAAATATAGGCGTAAATTTTAGATGTGTGAATGTATTTTACGACCTGATTGCTGTAAACATTATTTGTTCGAAACTGTAAAATTTGCCATTAAAATTGTGTATCTCAAAATAAATAACTGAAGCACATTTCTTATAGTATAAAACAATGAATCTCAATGTAAATGACAAGTTTCAGCCAATAGTTAATGTGCAATATTGCACTGTGTTGTGACCATGTGAAATAACCATTAATTTCCAATAAAAGTATAGATTCTAATTCACTAAGCTGCAACTTCATCATATGTTGACAGTTGAACAAGCTTACATTTTAAAATGATTACTCTCATTTCTTAAACATGATCATGGTTTCACCTCTGCACATATCAGTCTAGGTAATGTGTTAAAAATGCTTATGTTAGCGAGTACAGAGTAGCTATATACATTCAGAGTAATTAAGCACAAGATGTTGCCATGAGGAAGATTAATGTAAACTTATATAAAAAACTAAACCTAACCTAACCTTCTGTGGATCAATATATAGTATGTGTAAGTATTGATTATATTGAAATATATTCCATGTCACTTTAGTGATTTTCAAATGGGAAGAGTTCTGATCTGCAGCCAGTGAGATACGTTTACATGCACAGCGTTGCAAGCTCATTACCCCCACTCTTCATATTTGTTGGCATGCGTCAAGCCCCACTTAAGGGGAAAGCAATATGACATCACAGCAGGACTTCGATTGGCTACCAGCCTGGAGATGCTCAAGGACGAACTCCTTCCCATTTGAAAAGCACAGTAGTCATGTCACCTTTTAGGTCTCTTTGATTCTATGTTCTTTGATGAAAGCAAACTAATTGGGTGAAATAACACAGTGCACTATTACTGGTATTTAACAAGGAATCAAAGCAGAAAGTTCAGAGCAAAATGACAATAAATTATTTTTTTATCTAGATTATAGTAACAACAGAGCACATATATGTAATAACGTAGATTGCCCTGTATTATTTTTTTGGCATGAATATTATAGTGTGAAATTAAATGTTATATAGGTTGTTATATGAAATTATTTTTTGAAAAGGGACGTTATTGAAATACTCTTGCCCATTGTAGAAGTTAAACAAGAAAGGAGGTATACAATTCTAGCTAAAAAATTGTCACTACGTAACATTATTTGTTAATTATGGTGATTCATTAGACAATCTATAAAGTGGTTACTTTCAGACTTCCTGAAAGTTGTAGTTATATATGTATATCAGGAAGTTATTAATTAAATATAATTACATAATACAGAAATATTGAATGTTTTTGCTGCATATAACCTTTTCGCAAATCTTTTGCCTATACTGTCACAACACTCATCAGTAGGTGAGTATGTATTAATGCAAATGTGACTATAAATTAGTTTGTTGTATTTATTAACTATAATAAAGCAAAACAGAATAACTAGTTTCAAGTAGATTTTTCAAATTCAGTGTCTTAAACACTGTGTATATTCAGATGTTTATGCTCAATATGGACCCTAAACTTAAATCTCATAGTAAATTTTAATTTTGCAGAACCGTGAATATTTGTTATGGTTTGTGCAGTACATTTACTACAAAACTTGCCCAACAGGTGCACAGCCTGTCCCTCGGACACATACTACTTGACTTGGCTAGCAGTCACACAATCCGTCTCGGTTACACGTGCATGGATGTCAAATCAAATCACATTAACAGTTATCAGAATAAACACAAAACATACCGTATCACAGGAGACGGAAATGCCATCCATCTGCATCAATATATCTACAGGATCTTCTGTTGAAATTTGCATTCACATGGATCAGTTTGGCTTCGAAATAGGATTCATTTCTCTTGTGAGATTTTGTTTTAATTTTGTCTTGTGCAAGGCACCTAAGAGATTTTCCAGGTGACCGTTCTAATCTTTCTCTGATTTCACCTAATTTCTATTCCGTATGAGCACTCTGTTTTACCTTTCTTTTCCTATCATGAATTGATCCCATCTCCTTGAGTTTATTTCTATACAAACAAATGGTGTCTCTACTTGGAACATGCACACCAGGAAATTTAATTTAAAATTGCCTTACAACTTCCCTACAAGATGTAAGTACTTGCATATCGTACATAAACACTCTGTTGCTCTAAAACCCTAGCGCAACAGCCCATGAAGGGCCAAGGCTTGCCACCTCTGCCCACTATGTGTGTCAATGTTGCACTGCATACATTTCAAGCAGAACTAAACATCCATAAACACACATATGAACTGGACTGCAACAGCACAGAACACCTAAGGTTGCACCATAGCCGAGTGGTTGCACCATTCGCTTCTCACAAAAGCGGCCCGGGTTTGATCCCAGACAACTGCATGTGGGATTCGTGATGGACCAGGTGGCACTAGGGCGGGTTTCCCCCGCCATCTTATTCCACCGGTGGAATGAGATTCATTCTATATATCATCAGTGTTACTACCTGCAGTGTCGTATGTAACAAATGTGAGTGTTAAACACTTAAAAAAAAGAAAAAAACAACAACACCTACCTAAACAAATAAAACTGATGTACGTGTGACAATCACAACATGCGCAGGGAAATGTAGTGAAGGTCACACAGGTTGCACACCTGCTGGCCAAGTTTTGTAGTAAGCGTACTGTATAAAATCAGGCGCACAACCTGTAGAAAATGCAGGATTCTTTTATCCCCATGAAATGTTTATCATGAGCTAATCTTTCCATTCATAAAACAAAATCACAGCTAAGCCACAAGTTGTATAATTAACCACTAACTTATTGATTTTTAGTATAGTTTAACCAACTATTAGGTCGGTAATGAAGCCCAGGACTTAAAAGAACTTACAGCATAGTAAGTCATCTTTGGGGTATGTTATCTCATGTATGAGCTTGTGATCTTGAGATTTACCAGGGAAAATGCAAATCAGTTGGAGAATTTAATGTCATTCCTGCATGTTGCTGTGCTAGCTCGATTGATTGGAGCAATCAGATGGAAAACAGATCTGTGTTTCAAATCCTGGCTATGGACTGAATTTTTCAGTCTGATCCTACCTTTCCTACCCTGTCCTACATACACTAGGGTGAAAGAACAATACCACATTGTTGTAAACTGTTACTTTAAGTAGGTTTGCAATTCCTCAAAACAAACACCAAGAACTTTGATGGTGAGGATATAATGGTAAAGAGGCTATCTCAACAAAATTCATGCACATAAACAGGAAGAGTGGAAACCATTTTCTCAACAAAGCATGGATAAATCGAGATCACAAATTCATAGGCATAGGCAGACTCCAATATTAAAGGTTGTTGTTAGCTAATGCTGGATTTCTGACAATGAAGTCATTAATCCTCTTGCTCTCCAATATTTTTCACTTGTGATATTGAAGAGAGTAATAGTAACCGCTTTTTAGAGAGCACCATATTTTTGTTTTGGCAGTCACATCGCTCTCTCATAACCCCCAGAATGTCTGGAGGACCACACCTGTCTTTGGTTTACGGGTCTCACCGACCTGACCGGGAGAACTATCAAAATAAATTCACCGACCATATCCTCTGATCACCAATCAGAGGACGTATTACATGCCATGACAGGTCAGCATGTTAGGGGTTAAGATTTTATAGAGAAATGGAGAGGTTGGAAAAATAAAGACTCCCTAGCCCTCGGGAACCTAATAGCATCGGGGTCAGAAGAGAACAAGAGATGACCAAGGTAAGGTCAGATAGAAAAGTTACAGTGAGGAGCAAAACACCAGTAAGTGGAAGTAATGTTCTCTCAGCTTGGGTACCTTGTGGTCGCTATTCACATATCCCCATAGATGGAGACCCCTGAGTCAAGTTTTAAAAATGTTGTATGGCTTCTTCTGCAGCTTTCTATGATAGTGGCAGACAGCAATGAGTGCCAAGGATGCTGACAGGCAAAACACCGCACAGGCCGTTTGGAAGTTCTTTGCTCACCCATTATAATTTATTTCAGGTTGTATTTTATGTACTTACAACTTTGTTAACAACCATTTGTATTTAAATATACACACCGGAAGCTATTAACAGTGAAGTAAATTGATCCACAAATAACACAATCAGAGACTCACACTTCACCACAATAAATTGAGTTATACTCAATATACAAGTTATATATATCGTATTATAGTGAAGTGCAAGTCTCTAATTATTTGTGGATTATTTGTATTGTTTACAATTTCAATTATGTATCCAATATTAAAGGTAAAAGCAAGCATTTCTGTTGGGGCTAAGGATACCTCATGTTACCTACACATTGGAAATAACAAAGGGCTTTTATGGGAAGGAATGAAGGAGTACAACCTTTTTCAGATTATGCTACCATTTTATTTTGTTGTATTATTTATCATTTTTGCACTGCTCTCTAAAATTATCAAATAATAGTGTGTTTTTAAAACTGTCCTATTAAGAGGTTGGACGAAGAATGCAAACGATGATAGTTCCCAGTGCCAATTGGTTACAAAGTAATGCTGTTGTTCTTCCATAGTGAGAAGCTAGAGGGATACATTTTATACATGAGGACTTAAGAGTGAAACCACTATTGTTTCTGAGAATTCCTTTTCATCTTCAGCATTAGGATGACTACCTTGTGGGCGTTTGGGCTGTCCATAAGTTTTTTTATTTTTTTGTGGTAGATTCATTTAACATTCTCAAGCCTCTTGATGTTGAAAGCTTGCTATAGATGTGTTAGTGACATTTGCACTCATATCCAAGAACCTGCCAGATTTGTTAAAACTACTCAAACCTGCAAAATACACTAATTAAATTCTCTCTGTAATGTGATACGACCTAACCGGTCAAGGGACCTTTTGCCTTTAAAAAAAAATAATTCAAGAAAGTGGGTGTGTGATGTTTAAGGGCCCATTGACAACTATGTGATTAGGGCCACATTCAAGAGAACAGACCTATGTCTGAGGTTATTTTGAGTCACTTATTTACACTCACCTTCACTACTAAATTGCTTTTTTAAAGCGGAAACGTTTTCAGGACCATTCGATCCCATCATCAGCCGTTGGTTGACTGACATTCTCTTGTTCCTTTTCTCTGTTGTCTCTATTCTCCTGCCATATGGTGTTAGGGGCCAGAGCTGTAACACTTCATTCAATGCTGGTATTTCGAAATTAATAACTTTATTACTGTTCTTGATGATGTATATTTTTTCCCAAATATTCAATTCTATTGGTGAATTAAATTAATTAAATTCAGAACAGACCTAGTTTTGGTATTTATTGAAAGCCAGATACATACTGACAATAAGTCCTCAGATCAAAGTTCCTTATCCTTAAAAATTTGCTGTATTCACAAAATAGTGAATATCACTCTTACAAACCAAAAATATAAAAAGTAAACATATAACAAATACAGTTTTCTTTTTATTGGTTTAATATCAGTGAGTTAAAACAAGTTCGACGGATGTAGGGAAATTAAAAGCATTACATACTGACTGGAATAACCAGTAAGTAAATACACCTGTTTACTTATCATCCATGGATGATAATTTCAAAAAATGAACAAACATTAGTTCATGGGATCCCAAAATAAACGAAAATACAGAATTTTTAAGCAAACTGTGTATAGAGAAAACTCCCAACCTTAGCAAATCAGGCATACAAGGAAACTATTTCTTCTAACCACAACTAGATGTCAAAAGAACCAAAAGAAGTTTGGAAATGATCTATTTGGCATAAATTGTTTGCTTTATCAAGATCTGTATTTTGTGCAGCAAGATTTTCTTATCTTTTACGGTTTAGCAATTATACAAAATATAGAATAAAAAGGACTTCACTTGCAATTCCTAGAAAATTTAAGACATACATTTCGTCACATAAATATCTTAAATGTAAAGTATTTTAATCAAACCTGTTACAGCTCTTGTTTAGGAAACAGAAAATAAAAAATGTTCAGTTTAAACGTTGCTTGAGCAGGGGTATTTCCTTTAAACAATCTTCATATTGCATCTTTAAAAGATAGAAAATTTAAATATGAAGTTTGGTATTTAACTCACTTTGATTTGACTTATGCTTGTGCTCTCTCTCACACACACACCTACAATAGTGTCAGAGCATGCATTTCTGGTGAAAGTTCTGTTTAAAATTTTTTTTGGGTGAAATGAAGTATTCCATCTAATTATCATTGAAGAGAATGTAAAAAAGGGCATTTGAAAACATCAAATATCAATTTTGAAAATTAAGCTATGGCAGTATATTTTTGGAGTTAAGTCCATAATATAGAGCATTTATAAATTACAACACAAAAAATGTAACAGAGCTAATAGTTTGGGAAAGAATATACTTGCCGTAATAAACGCCGCCTCATGAACTTTACATGTCCCAGGTTCATGTACCACAGGGCACATAGTGGCATTCTCTTGATTGTTCAAAACATTAAGTGAATTTGTCAATAGTACAACTCATCTTAAATATTCAAGATTTGTATGGCCTGAGTAAATTGCTGAGATTTATCTTACTTTTACAACTTAATATTTAGTAGTTTGGACATCCCTAGTGAAATACAGGTCTAAGAAACTTGGGGTGAGTTGTTGGCTCTCCACCTGTGCGTGTGTGGTAACAGAGGGGGAATACCTTGACCTACCGCAACCCCGATATAGATATTTTGCAGGCTAGTACTTCTCCAGGGGGAAGGGATGAGGCGAAGTGAGACTGTAAAGCAGAGCCAACGAAGCCCAGAAGTCCCTAACAGTTACAGATATTGACACCTGGCACACAACCAAAGTGTTTCCTCTACCCAGAGAGAGGGCGATGAGGTGACCCTTGTGGTTCAGGCAGCAACTTCCAGGGAGGGCCAGGGAAGAGGTTCCAGAGCACAAGCAACCGTGCCATCTGTTTGCATTCACCGGTACATACTGGCTACCAACCAAACCTGAAAGATGACAAGGGAGGGAAATGAAAAATGAAGGGAAAGGAATCCTTGGAGAACAGATTAATGCATCCCAGCATTTGCCTAAGTGACATGGGGAAACCACGGAAAAACCCATGTCAAAGTGCATGGCCATGGGGATCAAACCTGCGACCTTCCAAGTGTGGGCCACAGACGTTACCACCTGAGCCATCCTGCTCAGTGCTCTCCACCTGACTACAGTTATGTTCAGAACCTGAGCTGGATTTCATGCCATCAGATGACTCAGATTAATGAGTTCTTACTCCCAAAATTACAATTGATAAATTTTCACGAATCCCTGAATTAGATGATTTAAGTTTTTTTAGTATGAGCAGCACTGTTGCAGTGAAGGATAGTGTTGTTACTATAACTTTGAGATATAAACAGAAAGCAAGATGGCTATCTTCTAGCAGCTCGGTCAACAGCAACACATATTTGTTGGCAGAGTGATACATTAGCAATGTTTTTGTGTGATATGGGTGTAGCTGCTGTTCACGTAAACATGCCATTTTGTGGAGATCCAGAATGACTATGTTATCTTTCTTTGGTTCCATCCACAATCAGACCATTAGTAATGAATGTGCCGTCTCCACAAGCCAAGGATGAATACTGCACAATGAATATGCAAAGGTGTTTGGTAGTGTGGAAACTCCTTTGCATACAGCTGCTGAGCAGTTGTTGCATTACACTGGGCTTCATACTCGTACAATATTGGCATATTCCCTAAACATGCACTGTTACATTCAATAGCCACAAATTGACAATGAATTACAGCTCAACTTAAAGTAAAGAATGAACAAACAAAATGACCACAAGCACTGAAAGTAGAAACACTGCTTCTTTGATCAGCTCAAGTATGAATGCCATGTAGGCATTCAAAAGACACTTAACATCAGGTGACAATTGAATGAGTTACGTACTACACTTGTCATTGGCACCAAAAACGTGGCATGTGGCAATGTTTTGAATGTAGTACGGAAAAGTATATTTCCAGACACAAATTCCTATGAGAAACATAATAATTTGGTCCCAACTACAAATCAAGGGAATTTGAATATATTCTGCATATGAGGGCTGCAAATAAAGTAGTGGCAACATTGATAGAACACAATATTTATTGAACTCACTAGTACAATTGCATTACATTCCTTCAATGCAGTCAGCCACAAAGTCCCTGACCTTTTGCCAAATGTAGCGCAGTCATTGGGGAACATAGACAAGGCAATCTCGGTTGATGACTGCGATGGAGCACCCTAGACTATAGATGCCACATCAGGAAATTGGCAGCCTTGGAGGAGTTCCTTCAATTTCGGAAACAGGTCAAAGTCACAAGGACTCATGCCTGGTGAGTACGGAGGGTGTTCCAATACCTCCCAATGCCACTGTTGCATTAAGAGCTGGACATTGCAACATGACATATGTTGTCATGCAACACTAAGGGGTGATCGTCTCACAATAAATGTGGATGTTTGCGCCGCATAGCTGGATGAAGATGTTACTCCAGAATTCGGCAATAGTAGTCACTGTTGATGGTTTGTCCCTCAGGCACAACATCCGTAAGAATAACCCCCTTGTAGCCGTGTGCCACAATCAGCATCAGCTTCACCTGACTGGGTTCCTCTGGAATCCTGTCGAACTTTGTGGATGTGGTGAACCTGGCTGATGCCATTCGTTTGACTGATGCTTTAATTCTGGCTCGTAGGCTCATGCCCATGTATCATCAATGGCAACAATACACTGCAGAAATGCGTCTCCATTGTGGTATCTGTCCAGGTGAGTACCATTTCTGTACCCCAGTGAGTCAATGTGGAACCCAACGGGATAAAATTTTCCTCAGGTGAAGACATTTCATTAGGATGTGCCACACTGATGACTGGGACAACCTCTACGGATAACTCCCGGACAGTCCATTGATGGTCCATGGCAATGAGACCACTCACGATGTCAATCTGATCTTGAAGAATGGACACCTGACTGTGCAGTGCAAATCCAGTCTCAGTCTGACCCGCACCAAACACCTTGACCCATTGTGCAACCATTCTGTATGGTAATGCATTCTCACCACAGGCTTCACATAATCTTCAATTACATTCTGATAAATTTTTGCCATGGGCAACCTTGATTTTAAGCCACTAATGCTGATCACCTTTGCTAAATATGCTTTAGAGCGGTGCACTTGACACGGTTAACTTCAATGCTACACAGCAACAACGCACTCCCAAATGGCAACCCGACCATTGCACACCACAGATAGATTCTAGTCACCTGGTCACTACCATATCCTATTGGCTCATACCCACTCTCCTGTGAATGTGGGGACTATGTTGCCACTACTTTCTTTACAGCCCTCATATTAAGCTCAAAGTTCTACTCCAGACATTTTAAATTATACACTCAATATATGATTTTCCTTCAATACTCACTATTGCAACTTATAAAGTGTAGTTGAATTAGCAACTATTGCTTCACCTATTCTTTTAATTATATTGAGATACAAGATATGTTTTGCAGCTAAACGCATCATGAACTGAATCCACATCTTGCTCACAAGTGGTTGATTTGATGTCATTTATTCACTGGCACTATGTGACCAACAGAATCAGACCAGAATCTTGATAACTCAACATTCTATATAACTTGAGGACTTTTTTTATTATCATTAAACTTTACCGATAATTTGTAATATCTACTATGAGGTATAAGCAGTACTTATTCTGCCTCACAGTAACAAAAGGACTGACTATGTGTTGACGTTCGATATCTAGTCAGAACATAAGCAGCCAGTGGACCATTGTCGCAAAATCAAAAGCTTGCCACTAATAATGTGGATACATGGCACAAACACTTGTTGGAAGTTTCAAAGTTTTATTACTTTACCCAGTATGTATGTGGTAAGCTAAACTTTCAGTTACATATTTCTAGTTACAGTACCGTTTTTTAGATTTCAGACTTACTGTTAGTGTTTGTGACAGTGAAAATGCTGAACGAGAAGAAAAGACAAGTTAACCTGACAATGGAAATTAAATTTGATGTGTCAAAAGAGATTGGACAAAGAGGAACACATTAATACTGTGTTTTTTATATTGTGTTAGAACATGCACTTATGTAATTTGCAGCACTATGTTATGAGTTGTGAATATTTCTAAAACTAGACATTTTGGCAACTCGACACACTTTCAGTCCATATTAGATTGAGTTACTGGGATTCTACTGTACTGTTTTCTACTGGAAGTAAAACAAATTTATTGATAAAATAAATTTACATTATTTTAAAATTCATTATATAAAATCTATTCTTTATAATATAGAATGTCTCAAATTTGAAAATATTGTAAATTCATTACACTAATTTGTCTTACTTGCTGTAGGTGGCAATACATATTGCAATTAATCATTAGTGGCGGCAAGCTTAAACATCACATCAACACATTTTAAATTAGAACTGGAGACAGCTACTGATGTGATTGTAAAATATATCCTATATTTGAATATAATTAGACAAATGAGAAGAGTTATACCTCTCGCAAAGTTTAGAAAAAAGTACAAATGATATGCTAGCTGAAGCAGTGAACAATGACCTTGTAGCTTGGGGAGTCATGGTCACATGCCTCATGTCACTGAATTTTTTTTTTGTTCAACTCAGTCATAAAGTACTTAGCACATTATATGCTGTATTTACTATGGTTTCTAAACTTTCAGACGTATTTACCATATTCATCTACTGGGAACTGGATAAATTGACATCACATCAATGCTTACTAAAAAAAGCACGGAAGAAAGGGAAAATCGCAGAAACACATGGCTGCAATATCTTCAGTTTGTTTTGACTGCAAGATCCAATTTTGTACAACAAATACTCATGGCTTGTTGAAAGTTTGCGTTTATAGCCTCTTACAAAAAAGAGGCATATTAATTGTACCTTTACCGAATGTTGCATAAAGCACAATTGCTAATTTATACCAATAATACTTGTAGATTTCGCTTTGCTTGTATTGGGAGAACAAAAAACTTCTAAACGTCTTTTGCCTGTTGGCGTCCTTGGTGCTTGTTGCCACCTGTGGATGAAACCATACAGCATTAAAACTACTTTTAAAGGCTTTCCTTACCAACTTTATGAAAGAAGATACTGAAACTGGCCACAGTTGTTCATATATTTTTGGCACATATTTAGGAAACTATCCATCCCTTGCTGCAGTACACATTAAGAAACGACGGCAATTTCCTGGCACATATTTTGTTTTAAATCTTCCAGGGCGTGTGGGTTTCTCTTGTACATTTTATGCTTTAAACTATTTTAGAGATAGAAATTACAGGTGTTTAGGACAGGGGACCCAAATCTCTACTGATAATTCTGTCCTGAAACACTTTCAATTGTTGTCATCGAAAGATTGGCTGTAAGAGCTACTGCAGAGCCTTGTTGAAAAATCTGATGTGTTGCACTCATGACTTTCTCTACTCTTGTACCATTCTTACAAACTCTTATACCTATAGCTTCCTCTTGTTGACATAAACATTTGTACAAATTATCTTAAAGCTTGTAGGTACAAGGGGAATACAGTAGGCTTTGAGTGATAGTAAAATATTTTAAAGCTTTGAGATCCTGTTCTCTTTGCACTCTTAATATATATATATAAAAGAATGATGTTCCACTTCATGAAAGTTTTGTTTTCTGAAACTGACACAAATAACAAGGAATATCTCCGAAATGGTTCACTATACAAAAAAATTTATTTGGACATAAATTGTGTGTTTTAGCAAGATCTATATTTTTTGTATATTAAGATTTTGTTTATCTCTTATGGTTTACGAGTTATTCAAAAGTCATCCAGAGTAAACAGGACTACATAAGCTATGGCCAGAAAATTCAAAATATGCATTTCATTTGTCATACAAATAGCTTAAACATATGACATTTTATTCAAAATCGTTAGAGCCATTTTCAAGCCAATTTCTATGTAAAGTTTAGGGTGGGACTATATTCTTCAAAATCTTTGTGTCACATCCTTGAAAGACATTAAACTAAAATACCAACTTTGGTTTTTAAACGACTTTTCGTTTTTGACTTGTGCTGTCCACAGTCTAACAGACACACAGACCTTTTTCTAAAAAGGCATTTTTTGGATTCAGGGAGGGTCTCAAAATGTATATTTCCGGTGAAATCTCAGTGGAATACAATACTTCTACTTACCAGTAGAGAAAGTAAAAAAGGTAAAAATCATGCTCCCTGCCTGTTAATTCTCTAAAAGAAGGGGGGCAAAATTATATTCACATAGATATGGGCGTCAAATGACTAGAAAAAGAAGTAACTTATAAACCCTGGAAGAATTAAAACAAACATCTGCCAGTAAATTGCCAGCATTTCTCAATGTGGAGTATGGAAGTAATGGAGGGTTTCCTAAAGAGGTGCCAAAAATGTATGGACAACAGTAGCCAGTTTCAACATCTTTCATAAAGTTGGTAAGAAAAGCCCTTAAAAGTAGTTTTAAAAATGTTGTATGGTTTCATCTGCAAGTTTCTATAATAGTGGCAGATGGCAACAAGTGCCAAGGATGCAGACAGGCAAAAACTACACAGCCTGTTTGGAAGTTTCATACCCTCCCGTTATTAATTTATTAGTTATTCTTCATTTGCTTTTATTAGAAATGAGAACTCAAAATTATGAAATGGTATTTAATATACACAACTTGCTCAATTTTCCAGACTGATCATGTAGCAAGCAAGGAAGGTCAGAAAAATCTGTCTTGCTTGTATGTTTAATAGTTATAAAGTGTGAAATGAAA
Source organism: Tenodera sinensis (assembly GCA_030765045.1). NCBI lineage: Eukaryota > Metazoa > Arthropoda > Insecta > Mantodea > Mantidae > Tenodera > Tenodera sinensis. The sequence goes on from CM060965.1 coordinate 46,119,903, forward strand.
CTTTAGTGAGGAATAACAAAATATTGACCTTATAAAAGAGAAGTGCATAAAATGAGTCATTTAAATGTGTTCTTTTTGGAAATGAATGTGGGCACATATCACAACTGTTATCAATGGACAAACTGCAAATACATTATTAGTTCTCCAGTTCAAATGACTGATTTGTACAACCATTGCTGATAAATGTTTTACACAGGAAATAGAAAACAGTAATCAAGTAATACATAAATAAATTATGGTTCACAATAATGAAGAGGTTTTCGGTTTCTCTGTGACGTCGTAACAAGTGTCAAATATTTTACAAAATATTTCTTCTTTTTAATGCTTACTTAAAAATACGCAGTTTGCAATGCAAACATACATCATAAAGTCTAGAAAACTTAAGACAAAACTTAATATTTCTAAAAAGTGCAACAATTCAGCTTATGAAATCTCTGTTTGTCCACTTGTGTATAGTGTCACAATGACTGTTGCTCAAACCACAATTCTTGCTTCACATGCACATCAGTTGATGTTACGTGTCACTTTTCCATAATTTTATTGTTTTGTCATTTTCCAATGCAGCAGATGCTATGATGTTTTCTGTTGGATGACATGAGGTACATAAAACGACATCTGAAAGCATAAAACAACTTTGTCATTAAATAAAATATGGAAATAATGCAGCTGAGAAAGCTTTGGAAATTTAAACTTCTACATGCTCAATGCTGCTTAAGGTTCCCTTGGATACCACTTGAGATTTGCAAGAACATTCCCTCCCTACAACTCATTCATAAACTCACATAACAGTACATCACTCAACATTGGTTAAAACATATTTAAATTTGTGGATGTTCATGTTCATGTATCAATATTAATAAATGTTAGCAACTAAAATTTAAGTTATTTTTTATAATTATGCATTGTATTCAAATTCCAACATTAATATTTATTAACGTATATAAATATGGCTATACTGCTCGCAAAAGTTAAAGGCATGTGAACGCTGGCCAATGCTCAAGCAGAGCACAGTGCGTGTACCGGCAGAGGTTCTGTACATAAGAGCGTGTGAGGTGCATGTACCACATTCGGCAGCGCTGGTAGGAGGACCAAGCTTGGGATTCGCTGGAGTCTGCAGTACGTCCTGCCTCCATATGCCTTTAACTTTTGCGAAGATTATAGTATTATTAATACCTGTTGACAATTTACACTAGTTTAGAAAATGTAAGAACAAAACAAAATGCAAAATAACCAATACCACAAATGTAAGGAAATTTGCATATATTTGAATAAGCTAATAACAGTAATGTGAATCTATATTATTATAACAACCTGTTTTCCACACATGTTCATAGTTTGGCATATACGTAGACAATATTTTTGCAACAGTACCTAACAAGTTCACCCAGAATTCTCTCAAATTACTCAACTTGCAAAACAGAGCCATAGAATTCACTATTGAACTAGAAGAAAAAGACATCACCTTTCTTAGATTTAAAAATAATAGATGCCAAAATAAAATCAGTTTTGGTATCTACAGAAAGTCTACACATTCAGAAAACTACAAAAAAAGTAACAACTTCAACTCAGTTTCATATAAACATGCTGTTCTAAATAGTTTAAGCCACAGATTGGTTTACATCCCTTTATCAGAAGAATACAAACACAGACAGCACAGCAATTAACAATGGTTTCAACAAAAAAATCATTGACAACAAAATAACGAAATTCAAAAAACAGATACACATGAAAGACACTATTAAACTCTCTCAACAAAAAAGCAAAATCGTTTTCAAAAAATTCTCTTTCCATCCAAGTAAGCACTACAAATTCAACATCTTAAGAAAATGCATAAACTTGGCTGCGCAAAATAATTTCAGCTTAGAGAAATTACTATGCAACAAGTCAAAGGACCAAATACCACAGAACAAAAAAGCAGGAATCTATAAAATTAGTTGCCCAGATTGTGACAAAATTTATATAGGAAAAACTAAGAGGAATTTAGAAACCGGACTAAAAGAGCACATGAGATGCATAAAACACAAACAGGCAGATAAATCTGCAGTTGCACACCATTTTTGGACATCAAATCACAATATGATGTTGAACATAACACTTTTAAAAACTACAAAACATTCTGCAGAATTGGATACTTGGGAGAAGATTCTTATCATAAAAAACAAACTCCGTTTAATGAATTTTGATTTGCCACCACCAAGCCCATTAAGGAAGTTTGTCAGCCCACCGCTAGATGCCAACTCAACCAACCACATACCAGACAGCATTCACAAGAATCAATTGGGCAATTGTGATGATGGAAGCAATTTAAGCTCTTCAAACCAGTCAAGAAAAATATTTACATGTAAGTGATGTTAAGTGTTTGAACACCGACTCAATTTTTATAATACGTAAGGAAATTTGTTTAAATTTGGTCTAAACTTCTGTTGGTGTTTTTTAAACACACAAGCCGTGTGTGGGCAATGTTTGAGAGGTAGAACTGGAACTTAAAATTTCAATGTTACAGCTGGGATTTGAACCACAGACCCTCCGCTTACCAGGCGGGTGATCTAACCATTAAGCTACTGTGACAACCTGCCAGGATGACATTAAATTCTCAAACCAGTTCATATTTTTCCCAGTAAACCACAAAGGCAGTCTCACATAATTCTGGCATCATCATGTCATTCTGGCAGGTTGTCACAGTAGCTTGATGTTTAGAACACCTGCCTGGTAAGCTGAAGTTCTGTGATTCAAATCCCAGCTGTGGCATTGAATTTTTAAGTTCCAGCTTTACCTCTCAAACATTGCCCATACACGGCTTGTGTGTTTAAAAAACACCAACAGTCATATTCAAGATGCTCTCGGGCTTCGAGCCAGGTGTAGTGATGAAAAGACATCAACGTTTCGGGAGTGTACATCTCTCCCATCTTCAGGATGAATGACTAGCAAGAGTGAAGGGACCAGTACTGTCAGCCAGTACGTACCGAGTAGAAAACACCCAGTCTAGTGTGGAGGTGGTTCACCGCTCCGTTGGAATCTGTGTTTTCTGAGTCGGTCGATTTCCAATTTTAAGGCTGGTTTCCAAGATGGACTAAACTGCAATCCAGCGTCCCGGTTCAGTGTACTCTTCTCGGAGGAGATGGCCAGAGCCTCCTTAACCCTCCGTTCATCCTGAAGATGGGAGAGATGTACACTCCCGAAACGTTGATGTCTTTTCATCACTACACCTGGCTCGAAGCCCGAGAGCATCTTGAATATGTTCGTCGCCAGGAAAGCTTCAAGTCATACTTAACCAACAGTCAGTTTGTTGGCATAAATAAATAATAGTCCTACAATTATTTAATTATCAGGTAGTTAAAAATAAATTTTCCCATTCGAGTGGAAATAAAATCTGGGACTTCTGGGTTTGAAGGTTACCATGCTAACCACTAGATCATCAGTCAGGAGAAAAAAAAATATTGAAAAATTCCGTTTCCTTCAACTGGTACAAACTATTAAAATAACAACATAGAGAAAAATATAAGTAATTTCTACTAAAACAGATTCCAATATGTATAAATATGATATATACAGTAAAAACAGTTGGCTAAATTCAGACACATAATTGAATTCATAAATAGATCTAAAATTATAACAGAAATCTCTGGAAATAGATATATATTTCTTTAAATGTTGAGATATTAAATGTTGTATAAATTATTTTTTAATATTAGAAGTACCCTATAATCATAGTAAGCATCACATCTTTTATAAATGCATTTTTAACTGGAATTTTCTGCAGAATTTTGTAAATGAACTTGGAACAGTTCCTCTAGCTTTTATTGTGAGTTCAACAACTTGGGTTAAGGTTGATCATTTTTGCTAAAGCATAGTCTGGCTCACGGGGTGCATTCAGCCTCGTTAGGCCCCGGGGAGTGGGGGGGCAATTGAGGAGCTACTTGATGGAGAAGTAGCGGCCCCAGATCGAGAAGGCCGCATAACTGGCTGGGTGGGCTCGGGACGCTGACTGCGTACCACCCTTCAGTACTGCACCCCACCAATGATGCCTGTAGTGGGCAGAGGTGGAGGATGCAGCGGCAAGCCTTGGCCCTTCATGGGCAGTTGTGCTGGGGTTTACTTTTTACTATAGTCTGGTTGGTTCATAGATGTTGCATTTTCCTTGTGAACTTGTGCTGTCCCATCTGATAGTAGGGTTAATTACAGTACAGAGGATGGGCCCTAATGACCTAGCTGTTGATGGGTCCTTAAACCTAACTTACTCACTCACTCAGTACCAGAGGATGACCCAGTGCTAATTGCAATTACATACTGTATTTTTAACTTCACATAAATTTAATTTAAAATACAGTATTTAATTGTGATTAACTCTGCCATTGCTGGTCCCAAGCCCGGATGAAAAAGGAGGAGGGAAGGAGTAACATCCCATGAAAAAATGACGGTTCAGCTGGTCAGGCTGATAGTACCATGTGAGGCGCCCTTGCCGGGGAACGATGAAGACCTCAATGGCGGTGTAGGCGGAGAGGGAAACTCTCAGTACAGCAAAACTGATGGAAGAGGTACCCTAACCTCACTCAGGGGAAGAGCCAGAAACCGCTGCCTTGAGAAGGAGAAATTTCAAAGTCTAAGAGAGTATCCCCCTAGAGAAAAGCATGCCTGTCCAAGAAGCATTAAGGTGGCAGCCCCACCACTGGACTTACCCTGCTATAGGTCGATGACCTATATTGGGGACATACTACACAAAAGATTATAAGACAGAAAACCGGACAGATAATTTTATAATGACAAGGAAACTAAAAGGATTTATGATTACTGGAATTTGGCAATCTGGAATGTAAGAGGAATTAATACGAAATCCGAAGAATTGATAGAAGAATTGGAAAGGAGAACAGATATTGCGGTTATCAGTGAAACAAAAAAGAAAGGAATAGGATCAACAGAAATTGGAAATTACATGATTTTTTCGGGGGTAGAAAAATGGAGAGAGCTGCTATGTAACAAAAAATAATTGGAGAAATAAAATAATAACATGTTCCTTGATAAATGATAGAATACTAACTCTACAATTAAAGTTAGGAAGAAACAATGTTACAATAAATTGTTAATTCCACAGGAAATAAGAAAGAAACAGAATGGTTTTATAATGAGTTGTAAGATACAAAAGAAAAAAGAAAGTAGAGAAGATATTGCTTTCCATCCAAAAATTTTGACATCAAGAGTTCACATGAAATACATGTTTTGGTCTCTCTGAATCAACAATAAAATAATAAAATAATTTTTTTTAAGAAAAACATCTGTGTTCATACACATGTGTGAATAGAACAACCAAAATAATAAAAAGCTGGATAAACAGCAAAACTTGGTATTTAAGTTCAGTATCTTCCAAGATCAGTCGAAGATTTTCAAGGAAATCCCAAAATAACCTTTACATGGAAATCTTTTTTTGGAATTTTAAGTTTTCTCAAAGCGGCTCTATCAATATTGATTATAACACCATATATTTAAGATATTTACATGACAAATAAAGAGTATGTCCTGAAATTGTTGGGAAGAGCCTGTGAAGCCCTCTTCATTCAGAAGGAATTTGCTATAACCGGTAAACTATAAGTGACAGAGGAAAACATACTGCACAGAAAATAAAGATGGCTGTAAAACATACAAGTTATCTTAAATAACTACTGTGGCATGAACCATTTCCGAGATATCTGTTGTTATGGGTCTGAATTGTTCAATGCTTTGTCATTCTTTTACTGATAAAGTCATTATCTCAACAATGTCCCGTCAACATTCAGTTGTTTCTTGCGGTTGCACAGAAAGAATACAAAATTAAGCCCAGTGTATAGCATCCAGTTTTTAAAACATATCACTACTTCTTTGATCTATAATTAAATGTGAAATATAGTTGTATCTGCAAATGTTTATCCCAATTAAAATGTAGATAGAGAAATAAGCTTTCAAAAGAATAGTATGTACAACTACTAATAAACAATAGATGTTAGAGAAAGTCATACGAATATAAACATTACATTTTTTTGTTTTTAAATGTCTCAATTACTAAAAGAAATATACCAATGAATGTAAATCAGTGGATTTATAAGCTTTACTGTACATCCACATAGAACTCTTATAATGATTGGCTCTTGAGAAAATGGGTCATTAATTCAGCACCATAATGTTGGCAACATGATGCGAGATCTTATTATAAGATTACTCCAAACAAAATTTCAAAAGATAATATTACAGTGGATACCAGAACATGTCGGAGTAATTGGTAACGAGACTGCAGACTTTCTGGCCAAAGAGGGTGCAGCGTTACACTCAAACTCTATAGTCTTGTGGATTAGATGCAAAACTAAACAATGTCAAAATTAGTATAGAGCAAAAATACCAACATAATATTCAAAAGGACATTTTCAATAAAAATTATTCTAACATAAATGAAACAGTACAAAAAATAGAAAATTTTCCAAGGTAAGAATCAGTTGCTCACTCCAGATTAGCCACTGGACACGACTGGCGGAACACCTGGTTTGGTTTTATGAATGACAAAGCATGTAAGATCTGCAATGCTGACAAGATTTTAAATGGAGAACACCTACTGGAATGGCATATTGGCAACATTTTTATTTTCGCATTACATTATGCCTGCAGAATATTTTTTGGGTGTGATGACTAGATAAGTATAATTAATGGAATTGATGCTCTGATAACAGAACTGCAAAAGAAAAGCATTCAATGCAATACCAAAATGAATGATAGCACTCTTTGGAAATGTGTTGTGTTCAGAGATTTACAGGAATGCTAATATTAAGCTTTACTAACCTGTATGTCCCTGAAGCTTTTGTACGACTTCCTTGGTTTGTAGGTTCCAGATATACACAAAGTTGTCTTCTGATCCTGACACTATCCACTGGAAAATTTAAGAATTAAAATAAAAATTAGCTGATACACACACACACACAGGATGGAAGTGAAATAATCCGTCAGACTTTAACAGCGAATTTCTCATGTTGTGAATAACAAGAAAGTCTAATACCAAAATGCTGAAAAGTTTATAGTTTTCTAGAAAAAAATATTTTTATCAAAAAACATGTATCATCACCTGGCTGAATTATTATTGATTGAAGGTGCTTGATTTATGGCTATATTCATAGAAAATTGAAAAATGACAACTTTTTCCTTTGGCGTATTTCAATAAGATTTAACAGTTTTTGTGTAAATGAAATTTAAAAAACCCACAATTTTCCTTTCATAGAAGTTTGAAAACAGTGTTGTTGTAATTAATTTAATTTAAAAGGTGAGTCAATTAATATCACTGAACAACACTTACAACATAATTTTCCGGAATGCGTTATTGTCCGGTCGATAATGCAGGAAAGTTAACCTTCAAAACGCGTTCCGGAAAATTATGTTGTAAGTGTTGTTCAGTGATATTGACTCACCTTTTAAATTAAACCCACAATTTGTTGCCTTCTTAATCTGGTACAAGTGGCAACATTACATCAACTGTGTTTACTTTCTTCGCATATCGGTGTACATCGCATATACTGTTTACTTAATCTCATGCAATTTTTTTTTGTCGAACCTGCACAAGATGACTACAGGTATTCAATACTTGCTCTAAACTCTTATTTCGAATTAATACCAACGTTATTGCATACTTGTTACTGCTAATAAATGTTGGTTATTAAAAGTATGGCCATTTTTTGTTTCTAAAGCTACCACGTAAATAATGGTTAGTCCATGACTGTGGCGCAAACACCAGTGTCAGATTTATTTACCTACATTTTGGTGCGGTTTTTATAATTATTATTATAAACATTGTGTCGTTGAGCTATTGAGATCTTTGTGATCTCATGGCGTGGTAACGGATGGAATGAAAAATCACACAATGTTTCTTCACCACAATGTATTATTTTATTAACACTTTTTCGATATTTTACATTAAATAATTCCTCTTAGCACCGTTCTAAATGATTTAAAACCTTTCCACTTTTTCATTTAGTGGAACTAATGCTTGATGAAAGTCTGGTGAAAGTTCTATGTTCACACGTTACACCAATACGTCCTTATGCCTTGATTACACACACGCGAGTGGGCAGATTATGGCGTCACCTCACGCGACACCGCCTTTTTCGTATACATCCGCATATGCGTCCATCAAATAGTTCTTTCTTCTTATGGAAGCGATCCCTAACCATCCTCCCCTACTTTTATTATGGAACACATATAATTCTAATATTTATACATATATATTAAAATCAAATATGGAAATATTTATGACGTCTTTAAACTAACTTAGTTGTTCGTAACAATGAACCTTTGTAACACGTTTTCGTCATTTGACCAACACATACCAACATCAAAAAACAAATTACACTATTAACAAATATTCACATAAACGATTTTCTTTTGGGGTCTTCTAATATTCTGTCTCAATTTCTTGAAATATTTTGATATCTTTTGCACATACTCAAGGGCACAAATCTTGTAAGAAATTTCGTGTTCCAAATTTCACTAATCCGAGTTCTTTGGCACTCCTAAGATTCTTGTTAAAACTTATTGGACTAATTGTGGAAGCGAAAGTGCTTCTACAAACTTGTGCATCACATATTACAAATTTCTTTTTTGAGATGTATGTAAGTACATGATTGCATAAAGCACATTAGTCTCATTTTAAATCGGGTATATAAAAAATTAAAGAGAATTGCACACTTACTGAGCCAAACGTGTAAACAATTGCACATACATTTTGTTTAAACATGTTGCAGTGGAGCGTAAACATTATAAATTGTATTTTCCTAAAAGTTTAGCAATTACTAGTATCACATTCTTAAATTCAATACAGTATAACAGTATTACTAACGCAAGAGGTGTTTCATGCAAGAGTGACAACATTTGGAATGTCCAATGCACTTTGGGAACGTAAATATCCAAATGTAGGTATAACCTAACCTCCAGGCATTAGCTGCCAGCTTCGGCACGAATGTTTCATACATACGTCTTACGGACAATATGAAAACTGCATGTGGTCACCACATGTTTTTAAGTGTTAGAAACAAACGACCTCACTATATAGTGTCACCGCGCCCGCCGCATCTGATTGCCTACACTGGAAGGGGGGACCCAGCCAGTCGCCTGCCTGGCCTAACGACCTGCCACTGACAACAATAGGAACGTACGAGACAATAGCTATTACATGGCGGTGCAGTTTCTGGACCGTTCCGCCACAGGCCGCCGACAACAATAGGAGCGTACGAGACAATAGCTATTACATGGCGGTGCGGTTTGTGGACCGTTCCGCCACAGGCACTCCCGAATATTCTACCTCCAGAACTTTCCCTCTGTCTAAGGATATATAAGTCGCTGCCAAGTGCCGATGAGAGAGAAAACAGACGTATGCGAAGCATTGAAAAGTCGTGCCGACGAGGAAAAAAAAGACGTATACGAAGCGTTGAGGAGTCGTGCCGACTAGCAGTTCAATCTGACAGTTCTTATTTGTGATTCGGCAGTTGTTCTGTTGCTCTGAGCTTGTACAAAAGTAATCTGAGTGTAACGTTAGCACTATGCTAACTGACAAAAAGGCAATAAAGTGTGAATAGCAGTAACTGGTGTTTTCTCCATTTGTTACAATATTGTAAACATCAATATCGTGTTAGGTCCGTACCATTCAGTAAATAAAGTGAATAAGGCAACTTGCTTTTCCTCAGCGTGCATGTGCAGTAAGTAAACATGGGCTTTCAAGTGAATTTATGCATTTCTGACTGATTAGAGCATATTTAAAGTTTATTTTTTTAATGTTTAAATCATATTTGTAATTCCCTAATGGATGTAATACTGCAATTACTGTCGGAAGTTAGCAAACAATTCTGCATGGTGTTTGAAAGAAGAATCCAATTCCAAGTGAGGCCATTATCTCATCATGGCATAAGCCCCTCAAATAGAACAGGCCAGATATTCAAACCTTTAAATGTACCAAATAAAACATTTGTAATTATATGGAAATCTAATATTTGAGGTAATGTTTTCCTACGGGACAGTCAACCATAACCTTACTTTTTCACGTAATCTTCTGGTGTGTGGCATACCGCGACAAAACATCTGAATTCAATACATGGCTAACGTTACTTAAATGGTTTTTATAGAGCATTAGATTAGTTCATTGATCTGCCTATAGAAGCTGGATACCCAATCAACAGGTTGCAGCATGTTGCCACACATTCACCTTCAAAAGCGATTATCTAATTAATGGTATATTTAATTTTAAAAAATTATTGGAATTTTTTGTTAGTTTACATCCGCTCTCTCTCATCTCCTTCAGTCTGGTGGATTATTTCACTTCCACCCTGTATAAACAAAAAATCCCATGATGAAATTCTGCTATTAAGGCAGCTCCACATAGGCACTATTTTAACATAATTACAGGATGTTTGTCAAGATGTTGCAAGTATCGACGTGTAGTGTATATTGTTGTTGTACAATATTGTATAATACAGCGAAACTTTTTAAAATTAATTTTCACTCTCATTACAATAAGCATCAATATTTCACAGCATGTCTTTTGTTAATGTAAATCTTTACACTGATATATACCTGTATGTTCTATCCTTTGCATGTAGGTTCACTATTTTACTATTGTCTTTTAATACGAATATAAATAACATCCAAATGCAATCCAACTGTCTTTGTACACATAATCCTAATGTCAAGATAAGTGGTAATGTCATCGCTCTCTGTGAAATGTTAATCCCTTTCTTGATTGGCACAGATTCTAATTTCATTTATTAGCAGTGACACCACCTGTGGTGCAATATGTAATAAGTGGAAGCATTAAACACTATTCAAAAGTAATTTAAATATTCAAATTAACTTACCTTTCCTCCTGTAACTGAAAAGTTTGCAAATATGCAATACTTTTCATTACGATGACCCGTGTATGTTTTGAGGCATTTGCCTTTACTGTAGTCCCAGAGTTTCAATGTGTTATCCAGTGTTGCTGCCAGAATATACTTTCCATTAGGAGAAAATTTAACAAATGACACTGGTGGGTTGTCGTCATCAATGAGTGTTTTTAAGCACTGTCCTGAAGCTGTGTCCCATATTCGGCTAAAAAAAAAAAAAGAAGGTATGGTGTCAAAAGTTTTAAATAAGCCATTTTCTTTCAAGAAATAACACAGTTCTGGTAAAAACTAATCTATATCTTCTGCTCTCCATGCATGCCTTATGGACATGAAATAACCAGAAGTGCAGAACTGACATTTTGATACTTTCACTTTGTTTTTTTAAAGGAATCTAATTTCTGTGGTTTATGCTTCTTCAGAAAATGCATGATCTAGTTCAAAGCATGCAGTATTTTATAAAGGCATTATCATCGATTGAACATCCCTTGGAGTCTTCCTTCTCCGGTTAAATTTTAATTGAGATTACCCTGGTACATTTTCCTAAAAGGCTACAAAAGCCTTAAAACTCTCTCATGTAATACACACTGCTAAATGTCTGGAAAAAGTGTTTTGTTTAATTATTTTTAACCATTGAAACTGATACAAGCTTTTGGTTTCATCATAACATAATATGCATAAAATATAAGAAAATCTTTAGGTAATACTTTCAAATATTAATTAGTCAGTATAATAATGTGAGTATTTGTATGCTGGGACTGTTTATTGAATAAAAACAGCAGAACAATTTGATTACAATTTAATGTTATTTAGGTTCAAATGATTACTATAAAGGTAGGCTGTAGTAGTTATAACTACAAAATAGTTTATTAAGAATTACCTTCTAATGCGTCATTTATAGAGTAATATTTATGTTTCATTGAAATATTTCAGATTTTCTTTCTAAATTTGTATGCACTGAGATCAACTACAGCGCTTTTTAAATGGGAAGGAGTTTGTCCTTGAGCGTGCCTAGGCTGGTAACCAATCGGAGTCCGCTGTGTTGTCATACTGCTTTCCCCATAAGTGGGGCTTGACACGTGCCCGAGAATCTGTCTCTAGTACATACTATTTGCGCTAAGATCAGAATATTCAAATTTAAAAAACGGAAGGTAGGGAGTAATATTTGTAACATAACCATAAAAGCCACATATTTTTAGCTCAAATAGTTTTCATAATACAAATGAATGAATAAACATACCCATATGTTACATCATAACGACAGGTTGCGGCATAAACAATGTAATGGGCATATTTGTGTAATTACAGAACTGGAATGTACATTATTGACATGGTGTGTTAAAATAATTATTGTTTTGAGCAGGTCAAGGCGTTTATTAGTCGAGACAACAAACAGTTCACTCTCTGTTAGCCTGTAGAATGTGAGCTGTCACATGTTTATTATTGTGTTGTTCTGTAATCAGGGATGGTACTTATTTACCCTGCGGAGTTCAAGTGAGCATCAATTCAGTTCTTGAGAAGAAGGGTTAAGTGCTGTGCTTTTGAGTGTAGTGCAATGGCTTCTAGCGGTGAATTTAGTGGCGAGACAAAGAGGCAGGTATTTTTAGGGTTTACACATTTGTTTAAAAGATGCAACAATGAGGAAGAAAGAAAGAAACAACAATCTCACTAGAATGTTTCGTTTATTTAGAGAAAATCAAAGCTAGAATGGCATTTCTACAAGGGCGGTCCAGAAAGTAACTGCCGTTTGTGCATATTGCCAGAAGTGGTGGGGGTAGCGCCATCATCTACATATTAGTGTCCGCAGTGATCAGTGCGCTTCTAGCTGTCAAAAGGAGAACATTGTACGGTAAGTATAATTTTAAAATAATGAATTTTATTATTGCAGATAACTAAAGAACAGCTGCCATCATCAGAACAAAGAGGGTATTACTAATTAGTGATGTATGTAAATGTACAAAAATTAAATTGGGTATACAAGGATCATTCCATAAGCCCCAGCAACAATGGGAAAACATTCAATTTTGCAACAACAGGGGAAATCTATGCTGCGCATTGCATCATGAAGACTGTGTATCTCAGTGCCAACAGAAAATAGAGATAGAGGACTGGAGATATTCAGTTGAAATGAAAGACATACAATGGAACTCTGTGTAACTTTATTGTGTATGAGTACAAACGGGGTCTCCGTCTAGTGGATATGTGAATGGCAACCACAAGGTACCCAAGCTGAGCAGAACATTACTTCCACTTACTGGTGTTTTGCTCCTCACTGTAACTTTTCTATCTGACCTTACCTTGGTCATCTCTTGTTCTCTTCCGACCCCGATGCTATTAGGGTTACCGAGGGCTGGGGAGTCTTTATTTTTCCAACCTCTCCATTTCTCTAATTTCTCTATAAAACCTTAACCCCTAACATGCTGACCTGTCATGGCATATAATACATCCTCTGATTGGTAATCAGAGGATATGGTCTGTGAATTTATTTTGATAATTCTCCCGGTCAGGTGAGTGAGACCCGTAAACCGACATTTGTGGTCCTCCAGACATTCTGGGGGTTGTGAGAGAGCGATGTGACCGCCAAAACATAAAAACATGGTGCTCTCTAAAAAGCAGTTACTATTACTGCTATTGCTCTTTTTCTCTGTCCTCTATGTGATCTGCAAGAGAAAATGGATCGAGACCACCTTCAAATATGCCCGGCCACTTCTAGTGCCCCATTCATCAGTGAAAAATATTGGAGAGCAAGAGGATTAATGACTTCATTGTCAGAAATCCAGCATTAGCTAACAACAACAACATTGTACAGTTGCACATTTGTTAAGATATAATCTCAAAACATGAGTGCCACAATAGAAAATCCCGCCAAGCCTACATGAATGTTGAGACAAAACAACAGTCAATGCAATGGGAACATACCGCTTCTCCAAGCAAGACAAAGAAAGCCCGCCAAATCTTGTCTGCGAGGAAAGTCGTGGCTACGGTTTTTTGGGATGTCAAGACATCTTACTTGTTGAATTTATGGAACGTGGCATGACTGTCAATTCTAAAGCCTACTGTGAAACGCTGAAAAGACTAAGGACAATCCAAAACAAGCGCAGTGGTCTCCTTACATCTGGTGTTGTGTTTCTGCACGAGTGCTCACATGCACACAGCTCGAAGAACAAATAAACTTTTAGCAGGTTCCTAATGGGATGTTTTTGACCATCCGCCCTATAGCCTGGACTTGGCTCCCAGTGATTTTCATCTGTTCCCATGCATGAAACAGTGGCTTGCACCTCAGCTTCTTCATGCCGTAACGGGTTGGCTACGTTCACAGGCGGCAGAGTTTTATGCAGAGGGTATTTCAAAGACTGTTAAAAGGTACGACAAGTGATTGAAGTTATTCGGGGAATATGTGGAAAAATATAAAAAATGTTATAGTTTAATAAGGAAAATTGAAGCTATTAACAGTGAAGCAACAAGATTCTAAAGTAAGAACAAATTAGAAACTAAAAACTTCACTTATCTTAGTAATGTTGTTATTCTTTTGCTAACCCTGGGGTTTCAAGCTATGTCCAGCTCATTCTCAAAGCCATATAAACAAACTCGTTGCCAAGCTACAATCTTTTATTTTTTCTGAAAAACAATTACTCTTATTCAATTTTTATTTACCAATCTCTGAAAACAAAAATTTATAAATACAATCTATAGAAAAAATAAAAGATTGTAGCTTGGCAACGAGTTTGTTTATATGGCTTTGAGAATGAGCTGGACATAGCTTGAAACCCCAGGGTTAGCAAAAGAATAACAACATTACTAAGATAAGTGAAGTTTTTAGTTTCTAATTTGTTCTTACTTTAGAATGTTATAGTTTTCAGATATAATTATACATTTTTTATATCTCAACTGGTTTAATTTTTATTTCCAAAGGAGGTTACTTTCTGGGCCACCCTCGTAGACTAACTTAATGTATTTGTTTGTGCTAGGCTACAGTGGATTAAAAAACAGCTAATTCATAAAATATAGCTATATAGCATCTAACATACATAATATACATGTTCCAATTTGAATTTAAACAACTGTATTATTATAGAAGTTTGGGAAATTCATTTTGGATTCCCTTACATCTAGCACCAGGTAGACTTGCATGAACTAGGACAGTGTGGGAGAGAGATGGAAATATGAAAAGAGTAGGGGTAATGAGCTTGCAAGGCTGTGGATATAAACGTATCTCATTGGCTGCAGATCAGAACTCTTCCCATTTGAAAAGCACAGTAGTTCTTCACTTAACCTGTTATATAGTTTTATACCTTGAAGGTCAATGGATTTAACATTTTTTTAAGTTTTTTGAGATGGATGTGTTTTATTGTTTTTGTGAAGTGAACACTATAGTCTCTATTTTAAAATCCCTTATATTATTATGCATAAATGGTACAATCAAGTTTTAAATTATTTGTAGAAGTATTTGAGTGGACCTATGGACACTTAGTTTCACTTAACTTATGTTTTATCCGGATGTGTTTTGAAGATGATTGTCTTCACTATCAATGGTCTCTTGGCTGGTATCCTGATAAAAAGTAAGTTAAGTGAAACTAAAAGTGTCCACAGGTCAATGCGAATACTTCTACAAATCATCCTAAAGTTTCACGGTTTTTATCACCTTGTATATGTTAAGTGGAAGTTTTAAATTGTTGGTCTAGGTGGTTCGATTGGTTAGGTGCTGATCTACTGATACCAAGATATTGGTATGCTTAAAAGTGACAACCACATGTCCTACTCCTGTGGGACAAAATTCTGGCACACAGCGGCAGCATTAACAAAGTATTTATTGACTATTTAGGTCTTAAATATACATGCTATGTATTTTGCTACATGGTTGAGGGGAACTATGATGATGGACGTGTGTGTACCACACGCACACATCCATCCCAACACACAGATAAGCTCTGGCTTATTATAGTACTACTGAATGCTACAGTTGGCACATCCTTAGTTGTGACTGATGTCTGCTGGCCACATGTTATTCTGCACTGAAAACTGAACCAGGGAGTAGGGTGAGGATTAATACATCACTTTAGTCTTGCTTCCAAGGCATGAAAGGCACAAACTAGAGGTTGTCAGAACTAACGTTGAGTAATTTTTATTTATTTATACCAACAAACTTACTGCTGGTGTTTTTAACACACAAGCCGTGTGTGGGCAATGTTTCAGGGGTAGAATCAGAACTGATGTGAGATTCCTTTTGTGGTCTACCAGGAAAAATACAAATTGGTTGGAGAATTCAATGTCATACTGGCAAGTTGTCACAGTAGCTCAGTGGTTGAAGCAGCTGTGCGTGAAGCGGAAGATCTGTGATTTGAATCCCAGCTATGGCATTGAATTTTTCAGTTCCGATTCTACCTATGAAACAATGAGTAAATAGGTGAGTCACTTTATATATGCATATACCTGGTATATCAGTTCACTTGTTTTGTATGCACTGTTTAGTTTGTGCAGCGTTGGTATTATGGTGATATTTATGAACACAAAATCCAGTGATAACTATTACATGTAAGGATGCATGTGTTTGTATGTACTTGTATCAGGGTTAGGTATTTTTATGTAACTATGTGAACTGAAAATAATATACGTCAAAAAGACAAACCAAAGCTTTCTGGAAAAATGAATAAAGGTATTTTTGGAAGCGGTATTCCAATTGCGTCAAATTACAGGTTCGTTTATTTACTATGCCGTAATTAAAATAGCTTCACATTCATTCAGTCTAGCTCTTGTAGTTTGTTATAGTCAAGTGAACAAGAACTCAAGAAACTTAACAACTTTCTAGTAATATCACACTATGCAGACAATTCTTACTGCTTATTTTATTTTAAACACTAACACAAGTATGTTGTTGTTAGCTAATCCTGGATTTCTGACAATGAAGTCATTAATCCTCTTGCTTTCCAATATTTTTCACTGATGGATGGGGCACTAGAAGTATTGAATATGATGATCAGTGTGTTTAAACATTTAAAATTGAAACTTCATTCTCTTTTTGTAATCTGTTACTGAATGCAGTCATTGTTAATTCCTGCATGGCAATTATTATTCCTGTTTATGCTAAGAATTTTGGTCACCGTGCAGACTGGTGTTAAAAGTGACAACACTGTTGAAACATCAACCACCAACTAGGAATGTAAACTTTAATGAGCACAGTCTTACAATATAATGCAATACAGTCTCATGCCTGTTTATATGGGTTGAAAATCTGTAACACCTTGAATCTAAACATAAAGCTGTAAAGAGGACTCTGCTAGCATACATTTTTACAGGCAAACCATAAAAACTGGCCAGTACGGAATAGCTATTCTTTTGGAGAGTGATGCTATGAATCCAAGTTTATATTGCTGCCCTAGATCAGCAGAAAGAGTGTGGGGTTTAAGGGCCGGCGACAACGAGGTCATTTGGGAGCAGAAAGATAATTACTGTACATTTAAAAAAATATATTTTATATTTTTATATTATCTTACTTTAGATAAATTTTATATTATTATCCAGAAAATGTAATTTAAGGTCAATTAGATTTTCTTGTTAAACTTGCTAGTTGTGATTTAATTTGTGAGTTCATTATTTCATACTGCTAATATTTGTAAATATTTACCACAGTCCATCATAGCTGCTGGAGACAATAAGTGACCCATCTCGATTGAAATTAACTGCACTCACTGGATCTGAATGGGCTGGTAATGATTTGAGACATTTCCCTGTCCTTACATCCCAGATTCGAACACTTTCATCGAACTGAAAATTTAAAAAGCCAATTATCTTACAAGAAATATACACATTGTACTTACTTCAGGGGAATAATTGTTTTTAACAGTGCATTTTTTACAATAATTTTATCTTCCTCATTGTAGTTTCTAGTAGTAGACAAGTCTAAACGAAGATCGAAATAACAACAAAGAAGATTTGCCTTATCCAAGTAAAGCTATGGCTTTTTATTAAAATGAAAATGTATTTTGAATAAAAATTATAAATTTCAGACTCAAACCGAGGTTATTCCAGAATTCAAACATCTGAATGAATATGTGAGTAATAAAGGTAGGAAAATGTTTTTAATTTCTTCCATGAACGGATGTTTTTGTGCCACACATCTTTTAGTTACAGTATTAATACTTGTTAATGTGCACTATGTTAACACTAAAATTAACAAAACTCTTGTTTCACTAATTTTAACCTTAAGAATGTGCAAAATACTTGCATTAATTTAATATCACTCTTGTGTTGAAACACCTTAAATGCTTAAGTTATAAAATGACTACTATTAATGAACCTTCAGATGATGCCTTTGCAACTTCCTAATGGATAAACACCTGCAAACTTCAAGAGTTTGAAAAGGAATACATTTGGCAGACTTATAAGGTCTTAAAACTCCTGTGCCATGGTGCACTGGGATTTAAACATATTGAGACAGAATATATGATTAGAACCCGAAAGGAAAGCATTTATGTAAATATTTGTTGCAAATATAGGTTATTTTTCATGTTGGTAAGGATTAGTTGAGTAATGAAAATGTATTGCTATTTTCTCAATTATTACAAAAAAAAGAGTTGTTTAAAAATGTCATAAATGTTGAGTTACATGTTTAAATTTAATATGTATAAATATAAGAACCATACATATTTAATGTTAAAAGTGTAGGGAGGATAGATAAAGATCGCTTCCCTAACATTATAGGTTAGCGTAGGAGGGTTTCAAAGTGTACTCACGGAAAAATGAGCGCATACACACATGAATACAAAAGCATTATGTAAAGAGGCCAAATTTTTGTTATTAGCGTCCTAGGCTCAGGAGAGTGAATACACGTTTTTGTAACGCGCGTAGATGTGGGTCTAAAATATCTAATAACGTGAAGGGTCAAGAAAGTATATACAGGTGCAACAAAAGTTAATTTAATTGTAACGAGTGTAATATTGTACGAAAAAAGTGTAAATAAAAGTGATATAGTGAAGTTACATCCTGTGTTGGTTCATTTCACCCTGTACCACGATCTGGGATAGAAAAAAGAATCTCATAGCTCAACTCAAAGTGAAATTATTAAAAACTCAGCACCAATATGACTCTGCTTCCTGGCATGGAATGTGCCCAGGTTCAATCCCTGCCACGAGGGTGCAGAATTTAAATTTAGGGTATAGGATCCTGGTACTGAAAGCCAATATTCTGGCTGGGGTGAGTGATGCAGGCTATATTACCTCCCAATATCAGTTGGATGTTCCTATACCTTTTGTGTGTTTAAATGGGCAAGAGGCTTGGTTTACCTCGGCATCACTTGGATTGTAGTGCCAAGGATTATTATATGCTTCTAAAGCTGTGCTGGTCAGCAAGATTATGAAGCACAAGAGAGATTGGAAAACCATGAAGGCTTGTTTTGATAGTTTCATTATCGTACAACAAGTTTCTTGTCTGTAACGGTACGGATTCTGGCATGTCAGCCGATGGCTTATTGTGCGTAAGACTCTGGGAGGAAGGATTATAAGAAAGTACCCTACAGGTGGCCAGAACTCATCACAGGCAGAACTACTACGGTAGGTTCCTAACAGTGCAGGCAGTTCTTCAGTTAGAGTTCCAGGTCGCCATAGAAAGCGAGCCACCAGCCAGGTCCAGCGGATCAATCAGCCTCCCTGCAGGCAACCACAGCACCTCCCCTCAGCCAAACACAGTATTTCCGGAACACAAGCTCCACTGCAGCGCATCCTACCAGCGATCCTGCTGACTCTTACAACCTTAATAGATCGGATAGAGAGAAAATGCTATGAAAGGGAGAGATGCAGGGGATGTAAGGCAAATAACATTCACCTAAGTGACCTAGGAAACCCCCCGAAAAACCCAAGGTCAGGAAGGCCAGCTGTGGGAATCGGACCCGCGACCTCTCCAATTAGGGGGACAGACATTACTGCCTGAGCCATCCTGCTCTGTTTAAGGGTACTAAGGTTAATGTACTTTTCCAACTTTTGAAATGCTCAGATCTCTTAGATCCTTTTCTTTCAGCAACATTATGAAATTTCCAGTTACTCTACCTCCAAAATTACATAGATTCAATTATTTTCATTAAAAAGTATTTAATTCAATACAATTGCATGTAATGTCTAACAAGTATAGAAATTTTCCGGCGTTGAAGCTATAATAAATTGTATATGTAAAAGTTAATTTAACCATATCATTTTAAAACCAATATCTAGACATTTATGCGAGAGAGAATTGGAGATTCTTAACCTCTAAACCTTAACCTTATGGCAATAATCTTTCAGAACTAGAGATTCTAACCTTTAAACCGTATGGTAAAAATCTTTAAAGAACCTATGATCAGCTTTGAAATAAAAGTCCACACATGCAACTAACTCTACATGAAAAAGAACCCATATAATACAGTATTTGGCTGAAAAACATTTCATACATAAAATAAATCTATATTTTATAAAAACAATAAAATGTTTATGTATAACTGTTGTTGTAGTGTTTAACGCCCGCTTTTACTACTACGGCACCGCAGGCGGTGACACTGATGATACATGAAGATGGAGCACCGGTGGAATGAGATGGCGGGGGAAACCGGAGTACCCGGAGAAAACCCGCCCTGACGCCGCTTCGTCCACCACGAATACCACATGCGGGTCCCTGGGATCGAACCCGGGCCGCCTAGGTTATGTATAACTGAAGCAGCTTTGTGGTATGCACATCTGAAGTAACAAATGTCCTAAAAGCACAGACTTAAAGTTTGCAATGTTGACAAAAGAACTTCTGAATCACTTGAAACACGTTTTTCTGGAATTTGACATAGAAATGCTGTTTAGATATTTTGATTCTTCTCATAATGTTTTAGATTATTCTCAAAATATTTTAACAAAATATTAGTACAATAAAGAGCAAAACCACTTACTGATCCTGAGACAATCAGGTTTGATTGTGGATTGAAGTTACAGCAGAACACATAGTTGCCATGCCCTTTGAGTGTCTTCAGGCATTTACCCTGGAAATGAGAAAGGAATGATTTGCAATAAATATATAAACAGTACCTTCTGGTAGTTGATGAAGACTCTTTTATTTCATTGTTATGGTTGAATTAACATAACCTGGCAATTCTGACAGCTTGCTCATCATGCATTCTGAGCATGTCATATTGGCGCATGGCTCTGTTGTCAACAACCAGGTTTAACCTTTAAATAGCCTTCATGGTCACACAATCGCTGTTCAAATCCCCTCCATATGCTATGCCTGTACGTTGCCACATCTTAGTCTCCTCTTGTACTTGGCTGGGGAAAGACTAATAACTGACTAATGGATTGGCAACGCTGCATATTCTGCACGAGGCACAATGTTTGTTTGTAGTGTTTAACGCCCGCTTTTACTACTATGGCACCGCAGGTGGTGACACTGATGATACATGGAATGAAGATGGAGCACCGGTGGAATGAGATGGCGGGGGAAACCGGAGTACCCGGAGAAAACCCAGCCTGATGCCGCTTCGTCCACCACGAATACCACATGCGGGTACCTGGGATCGAATCTAGGCCACCGAGGTGGTAGGCGAGTGCGCTAACCGCTCGGCCACGCCGCCGCCACGAGGCACAATGGGAACGCACTTGTCAAGAATTGCAAGTTACATTAATTCAACTCTAATGGCTCCCCTTCTTGTAAAATGCACTAAATGCAGTCTCCATTACTGCATCTTGAACATACTGTTGTGTGTGGGGAGAGGCTTAGGATATAGTAGCCATGAGGTAAGACAGTCCACATGGACTGTTGAACCAAGATTAAAACCATATTAAGCAAGGATTATGATGAACTTAATGTAACTGACTTAACAGGATGAAAGGTGAAAATAAATAGCACCATTTTGCGCTGATTTAATTAGAGTTTGCCAAAGTCACACTTCTCCTTCCCATTACGTTCAAGTTGGATGTAATGTGACTAATTTGAACCAATCAACATGAACCAGTGGCTTGAGTAATGAAAACTATCATTCAGAATCATTCCATCAGTACAACCTAATTAGATCTTTAATTTAGTGTCATTTCATTTTTCATGCTACATCCTATGACATTAAGTTCATAAAAATCCCGCCATGAATGCATCTAAGGTGCAGTAGCCTATTTCTTAACCTCATTTCTCTCGTATTCTCTTTTGCCATTTTTTGAGGGATAAATTATAGCAAATTATGAAACATCCAGAGATAGTGTCATTAGTAGGGGGGTATTGACAAGATCTTACTGTATTAGTGACACACTGATGCAGTGACTGGTATTTTTATTCAGCGACCTATGCTTTCAAGAACTTATTGGGAAGATTGTATGAGTAATATTGTGCGATGAAATTATATTGGAACTTGGCAACATTCATTTAAAATAGATGTGATTTTCAGGAACTGCATTTGGTCTTGTAAAATTGTAGGAAACACGCCACAAGAGCTAAGTCTATGGGACTAAACAAACATCTTCATTAGTAGGGTATAGGTGGTGAAGCAAGACAAGAGCAATTCCCCTAGATGTGCAGTGGCAACTCTTCACCTGAAACACTGATGGTGGGGGAAGTTGTGTGTGTGTGTGTGTGTGTGTGTGTGTGTGTGTGTGTGTGTGCGTGTGCGTGTATGTATGTGGAGAAGTCATAACATTTCAGTGCATGAAGGAGTGAAGTTCACTAGCATAACTTCAGTACATATTGCTAATGACATTATACAAGGTGTTTCGAAACGACAGTGAATGAATATATAGAAGTAGTTGCTCAACTTCTATGTGACACGTATAGATAGTTTTTACCGCCAATAGCATAAAAAACGCTGCAGAATAAGTGTGGATTAGGCAGTGACAGGAACAACGCAGCGTGCCTAACACTATGGGAGCTAGCGCAGGTAGGTGACACATTGTGAGGTTCGCACACCGGTGGTTCCTGCACTGCCTAATCACAAAATAATGTAATATTTAATGCTGCATAAAATTATACCTAAAAGAATTTCGAAGCTGCAACATTGAAATTAGGACTAGTTAAGTTATAAACTACGAAATGGCTATATTTGTTCTGTATCATTTTGAAACAACCTGTATATGTATAAAAATTAGCATTATAACAAACTAAGTGATTTGGCTATAACTATGGCTATGTGCCAACAATTACGCTCATGTGAACTATAATTGTTTTAGCTGTGCCCTGTTAAGGTAATGTTTACTCATTCGTGGCAAGCACACCCGCTTTTCCCTACTCTCAGCCATTGAGGAGAGGGAGGGAAGGAAAGCCACTTCCCCTATGCACAAGAGTTGTTCATGTGTCACCTCACGTCCTATACAGTAGAATCCTGATAACTTGACTGTTGATACCTCAACATCCTGCATAATTAGCCTGTATTATTTTTTATCATTAAACTTGACTGAAACAATTTTCATGATCTACATGTGATATAAATAGTATAGGTAAATTTAAGTTATGGTAGCTGCAAAATTTAAAGGCAGTTGATAGTCAATTATTACTATTTTTTTCTGCTGTACAAATAAATTTTGTGGGCACCAATGATATTTATATCACAATGAGTTTAACTACACATTACTTCAAGGCATGGCAAGCCTGCGATTGGATTTTGTGTTGAGTGAGCCTCATTAAATTTTGCAACAGCTATAGTATACGTATACAACCTACAGCAATCTTCCTCACAATGACAAAAGGACTGATCGCCTACTGACCTTCGATATCTATTCAGAACATATGCGGCTGGTAGACCATTGTCACATTACTAACTTGCCGTTATTAATGTTGATATATGGTGTTTTCCAGTGCCTTGCATCTGGCAATGAAGCCATTAGCATTTAATGTTGATATATAGCAACTACAAACTTTGATGGAGAAATTGAAGCAATTCGAATGGCCCTACAAAATCTTTTGTACAGAATTTCACATTTTCATCAAGCAGTTATTCTCTCAGATTCCAGGGCAGCAATTATAGCAATTACTTCCAAGTTGTCACCAAAAAACCAAACAATTATAGAATGTTGGAAAGTCCTTAGCCATCTAACCGCACTTCAAAAACACCTAGTCTTCCAATGGATACCAGCTCTCTGTGGACTGAGTGGTAACGAGAAAGCTGATTTTCTTGCAAAAAAGGGTACCAGCAATGTACAGAAATCTATAGTTAATCCAACATTTTATGCAACTAAAAGATTAGTCAACTCTGAATTCAAAAACATTATTGCAAAATATTACTATGAAAAATCAAAAAATAAAAGATGGGAACTACCAAACATTCACATGGTAATTCCTGAGTATCCTCGAAAAACAGCAGTTGTAACCTTCAGGTTGATTACAGGACATGATTGTCTGGCAAAACATTTAAACAGAATTGGGATATATTCTTCACCACTCTGTTCTCTATGTGATCTGCAAGAGGAAATGGACCGAGACCACCTTCAAATATGCCCGGCCACTTCTAGTGCTCCATCCATCAGTGAAAAATATTGGAGAGCAAGAGGATTAATGACTTCATTGTCAGAAATCCAGCATTAGCTAACAACAACATAGCACAAACACTTGCTAGGAAGGCTTGAAGGTTTATTGCTTTATCCACTCCAAAGGTAATTTTTGGATGTGACGAATTGCACGGTGGTTTATGATTGAGTTCACTTTTGTATTTATAAGACATAGGGGTGTTAGGATATCTGACTTTTGTGTAGTATATATACATCGCAGACTGTATATGATTAAGTATAGTGCCCACTTGCATTATCGGTACGTGGGCGGCCGAGCTTTGCTCAGCATTCCTCCCCACCTTTTTTTGTGAAATCATGTTCTTTGGGAGAAGATGCCTATTTAGATAAACTTGAACAGCAAAACGTTAACTACATAACACCTTTTATCGCAATTGTTAAGAGTCATTTCCAAGATACAAGATATATAGAGATACATATAGATATTTCATAAGCACCATCATTTCAGCCATAAAATGTCTACTGCTGATCACAGGCCTCCCCCATAGATATCCACCTAGTTTGAGGTTTTCATCGAGCATTTGTACCATTATGGACTTCAGTTCTTGGGTGTGACTATCTTCCATGGGGTAAACACGTTGACCAAGGTCCTTCATCTTTTCATTGAGTTCTTCCATGACTTACTTAATCCCAACAAGTCGCTCGTTAGTATTCTCTGATAGCTCTATCATCATATTGGACATTCCTATCTTCATCTTTTCCGATCCGGAGTTTACATTTTTCAATTTGACTTCCATTTTTGTTTCTAGTTTGTTCATTTCCGTTTCCATATTTTTCATTCTGTAGCTTACACTTTTCAGTTCAGCTTTTATATTTGTTTCCTCTGCCGCATTCTGGAATTCATTTCATTGCCCATTCAACTTGACTAACATTTGTTTTATATCATGGTTTTCATCACACTCCTGACACCAATTGTGACAACTTTACTTTTTAACTACTTCTTTATTTTTTAATAAAACATCGGAACGACACTAAGCAACAGCATTGTTGAGCAACAAATACTACAAGAAGAAAAGCTAGTTGATAAAGCCGTGTGAATGTAATACACATTTCTGTTTCAATCATATAGAAAATTGTATGAATTGTTTGTCGAAGAGGGAGTAGTGAAAGAAATGTGGTTGTGTTTAGTAAAAGAAGAATGAGTAGAAAACGTTGCACTTACATTTCAAATGTATGGAAAAACGCTCTTGACGAGACTAATAACCTGTTGAAATTGGCTCATTAGCAGAGAAATTATCGCCAAAATAAGGTTTAGAGTTATTGTAACTGTAACGTGTAGACTAATATAGCTAGGTCAACTTTCTTACTGTATTCCGATAGCCCAGGAAAAGGACTTTAAAATGCTACTTTGTTGGTTGAAATTGGTCCGTTAGAGAAGAAAAGCCAAAATAAGATTAAATTGCTCTGTAGAAGCGGGAATAAAAATGTTATTTTTAATGTAAAATCGCATTTTTTCAGAAATGACACCTATATAGATAACTTAAAACGCAAAACTTTATCTGAATACAAAATTTGATTGAAATCGTTAGAGTCGTTTCCAAGATGTGCAGAATATATATACAAGAATTGCTCATTTAAATATATTAGAAAGATTAGATAGACATGTCTTATTTCAAGGAAGAGAACAGATGTTACTTGCAACATCAACTTGCATGTCACTTGTGCAAATCAGCAAAGTCATTCATCATGTCTAAAAAATACCTGTGTACGTGGTAAGCTAAACTTTCAGTTACATTTGAGAGGTAGAACTGGAACTTAAAAATCCAATGCCACAGCTGGGATTTGAACCACAGACAATCTGCTTACTAGGCAGGTGCTCTAACCATTAAGCTACTGTGATAACCTGCCAGAATGACACTGAATTCTCAAACCAGTTCATATTTCTCCCGGTAAACCACAAAGGCAGTCTCACATCAGAGACAATTACCCCAATGGTGACTTACTATTGCAAGTATTTTATCTCCCAGGATTAAATAACCTTCAGATGATAATTATTATTTATTTATGCCAACAAACTTACCGTTGGTATTTTTAAACACACAAGATGTGTGTGGGCTATCTTTGAGAGGTAGAATCAAGACTGAAAAATTCAATGCCATAGCCGGTATTTGAACCTTGGATCTTCCACTTCACACATGGAACTTGCCACTATGCAGTTGGCCATGTGTTTAAAAAGCACCAGCAGTAAGTTGGTTGGCATAATAAAATAATTTCAGTTACATATTTCTGGTTATAGTGTGCTTCCAAGATTTCAGGATACTATTAGTGCTCTGTTGAGTTGTTTGCTTCTTCCTCTTCTATACAAGTACTGCGCCAGTTGGCCTGTTATGATCTCAAGGAAGAGTTTTCCATCCAACGCTTTTTTGGATATCCCAGTGAACTTTTGCCTTGAGGCTGGTAATAAAGCATAGCTCTTGGAATTCTGTGAGATGGCATTTGTTTAAGATGGGCCCACCACTTCTTCTGGTAATTTTATATATGATATAAAATAGGCTCTATATCCAGGTTTTCCATGACATCCTCATTTCTTTTATAGTCATTATTGTTGAGGTTGTGGACACATCAAATTATAAAATTTCAGAAATAGCTATAATGCCACCAGCGAATGCAACAAATTCTGACTTGTCAGATGAAGCTTCTGGGGAAGAAGATACCATGGACCCATAATTTACCGGGCAGTCAGTTGAGGGCTGAAGCAGAATTTTTTCAGCATTGCATTCCTACCATACTGGATCCAGAAGGATATGAAGAGAATGACGAAGAAGAGATAATGGAAAATTAAATTCAAGATGATAAAAGAAGGAATAACAGTGGTGCAACTAATGATCATGGAGAGGGAAGCAAAGCAATTACAAATTGCAGTGAGAAACTACATGTTTGGAAATATGGTAAGCTTTGTGTTTTGCCTGCTTTGTGCCCTAAATTATCCCTTGCTAAACAGAATCAGACTCTGTTAGAATCATTTTCAAGTTTTTTTTTGATAATGATGTGCAGCAACTTCAAATGGAGAAGAGTAACATGCTGCAAGGAAGAACAAGATGCCATTTTTGTCATAAAAAAGTGTTTACTAAATATCAGAAGTGTAATATTGCACTTCATGTAGCATGTTCTGCTAGCTATCATACAAAAGAATTGTTATATTTGAAATGTGGATAAGATATATGCCTATGTTCCTACCGTCCTCTTAAAAGGATACCTGTTTTTGACAAAAATGTGCAAAATTGTATTAAATTATTTTTCACAACTGCATTTGCATCCATTCTATGCAAAGGGTTTAACATATTTTTTTTAAAAAAGATTTCAGGCATAGCTGGGTTAATGTGTAATACATATAAGAATATGTTATGCTTTTTGTTTCCTATACTGTGCTAGAACATGTAATTATGTACTTTGCATTATTATGTTGTGAATAACAGACCCCTTATTCTGTAAAACTGGACACTCTCAGTCCACATTAGATTGAGTTATCAGGACTGCACTGTACCACTGTTAGTTTTAGATTGATCCAGAAACTAAAATGATGGCCTTATAAATAAATGTTTGAGAAACTATGGTTGGTGAGACTTAATCTGGCACTCAACAGCTAGCAGATTAACTCACCTTCAAACTAGGCTATACTCTGTTCATCAAGAGATTAAAGGAGATATAAACAAAGCACCGGTTTGTATCACTCCGCAGCCACATGCTTTCACAATGACGCAACACGGTTACCTACCGCTACGCGTAGGTATAATATGCATTTTACACTACTAAAGGATATATTTACGTGATCCAAATAACATCTAGCACATGGAAATTAACTGCTACTTACGTCATCTCTGTCCACAATAACACTTTTTCATTTCCTGCTCACAATCTCAAAACCAATCTCTAGAAGCAGCTTGTGGAGGGAAGTTCGTTTTAAATCTGGAAGATCGGGATCAGAGTTAACTACCAACAGCACTTTGTTTAACATAGTGGTTCATTGTTAACAAAGAACTGGTGAACTTTTCGACGGATTGCAGATCTCACACTCACAAATTCGTCGCAAACTACATCCACCATTTATCTAGCACGTGGTCGTTTTTACCGGTATCTTCACCAACTGACGATTTTTCTTTGGGTGTACTGTAAATACTTGCAACTGACACACCAGTAAACTCGCATGTTAATTTCATCACGTCTTTGATAGCAAGTTCAGGATATTTCTCGTAGAACTTGTTAAATATGTTCAATATTGTTGTCTTTTCAGCACTTTGCAACGATTTGCCGCACTTATGTTTTACAACACTCACTTGTTCCGCCATGTTACTTTCATACTGAATAATGCGCGCGCAGAATGAATTAGGCTGGTTACAAATTCACTTAACTGCGTATTCTTACAGTTTAACTATGCTTAGTACACTTAGTTCATGCTTTAGCAAACATTAAATGACATTTCAGACCTCAGTAACATTATTTCTTCAAGGGACTATTTACACGACGAAAGCGTCAAGAGGGCGCGCTGTGGTCAAAATGCACGTGGCTTTGTTTACGTCTCCTCTAATCTCTAGATGAACAGAGTATAGACCTATCTCATCCGATTGACTAATCATTGCGTGATATGTTTGTAACACGACTGGACGAGATAGGACTAGCCTCATTCACAGGTATGTGAATCACATATATTCTTTTTTATTTGTTGTGCATATAACAACATGCTCAATTACATAGTAATATTACATGTTTTAGTTTTCTTTTAGCTTTCAGTTTCTATTGTATCAGATGAGTTTTCAGAATGCATAATGCTGCTACTATGGCAGTGAGGACCAGAATCTATGTGTAGTTAATCGTATTTCCTAAAAGATAACTATTGCATAATTACAAGGTTTCATGGAAGTTAAATTTACATTTTATAATTTATTATTTTGTTAATCATTGTGCTAGAATCACGTAGCTGTCAAATTCCACGTTAGCTCTCACCGACTGTACACACTGCATTATGCTCAGAGTTCACTGTGAGGATGAAGTGCTTTATTACAGAGCACTTACTGTAAACACGTAATAAAGAAAATAAAAACAATTTTTTAAATTCAGGAAATCTTGAAACACATTTCTGGTAAAATCTCAAATAAAATTTTTGGGTGGAATATAACATTTCCTTTACTTATCTGCTGTAAGTACAGTTAGAGAAAGTAGAAACTTACATTTAAAGTCACTAAGACTAAATTGGTTTTGTCTCTTCATAATATAACGTAAATGCAATAAATAAGGAAATAATGAAGCTATTAACAGTGAAGCAACAAGAATCTAAATTAAAAACAAATTAGAAACTAAGCTTCACTTATCTTAGTAATATTCCAAGTTGTTTGGTTAATTATTTTGTTGTTTAACGACACTGTCAATTGCCAGGATCACATCAGCGTTGCCGGTGTGCCGGAATTTTGTCCCGCAGGAATTCTTTTACATGCCAGTAAATCTACTGACATGGAGCTATCGTTTTTAAGCACACTTAAAAACCATCGGCCTGGGCCGATTTGAACCCGCAACCTTGGGAACAGTAAGCCAGCATCTAACCAACTGAGCCACCCAGACCGACAAGTTGTTTGGTGCTAACACGTTTCAAGTTGACTCTAGTTTCTAATTTGTTCTTAATTTAAATGCAATAAATTTAATTTTTTGAGTGCACAAATTGTTTATATATACACGAAAAGAATCTCCAACAATTTATATAAGTAACATTGACAAAAACTTACCGAGCTTAGTTCCCATATTTTCAATGTTTTGTCATCAGAAGCACTGACAAGTAACCTGCTGTCACTTGACCATGCAACATCTGATATACCGAGTTTGTGGCCTGATATTGTTTTTTCAAATTTTCCATCATACGCTCCCCATATTTTTATCAGCTTGTCTGCCGCTGAAATACAAAATAGAATTATGAGAACATTACAAGTTTAACTAACACAGCAAGTGCATAAATTATGCAATTATGATACACTGTATATTACTAATTAACAGGGTTAGGATTCTTTCTTTTAACTTTCTCTTTAGACAGTTTATATCCTTCAACACACTACCTGAAGCCTTCAATTATTTCAACAAATCTTAGGGCTGGCTGCAAGCATGAAAACACTTGGACCAAAAGTAAGAATGTGTGGTTAATTTGTTAGGAATTTCTTTTGTTTCATTTCTGATAAAGTATTCTTAATTTAACATTATACAGATTTTTAGTTCCATAACAGTTCAGACCTTTTCTTACTTCCAATGAGTTCTCATGAGTTGGTAATATTGTCCCAATATACCTACCACCTCTCACTACTTTAATTTCTGCGATGGAAAAGAAACCAAGAATGCATCCATAAAAATTACATTCTGCAGCCATGCCGTGGCCGAGCGGTTAGCGCACTCGCCTACCACCTAGGTGGCCCGGGTTCGATCCCAGGGACCTGCATGTGGTATTCGTGGTGGACGAAGCGGCACCAGGGCGGGTTTTCTCCGGGTGCTCTGGTTTCCCCCGCCATCTCATTCCACCGGTGCTCCAGCTTCATTCCATGTGTCATCAGTGTCACCGCCTGCGGTGCCGTAGTAGTAAAAGCAGACGTTAAACACTACAACAACAACATTCTGCAGCCATGCATGCTGCCACTACTGCAGTAAAGGGATTAAATTAATATACAGGGCGGAACCAGCGATTCTACAGGAGTGTAACAATTATGTCCAATACAATTATTGTTAATAAAGAACCATTCCGGAAGATATATAAAAAAATTTTTATTTACTGCAGTAAGTGTTTGCATTGTGGTGTCAGCATCAGTTTTGTTTTCCCTCTCTTTTCTTTTCAACTATGAACAGCATAACGTGACTGCATTTGCATACATCCAGACTCACTCTTACTCCCATTTCCTTAGACTGCTGAGAGTTAACACATTACTTTATGAAGAAAGCATAAAAACTTAAGACGATTATGCAATAAAATACAGCAGAGAAGGGCTATAAAATTTATAAAACGAGGTAAATCTTCTGGGCCTAAAAAAGGGGAGGAGACTGAATGGGAGCCTCTAAAAGTCTGGCGTAAGAGGCAGAGGTTATGCGCATTATTTCAAGCATATCGTGGTTCAAATGCATGGGTGGGTATTAGTGAAAGATTGGACAACCCTACTACATATTACGGAAGAAAGGATCATTTGTATAAAATTAGAGGTAGAAGGCACAGAACCGACGTAGGAAAGTTCTCCTTTGTTAATAGAACCATTGAGGAATGGAATGAATTACCTGTAGCAGTCTTTCAGGGCTGTCCTTTATCTGTGAAGAAATTTTCGAAAAATATCGTAAATCAAGTAAATGCTGTGTAATTTACTATAAAGTTTACGCACATGTATTTTTGACATTTATTGAACTGATGGTGAATACTAATGCTAAATTTAAATTGGTTATACTGACAGGATAATTAATTAATGAGTGTTAATTAGTATTTAGAGCATTTCATCTATATTTTTATTATTGTTCTTTATTGTATTATGATTGTATTACTATTGTTTGTGCACTTTGTTTGTAACCTTAATTTGTACATTTAACTCTGCCACCGAGTAATACCCATTTGCAGAAAATATATACATACATTGCTTGGAATTAAATATCTGCAGCACTTGTCGGATTTTACATGCACATTATTCAGAGTAACAATCTTTTTCTACTACATGTCATTCTCGATTAAAAGAGAAGGCTTTCTTCTCAAGCACGGTCTTTTATAGCTGCACTGTGTTCATATTCAAGAATAAGGATTTTGTAAATTCTTTTCTATCTTTTAGTGATTTATACAATGAAATTACAAGTGTTTTATAGTCCAATATCTGTTAAAACAAATTGGGCTTTCCAATGTTGAAAAGGTTGGTTGATTTCTGAGATTACCCTACACACATACAAATTTTCTCTCTTTATAATATACAGATTTTAAAATAATAATTAAAATATACAAATAAATGATTACACTTACAAGAACTTGCAAGCCACTCTCCATTAGGACTGAATTTTACAGATGAAACTGCTTTGGTGTGTCCAGCTAATGTGAACTTCAGAGTATAATTTGGTTTCTAAAATGAAAAACAAATTAATTAACATCCTTCATATGTTTACAAAAATGGTATAATTTTCTAACAAACTATTTTGGTAGTTATGGATCGTGATGTCATATTATACTGCATCTTATGTGGAGTTTCAAATACACTAGGTGATGGAAATGAAAAATTTGAACTAGCCAAACAAACAGGTATTGTTTTAAAACATAATGGGTAGAGCCCACAACATTTTGTAGCAGTGATAAAAACAGAAAATTAAAAAGAAAAGGATTTCCGACAAATATAACGGTATCAATAACTAAAGCTGCAGTTTTTTATCACAAATTTTCACAACAGATGTGTTTAAGCACAAAAGAACTCATTTGTGTGAAAAATAGTTAAGTTCATCACAATTGTTTTTATTTAATTTACTTATAAACAGGGTTAGTTCAAAGTACCGCACCACCTGAGTAACTTTTGAAGCATGTGGGTGATTCACATAAAACACGATGTACAGAGATAGTCATGTACAGGGAAATCAAAACTTATGCCAACGTTGTTTTGCTACAGTTTTATCATTGAGTTTTGCAACTGAGAAGACTAAAAGAATTGTGGATGATAACTGGGAAAAATGTTGGATTATTGGAATGAGGAGTTGAGGGGTTGATGATATCCATAGGGTATATAGTGACAATGATAATGATCTATTGACAGGCCATTGCTTTGAAATGTTGGGACATTATGCCTTTGTCGCTTGAGTAAATCACTTTTTTAGAAATTATTCCAAGTGTACAGACTAATTGCACCTCAAAAAATTATATTACAATGCAGTTCCTAGAGCTACAGAAATTATTTAATAAGAAAAGTGTAGCAACTAATTTAGTCTTCTTTCTTTCTTTTTTTTTCCTTTTCCTGTTATGGAAATTACAGAATATAGAGAACATAATTCGAGTGCAACTATAGAACTACAATTAGCGTACTCTTGGTTAGTAACTGAAATTTGCTGGCCACGTGCTATTCTGCTCTGAAATGTGAAGCATGGAGGAGAGTGGGGGTAAATACGTCACTCTTATTGCAACCAATGATGCCTACAATTAGAGGCAAGCTGTTTTCAAGCCATTGGTTAAACAAGGCACAAACTTGCGGTTACCAAAAGTAACATTGAATGTGTTTTTCCATTTAGCATCGCAACTAAATTCCTTTCCAGAAATCTCTATCTGATGCTAATTGTATACTGTATTGCACATCAATTTGCTTGTTTCATGTGCACTATTTGGTTCATGAAATGATTGTAATTAAGTGGCTTTTACAACCGCAAAACTCCGTGACAATTAAGAGGTGGAATCAGGACTGAAAAATTCAATGACATAGCCAGGATTTGAACCACGGATCTTCCGTTTATCGAGCGGCTGTTTTAACCACTAAGCTTCCATGGCCAACTTGCCAGTGCAACATTAAATTCCCCAGCTGATTAAATAATAATCAGTGATAATTATTACATGAAAGGGCGTGTACAACAACCCCCTTCAAAATAATGTTCAAGTTAATATTTTTTCATGTATGATTCACTAAGAAAATCTAATCCAAAAAATTTTCTATGTAATGCATATTCATTGAAATCTCTAGACTTTACACACTACAGTCTGATTTTTAAAAGAAGATACATGACAGATGTCAACCAAGGGGGGTAAAGGGTAAGATGGGAAGGCTGTTGCTATGGAAACATACACAAAGATTGCCACATTAGACACACTGATAAATAAATTTACTCCTCAGGTCAGTTATCGCTAATTGTGTGCGGGGAACCGAGATTGCTTGGAGATTCAATTGCATTGTATGTTGTTAGCCTACTTTGTTAAAACTTTTATATTAAAAGACGCAGTTATGGAAGTAAGAGTTGTTGGATGTGGAAGGGAACATAGAGGTACAGCTTGATTATTTCGACCTGAACCTGCTTGGCTGTATGCGCAGTAGTCGGACAAGTCTACTATCTTCTGGGAGGGGTTTTGGGTCGCTAGTAGCTGGGCAGCGAGTGTGTGAACATTGCAGGTAACAAAAGCAGGTAAGGAGAATATTGCCAGCCTTTCTCCCCCACTCTAGGCTATTTTCTCCTCCTCAGCGTTTCTGCAGGGTCAGGTCTAAATAATCAAGCTGTAGAGGTAGACGGATTCATGGTCAATGTGCATATGTGCATGAAGATGTGACAGTGCTATGAGACAATAGGAATTGCTGCTGCTAATAAAGCAAAACAAACCCTACCCAAAATAGATTATCGACAAACTGGCAAAACAACATGGTCACTGTCTCATCAGACCCTTATCATTGTCACTTCAATCCTATTGAGGTAATCTGGGCAGAAGTAAAGGGCCACGTCGCAAGGCACAATAAGACATTCATCATGGCTGAAGTGGAACAGCTCACACGGGAAACAGTAAAAGTAACTTGTGAAAATTGGAAGAACTGCATAACGCATGAGGAAAGAGTACTGGAAAGGCTTGACAACTGGACGGCATTATTGACGATTGTGTGTTTTGATTGATTGTCCACCTTGGCAATAGTTCCAGCAGCAATTTCAGTGAAGAGGAACAGCATGATGGCGATGACAGCGATGAGGTCAATATGCAAGGAATACACCCTCTATAAGTAATTATGTAATCAGGTATACCTACTCACAAATATATTTATTATGTGTTTTAGTTTTTTCAATGTATAGCATGAGGGAGAGAAGGGGGGAGGGATGTAGAAGTAGAGGGAGAGAGATTCAACTGCAAAATAGACACTGAAAATCACGCCTGTGAAGACACAAAGACACAGGAATTCCATTTACTTTATTAAGAACAAACTAACTTTGTTTTGGTAGTGGGCTAAAATAAATTATATTTGCATGTTTTCGCTGCTGTGAGATAAACCCCGGTTTGTTTATATGTTTTGGGTATTGAGGGTTATCTATCTGCTTCTTAACAATACTGTAGCTCTCCATGTGGATAAGCTGACATCAGTCATGTATCTTCTTTTAGAAATCAGACTGTAAATGTTTTTAAAACTTTATCGTCGACCAAGCCACTGCCCTAATATGTACAAACATGTACTTTACTTCTTAATTTCATTGTTGAAAAGTCTTCCAATAAACCACAAGAAGAAACTAGTGTTGCATGATCTATGAGAAGCGTTGTGAATGCCAAATGTAGGCTTTGACAGCTGAACTAAGCACTCCTGGTACATTTGACATGGGCACACTGTGTGTAGCCACCCTTCAACTTGTTGCAACCAGAGGCTTGCCAGACAGCAGTGACATCATACGCAACCATAGAAGGAACAAATAAAAATGAACCCCGTCCACCAAAGCAGCCTGGCTTTGATCCCAGACAACTGCATGTGGGATTCGTGGTGGACGAAGCAGTGCTGGGGCAGGTTTCTTGTGGGTTACCCCGGCATCTCATTCCACTGGTGCTCCATCTTCAGTCCATGTATCATCAGTGTCACCGCCTGCGGTGCCGTAGGAGTAAAAGTGTGGTGTTAAAAAAAAATAAACAGACCCCCCCCCCCTTCCCTTGGTATATGTAACTATAGAGGTAAGTACTTGAAACAAAGCATAATGATTTCTAAATTGAATATGGGGGTTACTACTCAACATAGCTTATTGTGCACATGAAGCATTATATGGGTGTACTCCTTTATTGCATAACTTGTAGTAATACATGTAATTGACAATTCACATTCCGGATATGGTAGTTTTTCTGCTTGTTTGGTCCCACTGCGAGCAGAGCTCAGGGACACTGAACATGTCATACAATTTAGAACATTCATCACAATTAATGGTATAACCACCATCAACGATATTAATGTTTCCCTCTATCAGTTATAACAGGAGGGCAAAAAACTTACAAACTGGCTGCACAGTGTTTTGCCAGTCTGTATCCTTAGCGCCCATTGCTGTCTGTCGCTATCATAGAAAGATGTGGATGGAACCATACATTTTTAGAACTACTTTTATAAACTTTACTTACCAACTTTATGAAAGGAGATACTGAAACTGGTCACCATCATCGTCCATACGTTTTTGGCACTTCTTTAGGAAACTATCCATCACTCGCCTCAGTTCATGTTGAGAAATACTGGCCATTTCCAGGCAGATATTTTGTTTTAATTCTTCCAAGATATGTAGGTTTGTTTTGTACACTTTATTATTTAAGTTACTCCAGAGATAGAAATCGCTTATTGAAGCTCTGAGAAACCTTTCTCCGCTAATGCTGCACCATACACCAATTTTTTCATCACAAAGGGGTACTTCATGAACAATATTAGGTTCTGAGTAATAAGGTCAATTTTTTTTTGAGTCAACAGTTGATGCCCAAGTGCAGTTGTGATCTTTAGGCTATTCATAGGCCATGACTGTCCAGCAAAGCATCTCCATAGGAATGGGATTTATTCTTCACCACTTTGCCCTATGTGATCTTTAAGATGAAACGGATCAAGATTATCTTCAATACTGTCCAGCTGTCATTAATGTGGCATCATTGAGTAAAAAATACTGGAGAGCAAGAGGATTAATGGTTTCATTATCAGAAATCCAGCATTAGCCAACAACACAGTTGACCCCCGCACTTACAGGAATACAATTTTTCCCCTCCCCTTTTTCACAGAATTAACATACGGGAAGGTGATTTTGCCTTTTTCACGGGTATGTAGAATAAAGATTAAAACCACAACCGCCGGACAAGAACTTACGTCACATCACTTAAGATTAAAACCACAACCGCCGCACAAGAACTTATGCCACATCAGTTAATTACAAAACAATAACTCTAAGAATAAGAACAACATTCAAATGCTTCCAGCGT
This sequence comes from Tenodera sinensis, assembly GCA_030765045.1. Classification (NCBI taxonomy): domain Eukaryota; kingdom Metazoa; phylum Arthropoda; class Insecta; order Mantodea; family Mantidae; genus Tenodera; species Tenodera sinensis. Next base: position 46,157,120 of record CM060965.1, read on the forward strand.
TGGTGACATATATGTCACCAACGCGTTATAGGACAAGTAGCTGATAACACCACTCTACAGTCACAACACAGCTGCCTGTCTACAACGTGGCGCTGCTATTCTACAGGATAACCCCTAACCCCCTGCGATTTTTATCTCTGGGGTAACTTAAAACAAAGTGTACAAGACAAACCTACACATCCTGGAAGAATAAAAACAAAGTATCTGCCAGGAAATTGCCATTTCTCAATGTAAGCTATCCAACCAAGTGGTGGATAGTTTCCTCATGAGGTGCCAAAAATATATAGATGATCATGGCCAGTTTCACTATTTCCTTTCATAAAGTTGATAAGTAAAGCCTTTAAAAGTAGTTTTAAAAATGCATGGTTTCATCCACGCCTTTCTAATGATAGCGGCAGACGGCAATAGCGCTGAGGATACGGACAGGCAAAACACTGTGCAGCTGGTTTGTAATTGCTTACTCTCTCAGTATATGTAGTTAAATGTATATGCCTGAAAAAGCAAAGTTGCTTAAAGGGGATGGTGCACAACCCTCACAATTTTAACAAGGTAACATGTTCTTAAACCACTACCTACTACTAAGGATAACTTTGCACCTACAAGGATTCACTAACATAAACATTTCTGACGAAACATTTTCCAGCAGATACTCAATCTTAGCTGCAGCTTTGTTGGAGGGATGCTGTATTTTGTGAACAGTGGAATAATAAGTTATTTCAACAAGAGTGAGTGAGTGATCAGGGTTTAAGGACCCGTCGACAGCTAGGTCATTAGAGCCCCTATTTCAACAAGATAATCACAAATTAAGCTGTATGTAAAATGCAGACAAATAACAGAGCTGGTGATGATGGATAAAGATGAACAGAGAAGAAAATAGTTGTCTGCTTATTGGACTTACTTTCTTACTCTGATATGTGACAATAGTAAAAACCTCCTTTTCAAAACCATAAACTGTTAACATTTAGTAGCAGAGGAAAACCACCATAAGTTCACCTCCTAGCACCTCTTCCAGTACTGTTCCACTGTCTCAATGCAAGTATGCTCCTTATCACCTTTTGACAATGTGAGAGAGCTAAATATGCAAAACCCAAATGTCAAAATAAAAAATTAAAACGTAGAGTGTATATGGGTAGCATTCCAGCTATTATAATAATCAGTTCATATAACATGCTATTTTGTGAATTTACTACTCCACCGAAGAATAAATGATGCCGTTACAAGTTCTATAGTTTCATGTTGAAAAAAAGGTTAATTTCATACCTAGGTGTAATTGTAACTGGTTTTTGAGAAAACATGCCTTTGTAAGCAAGTAATAATACGTAAAGACTGACAGTGATTATACAATTACTTTTGCTTGGTTAACAAAGAAGAAATGAATTTTCATAAATCCTGCTGTCAAGTGTGACAGGTACACGCATTTCTTTTATCTCAGAAATTACTAGGCAAAAATCTCACTAATATGTAAATAAGACTATCCAAAAGTTTCTCACTTACGTTTTCTTCTAGTAAATATAAGAAACCGCTAGTGCTATCTTACTGAATCCATTTTCATTTTGATTCCAATGTTGCTTGTACGTGGCGGTAAAATGTTAGCGCCAATTAACGTAAACAAACAAGGAAAAAAAAAAGTCGGAGAAAAGTAACTTACCACACCAGAATTCGATTTAGTTGTACTACCACCTGATGAATTAAGTGCACTAGGGGTAGTTGGAGTACTATTAGTTCCTTGTTGAGGATGTGTTGGGGCAGGTCCTAACGGAACCATTTTTATTTTCGAAATGTATTAATTCAGTGGACCAACACATATACGAAAATGACCACAAAAATCAATGTACACAAGCACTGTGGTTGTCCACCGGATGCATAAATCCAGATTGTATGCCTAAAGAATGGAGCATGTACACAAGTCTGCCTTAACTCTACATTTCACCAAATGATATTGCGCGAAATTAGCATTTTTTTACAAGAGTGTCAGAGGAGTCGCTTCGCAACGCAAAAAATTCCTCTGTTCATTCGAACTTTAAGTCAAAGAAAGCAATCCCCGCACTTAAATAAACACCGACAGATTTATTTCTTGTAAATACTCGATCACACACTTCCAAAACAGCTATCTCTTACCCACAATGCCACGGTTCGCGGTCACGTGATATGGATGGCTTGGTGTAGGTTGAACCGAGGGACGCTGCACCGAATTTTGCTTTAAAAGAGTGAATTTTTCTAGCCATTTATGTTGTAGGTGTTCTTGATACAATAATGTTATGGTGTGAAGTAAAAGAACGCTGATAGGAAGTGATAAAATGTGCCGGAATCGTGTGAAATATGATGAAACTGTAGATCCTTGTGGTCATGTGACTGATTTGGACCAATCAGAGACTTCGAAATTTCAAAGGATTTTTCTCCTCTCCAACCCGTTGGAATAGCTGCGTAGCCATTGCTGTGTGTCCAGAGAAAACGATCGTTATATTTTAGATCTGAAATCATCATGGGTACAGAAAAGCATCCACCTCTCCAAGGCGCCAAGAAATCGTCTTCAGACTCCAGTGCAGGGTACTAATATAAATTTTGTTATATCTATACCAGTAATGTGAAGTTACAAGTTTTTTTTCGTGAGTGGGTTCCCAGTCCCAGGGAAGACGGCCATAATAACAGCAAGGAAAGGCTTGGAGAGAGGCGTAGTGTAGTGTTTTGCAAAATTTTACATTGAAATTCATCTCCAGCAGAAAGGTAGGTGGTTCTCCGTGTTAATCAGTATCATGGGTTTCAGTGAAAATGTTAGGAACATTGCACGTAAACATTATGCAGCACAATGAATGTGTGAATTACCAGGCCTCTCGGCTTTCTTCTCCGAAAAGGGAACCCGCCATGTTGAAGAGCTTGAAACGAAAACACACAAAAAGAGAATAAATCTCATATATATGTTTCTTTGTAAAATCTGGGTCTGAAAGACGTATAAATGTTGAACTTCATCGTTTAGTGGCTTGTTTGGCACCTTTCCGGCACATATTCGCGCGGACTGAGTCGACTGGCGAACAGTCTGGCATATACTAATAGTGGTCGTACCAATACTCGTAAAAAGCTGTCAAGCGTTCTTTAAATACATTGTTTGTATCGAGCATACCTTACATTATGCCTTATATTTATAATTTTATGGAGTTTGGTTATGTAAATAAAGATTTTTTTAGTAAACATTGTAGTTGTTTTCATGGGTTACCACATTTGCAAGTAGCCTTGAAATCCACAAACGTAGGTAGTGCAGAACCATTCATTTGTTTATGCCTGAGGAGTGTGGGAAGGTTTTAGGATTGGAAAGCAATTTTCATTTAAACGTTATGTAATTTGACTTTTATTTTCCTTTTGTTTGTTCCTCCCCCTACTTTGTTACATAGATTTTAAAAGCAGCTTAAAGGTTCATTGATATTCTTTTTTTAATTATGTACTACTTAATATTAATTTGTAACTGGTAAAAAAACCTTGAGACTTGAAATAGGCATTCTTTGGAAATGTTGATGTATGTTACTCATAGACCTAATGAAGATATCGGAGGTCAGGGGGAAGGAACCTTCTTATTTCTTGTGGAATGTAGATTCTCTACCCCTGTTATTCAGTTTGAAGGTTAAACTGGGCGATTCATACAGTCTCTTAAATCATTAAATGTGCAAGACTAATCTCTTAAGTAGAGTAATTTTACACTAGCTATGCATGAGTTCCTATTTGTGTGCCTGCTTTTCCACAATTTATAAACTGATTGTACACATAGGGTGTTGCTATATATTTTTCAGAAGATCTCTTTTTTAAATATGCTGCTGCTTCTATGTAATCAACAATAGCAAACTGGGCTATTAGCCCTGAGCAATTTACTGCTGTCATTGTTAATGCCAAAGTCCTTTTCTCATGAAAGAGAGTACATGCCCCAATGTGATAAGCAACTTGATGTCGCCTAAAGCATTTATTATTAGTAAATTGGGTAATTATTTCATTTTGCCCCATGGCAACTAATTTAATTTAAAAGGAATACCTAATATCTATTGAATAATACCCTTATGACTGTCTGGGGTGTTGCTTTTGGTCAAAAGCTTAGTTTTGGATTTAAATAAAAAAATTCAAAGTGTTTTACCATGGTGCTTGCACCGTGCACCTCACATCTCAGTAGACCTTTGTTGTCCTTTCCTTACACCAACTCCCCTTCAACGTTGTATTATATTCGGTGCCAATGAAGAAGGGGATTAACAGTTGCTAATCACGTAGTGGCAACATTTAATGAATGGGAGTGGACAAATACGTCATAACAAAAAGAAGAACCAATTGGAGTGAAGACATTCCTATAGCATAGGTAGACTCAAGACACCTTGTCGTCGATATAGCATGTGCCTGACAAGCAATCCTGCAGTAACATAAATACTGACATATCGTCATCTGTCGCTGCAATTCTGTAAACAATGCCTTCCTTTGGCTGCAGCTGGCAATGCGTGCATCAGTCAGAGATTGCCTCTGCTGACATGTTTTGTTGCCATCACTCTCTTGATAGGGTTATTTGCCTTGTGTTTACGTGAATTGAGTATATTTGTGTTGTGCACATTTACAATTGTAATACTTTCAATGAATATTTAACTAAGGACCTAAAATAGTCCCAAAGATAGCACAGCCAAATGAAAAACTGAGTGAACTTGGGAACTGAATAAAATTATTTTGATATAAGGACCTATCCCAATTAAAGTATTATGCAGTCAATGACATGGGTGCAGAATAGTCATGAAATAGTTGGGCTTCCCCCTTATTGTTAGTTTAGCCCAATTGAATTAATTTGGGCTGAAGCAAAAGTTTGTTAGGAAAACAAAAGATTTTGCTGTGACATCAGTAATAAAGCTGACAGAAGAGGCATTAACAGCAGGAAAAACTAAAAAACTGTTTCTCATACAAAGAGCATTATGAGTGCAGCATGGGGAAAATGGAGTTTTGGAGCTTGTTATATCCGTGAGAATTCCAGCATCACAGCTATGCAAAAAATTCAGATATTAGCATTTTCCCATATGAGTAAGCATCAGTGTTTTACAGGTATGTTCTCTTGCTGAATCTTTACACTGCGATGTACATGCATATTCTATCCTTTGCATGTAGATTCACAATTTTACTATATTTTCTTAGTGTACGGAATTGCCATGACACATGCACATTGCAACATTGTTTTTAAAGAAATGCAAGATACTGCAATTAGGTCTTACAAAATAGGATTAATGTATGATTTGGCAACTAAGAGTGGATTCCAATTTGATTAATTGAGGGCTTTTGGGATGGGTAGCAATAGCCCTTAACCTTAGCCCTAATGTATGAAGGCATTACTGAAACATAGAAATGCAATTAGGAAGTAGAGTTGCTAGAGTTAATTGCAACAAATAAAATTGCAAGAGATACTTAAGAAATGTGCTCTAGTATGTACTTCGTTTGCTGATTGAACTCTGAAGAAAGTGCCCATTATTTTGCAAGTAATGCAAAAACCTCATCTAGTTTGCAAAATAGTTTTGAAAGATGAGTGAAAAGTTTATAGGTACATCATTTTAAGTTAAAGCAGTATAGCTGAGAAATTATAGCAGAGGACAATAAATGGAAACTTCGTTTTGCTTTTAGTAGAATGTTTCCTGTAATGCACATATACTGTCTGATTTTTAAAAGAAGGTACATGACAGGTGTCAGCTTGTCAACAAGCACATAAATTACACATCCCCCCCATCTTTTAACCCTCAATACTCGAAACATATAAACAGGCATTCAGGTTTATCTCTCCACAGCGAAAACATACAGATGTGTATTAGCCTACTTTCAAAACAAAAGTAATTTGTTGTTAATACCAAAAGAAAAATGTGTTCTCAGTACGAATTCACTGCATCATTGCATCTTCACAGTTGTGTTTTTGAGTACCTAATTTACAGTTGAATCTCTTGATTATAGTAGGGTTCTTGTACTTTCAAGTGTAGTCAGTCCAGTCCTTTGACACGGTATTGTCGTTTCATCCAACCACACTATTTCTTTCAAGTTCCTGTTTTTCTCTTAAAAACAAGCTCTTAGCACAACAGTGTTTTCCTTTAAAATATTAGTTTTGTTATTTATTATTAGGGATCGGATTTTAGGTAAAAAGAAAATGCAAGAAAGTGTTCGAAAATAAGTGGATTTAACATTGTAAAACTTCAAGTGTGCAATAGTAAATCTACTGATGTTAAGCTGTAATTTTTAAGCACACTTAAAAACCATCAGTCTGGGCCGGATTTGAACATGCAATCTTGGTATCAGTAGGCCAGCGTCTAACCAACTGAGCCACCCAGACCAACTTTCCGAGGTGTAGGGGTAACATGCTAGTCTTTGGTTCCCTAGATCATGGATTCAGACTCAGAGGAGAGCGATGGATTTTTTTGAGTGAAGAAATTTGTAGCATGGCTTTCTTTGGAAGGGAAATAAAGCCAGTGGTTCCATGTAGATTTAGGAATCTCAAGCATGATAAAGAGGCCTCTGAGCAAAATTAAGCAGTTCTTCCTGCCCTACATAGAATGGGATGCTGAGAACCATTGCAGTCAAAGAGCATCCATAAATACTCATATGAAAGTCATATTACAATGTGACAAACACTTTCCTTCACTGTCAACCCAATCCTAGGAACTGAAACTTGCTAGAATGACTGTTCTTTATTGCTTCTCTTAGGTCTTGCATTGCCTATCCACCAGCTAATGGCCTCTAGCAGGAATGCCACAAATCAGTATATCACTAAACATGCTCTGCTCATGCTTCTGGTTGCACTTACAAAAAAGTGCCAAATCTGGAATGAGATTCCCGCTAGATTAAAGAAGTTGCTCAAAATAGTAAAACTTATTAATATCCAGTTCATGCAATATGTTTTGCTTTTAAAAAGACACACTCGCCTCACACAAGTGGAGTATCCAGCTCTTCTTAGTAGTGAGCATTAATGGGTGTAATTTTCCCCAAACTGATTGCCAAATTGGTGCTCATTTCTTGTGTACATAATCGTTTTAATGTCATTAAAAATCAGGCTTTCCTAAACATTACGATTTGAATTATTTATGTCAAATAACTTATTGTTGATGTTTTTAAACACACAAGCCGTAAGTGGGCAATATGTGAGAGGTAGAGTCGGAACTGAAAATTTCAGTGCCACAGCCGAGATTTGAACCACAGACCCTCCGCTCACTAGGCTCACCATTAATTTACTGTGACAACCTGCCAAAAATGACATTTAATTCTCCAACCAATTCTTATTTCTCCCGGAAAGCCATAGAGGCGTTTCGTAAAGACAATTACCCTAAGGGCGACTTACTATCATAAGTACTTTGTCCAGGGATTAAATATCCTTTAGATGGTAATTATTATATTATTTATGCCAACAAATTTACTGTTGGTATTTTATAAACACGCAAGCCTTGTGTGGGCAATGTTTGAGAGGTGGAATGTTCTGATTTTGTCTCAAACAGTATGATTTGAATTCGTGCCACTCTACAACAGTATGTTCCGAAACAAAAGCTTGGGTCAACATCATCTGCCATGAGTTAGAGGAAGCTAGAGTTCTGCATCTGATCCAAGGTATGTACCAAGTTAGACCACATCTCATGTTAATCGTGCTCACATTATTGCATATAAAGTCATTAGTAGGGAGTAATTCGCATTTGTTTGCTTCTTGTATGTGTGCTCTTCAGTTGTGTACATTTGAGCATGTTTTGGACACTTGGTTACTTACTATTAAAGCAAAATGTAAGATAAGACCTGCACAGATTCTGGGCAAAGGTGTGGAAGAGAGGCTGTTGCATCCATGACTGACTACATGAGTCAAAGTCAGAGCCAGAGCGTAAACATGAGTGTTTCAATGCCATTGTAATGAAAATAATAAAATGTTGTATGATCGACAAACTCAACATAAGAACCTCAAAACCATTAAAAATTTCTCTAAAAAGCAATATATATAGTTAAAGCAGATCTGCCAAAGCCCACACTCAGTATTACAACAAACATTAAAAGAAATGTATAAGGTATTCCAGCATAAAAGTTTATGAAAGTGAGTCCTGGCTGTGTCGTAATACTTTAAACAAATATTTTGTTGGTCTTTTCTCAAACAAAAAGTGAGTTTCAAACTCCAGCAGTTCTGAAGATTTAAATAACATTTATAAGGCACCATAAAACAACTATTTTTGTAATCACATATGTGACAAACTAAAAATGTTCGGGTTAACTCCAAGAATAAATTTTCATTGAATAATCAGTATAAGCTCTCAGATGAACAGCATAACAATTAAGTGGAAAAGAACGGAGCTTTAGTTTCTTATTTTGCATGGGCTGTATGTTTTCTAGGAAAATATGCTTTTGCTTTTCATGTTCACAATGAGAATGAAGGATCTGCAAACAGGCAATTATTTGAATATTTAAATGAATTAGCAATACATGATGCCTCTCTGAAAGAATACTTGGAAAAGTCGACTTTTTCTTGCAACTTCACCTGATATTCAGAATAACTTAATTTCAAGTATGAGTATGGCTATGAGTATGGATATTTCTCATGCCTTCATTGTTTAATTAATATTAGATGAAACTCCAGACATTAGTGGTGAAGATCAACTCTGTACCGTTTGTTGCATAACTGTTGATGGCAATGGTGATGGGAGGTTTATTTGATACACAGAAGGAAGTTCTGAGAGAAAAATGCATTCTCTTTTGAATCATGCTCCCAGTATTATCCGTTTCTTTCAGAGAATGATAAAACTGAAGGGCAATTCTGTTTAGGCTGGGTCATATTTTAATGAATTTTACAATATCATTGGGTTACATACCTGAGTCTGATAGTCAGGCTGTGTCACTGGTAGCGAGACTCATTTTTGCTGCAGGAGGAGGAAGAAGAATCACTGGTGTCATCTAACAATGAAGTGACACCACTGTCAATGTTTTAAAGTACACTGTCTTTCTCCTAGTAATTTTCTACAGGTTTGCAAGACCCTGGCAGTCTGTTTCGTTCACAAGTGGTATACCTTTAGTATTGTATTGCACAATTTCTGTAAGTCACCAATTACATTTCTTTCTCTGACTATTCATTTATCTTGGTCCAAGTTCTATGGGATGTAGATCACATGTATGAGGGCAAGCGAACACTGTTTGACCCAACAAAACCAAAAATGCACCCACTTCAAGTTCGTTTCAATCAGCATGTACAGATCTGTTTTATGCCTAGGCCTGTCACACTGAACCCCTTTGTTCACAATATCATATCAAATTTTGCAGTACTCCTAGGTGGGAGTTTATCCACCTTACAATGTGATAAGGAGCCTTGTCTAACACTACAACAGAGGAAGGGGGCAAATTAGGATTCTTGAATCCATTTTTTGAAGTTCCCAAGGTTTATTAGTCCATGGTAGTTGCCTGCAGTTGTCCCGGACTTGTAAAGGAGAAGAGAATTTTCCAGGAATCCATTTACACTATCTGCATGAAATGTCATTTCTCTCTTCCATGCATTAGTGTTTGTATGAATGCATAATTCCTCACTTTACCAGCATTTGCCAGATGTGATGTTCCATGCAGTTGCTTGACCCAGTGGAAATTTTGTTTGCTCATAGCTTCCTCATCACATTCAATAACTTTCCTTTTATTTTCCTACCCTCAGAATGCATCATACATTTTTCTTTTCTTCTGAGATAAGACTAGTGGCTCAGAATTTTATAATTTAAACTGAAAGAAATTAGTGGTGATTAAGTGTAGTGAATAATGTAAGTAAATTGGCAGCATAACCAACACCTGCAGCAGAACATTTGTGAGGGTGTTAGAAAACTCAGGTTACGCTACGTGGAATATCTGTCTATTTCCCTTCATTCTCCTAAGACCATGACCTGGTGGACATAGAGTATGTTCCCTAATTTGTTATAGGACTTGTGAAACTTCAGCTAATGTGTGTATTGTTCATAAAGAAAAAATATATTTTGTCAAAGTAATGCATTTTGATGCTAATAAAGAAATGTAAATACTTGTAATACTCTTTTGACTTCTGGTTTCACCAAAGCTCACGAGGTTTACCTTAACCCTTTAATGCCTATCATGACATTTAAGTGACATGTAAATGTGTTAAGTTTTTATATATAGATGCGGCAAATGCCCCACCTGCAAATTGATGGTGAGATGTCTGTTTCATTCCTTGAGGTAAACAATACACTGCTGATAAGGCGAGCAAGTACTGTGCTTAATCATGTACTGTTCCTGATGTTTACTACACAGATGTCAGGGATACCAACCTGACACCCCTATGGTCTTACAAGTACAAAAGTAAACTCAACCATAAACCACTGCACGTCCATCAGCCATTTGGCAAGTCTAAATAATACCCCTGTACTTTATTGGCTCTTTCTTTCTAATTCCTTGTTATGCCAACCTAATGAATTGAATTCAAGCATTTGCAACTGTCTTAAAAATATTAAATTTTTTGAATGAAACTGTAGTGTATGGTGTTTTTTTGTGTAAGGAATAAGAAGCAAATTCCATGCAACTGCAGTCAAATGTAACCCCATCAGCATCCAAACATTCCATTGCACAGGTTATTTTCCTCGTCCTTGACCTTGGGCACATTTGACTGCAGTTGCTGGGATTTAAACTTGTGATGTTTGTCTTTGAATGGATGGCCAACCCACTGCAGATCACTTTGGCTGAGGTGTCTCCAAAACGGATATGAAATAGTTATATAAGCTTAGGCTTCTGACTTACAGGAGGTTAGAAGAAAGCCAGCTGTGGCACACCCAATTGGGCACAGGCGAAATGTATGTGCCCAGTAGGTTGTCAATGAGAAACCTGTGTGTATGTGTATATATACAGGGTGTCCCAAAATTAGATTGACAAGCTATGGGAGCTGATAGCATTAATTTAAAACACTTTATTAAGGAAAGTTTTTTTCTGTGGTGCTTGGTTTAAGTGCTAGGCGAGTTACTACTGCCTTCTACCCAGTTTATATATGGCAAAATCAACCATGAAAATTAGTAGTGCATTTATCTCAGTAAGACACACAATCTGAATCCAAGAAACACACAGAACACAAAAACGAAACAATCATCTCATTGTTTACAGTTAATCACAGCTTTACTATTCAAAGCAAACGTTGGAATGCACGCCCATTGCAATTAACACAAAGAGTGCATCGGTGTGCCCTATTCAGCCATACTCTGGCAAAGACACTAGCCATTTGTCTAGTTTAAAAGTTTGTCTAATTTTGAATAGTAAAGCTGTGATTAACTGTAAACAATGATATGTTTGTGTTCTGTGTTTGTTTCTTGGATTAAGATTGGGTGCCTTACTAAGATAAATGCAATACTAATTTGCATTGTTGATTTTTCCGTAAATACTTCAACTGGGTGGGAGGCAGTAGGTAATGACATTAACTCGTCTAGTGCTTAGACGGAGTACTGCAGCAAAAAAACTTTCCTTAACAAAAAGTGTTTGAAACAATGTCATCTATCATCTCCCAAAGTTGGCCATTGCTAACAGTTACGACTCTGAAAGACCAGATTGAAATTAAGAGACAGGAAAGTCAGGTAGTGTAATTACCCTTCCCAGCATTTACCTGATGACCCATGAAAACATCCATTGGTTGGGAAGGTTGGCTGCAGGAATCAAACCCATGACCTGAATGTGAGCCTCAGATGTTACTATGGAACTATCCCAGTGAGGTTGACTATGACACTGCTGTGGTGCTCTCTCTTAGGTCTTCCTTCTCACTTTCAGTTCATTCAGCATTTCATCGAAAGTGTGTAATAAACTTTTCAGTTCATATTCAAGATGCTCTCGGGCTTCGAGCCAGGTGTAGTGATGAAAAGACATCGATGGCTCTGGCCATCTCCTCCGAGAAGAGTACACTGAACCGGGACGCTGGATTGCAGTTTAGTCCATCTTGGAAACCAGCCTTAAAATTGGAAATCGACCGATTCAGAAAACGCAGATTCCAACGGAATGGTGAACCACCTCCACACTAGACTGGGTGTTTTCTACTCGGTACGTACTGGCTGACAGTACTAGTCCCTTCACTCTAGCTAGTCATTCATCCTGAAGATGGGAGAGATGTACACTCCCGAAACGTCTATGTCTTTTCATCACTACACCTGGCTCGAAGCCCGAGAGCATCTTGAATATGTTCGTCGCCAGGAAAGCTTCAAATCATATTTAACTTTTCAGTTGTAAACTGAATGGCACTGTACAGACTGGCATAAAGAAAAAATTGGAGGAATCATGTCAAGTGTTCCGGATTTGTGAGACTACTGTATTGTACATTAATATTCTGTGTTGAAGCTTGAATTTTGCAGTGCACATTTCAGTGGACTAATAAGGCAAGAACAGCAAGAGTAATAAGAATACTCTAAAGCAGTTCAGTCATACCACAATGTCTTGAATAAACTTTCACCTTTGAGATGCACAGTGAATAAGCTCTAGTCTTCACAGGTCAGACTGAATGCAGAAACTGTGGTGTATAATGGAACTGATAACAGTGGCCTTGTGCGGCTCATTCACACTAACACACCGAAAAATGTCATTCCAATGAAAGCAAATTATGCATATACCAATGTATGGTAGTGCTATAAAGTGAATGTATGACAGTTATGCTTTCCTAGTAGATTCTGTAGATATTGGTTAACTTCATTATATAGGGAGAGCAAAAAATGTTTGAATGGGGTGCGTGGTGTATTGCCTGGCTGCATCCTTGATGCTCCTTGCTGTGTGTCACTATCATAGAAAGGTGCGGGTGAAAGCATACAATATTTTTAAAACTAGTCTTAAAGGCCTTATCCACCACCTTTATGAAAGGAGATGTTGAAACTGGTCACTGTCGTCCATACACATTTGGCAACTCTTCAGGGGACTATCCATTACTTGCTGTAGTTCATGAGAAATGTTGGCTATTTCCTGATCGATATTTGAAGTACAGGCCTAATTATTTGCACCTGCATTTCCAGCAAGCAAAGAGATATATGTACCAAATTTCATACCAATATCCAATCACATTCTTCATATATTAATTTATATCAATTTTATGGGCACAATCAAAATCAATCTCCTCTAACAGATGTTGAACTACAAAGTTAATTTTTTTAAAATTATATCTCTTATTAACTTTGTAACAAACTAAAGGATGGAAATTTTCATATAAGGAATAGTTTTTCTTAAGAAAAGGTTTAATACTGCAACGTGCAAAAATTCCATAAAAGAACAGTGCATCCTTATATTATTTTTTTAAAAAAATTATAACCAATATCAAATTCCAATCAGACATTTTACTACACATAATCTAAACTACATTGGAAAAAGTTCTAGATAATTAGATTTTTGTGGGAGGAGATAGATTTTGAATATGAGAAAATAAAAAAACAAATTGTTTCCGAAAAAAATGAGTTTAAAGTTTAGTCATGCATTTCCTCATTAGCCTCTATGTAATTATCCTTTTTTCCCCATCTGATTTTGTTCGTTGATTTGCATAAGGTTGAAGTCTGCCCTTTCTTTTTGGTATTCCAAAACAGAGAATTCAATGTGGGATTTTAAAATGCATCTAACATACAGTGTTTACGAACACGTATCCTGTTCATAGAAATAAAAGTGAGGTATGTTGCCACAACTTATGCTTTATTTTTGCCACAAATAAAATAAGCAATACTACACACAATGTATATCAGTTACGCTTAAATAACCTCATAAACACACTAAATTATTTCAAAAGATCAAATGCACATGACCAGCTTGTAAACAACAGAAATGTACCAAGCCAAATAGAAGCATTAGTAACTTCGGAAACCAACAAATGAAGAACACTGCCCTTTAGGATATTTATTGGAGAACTTGTTCAACTAGGCTACGATGAATGCACGTGCAGCAGAACGTTTAGTGCCTTGTTTAAAAATCAATTTATTCGAAGCCTTCATGAAATGGAAGATGTGGACACGCCCATTTAAATGGTAGGTAGAGGTACACCACTTTAAAAATGGCATCCAAAATGTTTCCCCCTCCCTAGGATATTAAAACTTTGCAAATTCTTTAAGGTATAGTGCATTTTTTTGTTTCAATAAAATTCCAAAAATCAATTTTTTTGACCAAACAGGCTAAAATGTCTCTTCTGTGTTCCCTTAAATATTTCAGTGTGTGGGTTTGTCTTCTGCACTTAATGTTTTAAGTTACCCCAGAGATAGAAATTGCAGAGGTTAAGTTGGGGGACCACAGGTATAATTCTGTCGTGAAACACACTTTCTCATTGAAAGACTGGCTGTATCAGCCATTGTAGAGTCTTGTTGAAAAAGGGCAAAACCATGCTCCCTATCTATTAATTCCCTAAAAAGGGGGGGAAATCGTATTCACATGTGTATGGCTGTTGTTGACTCAAAAAAAAATTGGTCCTATAACTCAGAACCTAATATTGTTCATGAAGCACCCCTTCATGACGAAAAAATGGTGTATGGTGTGCCATTGGCGGAGAAAGATTTCCTAGAGCTCCCATAAGCGATTTCTATCTCTTGGAGTAACTTAAAACATAAAGTGTGCAAGAGAAACCCACACACCCTGGAAGAATTAAAACAAAATATCTACCAGGAAATTGCCAGTATTTCTCATCGTGAAGTACAGTGGGGGTTGGATGTTTTCCTAAAGATGTGCCAAAAATGTGTGGACAATGACAGTGGCCGGTTTCAGCATCTCTTTTCATCAAGTTGGTAAGTAAAGCCCTTAAAGTAGTTTTTAAAATGTATGGTTTCATCCACAGTTTTCTATGATAGTGGCAGACTATCCTCTTTGCCGAGGATGCAGATGGGCAAAACACAATGCAGTTCGTTCAAACTTATTTTTGCTTTCCCGGTATCTCACTTTGAAAAATGCATGTACTGCAGTTGCTGTCACAAATGTAGGCGGTTTTGCAGAAGACAAATATTCAACGATGTCACAGGCACATATTTTATGGCAAATAAGGTGCAGTCTGTTTCAGAGCACATGTGAGAGTACTTGCCTACAGTGAAGTTAATTCCGAGCAATAAGTACACTCCATTGTATGATGCTAATTTCGTTAACAGTTCCAACAATGGCAGAAGCAAACAAAAGTTGCATTATTCACAGTCAAGCCAGAGAAATGGTGTATAATTTGTACAAATATTTCCTGAGAAATATGGGAAAGAGTACTTCCCCTATTACCCCTATCTGCATGTTATACGTCATTTACTGCCATCGTTCCTGGCAGCTACACTAGTGTTGGTTATATGCAGAACACTATTGTGAAATTTTATCCATACTCATGGTTTTATCAATAATAAAATGCATATTTTAGCTTCAGCGTGCTCTGAAGTGAGCAATATGATGAAATCAGTTCTTTGAACTTCAAATTGCATGCCGTTCATTCCAGCATGCGTTTATTTTATGTATCAAAGCTTTTTTTACATAGTCATCTTATAGGAAACATGGTATATCATTGTACTTGCACACATTTGGGATTTAGAGTAAATTTTTGTTTATTAGTACTTATTTTCACCAATGATTTTATTTGCTTTGGTTTGGAAGGTCTGGCGAGTGGTTCTTGGGAGACATTGAACATTGAAATAGCAACATGTACAATGTTATACACCTATCATTTGTAAAGCATTGCTGTTTTTAATCTACCTTTAGTGGCATTTAAGCATTCCCTATATTTTGCTTTTGCAATACTAGGCACAGCTTATTGAAATACCCCCCCAAAAAACTGCAGTGGTTATATTTGGTGATATTCCATCTGTTAGGTTGCATTAGTGCTGCAACTGTTCATAACTTATAACCATGGTAAAGCTATGGCCATAGCTGGTGTTATTGCATCTGTTATGTTGCCACAGAAGACCTTGTTTATGAACGCATGGCAGAGAGGCCAACTGATAGAATTTAAAACAAGATTCTGTTTAGACACTGTACTAATTAATCTGCGGACGTACTGCTCATGTTTTCATGATTTTGTCTTGAATTGTTTTAGAGCAGTTTATGAGTTATTTTTGTGTTTGCTACACTAGTGCCTTAAATATATATTACGTTACTTGGCATTCAGAAGTGATTTTATCCAAAAGTGTTATTGCAGAACAAGATTTGCCGAAGACGAGTGCATTCTTTGTGTGATAGCGAAGTTGAAGCATTATCATTGTTACTTTAACCCTGTGTTATTTGAGGTTAGAAATGTCTTTATGATGTACATTGCTAGGACTACTTTTTGGGGTAGTTTCGTCCGGTGTTAAGTGTAAAGTAGGCCATGTTGAACTTTTGGGAACTGCTGATAAGCTGTTTCCCTTATATTACTAAAGCGCGTTCCACCCTTAGAAGACAGTACACGTTAAATGGAGAGCAGTGTTGCAACATGTACTAGTTGCGTATCTTTCTCGGCGTACGATCCCGAGGTGGCCGAGTCCTGTACTTAGTCCTTCAATTGTTGCTTGACGGACACTTTTAACTTTGGTATCCCTCCATGCCTTTGTTACTGTATGACCTAAATTTACAAATGACTCGTCTGTATAAACAAGTGATTTCCCCTGGTCCCTAAACCTTTTTACGTCTTCTAGATATTTATGTCGCCATCTGATGGTATCGTCTCTTTCTATTAATATGCACTTGCTACCCCTTCTTTCATATTCCAACCCCAAATCATGTAGAACCGAATAAGAGTGGCCTTTGAGAAATTTGGTAGGGTCTCATCACTGTTGACCCGTGACAAAATTATATTCAGCGTGGGTGGAATATTTGCAAACAGTAAAGAACGAACAATTCGCCGCACTCCACATTGCACTATTCACTATATACTTCTTTCTTTTCCCATCCTTTTTGCTTTCTTTTTTGATGGCGTTCTTAGAGGTCCTTTCATTACTTCCTTTTTAATCCTATACATTACTGCTTCTGAACACCCGATAGCCTTAGCTGTTTCTTTTACTGCCTTACTTACACGCATTTTACTTGAAAAATAATCTAACACTTTCATAATTATTTGGCGTTCCTTACTTCTTAATTTACCAATATATCGTCTCTTCCTAGCTTCCCCTTCCATAACTACAAATATTTACGAAACTATTAAACAAATAACGCAATAACAGCTCATAGATTCCACACAGTTACACACCGACTTCTTTCGAACTAATGCTAGTGCTGCTCCTTATACCATCTTCTGTGTCAGGCCTGGCGCGAGAATACGCTGAATAGATGAATACCTTTTGTTGGCCCTACTCGAAAGAAAGAAGTTACAGTCTTGGTTTATTTTAAAATTTTTCTCCAACCCTCGTCAACATTTGTTCTCGCTGGTTCCCTGATGTAAACTCAATAACAAAAAAGTTTCACAATGCGTAACTTTTGCAGTGCACAGGTATAAAATTTTCCGAAAACATTTAATTTAAAAAATTGTAACACTTAACTGAGTAAACATAGAGAATTCAAAGTGGGCAGGTAGTACCACTACAGTTTACTCTACCTAAGAACAAAATATAGACACATTCTAGCTGTTAGTGCGTGATGAGTATAGAAACAGCACGTATCAGACTTCTATTGAAAAAAATGTTTTTTCTAGAAATATGGGCCTATAGAAATGTATAATGACTAAAAAGGATATAAACTAATAGAGAAAAAAGTTCTGCGTAGGATAATGTGTTTAAACCTGAAATTTATAACAACTGAATATTGATACCATACTATTAGGAACCTGGCAACAGCGCGAAGGTAGAAAAGGACGAGGCTAATGGCAACTTGTATGCGCTAGATAGAGACAGATATATCCCATTTAACTCTGTACTGTCATCTAAGAGTGGAACAAGGTATAGCAATATGCAGGCCAAACAAATTATTATTATTATCATTATTATTATTATTATTATTATTATTATTATTATTATTTATTAACCTTTTTAATTTATTTTCTAAACATTGAGTGCAACTATAAAAGCATAAAAGATGGACAAATGCTCCAGAAAAAAAATTAAGTATTCTACATAAAGGTGGTTGTTACACTTTTAATTGTTGAGATATTTCTCGACTGGAACTTTGGCAATATTTCAAGCTACACACTTCTGAAACATGTCTGTTGCTTTGGTACAATGTAAGGTGACATTGAAATAAATTAACAAAGCAGAAAAATTTACTTTTTAGGTATAATTTGCAGAATAGATTAGGTACATTTATGGCAGATATAGAAAGTTGTGTGATTGTAATAACACACTTAGAATTTTACTTTCTGTACTATTTATCTGTAGTAAGTTGATTGTATTTCACCCAGAAATATGTTCCAGGATGCTGAAAATACATATTTTGAGACTGAATGTGTACACAATATAAAAAGGCATCATTAGGAAAAGTTCTGAGAGAGAGCAGCATAACCCAAAAACTGGTTGGTTCACTGCCGACTTGGTACTCAGATTGTCTTTCAAGAATGCACCATGAAGATTCTCAAGTAAACCTACTTACTCCAAAAATACCTGGAAAACATTTTGATATCTTTTGTTGAATGGCTAATTTTGATTAACCTTCTTGATACTGTACGTCACATTGACGGTGGTTGGCTGTCTTTAAATGACAACTTAAATATGTTGGCAGAGGTGAAAACTGCGAGGCTTCTCTGTCTTGAAAGATTAATGTGTGTAATCTTAAAGCCAGAATAAAACTCTAAAAAATAAATTTTATCAAATTAATTTCTGTTCAATAATCTATTAATCAGAATTATAGTTAATAAATATTTAATGCATATTTATTTTCAACAAAGAATAATGTTTTTGTAGTTTGAGGTGAAATATACATTTCTGTTGTAATAACATGACTGACATTTAAATAAATAAATAAGCCTGTAAGATCCCTGTTGGGCAAGGGCCCTACCTATGGAGCTCAGTAGTACTCAAAGTGAGCTAGTCTTTGTGAGTTAAATTTCCTTTGGAACAGTCTTGTTTTTGTACCTTTCTTACTGCACCTACTTGCTAGTTACATGATTGTGTCTGTCTTCCCTTTATACTGATATTATGACACACACACGCCCCACTTGTCACTCCACTTTTTTACCCTCCCCCACATTTCTTTCCATTTTACTCTGTCGGATGCTGTCCTGAAATTTTTGTGAGAAGTCATGTGGAATAAATAGGCTATGTTCTATATTCTAAAAAAAAAATTACCTACTAATAATTTCATTCTGAGTATCTTAAAAGTTCAATATGGCATGCTGTAAACAGAAGTGCAGGAGGATATCGTTGACTGAAATGGAAAGTAGCTCAATGTACAGGGGTGGCTTAAAAGCTGGTTGACTACCTTAACACTAGAACCTCGGCACTCGCTAGCTACCATTAACTACGGTAGCGGTCATTTTTTACTGTTCGCTTTTTCTTTGCCTTTTCCGTGTACATTTTATAAGTTATTCCTTACCAATTTGATATTGTTATTATTAGGTAACTAGGCCCAATATATTATCACTGTGTTTGTATAAATTATAGGAAAATTGCCATTCTAGGGCGTACATTCGAATTTTCTATGCTAAATTTTTTCTCTGATAATCTTGTGGTAATGGAGAGTTAGGAGAAAAAATATTTAATTTAGTAGTATATAAAAAAAGCCCGTACGATGAAGATATATCCTTTATTTACCTCTATTTTTAAACAGTATGTTTATTCAAATAAAAAAAAAAATAGCTCAGATTCTCAGAAAGGCATAATATAGTGTAATAGTACAACTAAGGATATTTGGGATTATGAACATGAGAACTCTATGTATAATAGAACAAGTAATATTCCAACACACATCTTTATATTAGTAAACTTATTACAGTATGACAACTATGTTAGTAATTACACAGAAAGTTACTTTCCTGGTTATGAACATTAAATTATGTGTTGCATTTTACACACGTAAGAACTTTTCTGACTTCTGCTGTGCATTTTCCACATACTAGTTTCTTGCAAATATGACCGGAATTGCTTGCTTTGTTCTGTCTGCACTAATGACCTGTTTGACACTCGCCGGTGATCAGGGATTGGATGTTCTTCGGTTGGATTAGTCTATATACAACGTTGTCTGGTTCCCAAGTAGGCTTCTCTTAGTTCATCAACGAGTTGAAGGATGAATCTGTGGCGTGAAAGTTCCTTACCAGTTATTTCTCGAAACACTATCCAAGCGTTGTAAAAACATGCATCGGCCATCTGAAGCACGAACGGAACACAATCGTGCCATCTAATCAATCACATCCACTCCATATTTAGTCTTGTAAAACTCAACTGTTTCAGGAAGTTTCTTGGAGGCTGCAGATACTGCACATGAGTTGTGAAGTGTACTCACTATAATTCATTCTTCTGTGGCTTTCCTTGGTAGCTGGTTAGCAAAATACCATCGTTTGTTTTCATGAGAATGGTATCATAAAGAGGAGCTCTGGAATTTCTTAGGTGATCAGGAACTTCTCGTCTCGACCTGTTCACAGTTCCTATGATACTAGTGCCCAACTACTTTAGTCTTTTAGCTAGTGATAGTGAAGTAAAGTAGTTTTCGGTGGTGACGTTTCGTCCTCTTTTTAGAAAAGGATTTGTTAGAGACATCACAACATGTTCTGGAGCAGATTCGTTCTGAGGTCGCTGATTCTCCTTTCCCAGGTATGGGATAGCGCTGCAGAGATACGTTGAGTTCACATCTTCAAGCATCCAGTATTTTACACCAAATTTATCAGGCTTATTGACCATGTATTGAATGAATAGACAGCGACATTGTGTAGGATAAAGTTCATCTGCTGTAAGGAATGCATCTGGTATGTAGCAAGCCTTACAGTTTTCAATAAATTTGTTCCAAATAGTTGAAACCAGTGCAAACCCATCCATCTTTAGCCTTTCAGAACGGGATGCCCTGACATCAAATCCTAAAGATCTCATCAGTTCCACGAATCTGTCCCTTGCCATGGTATCAGAAAATATAAGTGGCCCCCACTTTTTGAACCAGACTTCAGCTAGTTCAAGGCTTCTGCACCCAAGTGCATCCCGCAGGTAAATTTCTCTGATGAAAGCGTCCAGCGTATCCAGGGAAACAATCCATTTCTCTTCATTTTCTTCTCTCTTGCTTCAGTCTCTGTACATTTTTTCATATGTCGAAGAATCGACTCATCAGTGAACAACTTCCAAGCAGATCCATGGCTGTTGTCTCTTAGCATAAGCAGTAGGGCCTCCTTTTTCTTTCGCAACATTATGTTGCTCTGTTCTACCAGGATTGTGACTTGGATCGATGATCTGCCACTCAGTACCCTTATCTCTGCTAAGAACAGGAAGTTTTTCCACTTCATGTTGTCTTTTTCTGCATCTTCTTCTTATTGGTTGTGTTGAAGTGGTTGCGTTACCTGAAGCTGTAGTACTACTAGTAGGCATTCTATTTTCACTTGCCGCTTGTGACGCAGTCAAATTGGATGGAGTCACACAGTGCTGCCCATACCTTCTTACCTCCCTCGCAGCACGAGAATTACAGGAAATGTTATCCTGAATTTGATTTTCTGAAAATAAATAAGCAAAGAAAATATATATGTATATTGCAAACTAACAAGGAAATGAATAACTAGATAAAGGCACCTATTAGGAACGCAGTTTCATGTTATACAATATATAAAACTTGCCATTCAAATCATTTTCACTGAACGACTCATCTTCCGATTGTTCTGAATCAGCTGGAAGTTGATAATCATCTTCACCACTACCATGTTCTTCAAAAAGATAACCTTCTGATACATCGTCTGGTATATCATGAAATATAGCTAGGATTTCATCTGGTTTCAAACCACGAGACATGTTGCAGGCATAGATTCACAACGTACACTACTATAATGAACAGTTGGTATGAAGACGGACAAAGCAGATTAGTGGCAATGAGAAATCCAATGACAGTGCGAGCGAAAGCCTAACAAAATTGTAACGGTCAAAAATGACTGTGTCCGGGGTTCATGGTCAAACATGAAAAAACGTCCATGTAAATAATGACATGCCGAAAATTATTATGCTATATAAAACTAGAGGTTATATCAGGAAAAGTCATGAAAGACCAAGCTTCGTTTTTAAAAACCGGCGGGACTATACTTATTTAAATATGAAGAACGGTCAAAATGACCGCTACCGGGTTCTAGTGTTAATAGTTTCTTCTGGTTAATATGGAGTATGGGACAAGAATAAACTATTGTAAAAACAGTATAAGAGTGAGCAGAGAGAATGCAACACATCGCTTAAAAAAAGGTATAAGTACAAATACATGTATTGAAATTTGTATGAATTAATGTACACTTCTCATCAGAAGTAATGAGCAGCTGCAAGATTCTAAGTTTCCGATATAGAACTGTGTATGCTCGTGGCACAGCCTTGTTTCTCAAGGTAACAGTAATGACACTAAACTTCAGATACTTCACATTTTAAATTTTAAAATGTGCTCTACTAATGTGTGTAGGGTTGTTTCTAGGAAGCACCTAGGCCTCTATAAGGTGAAGTAAAAATCATTAACAGGTGTCAGGTCTGGAAAGTACATTGGCTACCTATATAGGTGGTGTAATGAAAGAACAGAAATGGTGTATAATCGGCCCACTCTTAGGTCCCAACTTGATGCAAACACAAGCCGTCCACAACTAACCTGCAATTTGCCAAAACCAAAGTGCACCACAAAATATAGTACTCTAAATATTGGCGATTATCTGCGAGTTTTGAAGATGAATGACACCCCTGGTAAAGACTACTTAAATGTGACATGATATAGCAGTGCTATTCCTAAAACTCTTGTGTAAATATCGTTCTGTTGCATCATAAACATGATACATGAGTCCACGTGGTTTTTGTTTGTGTTGGTCACAGCTGATACAAACACCAGGTTATTGCAGAGGGATACAAGGTCTGGTTCTAAGGCTGGATGGAGTGTAGATAGCTGACAAATGTCTGCAAAGTGGCTTAAAGACAATGCTCCAAGTTTGAATCCCAATGAAACAGCGGTATACTTTTTCTTTTTATATCGTAAAGTGTGTAGTTAGGTATTAGAATGCTAGAGTATTTGCCTCACCAGCATCTTTTGGATGAGTTTTATTGATTTATTTTCAAGAATAATGTTTATTTTTTAAATCTATTTCTGTCTATAAAGGCTTTATGAGTTTAGGAGTTCAAAAGTGAAGGGCAATATTTTCACACTGTTGTTAGCATAATAAGTTTTAGATTTCAGTTCCATAGGAACTGTTATTGAATTTTAGCTACACTGTTTTGGTTATACATTGTTTCACAGTTACAGCCTTTGGCTGCTTCACCAGAACATCCTGACACTCGACATGTGCGAGAGAGGAGAAATTAAGGAGAAGTGACTGGAGTAGTGGGGAACAATAGAGTGATGCCAGTACTCAGGCAGTCACATACACAAGCGGTGTATGTTTACGTATTATAAACAATAATTGTATAGTTATCACATTGAGAACAAGTGATGCTCTGATCCTCACCTCTTCTATTATGCAAGTGAGCATGCCTCTAATATTGCATGTCTATACTTCAGGAGTGGGGGAGTGTCACAACAATCTGGACAAACTGTACTCTTATAAAAAAAACATCCTTTGGCTCTGTTTTGCAATTCCAAGGCCCGCACTCATAAGAAAACATGAGAAATAAGTTTTATTATAACTTGTCATGTAACCTTATAATAGGAAATATGTGGAAATGAAAACATTTGCTGTGTGATACAGCATTTTGAAATCAGTACCAGTGAATATGAGCATGACCAATGTTAGGAACATATTTTCTAGGATGTTATCCCTGGGCCACTCCTAAGAGTGCTACTAGGAGCGAATATGTAGAGCGATGGCCCAGCCCGACCGATCTTTAATTGATTCACCTTGTAACAATGTCTTTCTGCATGTTGAATGTTGTGAACTGTGCTTCTATGTCCGAGAGTGACCTCATCATTTTTGAAGTGAAGTGTATAAAATTTTTGTGAGACGACGTATAGAAAAGAAAATGTAATGTTGTAAATGATTCAACATCTGGAAAGGTGGTTGTAATCTTGTGTTGTATGTCATGTTTAGCGTAGGTTAAAGAGATGTAAGTATAATCAGTGCCAAACAATAAGGGGATTGAAATTTCGCTGAGAGAGAGAACGGTGAAGTTGCTGCTTATTGGGTTCTGTGGAGAGTGCATTAGGATTAAAGATTTGTATTGTGAAATATTGTTGCTTATTTTAATGTGAAAGTGTCGCTGGAATTTAACCATTTGCATCATTCTGGTTGCTCAAATTTCCCATGGATACTAGAAGTCCAAACTCCATTTTCCCATGTCTCCCTTTGTATGAGTAACCATTTTATCGGTTTTTACTGCTTTTAGTGTCTTTTCTGTCAGCTTTATTACCGATTACACCAATGTGATTTTCAAATAGGGATTCTCAAGGTCCTTATGATTTTCTGCTGAAACATGATAATCAAGCTTTTGGCTTAGTTTGAAAGTGTATTCTAGTTGTACAAAGATTCTCTCGCGGTACTTATCATCAATCTTCAAAATGTGTTGGTGTTCCATTGATACACATTTTCTTCAAAATGTGTTGGTGTTCCATTGATACACATTTCCTTCAGGTAACCCCATACCTCCCCGAAATAATAACAGTTTGAATTATTAGTATTTATGCTATTTAAATTAAATTTGATGCCAGTAACTTCTCCATAGCTGTTTCTGAAATTAAGCAGCCAAGTGTTCCAAACATGTTTCAAAGGTTTCTTAGGTAAAGGTAAAATGTAGTGTGCTCAGATACATAATGGATGTAACTCGATTAATTAAGGGATAAATCAACTGTTTTGTTTTATTGCTATTAAAAATTAAATATAACCATAATGCAATCCTGTGTAGCAGTGTTATTTTCTTTGTAGATCATCAACAAACATGGCATTCGAGGTGTATAGTCAGACAAGTTGTCACAATTGTAAATGTGTGTAGCACAACAAGGAATGACACTGCCCAAAACATTTTCATACCATTTATTAAGTACAGTACATAACTTGGCTGGCAGGTGCCCATAATTTTAATTCACACGCATTAGTTCAGCTTCTGGAATAGTGTTAATTTCTGTCCTGATATTTTGTTTTAATTCTTCTAGTGTGTGGAGATTAGTTTTTTATACCTTATTTTTCAAGTTCCTCCATAAATAAAAATCGGATGCTGCTAAGATAAGAGGACTGAACTGGCCATAAACCCATACTAATTATTCTATCCACAAGAATTTCCTCAAACTGCAATGAATGATTAACTGCATGTGTGGTGGCAGAGTCCTGCTGGAAATATCCAGACCAACATTCAGTGTCCGTCAGCCATTTGAAACATGATGCCAGTATATTATTTTTCTATCTTTCTGCATTTATGGTACACTGTTAAAAAATTGGCCTTACTATTTTGTATCCAGTTATTCTGCACCATTCCCCTATTCTTTTGGTCATGCAAGGAAGTTTCTTGAATGAAATTGGGTTTGTAGCATAATCTTGTTTGTGTTGTGATGACACATGACTTTAAATAAAACCATGCTTCATCCCTGAACAGTATTAATCGTGGATCGATTGTTCTGTCACTAACATTCCACAAAATCCAATTACAAAAATTTACCCGACCCTGGTGATTACGTGGTAGCAATTCTTGGACAACAGCAACCTTGTATGGTTTAAGTTTTAAAAGTTTTGTTGCTTTCCATGCTAAAGCATTTGAAATTTCAGTTTCTTGTGCAAGGTGCCTAAGAGATTTTTGAGGTGACCGTTCTAAGTATTCTCAGATTTTGTCTAATTTCTGTTCCGTAAGCACAGGCCTTTTTATCTTTCTTTTCTTATCAGAAATGTTTCCATCTCCCTGAATTTATTTACCAGAAAACGAATGATCTCTCTACTTGGAATACGCACGCCAGGAAATTTAGTTTCAAATTGCACTACGACTTCCCTATAAGATGATCTAAGCCCATATGTACTGTACATAAACACTCTTTGTTGTACTGTATGCTGCTGTCAATTCATTTTGAAAACATTCTAAACTCTCCTAATGTTGTGCATGTGTAAACTGGACTAGTACAGTGCTTATCACCTACCTATCGGAAGTAAGACTAATGCAGGTATTACAATTAGCTCATTCATGCAGGGAGCAGCAGTTAAGGTCACACAAGCTGCACTCCTGCCGGCCAAGTTTGGTAGTAGACGAACTGTGTAATATATCAGGATGTCCATCTTTGGAGACCACACAGGATTTCAAATGGCAGGGCCAATCTATAGCAGCATGTATGCCATTTTATGTGCAAATTCTGTACTGTTTGCTTCAAATCTCATTTACTAACCTTCAGATTCTTGTGTTGTGTTGAGCAAGCTTTACTCTCAAAGATATCCAATAGTTGGTAATCCAGCAGACTCGTCTCGTTTCCCCATAGCCAATCTTGGTGCGCGATAGTCTCGGGAACATTGTCTTTTAACTGCTGCAAATGTTTAGCTTTATGAGTAGGTGTGGAGCCTTATGATATATAACACTGGATTTTTCAGCCAGCTCTTAAGGGTAAACATGTGCAACGGTGGTTTAAGAATTAAGTGAGACTTATGAATTTCACAAATAGTGGAGTACAATTCTGGCATTCAACTGAATGACTTAGTGAAATTAAAGGCAGAGTACACTGTTTCAGAAGCCAATGTTGCACGTGTGCAAAAAGGAATTCCATCAGTTCCAATGTTAAAACATTGCAAAAACCTAAAACAGAGTTAGAAAAGGTAGATGATTTTGTCAAATATGTAATTTGCTACAAAGTGAGTAAACTTTTTTTAACAATGAGCTACCAACAAAAATTATTAAATGATGGCAGCAGCGACCTTGATTTACCAGACTTTAAGGAAGTACTCTTCCATTTGCCTTTGGAAATGGGTTTTTCCTTTCTGAAAATAAATGTTAATTTTGGATAGGGAAGATAATAAACTGTAGAGGCATGTGTATATATAAGAAACATTCATACTGCATGTCTGAAAACATACACAGTGTCTTTGATAAGTAACTGGGCATTCAAAAAATTAACCAATTTTATTTTTGCATATGTTGTACATATTTATTAATATATTTCTCAGTGCTGTACCTAATGCATTTGCATAAATTTAAGTTTAAAGTAACACATTTTAACATAAATAACAATTGCAATCTATGTCCACAATTTTCATTGTGCACCTCCGGCATCATACAAGGAGTATCTATCTGTGCTGTAGTTATGATTCTGTCCATTAATTCAAGGATAGTGCCTGGTTTAGTTGCATACACTGTCCTCAATGAATCCCCATAGGAAACATTCTAAGGGACTTACGTCAGGAGACGTGGAAGCCAAGAAATTGAGCCTGAAGAATTTCTATCCAAAATGCCTGGAAATTTGGCATTTTCTGCAAGATACGCTCTACAGAAGTAGGAGAAATGCTCAGTTCTTGGGCAGCTGTAGAGATTTTTTTTTTTTTTTACTGTCAATGAAATACATTTGCAAAAAGATGCAGACCTTACCTTCTCTTTTATGGATCCTGTTTCCTGAAACTTCTCACCAACTGAAAGGATGGTCCTGCTGTCAGGCACCTGACATTCTGCACCAAGCTTTTGGAATAAACGCTGAATTTTAATCACAAGATTTCCCAATCTCAAACCAGGCAGCAATTTTTTATCATTGTAATAAAGTTAATAGAGTATTCGGCATCTTGTTTCTTTATTACATGCAAAACAAGAAACAATTGACAAAACAAGGCCTTTATAAAGCAATGATTATCATAGCACAAAAGCACTTGTGGGCACTGTACAGCACCAGTAAACGTTTTTATTAGTAAATATCTATAGCATATCCAAAAGTAATTGAAATTTATTAATTTTTCGAACATCCAATTATGAAAGACCCTGCATTACCTGGCTGGGGCTAATGAGGGGCTTTGTACGTTCAAAACTATGGTTTGACAGGTTCCCCATAACCTCGGACTCTTGACTTGGAGTGCTAGGTGAACCTGATTAATGTTAGTAAGCAAGTGCTTTTAGATTTGTGCATTCATTTGAATGCATAGAATTTTAGGTGTTTTTGATATACCTTCTTAGCCCTCATTTCAATATCTGAACACTGCTTATTGATACTGAAACTAAAGCAGCACTTGAGTATAGTTATTCTAACTGGCATTTCAAACAACACTCTTTACTGTCACTTGCTAGATCGTGTATGCTCTATAATGTGTTGCATGAAGTAATATAAATGTGTGTTCCTTAGAGAGGATTGAATGTAAAGATCTCTACATAGTACCAGATTAGTAAATGGGTAGAAATGTTGGGTAACGCCATCAATTGCAAAGTTAACTACTTCACGTAAATTATTTATTTTACTCTTCTTAAATGGCTGCAAAATGTAAGTTTCCCATTCTTTGTGAGGTGATGTTCTTTGCTTTAATTTTTGTTTATTGTGGTACCAGGAAAAATTTCAGCATGTGTGAGGAAAAAACAGCAGCCAGGTCTTTAAGAATTCTTATAAGTTGCAAGTCTCATTTATTTTACATGTAATGTAAATAACAGCTCCACCTTACATTAGTGTGCTCAGTTTGAGTATTTTTATGTCCAGTTTCAAAAGTAATGCTCTGATTTTAGAGAGTACTTTGCATTGCAATATGTTTGCAAATGTGAATTACTGAGAATATTTAGCATGACAAAGCAAATGGTTGTGCAGTAGATCAGACAAGTTGGAGGTGGGGAAGGGTTGATCACTGAAACAGTGCTTGCTTTATTGTTACTATCAAACAGTCACCAAGTGATACAGGTTTTCTGAAGTTCTTTTCTCCAGGAGGCAAAATACTCAGTAGGTTAGTAAGACTTTGTATTACATAATCTGAAATATTTAAAGAGTTTAAGTACGCCATAACAAAACTGGGCGGAGGTGATACTTGTCACACTATTTCCTTTTTACTTTCTCCACTCATTTATTATCTATGATATATAGATGTTTTTCATTCCAGCCAAAAATTTAATAGAGTTATCGAAAATGAACCCACTCAAACGAAATTCCTTTTTTGTTGCGAAGGGTATCTATGCATCTATTTGTAAAAGCATAACTAGAAAATTAAAGATCAGTCAAATGCCAAGCTTGCTATTTTAGTTCAGCATCTTTAAAGAATGTGACAGGAACATTCATTTTCAAGAAAATCTGCACCCTAAACTACTCTTCCCATGGTAAAACTAATTTCTGAGTTTCTCAAAAATGGCTCTAATAGTTTTTATTAAAAATCGTATGTTTTAAGATATTAGCTTAACAAAATGCATTATAAATATTCTCTCTTCTTTGTTGTGATTGAATTTTGTATAATTTGTGAACTGTAAGAGGCAAAATCTAACTACACAAAAACTGCAGATATCATTAAAACAATCCACTTGCATCAAGTAATTGTTTTTGTGTGGTATTAACCATTTCAGAGATATTTTCAATTTTTGTTTGAATTGTTATGAGAACTTCTTACAATTGCTAGGTTGCAGTTAAGTTTCTTTTCCTTCTGTGTAAAGAGAATATAATAATAAAGCTGTTACTTAGTGACCTGCTAGATTTGACAAACAGATGATGAACTCACTCTTGCTTATGTTGAATAAAGCAAAATCCATACAATTGCAGTCAAATGTAACCCCATCAGCTTCCAAGGGTGCCATTACACTGATTATTTTACTTGACCTCTCCCCTTTCTTTACCACAGGCACATTTGACTGCAGTTGCTGGGATTGGAACTTGTGATGTTAGGCTTCGAATTAATGACCAGTTTATTGCATATACTGCCTTATCCAGCATGGCTATCCAAATCGCTTCAGCGAGGTGCCTCGAAAAGGGGAAATGAAAACCTGTTTGGGAATTAGAGGAAGAACTGCATATGTAGCAAAATATCTCCGGAGTGAAAGGGTTAAAGAGGTGTCCCATAAACTGAATCAAACTGAACTGAGACACTGTGTTCCCTAAGAAAACATATGATCAAACGAGAAGAGTATGTTAAGGAGCTGAAATCATTTTGTAGGTTCGTACAATAAAAATGGTCCACGGAGAAGATTAAAAAACTGAATGAAATAGCAGTGAATGTTGGACCAATCCTAAATGCATTAATACATGTACTTTGATAAGACAATAGGCCAATGGTGGTGAGTACGTCTGAGTATTAATAGTTTGCAAAATGAAATGAATGCAGCTTTATGGTACGATAGAATTAGCTTTCAAGACCACATATGTAAATTATATAGAGGTATTGACTTCTTGTGCCGTTGCATTCATCAAATGTGCAGTAATTACCTCAAAGTGAAGAAAAGTATGTTTTAACTGGAAAAAACTATTGTGCACTGTTGTGCACATGTTTCCCTACAGTGCACCCCCTTTTTTCCACTGTTGCAACTGTCAGACTCTATCTACCTTTGTGCATGTTTTGCCCATGCCAAAACTTATCAGTTTCCAACTCTGTTTTGGATAGAGCAAAACACCATTAAAACTCTTGACCAGATTTAACTGGTTAATTATGTTTAATTTAAAAGCTAGGGTATCTTGCAGGGAGACATTTGTTAACAAAAGAATACTCCCCATTTATTCTCTGTATGTATATAGAGTAATAATGTTAGCAATAGATAAGTATTAACCAATAAAAAATAATCAGATACATGAATATAATACAAGAAGCAACATGAACTATCATAGAGATAATATAAATAAAAGTGTGTCTATGAAAGATTCACTATATCAGGGTATAAAGCTATTTAATAAACTGCCGTGTGATGTTAAACCGATTGCAGAAGTATCAAAACGACAATTTGCTAAAAAATTGAAGGAATTTTTAATAAATAGATGCTTATATAGTTTGGATGAGTTGTAAATGTTTGTATTATAAATGTGTTTATTATGTATATGTATGTATTAACCGATATATCCAACAACATTTATATGTTCTATATGGATGAAATAAATAAAAAAAAAAAGACTATACCCTTGCAATACTCAGGTGAGGTGCTGTTTTGAAACAAATCATTAGTGTATATAATGTAGCACATTGCTGATGAATGGGAATTTCTTTAACAGTTAAGTGACTAAGAGATACCAAAATCTTGTTACAGATAAAGTATAAATTTTGTTCAAATACATAATTCGTGTCAAATGCATATTTTTTTGCGTGTCAAACCATTTCTGAGATATATATTTTTCTGAATTCTTCAATATTTTTACTTTTCTGACATGAAAAGTCATTTGCTTTTTTATATCCTGGACGGGCAAAGAAAGCAGAATTTCAGTCATCACATAGTGACCAGTTTTAAAACATTTGACTATGCTTAAAGCATAATGTAATCCCGTAATCCCCCTGCACCTATAAGAAAATTAGTACTAAGACAACTTTTTTGCAAATGTTTATCCAACTGCCTCTATACTCTGGTGGTTAGAATGGTAACCTTGAAATCCAGAGGTCCTGTAGTTCGATCCCCAGATAGTAGGAATTTTTCTTCAGCCAGAATTATTCCCTATCTTTCATGGGATCTAATAGTATGAATGAGAGTGTGACTATGTATGAATGTAATATAACCGAAAGTAAAACAATCCAAAGATTCACAGCACTATAAGCAAGCATACATCATTGCTGCTGAGCAATTATTCCAAAGGTAAAAGGCTACTGATATGACCTTATAGGTGTTAAAGACAGCATATAAATGGAACATATGTTTTTCTCAATGTGAAGTAGATTGAGGATTAAACATTTGTAAGAATAATTTGTAGAAGATTGGAGAAAGTTTATATGATTGTGACATCAGGTTTTTTTTCTCATGGTCGTGCATGGGGAATGTAATTTTAAAGCCATCAATAATGAGACACCGTAGAACTATTGCTTAAGTTACTGTATCTTACAACGAAATCTATAAAGTGAATTGAAATTGTTTGGATTATTAAGCATTTGGAAGAATAGTTTGCAGAATGAATATGGAAAGTCACATAAGTTTTACACATAAGATTTTTTAAAAAAAGTCAAATTGCATCTCAATTGAGATCACCTGCTTTACTAATGTGATTTTATTGCTAAGACTGGTGATGGTCCCAGCATTAATTTTTTCATACAACTTCCCTAATTTTTCAGTTTTGGTGGTAGCTTTAATGTAAATTTAATCTGGAAGAACAGTTAATGAATGGTACAGAATTATCCATGTGGGCACTTGTTTTATTTGTAGTGTTTAACGCCCGCTTTTACTACTACAGCACCGCAGGCGGTGACACTGATGCTACATGGAATGAAGATGGAGCACTGGTGGAATGAGATGGCGGGGGAAACTGGAGTACCCGGAGAAAACCTGCCCTGGCGCCGCTTTGTCCACCACGAATACCACATGCGGGTCCCTGGGATCGAACCCGGGCCGCCTAGGTGGTAGGCGAGCACGCTAACCGCTCGGCCACGGCGCCGCCTGGGGGGGGGGCACTTGTTGAAAAGCTATTGAAGAATACTCTCTGAATTCATTAAAAAGAATAAAAAAAGTGTGCTATTTAGAATAAGAAAGTTGCAGTCACTTTCAGTTAAACTGGGAGTAGCAAAATATTTTCAATAACATTTTTGAGTTCCATGTATATGAGTATCTCCTTGCACTGAGTTTCATGTTTAATCGCCACATACTTCAAAAGTTATTCAAATGGTGCAGGGCATGAATAACATTTAATCGTGATGAAGGATGCTCACAATGTTGGAGGATTCAAGATAGTTCCTCGTATTGGTATATCAAACCTATATTTTGATCATATTTTTAAGGGTCTTTTTGAGAAGATAAAAGAGAATATTTTTCCACCTCTAGGGTAGATGGGGGATTTCAGGATCTTGATGTCGCATCCTTGGAAGATGTTGGAATTAAATACCAAGTTTGGTATGAGTTAATCAGCTTTTGCATGTGTGCACTGTCTTAGTTTTGGGTTAAGGTACCTCAGAATGTGTATTTATGTTGAAATATTGATTATTGAGTTTTCGGTTAGCTAAAATACTTCTCTCATTGAATACTTTCACAGTTTAAGCTCAAGTTGAAGCTTTAATAATTTCCTCTGATGCTTCTTAAACAACATTTAAGCTTTTGAGAGTTTCACAATAAGGAAATCTTTCAGCTTAGCTTAGCTGAACAACTCCATGGAACTGAAAGTTGGTAGCATTTGCAGTTCAAGTGAATGTTTGTAAGCATAAAGGTAAATGCTGTCATAATGAAAAACTTAGTTCAGTGAGTAATAACACCTTTGGGTATCTGAAGTGACCACTCCGGCCGCCATTGGCGAACCTTACCAAGGAGGAGCGCGGAGCTTTTCTCCGGACTATTAGCCATTCTCCACTTCTCACTCCAGCTGCCAACGATATTGAGTTGATGTTGAAGGGATGGGAGGCAGTTCACATGTCATAATGAAAAACTTGGTTCAGTAAGTAATAACACCATTGGGTTAAATAAGGAAAAATTGAAGCTATTAACAGTGAAGCAACAAGATTCTAAAGTAAGAACAAATTATAAACTAAAAACTTCACTTATCTTAGTAATGTTATTCTTTTGCTGACCCTGGGTTTCAAGTTGTCTCCAACTCATTCTCAATACCATTGGGTATTTCTCAAGTCTAAGGTCCTAGTGGGATCACAGAACTTAAAATGGAGCTATAGAGAGGAAGTAACTCTTCTGTGCTATTCATGTTGAAGTTCTGGTCTCGTCTAATTTGTGTTTTGATTTTGTAGGTTTATATCCTAAATCAGATTTTTTTTTTCCCTGTTAAAATCATACATCACAATGTGTAGTGAATTGGTAGTCATGTGTAATTTATTTATGTAATCACATGTATTGGTTTGTATACTTCTTCCATCAGAAATGGACATTGTTCATTACTGAATATTGTCACTGGTATAAGTAATTTTTTTCAGAATTTTCAGTTTAAAGATCACAAAACTCACTGCTCATTTACAAGTGGAGCTATTATTATTTATTTATGCCAACAAACTTACTGTTGGTGTTTCTAAACACACAAGCCATGTGTGGGCAATGTTTGAGAGGTAGAATTGGCTTTTCAGTTCCAATTCTACCTCTCAAAGTGGAGCTATTGTTTGTATTGTGTTGTTCATATACAAAGTAATTCTTCCATCTCCACTTATCAGGTAGCTCAGTCATTTTGTTCACGGTTCTAAGATCCTGTTCCTGACTAAGGGGTGTCTAATTTAAGCTGTGCATGGATTTGCACAATAAAAGCCCTCATTCTATCACCATATTGTTGTACCATTTCATACCATCTTGTATGTTGTAATCTAGAATTATTATTAATGGCATATACCGAAACTGAGAATAGTTCATAAAATTTAACTTAATGACAGTCTTCCTTATAAGAAAGAATAAAACAATAGTGATATCACAAATCCTGGTACATAGATTAAAACAGGTGTTTTACACTTGGTAATAAAACACATTTAAACTTATCACACAATGCACAAACTGTTCTCCACTGAAAATTTGATTTGGTAATATTTAGGAAGCTTTCTTAATTGCTAGATATAATAATCTCCAATGATAAATTCAGTCTGAGTGGCTCAGTCGGTTAGATGCTGGTCTACTGATCCCAAGGTCGCTGGTTCAAATCTGGCTCAGACTGATGGTTTTTAAGTGTGCTTAAAAACTACTGCTCCATGTTAGTAGATTTACTGGCATGTAAAAGAACTCCTGCGGGAGAAAATTCTGGCACACCAGCAATGCTGATGTGATCCTGGCAATTGTCATGACACAATAGTCAGCGTCATTAAGCAACAAAATAGTTTTTAATTTTTTCCATTGATGCAAATTTTGATACCTACAGGTAATGACTTTATGGTGATTCATTGGAAAATCAGTATTAGTATTTATTAGTGCTACCATATAATTGTTATTCAAAGGATAACTAATACACTTGTTTACAAGGTTTTGCATTGTACAAATAAAAATTGAAAGGAGGGGGGGCACTCTCACGTTAAACTGATGCAGTAATCTTTTATTAAAGAATAAAGCCTCTTTACTTTTAAACAGTACATTTGATTTGAACTTATTTGGGTTCGTATGTAAATAAAGCCAGTTAAAGACAATATTGTCAGTAAAACTCATACTCCAAAGTATTGAATTGCAGAGAGGTAAAAGTTAGTTGGCAAACAGATTTTTTTATTACCGACATTACTGTGTTGCTTTAGTTGTTCTCCTTTGTTTACTACAAGCACACTTGTTTTCGCACAAATATTTTACTTTTATTATATATGGCTGGTGCAAAATTTAATGAGCGTTCGTCTACCACCTGGGTGAGCCGGGTTTGAGTCCAGGGACCTGCATATGGTATTTATGGTGGACAAAGAGGCATCAGGGCAGGGGTTCTCTGGTTTCCCCTGCCATTCCACAGATTGCTCCATTATCACCTTTCCAATCATCAATTTTGCCTGCATTTCATACCATCCTCTTCCTCACTATCATACCTGGTGCTTGGCTGTCCACCTGCTTCCAGGTCTTCACTCTGTCTGGTCATACATTCCTGTGCTCCCCATCGGGCATCTGACCCTAGGCACTGGCTTGTAAGTCCTGCATAAGGGAAGGGTAATCAGGTAAAGGGGAAAAAAAAGAAGCAAAACTTAATGGCCGGTGGCTCAATACATCCTATCATTGGCTTGCAGTGCCTTACGATGTATAGTTAAACATGCCGTGAAATCACGCTGTAAAGCCAGTGATATGAATAAAGTTTGACCCACAAATGTATTTGCACAACAGGAAAGAGAATAGTAATAGTCAGCTATCAGATGCCATTAAATTTTGCGACTACCACATCTTCACAACTCCATTTCACAAATAACGAACACAAACATACTTTCTTCTTATTCATGTTATATAAGGATTTCAGCTTAATACATTTTTGAGACAGTAAATGTCCATCCACATCTAATGCTTTTTATAGTTTAAGAGCTGTGGAAATGAAAGACAGTTTGAGACAATTGTGACGAAGATGAACAAATGAGTGAAAATTGCACATTTGAAATAAAACTTTGGTCACACAGACAACTTGCTTAGGGCCGCTGAGCAATTACTCTTGTCTTGCTGCCAATTACAAATGCATCTTGGAAATCACGTGAATTTACTGCTCTAATTTTTTGGTCCATACAATGATTTTAGGCATGAGTGTTTACTCAGATTGAAGATTTTTCTACCAGATGTTGTAAAATACAATTTTTTCAACTTTTTGGAGACTACAAGGATTGGTTTGATTGTGTATTTGATGATATTCTGTTTTCAAATGTGAATAGTTGAAATTAACTGGTAAATAGCAAACTAAGCATAGTAATTTAAAAGTGATATTTTCCTGTTGAGGTGTGTTTTATGTAAAACGTATTTCACTGTTATACCTGTTTCTGAATTTATTTGGCTTTATTAATCAGACCAACAAAATGTTTTAAAAACTGATAGTGACTGTTGTGATGCTGTATGATAATGGTTTTATTGAACTAGAGTAGGTTTTGTTTAAAAGAAAGCAATGCATTCTTGGGGTTACTGTCTGGCTGTATTTCGTTTAGTGTGTAGCATTTTAACAGTATTGGCTTCAAAGCAAAAACCTGTCGTTTATGCTGAGTGGGGTTTGAATTTTACTTTCTGTTCGCAGATATTGATTACGAGATGCACAGTGACACTAAGGATGTGTAGGCCCAGCGGTCACTGTTCATGCCGATCTGAGGCGATTATGAATAATGCCCATGAACCAGAAGTTTGGCATTGTTCATGAAGCATAGCACCATTTTTTGTATATATAAGATAGGTAAGAAACGTTAAGAAGCGTCACTTTGTTCGGTGCATGACTACTTGCTCGTTGTGCTAAATTGCATCATTTGAGACAAATTTCAGAGTTTGTTTTTTAACATATAAAACCCTTTATTTTGGCCTGTAAATCATTTTGTCATCACCTAAAGTAGTTAGTAGTGCTCTTTAAATGCGGATAATCTAATCAAGAATTATACTGTATTTGTACGTTATTTGCAAATGGAACAAGTGACAATTTTACATCATTTATACGAGCAAGGTATGGAAAAAAGCTGTAATTGTATAGATTAAGAGTTGTAGCATGAACTACACAACTGGGAAAAACATAAACAATTAAAGTGTTGGTATATTTTATCAAAATTGGAGCATACTTATGGCTGTGTTACAGAAAACCTGAATTAACTGTCATGTATTTGTGCTATTACCCAGAATGAGTTTTGTTGGTATAAGGTTGTCTCATAAATTTGTTCTTCAATCACTAAGAACACCTGCGAATGCCTCCCACCCGTAGCACAGCTACGACAGAGTAGTTGCCAAACTTCCTGTTTTAGGGAGAAATACCCAGTTTGAAATTGACTAAACCGCTTTTGACCTCAGTTCGTTACTGCATCTTTCCTGTAGACAAGACAATTTTTTTGCCGGCATTATGAGGTGGTTTTGCCGTTATAGTAAAATAGCATAAGATGTTGAAAATGTTCCTTTTTGCTTGCCATAGTTTGTAAGCACAAGTTTGCGCTGTTCCATCCATCGGTCAGAAACACACACTGATTGATGTATCCAATGGCGAGTGTGGTTGATGACCTCAAAGTTGTAGGGGTGGTTAGGCAACTACAATAACTTGAGTGTACAGAGATTTTGGGGTTTTCAGGCACTGTAGATAGAAATTATGAGCAAAATGAACAAGCTTATGAGACCACCTTCTATGGTACCACACATTGTGGAATACAAATTACAGCATAGCATTTTGTTTACAAAATAGGTTTTGCCCAAGTAGCATTTCTGCAGAAGATCTTGTTCTTATATCTTTTCACTTTTTGGAGTGTAGCAGTCTTTGAACATTCTGTGCTTGAATTCTATTGCGATGCATTTTTCATAGATCGGTTCCTTTGACTTCAACAATTGCTGATACTGCTAACCTTTTCACACAAGGTATATATTCCTTTGCACATACTGAAAAGTACAAAGTACAGTATTTGTACACATTTTGGGAACTCTGACTTGGTCATGTGCTTCCTAGCCAGTGGCATGTTTGTGAGAGAATGTGCAACAGTGAAATTGTAAATTTTGAGATTCAAATTATGAGTAGAAGTGTTGGTATCCTAAGGATAAAATGGATTCATGCTTGCTTTTCTGGAATGTTTTGCATGTTAAATATATGGGAGCAGAGATCTTTTTATGACTGTATGGTAAAGGACGCATATTTGTGGCTTTGTGAAGTGTTACAGATTTTTACCATGGACATGGCAAAGTATTAAATTCTGTTGTAGGTATATTGTAACTTAAATGTATTAGCTAGTTGGTTACAGTGCTTTAATGGTCAGAGGTTATTGGTGTGCCTATCACACCATCATATGTCAACCTGAACCCATCATAGTCATGCTTCAAAGATTTCAGGTTCTGAAAGAAAATCCGACGACGAAGATAAATAATTAGGTAATGTGTTAATGTGGTGCAGTTGGTAGCGCACTTGCCTCTGGTGCAGAGGACGGGTTTGACCCCCGGTACCAGCATGGGGATTTTATCCCCTATGGGAGGTCTGGCACAGGATGCACTCAGCCTCGTTAGTCCCGGGGGGGGACTAATTGAGGAGCTACTTGATGGAAAAGTAGCAGCCACAGGTCATGAGGACCGCATGACTGGCCGGGAGGGTTCAGCACGCTGACCACGTACCACCCTCCAGCACTGCACCCCACCAATGACACCTGTAGTGGGCCGAGGTTGGGGACGCAG
This sequence comes from Tenodera sinensis, assembly GCA_030765045.1. Classification (NCBI taxonomy): domain Eukaryota; kingdom Metazoa; phylum Arthropoda; class Insecta; order Mantodea; family Mantidae; genus Tenodera; species Tenodera sinensis. Next base: position 46,195,822 of record CM060965.1, read on the forward strand.
TGGTTGGGCAGTAAAGCGTGGCTCTTCATGGGCTGTAGTGCTGGGGTTTAGTTCTTAGTTAATGTCTAACAACAAAATAGTGCGCTTCCCTGGTTCATGCCAAACCTTCACATATTTGTAACCACTCCCTTTCCCTGTTTTGGGCTACTGTGTAAGCTTGAAACTGCTTGTCATTCACTGCCTTCATTGGCAATCATACACACATCCATAAAAGTGAAACCAAGACTCGTCTGTGAAAAATATTAAACATGGATCTATTTCACCATTGTATGCACTATTGAGAGTTCACTCTCAAAATGTGCACCTAATTACAGATCACCTGGTTGAGCATGTGCCACAGTTATTTTGTATGATTTTAACTTCAACAATTTCGTAGCTCTTAGCAGAGAGCCATAAGAAATGCCCTCCTGTTAGAGGTCTGCATGGGCTTGGGCCTAGTCCTGGCTGGGTTTGGGCCTAAGTTGAAAAGTGTTTGTTGGGCTCGGGTCGGGCCTGGGCTTGAAAACTAAAGATACAAAATAATTTATTATATTTTTTGGTCACTGATGTCTAAATTCTGAGAATAGCACAATTATTGCAGCATTTCTTTAGTAGAAATTCTATATAATTATTCTGCTGAAACATTTCAAATAATAATAATAAAAGTATACAATCGGCCGGGCTTTGGTCCTGGCGCAATAACTTCTTCTTGGACTTGGTTGAGGCTGGGCCAATTCTAAGATTGTCTGCCCATGCAGGCCTTTCTAACTGTTGTGAAAGACACCTAAGCAATTTTTGGGGAGAATTCTTTAAACAATGACTGATTTTGCCTTATGTTTCTTTGGAAAGAATTGTATGCTGTCCTTTAAATTTCTTAGCCTGAACACTTCCTGTAGCATGAAATTTATTGTAAAGTTCATGAGTTGTACGGCTTGGAACTTTGACACCTGGAAGTCTTTCTACAAATCGTACCTTCAGTTGGCAAGCTGACTGAGTTAACACATACGATTCATAAATTAATACATGCTGTGCAGTAGAAAACACATGCTGAGCCATAATACACTTTGTGACTAAGTACAGGACAAAATGGTAAATCACTCGTAACAACTGAACCACATTACATCACCGTCAACTCAGTACTGCACTTTATACTTGAGAGCAAAACCATGTCAGCAGCATGACCTTGTTTACAGCAGCAGTGCGTCATGTTTCCATATGCCCAATGGAAAAACACCCTGCTGCTGATTTGGAGATTGTTTACTCTCCCGATATATGTAACTGACGGGTAATTCTAGTGTAACGTGTGCAACCCATTTAGAACACAGAAGATGAATTCTTTACTGTGTATTTGACGAAACTAAATGAGTGGAAGAAAAATTAAGTTGTGATTGTGAGTTGTGATGTGATGGAGAATTAATTTATTCAGTTGTAAGTTTACACGAATTGCTGTGGAAATAACTGCATATTCATTAGAGATACGCAAATTTTGAGATCAATATTCTGCAATATATTGATAAGTAGGATATGGTTTTAAAGGTTGTAATTTTGTGGTCTTTCCTATTTCATTGTTTTTACTTTTCTGCATTACTGTTTCTTTGAAAAAAATATCTTTTCAATTCAATGTTTATAGAAATGTTTGGTGCCAGCGGTTATTGAGCAGTTGGGGTGGTTTTAACATTCACATTGCAGTTATTTTTTGTTTTCAAAGTTACATACTCAGCCAATGAAAAGAGGGACAGCAAACATTACTGTGTCAACCTTCACAAACTTGTTATGAAACATAGTTGATGAACCATAATTTTTATGTAATTGTCAATGATGCAGTAAGCATTGACAGTGCATGTATGATATCCCTTAAGCTAAATTGACTAACAGTTGGTGAAACCTGGCATAAAATATTAAGTGAGGCTATTTAGGGTTGACTTAATGTGAATTAAGAATTTGTCAATGTCAACCTTTTTCTTCTCGTTATGTAAAGTGAAGCAGTGTCATGGGATAATTGTAGCAACTACCAATCCAAACCTTTAGTCACATTTCTTAACTCATATTACGCTCCTTGCAATTGTGGATTATATTGAAGATAATTAGAGCAGATATTATGCCATGTTATAAGTTTGTACAATTTGAGAAATGCACTGTTTGCTGCATTATGCATGTAACCAGTAGCATGTGTAGAAGCCTTCATATACTGCTGTTTACCACAAGCCTTCATATACTGCTGTTTACCACAAGCCTTCATATACTGCTGTTTACCACAAGCATTCGTATACTGCTATTTACCGCTACTAGCAGATGCAGTGAGCAATTTCATCTTGATTATATTTTTGTTTTCATATGCATGCCTACATAGTAAAACTTCCATTACTCCTGATTTCAAAGGTTAAGTTCATGTTACAGAAATATTCACATGGAATGCTTAAGCACAGCATGGTTACAATTACCTATAAGTTGCAGCAATACAAGAAAGCTTTATCAGTGGTGTAGTTGCTGTCATTGATTTTGATTTATTGCCAACAACCATTAACTCTAAAAGCTATATCAAAATGCTGTTATAACTCTTGAAAATTTGTTGGTTGAATTCTGTTACTGTGTTGGCTTAGGTCTCTGAATAAAAAATGTATGCAACTAACTAATGCCACTGAAATCATGACTTTTGCTTAGCACAAACAATTTCAACAAAATTTAAGTCAGTGAACCTCCCTTGTCATTAGAGGCATACAATCCACAGCTGCTGTAATAATAATCACAAAGTTCTGTTAGCTAACAGCCCCTTATTAAAACACCATTTTAGGGGCTAATTTTGGGAAGTGCACTATGCTACACAGTTACTCTTTCATCTTTCACTGTAAAGAGTCTTTCAAGAAATTGCAGAATGATGTGTCTTTATGCATAAATCACATTTCATGTATAGTTGAACGTACAATGAAGAGCATTGTACAGTGTGCCAGCAGTTTTAATGCCCATTCATTGTTCCATACTGAACACACATTTTCTTTTGAACAACTCAAATATAAGGACAGTTATTGGCAGTAGTATTTGATTAAATGAACTGGAGATTTCCATGCTGGAACTAATGTATTTTTATCTGAAAAAAAAAAAAAGATTGTTCGACAAGTTGAAATGCTACAATCTGCATCTCAAATGAAGTTGGTGAATGACATTTGCCATGCTGACAGTTGTATGTCAGAAAGAGGAGACACAAGTTGGTGTGGATGGGGTGTTGTCACAACAATGTGGTTTGTTTTGAACTGTGGCATCACATTATTTTAATGAATATGCATTTTTTATGTAATTATGTAAATTAGATTATCCTTTATTATTGGATTTTTCTTTAGTGTGAATCTTGAAGTTCACACACACAATGGAGTTGACAGCTCACTATTAACAAGTCATTTGTTAAGCAAAAGTAAGTTCACACACACTCAGAAACAAGACTACTGCTGATTGGCTAGGAAGTACCTGTGATGTTAGCTTTTGCTAGAGTGCAGTGCCTTCACTTGTGACGGCTACACTTGAAATTGTATGTATATTATGCATTTGTTTTGTGCAGTGGAGTCCTAAAAACTGAAACCTGATTTTTGCTCAGGTTTCTTGGTATTACGTTGGTTGCCCAACGTGGGTCACACTCTCACATTGCATCATTAATTGAAACAAAGGATGGGACATTTATTTGTTGGTAACTGTTTTACTGGTTCAGTTGCAGTACGTTAATGGTTATATGCAAAGCTTGTTAATTAAGATCAAGTTATTGGTTATGTTCACAGCTACTTCCTATTAATGTTTACCAGTAATGATTTGTAGCTGTAACTACATTTCAGCCAGAATATTTCGATGCAGACTTTGGGAAGGAAACCTTTATCAATGAAGATCTAGAAATGGAGTTAAAGAATCATACACTATTTCTGTCAAAATTATGTTATGGCATAATGTTGAAAGAACTAAGACTTTTGCCTACAATGTAGCCAAAATATTGAATTTGCATTGCAACTTCAACCACAACAAAAAAATTTCTGTAGAAGACTGTTGCAGAATTTCAGAAGAGAAATTCTGAAATTATTGTAAGAAAGCTTTAATCAAATGGAAGCTTTTAACAGAGAATCAGTCACATTATACAAATCTTGAGCAGTTAATGACTTGGTTTAAATTTACAATATGAAGTGGCATCTCTATAACCCAGAAACTTGGCAAAATGTTAGGTGCAAAAGAACAGTTCTTTTGATTCCAGATAATCATAGGAGTCATATTTCGTTTGCAGGTTATGAATTTTGTAGACAAACCACATTCATGTTCTTTCAATACCCCATACACTTCCCACTGCCTATAGCTGTTGGACATACCATTTTTTGCACCACTGACATCCTTCAATGGAGAATATAACAGTTTTACGAGAAGAAATGCATTCAAAAAGCTAAACCCAAATGATCCTGCAAGCATTTTAATAAGGTCTTCATACATGCAGCTACCTTACAGAAAGGTATGTCTGGATTTCATAGATCGGTTATTTACCTACACACAAGGAAATAGTGAGTGGGGTGGCCAATAGGGTAAACGGTGAAGGGCAATTCCAAAAATAAGTGGAAGTGAACTTGGAGAAGAAGATACAGTGTATGGCATGGGAAGACTGTCAAACAAGTGTATATGTGGATAGAATAGGTTGGAAGAAGGGTGAACAACATACTAGTGCATGTTTTTGGAAGAATGATGTCACAGCAAGTGAGTGTCATAATACAAATGTGTTAATATATTGGAAACCAAAGAACAGATAAAACTGCTGTCCCATGCCTTTTTATAAGGAAGAACCAACTGGTTTTAGTTTAATGTGGTCAGGGTTAGAAGGGAGAATGGGATGAAAAGTTGAAGGTCAAAGTTAAGCAGGAAAGAACAAAACAGTGAAGGTTAAGTGTGGAAGTGGATAACAAAAGGCTAAGAAGAATGTGAATCATTGTGATGAAGGGTTTTATTACAAATGGCTAGGAAATTTAGGAAAGAAATATGTGGTTGAGGCGGTTAGAGTGAACTGGGTGATTTAAAAATAAAAGAATTTGGAAAACAAAGACAGTAGGTGAGAAAAGTGGTGCACAAGATAAAAGTAAAATTGATGACAGTTACAAACATTAGCAAAAGTGATGAACAACAGCACACATCAAAATGTAAATATATGTAAGAAATTTTAAGAGCCTGTCCAATGACAAGGGCCAGGGCCCAGGTTCAATGGCAGACCAAGATGTAAATGCTTTAGTACTTAATAAATTCAGTGCATTATTTACCCATTTAACCCTTTGCGGCACATAGCGTAGTAAAGCGTAGTGAAATGAAAAATGGCCTGCCGCGCATAGCGTAGTAGAACGTAGTAAAGCTTGTTCGTCGTTTCATATGGGTTCTGCTTATGCTGATCCCAGCTTTTAGGAGCTGTGTCAATGTAGACGTTCTCCTATTACACTGTTACAGCAATAGCAACGTGAAAGAAACTAATACCAAGCTATAAATAACACTTCTTAGAGCTGAGTGCAGTCGTGTAAGTAAGCAGTTTCCTGACGCATTTACAGCTAATTCAGTACCATGGAGGCCGTTCCAAGTACATCACGGGCTAGTAAGTGCGGTAGTGATAAGGTTTTGGTAACAGATGAGGAAATACTTGCAGCAGTTTATGAGGAATTAGATCGCGAAAGTAGCTCCGACGCATCTTGGTTTGGCGAGTTAGAGGAAGACAGTGATAAGGAACAAAGTGACAGTGAAGGTGCTGAGGAACAGGTAGCAGAACAGGTGACTAAAACTAATGCAAAGCAAACTAAAACTAAATTAGTACCTGCACAGTGGACCTCCAATTTGTCTTTCAATGAGTTAGAAGTATTCTCTTCCCCTGTAGGTGTAAATCATTCTATTCCTCCAGGAAGTCCAGAAATAGATTATTTTGAATTTTTTATAGATTCCAGCTTTTGCGGCAAAATTGCGGAGGAAACCAATATGTATGCAGCTCAGATTCAAGCTAAAAATGCAGATCCAAAATGGGAAGAAACAAATTCAAGGGAGATACAGGCCTATTTAGGTATTTTGATATATATGGGGATGGTGGATTTACCTGAAATTAGGGATTACTTTTGGGGGGATTTTTGCGTTTGTCCAATTGTAAGACAAGCAATGACCTTGCTCCGCTTTAAAAAGATATCACAATATCTTCACCTGAATGACGAATCTGCAAAACCACAATTTGGGGTAGATTCTAATGATTATCTGTATAGGGCACGACCTGCGTTAGATATAATTAAAAAGTTTTCAAATGTCTACAAACCAAATCGTGATCTCTCTGTTGATGAAGCAATGATCGGTTTCAAAGGGCGCTTCTTTTTGAAACAATACATGCCCGCTAAACCTACAAAGTGGGGGATAAAGGCATGGGGTATTGCAGACAGTAAAAGTGGATATTTACTGACCTGTAAAATCTATCTGGGGAAAAAAGAGGCGAGAAACAGCGATCTTCTGCTTGGAGAACAGGTGGTGTTAGACATGTGTGAGAAATACACGGGATTGTGGCACCACGTCTACTTTGATAATTTTTTTACTTCCACGCGGTTAATGAAATTACTTTTAGAGAATAAGACATATGCGTGTGGTACAACGCGTGCCGGAAGGAAAGACTGGCCAAAACAGTTTTCTAAGCCAAAACAATTAAAACTGAAAAGGGGTGAATCTTGCAAACTGCAACATGAAGGTGTAACTGCAGTAGTTTGGCATGATAACAGGGACGTTCTTTTATTATCCACCAATTCCGATCCTAGAACAGATGGAGAGGTGCACAGGAAGAGTGGCAGGGGGAGAGAACAATTAAAAATACCTTGTCCTAATGCAGTGATAAATTACACACGTAATATGGCAGGGATTGATCTCGCGGACCAAAGGAGGGAGTGTTACGGTGTCGGCCGGCCTTCAAAAAAATGGTGGAAATACTTGTTCCATTTCGTAGTGAATGTTGCCATTGTTAATAGTTTTATAATATACGACATTTCAAACAGACCTGCTTCTACAGCTCATGGCAACAGGCTTCTTCACTACAGGCAGAATTTGGTGCGACAGCTAATCGGAAACTTCACGTCCCGCAAGCGAGTGGGATTTCAGCGTAGCCTACCTTCTGCTATCAATGTGCCCAGTTCTCTTCACACCCTTGTAAAAATTCTAGGCCGGGTGAAATCGTGTGTACAGTGTATCATAAAGAAAAGAAAACCACAATCAGGTCGTGGCATACAGTCACAGTACAAGTGCAAACAGTGTGACATTGCCTTGTGTAGAACTGGGTGTTTCCTCAGTTATCATCAAGCGAGGAGGGTGGAAATTCAAAACTAACATGGGGTGCACATACCAAAACATTAATAAGCATAAGTGTATATAGAATATTTTTATTGTGCAACAGAATAGTGTGAATAACATTTTATGGACCAGCTTCAATATCTTCAATATAATAATGGCAGGGATGTAAACTTTTTAAGGGTGAGTACCATAAAATTTCGCAGAAATTATTTTAATTTATCTTAGCTAACATTAGGATATTTTTATGTGGTGTTTATATTCTAAAGTAGCAAAATTTAATTTCTTTAATATTGTGGAATATTAAAAATGTGTTACAAAGGGGTGCATATGTTTCCCTTCAACGGGGTTGATTTTTTCCGTTATAAACAGTTGAAATAAAACTTATATCGTATTTACTGCCAACCAATATCAAATAAGTTATTAATTAAACACATTATTTCAGACAGTAAAAGATACTATGATTATGCAAGTACATAGGTCACTTTTAGTATAATATCTGTAGTAGCAGTTCAGAATTTAAAGGGACACAAGTCTGCTGGGAGAACAACTAGCTAATACTGTATGCGCAGCAAAGGGTTAATCCCAGTAGAGTAAATGAATTTGACTTTGTGGCAGCAAATCAGTTTGCACAGCATCTATACTGGTTTCAGCGAAAGAATTGGTAGTGTTGTAAACAATGCTTAAAAATTTATCCTTCCACTTTCTCGCTCTGATTGGAGTAGTAACAGCACTACTTTCGTAACCACGTGTTGCTAAGAGAGAAAACCACGTGGAGCCTGGAACTATCATCACTGCCTTTGACCCACCAATCCTTCACGCAATAGTTGAAACATGCTACTGATGGATAACAATCGTGTGTAGCACTCCAAACTAAAAACATAATAGCAAATATAAATTTAAAATCACTGTAGGAAAGAAAGCTTTAACATACCTAATCTGAATCTGAAAGAGCTGTACGCGCAATTTATGCTTAATGCAGATACACCTGTAAACTCTGTTGTAAGGTTAACAATATCTTTGATAGCTAAAGTGGGATATTTCTTGCATTTCTCTTGTGGAACACTGAGAATTATAACTTTTTCACCACTCGTTAGAGGCTTCCCCCTGCAATGTTTTATAAACTGCACTTGTTCGGCCATGATGGTTCACTAACATTCACCTTCTCGCTTCCAAAGGTGACTAACAGAAGGCAGTCTGTGCATGTTCTTTGCTCATTTTCTGATTAAGTGCAATTAATTACTTAAGAGATTAATTTTGTTGCAGTTCTACGTGGTACAATAATACGTTAAACATACCATTACATGATACAGGGAAGATCCAGTAGTTTTTGTTACTAATGAGCGAACTACTTTGTAGCCAACATACCTTGTAATACATGGCATTAGCCAATGAACGTACCCTTTAATTCTATTTGTACACATGCTTCTGTTTAATCATGACCAATTCTTTCGGTGAAACCAGTATAGTTATTGAAACATCCTTCAAATAAATTAAAAGTATAGTTGTACAGCGTTTATATACCTGACACCTTTGCCCTAAGCATATGGTATAAATCTCAGGTATTGAAGCAATTCTGCCTCTTCACAGGTAATTTTGTATTTTGTTATAACCAACACAGCCATACTTTTATAATATTTAAACATTTTGTACAAAGGAATAACTGAAGTTAAATATGTATAAGTGAACTCGTCATTTTCGGCATTGGCACATCTTGGAAAAATAAAAATGTCTTTACGCAGCTCCATTGCCTTGGTCTTTCCTAGTTTTGAAAGGCAGAAAGAGGACTTACCAATTCACTGTCATAGCTGGAATTTGAACCACTACGTATGGCTGCTCTTCACCACTGAGCTACCATGGCAATATTCCAGCACAGCCTTGAATTCTTCAACTGGTTCACATTTTCACAGCAGAAAGTAGTATTATATTAAATGTGTTATATATAAAACCATAAACCCTGGGACTTCTGTACTTATGTTTGCAAGTCGTCATTGTGGTACTTGGTCTCAAATTTGGATTCCCTCCCTTGTGGTCTACTGGGAAAATATGAATCCTAACAATGGTACTGAATCTTTCAGTTCTGATTCTACCTTTCAAAGTTTGCTTATACATGGTTTATGCATGTTGATTGTCCTGGTACATTGAAATAGCCATTAATACTTGTGCAAGTTTGCCCAGCACAGCGCAATGTGAGAGGAGAGAGTAGGCATGAACTCTGCCTGGTGGCAAATAAAGGTGGGATTGGCTGTGTTGACGTAAGATAATGGTCACATCTACCATTCCTTGCAGTGTAAAATGGACATCACTTGCGTTTCCAGGTGCAGTAAATTCTGCCTAAACCAGAACACCTATATACCAAAAGCCTGGACAAATAGACAATTAATGTTGGGACATAGTTATTTCCTCTGTTAAATAATATCCTAGAGGAGAAGCCTGCCTAACTTGGTAAGAGAATAATTTATTGGAACAGTTCACTTAAATAATTTAACTGTTTATTTTATACTCACAATACACAGTAACACGTTAAATTTTTAAAGAGATAGCCATTCTTTTTTAGCACAACTGTAATTGTACCCAATGTATTGACTATTTATGTGAGATTTAATTTGCCAAAAGTTATGTTGGCAAAGAGTACTATTAGAGAAATTATAACTATTATTAGTTGAAAATGCAAGGAAATGTATGATACATTTCAACCCATATTTTATTTAGACTTATTTTAATATATTCCTACGTATTTATAGTAGCTAGAGGAGGTATTGTATTCTACACAAAAGTTTAATACCAAGATTTCACTGAAAATATGTCTTGAAATGCTTTGAATGTATTTTCGAAAGTGGTCTGTGTGTGTGCATATGTGCTGCACGTTCATACGTTTGCATGCGCTTATCTGTCTGGGTGTTTCTGTCAGTCTGTGAATTTCTATTTAAGTTAAACATTTTCCAAGTATGTGACACAAAAATTTTCAAGAAAAATATCCCCCAATACAAACTACCCTTTACATAGAAAACTTTCTGAAAATTTTGATTTTTTCAAAAATGACTCTAGCAATTTTGATTAAAATACTGTGTATCAGATTTTTTGTACTTTTTTTTATTAACACTTAGTTGTAAACCTGTGAAAATGGGGGAGGAATACTGGAACAGTGTCATTCTGTGTTAGGCATGGTTTATTGTACTTACAACACTGTATGAGTTACACTCCCAAGGACTTCTGCTTGTTTATACCAACCAAAATTGCTGCAATCTAAAATCCTTTTGCCTACTGTGTGCAAGTTTTTGTGACGGCACTGTGCAACTACAGTATTGAATTTTTCAGTTCTTATTCTACCTTTCAAAGTTTGCATGGTTTGTGTTAGAACAATCAATCCTTATTGATTGGTCTTACAAATGAAAAATATAGATTTTGTTGTATATTCTAAAGAGTAAAAGATTAGAAGTGCATAGTTTTATTTAACTGAAACTGTGAAATACATTATTGCTAGCATAATCAATTTGTTTTTGTGTATATTAATAGTAAAACTTTTATTTCAGGAGGGAGCGCGAAATGCAGCAGGTTGAATCCATAGCCCAAAACAATACTGTAAGTATTATTTATTGCATGAAGCATATAAATTGCATGAATATCCACAATCATAGAAACCTTTATGTTAAAATTATCTTCCTTTTTCTGTTTGCTCATTAAATCCTTTAATGTAAATAATGAAACAAATGCATTTAAAAGGTGAAGGTGAAACAACCAGGCAAATTGTACTGTTCAGCAAATCTAATGAAAACGTATAAGATTTTTGGCTTGTTGTTCATCCATGTGCAAATTACTGTCTGATGTGATACCTGTTATTCTGTAAGTTTTCTTGCAATAATTGGAACATACTAGACCAATTTCATAAGGTTACTGGTAACCTGACAAGACTGCATTAATGCTTCTGGATTTGACATGCAACTTCTCAGATACCATTCAGCATATAGCTGTTAAACTGCATGTAAACTACACTTCTTACTTTGGAAATGTTTACCATGGTGTAATGTGCTTGCATTGCATACCAACAAATGGAAAACTGGGTTGCTAGTACAAGATCAAAATTTGAAAGCAATAGAACAATCAGAGAGTTAGAGTGGAGCAGAATCAAAAGTTAAACTTTATTGCATGTAATGACCTACTTGCCCACTACCCAACCAAACAGTACAGTGCAAACCAACAGAATTGGGAAACAGTACAGGTATTTTTCCTTAACTGTCTGTCATCTGATAGCTACAACAAATTTGGGCAGTAGTATATTTGCAAACTTTATGATTTGCTTGTAAAATGTTCTCCAATCCAACATTTTACACCTATGTGGCATAGGAGGCATTTTTACAGCTTAGTTTGCAAATCCAAAGGGTACAGATTTTCACCACAGAGATGAGAAAGCATTAAATTTTGTTACATTGTATACACCACTGACAACCGGTGTAAATGGTCGCAAACATTCAGCAATGGATGACATGAACTGTAAAATCAACTCTCACATATAAATTATTGTATTCTGTGGCTTTGGGCAGTGTTCCCATTTTTGTGGCAGCTTTTGTTAATAGTTCATGTAAAATATGGCCTAGAAATCTTTGTGTAGCTTAGGAATGTGTTCTTTGCCTTAATATATGTGTGTTCCTATGGTACCAGGAATAATTTCAGCATATGGGACAGAAAGAGGCAGTACTACAGGTCTACAAGGTTTCTTATAAAACATTTCTCATTTATTTTACAAGGAATGTTTGTACATTTTATAATAATGAACGTGTGCTGCTTTCTAAATTTAATGTCGAAAAGCTATAATGCTTTGCCAGACAAGGGAATGTTTCTTGGGTTTCAAGAGGTTGGGAAGGGTGTAATATTCAAATTTCAGAACAGTGTCTTCCGTATTGCCAGCTGCTGTGACAGTATTATGTGTCCTTTACTGCAAACTTTGAATTGTCAAGCCCTTAGTACAAGGGTTGTTTGATAAGTTCTCGGAATGGAATGGGAAAAAAGTACTTTCGACACTGGAACTTTCTTATTTTTCAATATAGTCTCTTTGTAGACTAATGCACTGTCCAGCAATGTTCCAACGCCTTAATCCCATCTCGAAAATGAGGTTCCTCCAGGTCTGCAAAATAGTTTACTCCAGCTATCAACTCTTCATTTGAAGAAAATCTTCATCCACCAAGGAAAATTTTCAGCTTCGGGAAGAGATGGAAGTCTGACGGAGTCATATCAGGTGAATAAGGCGGGTGTGGCAACAATGCATACCTTAGTTGGTGTAATGTTGCCATGGCGACAGCACCTGTGTGTGGGCATGCATTGTCTTAATGGCAGAGGACTTTCTTCCTTGCGAAACCTGGCCTTTTTTCACATATCTTTTGGTTTAATTGGTCCAGAAGGTTAGCATAATAATCTGCAGTGATGGTTTGCCCACTGGGGAGATAATCTACAAGCAGAATCCCCTTTGCATCCCAGGAAACCTATGCCATTACCTTTCCAGCAGAAAGAATTGTCTTTGCTTATTTTGGTGGTGGAGAATCAGCATGTTTCCACTGTTTTCACTCCGGAGTATAGCAGTCTACCCAAGTTTCTGTGGCACAAACCGGCACAAAAAATCTTGTTCATTGCTCCTAAAACGTGCCAAGCATTGTTCTGATACTTTCATCCTCATGCGTTTTTGATCCAGTGTCAAGAGTCACGACACCCATCTTGCAGATAATTTTTTCATATCTAATTCTTCAGTCAAAGTTTGATATACCCTTTCAGATGACATCTGGCAAGCTTGAGCACTTTCATGCACTTTCAGTTGGCAATTCTCCATTACCATTTTGTGCACTTTTGCAGTGATTTCTGGAGTAGTGACACATCTTGGCCGGCCACTGCGCAGATCATTTGAGCACTCCCGACCAAATTTAAATTTTTTGTCCACTTGGCAACAGTTGAATATGAAGGAGCAGAGTCCCCTAGTGTACTCAGAAAATCTGCATGAATATCCTTTGCTTTCATGCCTTTACGAAATACTTGAATCGCTGCTCAAGTCTCAATTTCTTTCGATCTTCTAAAATCACAACGCAGGAACAACAATACCGTTGCATCACCACTATAGCGGTCTTCCAAGAACATTGTCGTGGCACATGTTTACAGGCAACGATGAATATCACGTGAACAATTCGTGGTGCTATGGCTAACCTCTCGTGGTGATTCTGAGAACTTATCAAACCACCCTCGTAGTTATCTCCCTATAACAAAATGCATGCACCTTGTGTTCCTCCTCTATGCTGTTAATAAAGATACAATGCATACCAGGTCATACGGCATTTTCCTCCAAACCACCTCATTGCCTTCGATATTACAACCTGTGTTTAAAATAAGTGATATTTGAAATTCAATTTGTATGCATACATTGTAAATAAAAAGCTTTACGGGAATTTTGCTAAAATGGACAAAGATGAGTATTATATAATCACAATTATTGCATTAGAAAGATGCTAAAAGAATGGGAACAGTTTTCTCTGCTAAAGAGAACTTACATTGCTTGTGTTACATATACGAATGCAATTTCACAATACCAGAAATTAAAATTGTAGAAAGGCAAACGATGTGATTGAAATTTTATTTGCAAAAAAGAGAAAATGAAGACAAAACAACATAGGTAAGAATTGCTGACATTGGTTATATTTATGTATCGGTTGGAAGGGTTGTAATAGATGTCATCCTTAAAATGAGTGAACGAGGTTGAGTGAATTAAAATGAGCACTTTTTTCCCTGTTATAAATTTATTTAAAAAATGGTTTGAATCCAGTGATATTTGGCTTGCATGGTTTTTCTGGCTGGTGTGTTTGGAACATCATACCTTCTATAGTGCTTTTCAAATGAGAAGGGTTCTTATCTGCAGCCAGTGAGATACGTTTACATCCACAGCGTTGCAAGCTCTTTACCCCCATTCTTCATATTTCTTGGTGTGCGTCAAGCCCCACTTAAGGGGAAAGCAATATGACAACACAGCAGGACTCTGATTGGTTACCGGCCTGGAGACGCTCAAGGACAAACTCCTTCCCATTTGAAAAGCACACTAGTTAAGGTCAGGCCAACAGCAGAATATAATATACGTGCAAAGTTGTTGCAATTACAGGAGTAATAAAAGAAATTGATGCATTCCACTCAAATGCTTCTCTACTCTTGTATAAGCTATTTGTACAAATGCTTTGGCCATTATCTTCTTTGTGCTAATCGAGATATACATTTGCTGAAAGTGTCTAATTACATATTTTCATAGGTACTGTTAGAATAGGGGAGCACAATAGTTTTAAGCAACAGTCAAATTGTTCAAGAGCTGTTTGCTGTGTGATGGCTTTGAAATTCCATTTTCTTTGCATGTCCAGGACATTTAAAAAAATTACTTCCAATTTGAGAAAAGTAAGTTTCGAAAATCTACACTACTAAGAAACTAGGTGCCTACTATCAAAAGCTGCCAAATCCATTTGACCAATAGCGTGCCTGATAGATTTTATCTCAAGGAATTCAATGGTACCATGATATGAGAGCAAAATTCCATACATCTTATTAAAATATGTAGTCCAAAATAAGGATGAGTATTAATACCTGCCAAATCCAGCACCTATATTGACATTTGTAGTTTCAAAGTTCGCCAAATCTCTTTTGGCCTATCAGCACTTTCAGTGACTTCCTCTTGCCTGCTACATGTGGTGTGAGTGATTTTTCCTAGAAAGCGTAAACATAAGTTTAAAAAAATTGTTAAACATAACAATAATGAACACTGAGTTTGAGGAGAAAACCGTGTTGATGTGTTTTACAGATGGTGGGTGGAAAAATTAAAGAGAGAAATAATCCAGCTATATTCAAGTTAGCACGCCGTAATGCATGTGAGAGGCACAGTGTGGGGAACCGGTTCTGCCTGTTTGCTCTACAAAGCATGCATAACTTCATTCTTTTGGTAGCTCACCTACTATGCTGGGAAACGGGCTCGTAATTTATTTTTCTGAACAAGTTGATTGTGTAGAAATAACACTTCCGATGGTTGGACATCCTTTCATTGTACCAGATTGGTGCTGGCTTAATAAAAAAGGACTCGAAAAAGATACTATCCTTCAGCTGAAAGAGGATTAAGAAATTATCCACGGATCTGAGTGTTCTAACTAATGTATTTCTGATCGCGATTGGAAATCTGCAGCTGAAAAAGATGCTCAGGAAACCCGGGCAATGGCATTTTAAGTTTAACCCAGTAAAAAGAACTTACCTATGTTGTGATTGAAGATGAAGTTTGTTTGTTGAAACGCAGTTTGTAGGGCTAGACTACAAACTTCTGCTAAGGTACGTGATGTATTAAAATAACCATCAAAACATTTTGGAGGAGAATGGAGGAACAATGAGCTGCTTCAATTTTATTCTGCTGTAGAACAATTAGATCTAGGACCTCAGATTGAAGAAAATGAAGACGACGTTCATGAGGAAGAAATAGATGCAGAAGTAATATGAAAGAAAAGTTTTAAAAACCTAGGAGTCATATTTTTAATACTCCATCTTGATTTGTGTTGTAATCAAGTGACACCTGCTTTTATTGGGTGATGCAGTATTATTAGTTATGGTAGGTGTTGTGTTGGAGTGTTTTGTTTCCCATTGTTTGATTGTTTGCATTATATCGTTTGCAGTTGGCCTAGTGCGATTATCTTTTGTCTTCATTGTAAATGTTATATATATTAACGAATAAAATTGTGATAATAAATACACTAATATTATTTCAATTGTGGCCTCCAGAGCAAAGAAGACTATCTCATTAGAAAGACTAAAAGTTAATACATCGACGTAACATATAATTTTCACGGGGGTCGCGTCTCAAGGAAAATTACCAGCTGTAAATTATGAACATACTTCATACCCGTACCACGACCGAGATAAGAGAGAAAGAGTCATCGCAGTTCATCGAAAGAGTTAGCCGGATCTTTTATACGAGAAAAGAATTCATCATACCGACCCTTCAAAGTGACGACGAGCAGAAGATTCCCTTCATACTGGTGACGGGAGATACCGGCCGGAAGAGACTCCTTCATACTGGCACCCAGACGCGCGACGGCTCGAATACAGGCGTATAGAGTAAAAATATGTACCTGGACAAAGAGTGAAAAGAAGACATTTTGACGGAGTATCCTTTTTCTTGTGCTCCAGAATTCAAGTAAGACTAGTACTAATTTATGATACTACGCAATAAGAAAATTGTACAGAAGATGGAAAAAGTTGAGAAAGATAATGATAGTGTAGAGAGGGAAGTGAGTGATAAGTTATCAGTAGAAGGTAGAAAGAATGTAGTATGTAAGGAATCTGAAATAGGATTGAAAGAAATATTGGAAGCGATGAACAGAAATACAGCAGATATAAAAGCAGATTTTGTTAGAAATGTAGCAGATTTGAAGGAGGATAATGCCAGAAATATAAATAAATTGTCACAAGAAATTGAATTATGTAAGAAGGAATGTACAGAAAGAATTGAATCAAGTAACAATGATATAGCTAAATTAGGTGAGTTAGTAAGCGTGATAAAATTAGGACAGGAATCAAACACAGTAGAAATAGCTAGGCTAGGAGAATTGATAAATGAAGTTAAGTTAGGACAGGAGAAGACAGTGGTAGAAATGAAAGCTGAATTAAGTAAAGAATTTGATGAAAAACTAGCAGAACAGAATGCAAAAATTGCAAAGGTAGGAGATGAATTGAGAACAGAGATAGTCGTGGTAGAACAGAGTTGTAAAATGTATCAAGATGGAATTAGGTCAAAACAAAATGACATTGATGTAAAAATTGATAGTTTAGAAAATGTTGTAAAGGGTATAAGCGCTGAGATTCAGTCACAGCGAGAAGAATTGAATAAAGTAAAGGAGGAAGCCAATGTAAATGTAAATAGAATAAATGAAACGGTTACAAAGGAAAAAGAATTTACAGGAAGGCTTTCCCAAGTTGTGATTGCTCTACAGGCTGATAGAGTTAATGACAATCATGATCAATTTGTGAGTGAATGCAAAAATATGACCAATACTGATGCACTTGACAATAACAGTAATATGGCGGACTTTCAGGAGAATGATTTAGCTATGCCAATGCACTCCCCTAGTCAAAACCATAATTGTCACGCTAGTCACTTGTTCCATGACCTAACCCCTCCGTCATTTGACGAAGAAGCCGGTGACAATCCAAAAATTTTCATAAAAGAACTGGAGGATTATTTTAGGATCAAACGAATTCCGAACGAGATACGAATGATGGTGGTTAAACGCTGTCTTAAGAAAAACGCATTGGAATGGTTAAGACTAACTTTGGCGTCTCACGAAACATATAGTATGTTTCGAAACCTTTTTATAAATAGATTTTGGGGACCGGGACGTCAAAACCAGATTAAAGTCGAACTGGCTACCGGACATTATGACAGTAAACGTGGTATTTCAATGATGGAGTATTTTTTTGAAACTGGCGAACAAATCGAAACTACTCCAACCTCAGTTGAGTGAACAGGAGGTTATTGAAGCACTTATTCGCCATTATCCACCGCACATAAGAAAAATCATAAAACAAATTTTAGTGGGGAGGGGCATAGAACCCCTCAAAGTTGCCAAAAATCGAAACATTGTCAAGAGAAAATATTTTTGTATTCAACGATGACATGTTTTTCAACACAGTTGTTATATTGTTGTACAATTACATTGTTGTGGGGAGATCATCACAGTACATGAAACATTGTATGGCTGAAAACAATTTTCCCAAAATAGAATTAGTTGCATATACTGTGATGAGGGGCATTTGATGCAGTATTATTAGTTATGGTAGGTGTTGTGTTGGAGTGTTTTGTTTCCCATTGTTTGATTGTTTGCATTATATCGTTTGCAGTTGGCCTAGTGCGATTATCTTTTGTCTTCATTGTAAATGTTATATATATTAACGAATAAAATTGTGATAATAAATACACTAATATTATTTCAATTGTGGCCTCCAGAGCAAAGAAGACTATCTCATTAGAAAGACTAAAAGTTAATACATCGACGTAACATATAATTTTCACGGGGGTCGCGTCTCAAGGAAAATTATCAGCTGTAAATTGTGAACATACTTCATACCCGTACCACGACCGAGATAAGAGAGAAAGAGTCATCGCAGTTCATCGAAAGAGTTAGCCGGATCTTTTATACGAGAAAAGAATTCATCATACCGACCCTTCAAAGTGACGACGAGCAGAAGATTCCCTTCATACTGGTGACGTGAGATACCGGCCGGAAGAGACTCCTTCATGGGTATTGAGGCGGGTTTTTATTAAAAAAGATGGACAACACATATCAGCGTGAATATAGCAGCAGGAGTAATGTTTTTACTAAAAGGTGGAAAGTTTGTTATAGTAGACGCTACTCTTATTTTCAGGGTCGATGGTAAAAGAATGGAATGCATAAACCAACGTTCCTCCATCACAAACACATTTATTCGTTATTTACACTTTTTATCACAATTTCAGTTAGTTAACAACTTTTAAAATTCGATAGCGTCTACGCTGGTCAAAAGTTTGGGTGTAATTTACATGTTCACACGCCATCAGCAATTATACGTCCTTCCACTTTGAGCTCACAGACGCTAATGAAAATAGTTCCGAGCGTGGGTATGACGCAACACCGCCATTCTTATGTATTCATCCGCGCAACAGTTCTCATTGGTTGAACTCAAAGTGACGAGAAGACATTGGATCTTGAATATCAAAAAGAAATAGGTCCCTGATACACCCAAATTAAAAGAATTAAAAATTTACACACTCTTACAAAAATATTTACATGAACAATTTTCTATTAGTCAATATTCTGTCTCATATGCCCCTTGTTTTGTTTTTCAAGTTGTCACCTTATTTACAATCTTGAAACACAATACAATACTTCTCCCTACTTCTATGATTCAATCACTTTGTACAATCTTTTTTTTTTTTCAGTCTTCTTCACTGTTTGTCTTTGTCCTTCGTTTTGACATGATACAGCATGTCTTTATAAATTTCACATATTCGATTACTACACAATGCATTCAGTTATTATACAATACATATCCAGTTATTGTACAACACATTTAGTTATTACACAATATGTCCAATTATTATGCAATACATATTCAGTCCTTGTACAATATACCCAGTTATCATATCACATATGTTGTTATTATACAATACACCTTCAGTCATTATACAATACATATTCAGTTATTGTACAACACATTTGATTACTATACAACATGTCTAATCATTACACAATACATATTCAGTTATTGTACAATATATCCTGCTATCACATCACATATGTTCTGTTATTATGCAATACATATTCAGTTATTACACAATACACATTCAGTTTTGGCATAAAGCATTTAGTTATTACTCCACATATTCAGTTATTACACAATATATCCAGTTATCATACAATATATATTCAGTTTATTGTACAACACATATTCAGTTCTTATACAACACATACTCAGTTATTGTACATTTGACATTGACACAAATATAATTTAAGTGTTTCATGTGGTTTTTGACTTGTATTCATTGCTATGAGGAGAGAAAAACAGGATACAAATTTTGAGCTAATGATTATGATCATGTTTATGGCAATACTTTATTCAGTTCTTTGCCTTCTTTGTCTTATAAGCTTGTTATGTATAGGCAGGTTGTTGAGTCGGTTCTTAAACTCTGATGTTACTAATGGTACTAATTTTCTTGATTGGGTTATTATTCATTGTTGTTTGGTTCAACATTTCTTCGAGCTTAGCATTGGCTATATTCATCTTAATTCATGGGCATTGTTTTTCTGATTATGGTTTTCCTCACTTCACTAATTGTCATTTCTTTGTCTCTTATTTTTATAAGAGAAAACTTCTATACTTACAATTATTCTGTAATTGTATTATTTTTCTTCTCAATTTACCCTCTACATCTTTGTGTTGAAATATTATATCTTTTTCATCATAATTGATTCATTTTTATTTTTGTCCCTGACATCCTTATGTCAAAAACATATTATCTTCCGTCGCTATGATTCATTTATTTAATGACAATCAGTGTCCTCATCTGTCTCTGTTGACAATGCTCTTTGTGGTCGATATAGCCAATGACTATGTTGATTTTCTTCCCTGTTGTAATCCTATTCTGAACATAATTTTCTATAAGTAACCCATTAAAAATTGTTACCTTCTTTCATCTCCACTACTCCTGCCTTACACATTCGTTGACAAAGACTATTTGGTCCTTTCTTTGTATGGCTTCAATTTATTTTTATGGTATCTTCCTACCAACTTGCCATTTGTATTCTGTAGCTCATACGTGTGGTCACCCAGCTGTTTTGTTATGACCAGTGGTTCCATCTCTCTCTTCGTGTAGCCATCATGGTGTCGATGTCAATTGTAAGTTGCTGAGATTTTGTTGTTTGTCATCCACTCGGTTGGGACGAACTTAGTTGTTGTAATTTCCCTGAGTGTTGGTGGTGGTTGTCGTTTCTGTATTCAGTGCAGTATCTGCCCTATTTGGCACATCTTCTTCTACTTCCTGCTGTCTTGTGTTGTTAGTGTACCATTGGTTTCTGCCCCTTTGACGTGAACCCCTATTGTACGACGGCCTATGGCTGTTCATGTATTCCCTACAGAATCGTATATGATTCACTTGATGGGTACGGTCTCCTGGTCTTCCACGATCATATCTATGCGTTCTGTATCTCGATTCACCCCTCGGTATCGTGTCGTGGTATCGCTGTCTTGTGTTCTCCATCCTCTCGCCATGATCATGCGGTTGTGGGAAATGGTGTGCCCCTCTCCCCCTTTCATGGGTATTCCTAGTATTTCTATGTTCTCCCTCACTCTGGTTGTTCGTAGTCATGTTCCGGTTTAGGATGGGTGAGTTTGGGTGACCGTTCCTATGTCTATGCTCATTAGGCCGACCATTTTGTGTTTCGAAGGCTGTCAGCAGTTCTATCATATCTGCAAAATCTACTGGCCTCGCAACAATTAATCCTGTTCTCACTGTGTCTGGGAAATGTCTTGTTATGCTGGCAATTAGTTCTGCCTCCGACAAGTTGGGGTCTAATAGCTTTCCTTTGTTGGCTACTTTCATAAAATAATCGACTAGCGACAACCCTTTGGTTGGATCGTATCTACCTGTCGCTAGCTCTACCCTAGTTTGGTTTTGTTTAGCTGGGCCCCAATACCTTGATAGGAACAAATTTCTGAATGAGCTATACGACTCATGACCAGCTAGTGTTAGCCTGAGCCATTCTAATGCCTTGTTTTTTAAGCTTTTCTTAACTATCATCATTCTAAGCTCGTTTGGTATCCTTTTCACTTTAAAATATTCTTCCATCTCTTTAACAAAGAGTTTTGGATCGTCTCCCTTCTCCTCGTCAAATGTAGGTGGTGTGATTTCATGTAATATGCTGTTGGTGTAACATGTGTTATGTGTTGTGTCATTGTTTGGTTGTGAACCTCTTTCTCTGTATGGTGAGTCAACATTTTGTACATTACTCAAGTAACTCTCATCTTGTACATTACTTACATCTAAATCATCTTGTCGTTGTAATGCCTTCACAACATCATTTACATTAGCCAAACTTTCTTTCCCTTTTTTCATTTCTTCACAGATTGATTTTAAATCATTCTTTATTTCTAAGTGGCTTTGTTTCATATCATTTATAGCATCCTGTTGTGAAAGCATCACATCATTCATTGTCTTAATTTTAGGAATTACAATTTGTTCTACAGTTTCATTAATAATGTCTTTCTTTACTACCTCAATCTCTTTCCTTAATTCCTCAGTTATTTCTGCTTTTACATTTGTAATCTTACAGTCTACACTTGTATTACATTCTGTTATTTCATCCCTACATCTAGCAATTTCTCCTTCTAACACAATTTTGTTTTCTCTCATCTCTGATTCTATCTTTCCCATCCTATCTCCTACAATTTCTATCCTAGCTTCTAAGGCTTCCTTTGTTTCATTTAAGTTTTTATGAACTAATTTTAAATTAGTTTCCATTACTTTCATATTTTCTTTACACTCCTGTCTTCCTAATTCTATTTTCTGTTCTAGGTTCTGTCTACCTAATTCCATTTTCTGTTCTAAGTTCTGTCTACCTAATTCCATTTTCTGTTCTAAGTCTTTTCTCACTTCCTCCATTTTCTGACCTATCTCTTCCTTATTCTGTTCCAGTTTCTGACCTATACTCTGTTCTATGTCCTGTCTCAATTCTGCCTTGTTTTGTTCCATTTTCTGTTCTAGTCTTTCAAACATCATCATCATTAACCTTTGGTCTTTGCTTATTTCCGCCTGTTCCTCACCTTCTAATTCTATCTGATAACTAGGCCTATCTGCCCCTTCCCCCACTCCTGTTTCTATCTCTTTTTGCGACATTTTAATTCCTTTATCTAATTCACTTAATGTTGAAAGTCCCGCTACTTTGCCACTTCTGAGTAGCATTAACCAATGGAAATAAAATGTATGTAAAAACAAAAAGTTTTGATCCTACTTTCTTTTCTGCTGGTTCTTCGTCCAGTTATTTACGTCTCCTGGGTAGTTGGCTTCGCCAGATGATCTCCGGTGTTTTTCCCACATTGATTTTCCGTATATCGATGTTTTGTTGATATCAGACGATGGTCTAATGGCGTCTTTCTCCTGTGCGATGAGATGGCGTCATTCGATGTTAACACTTTGTTCTCGTAATTTTGCATTCCATTCTAAATTCGCGCCCCACGTTGGGCAAGCCATTTGAGGCGGGTTTTTATTAAAAAAGATGGACAACACATATCAGCGTGAATATAGCAGCAGGAGTAATGTTTTTACTAAAAGGTGGAAAGTTTGTTATAGTAGACGCTACTCTTATTTTCAGGGTCGATGGTAAAAGAATGGAATGCATAAACCAACGTTCCTCCATCACAAACACATTTATTCGTTATTTACACTTTTTATCACAATTTCAGTTAGTTAACAACTTTTAAAATTCGATAGCGTCTACGCTGGTCAAAAGTTTGGGTGTAATTTACATGTTCACACGCCATCAGCAATTATACGTCCTTCCACTTTGAGCTCACAGACGCTAATGAAAATAGTTCCGAGCGTGGGTATGACGCAACACCGCCATTCTTATGTATTCATCCGCGCAACAGTTCTCATTGGTTGAACTCAAAGTGACGAGAAGACATTGGATCTTGAATATCAAAAAGAAATAGGTCCCTGATACACCCAAATTAAAAGAATTAAAAATTTACACACTCTTACAAAAATATTTACATGAACAATTTTCTATTAGTCAATATTCTGTCTCAGTATTAAAAGTACTTTTTTAGATAATGAATTCATGAAAAAGATATGTGGGTAATAGAATCTCTTTTAAACTTACACATAATTTCAAATCTTTCACTCTTCAGTTTTAGAAAACACTAAATCCCAATTTTGGTATCAACCCCCCCGCCCCCTCATCCAATTTTCTGCCCAAATGACCTATGCTCCATCCAGCCTTAGAACCGCACCTTGTATCCCTCCGCGATAACCTGGTGTTCCTACTAACACAAACGCCACGTGGACTTACCTCGTATTTACGTTGCAACAGAGCGATATTTACTCGGGATTTTTAGGAATATTGTTACATTCAAGTAGTTTTTACCAGGATTATCATACATCTTGAAAACAGATAATCGCCAGTTTTCAAGGTACTATATTTTATGCGTGCTTTGGTTCCAGCGTATCGAGGGTTAGATGTTGACAGTTTGTGTTTACACCAAGTGCGGATCTAAGGTTGGAGCGATTATAGCTGTTGACAGGCTCTTAAACTCCACTCACTCCAATTTTCCTCAAACGTATTTCTGAAATATTTAAAAAACCAAATTGCAGAAGTACGTTATATTCTAAAATTTCATATTAAATTACTCATTTAACATTTTAATATTGAAGTGAAGTTATTTTGGATAATGATTTTTTCTGGGCAGTTTTTTGCAATTATCAAAACAATTAGATGAATGGATTGGGCAGCATTTGCTGATATGTGCCTCATGTATCTCAAAAATGGTTCACTCCCGAAAAAAAAAAAAAAAAGTACTTTACATAAACTGTATGTTTTAACGAGATCTATGCTTCCCGTTAAGATCTTGCCCATCTCTTACAGTTACCATTTTTGTAAAAGTCATTCAGAGTAAGGACTTGTAAGCATATTCCCAGAAAATTCAAGGTATACATTTTCATTAAAATATTGTAAACACGTGATATATTAAAACAAAATCATACTAGCCATTTTTTTATAAAATCAAAATTTTTCAAATATGCTCCATGTAAATGCTATGTCTTGAAAATACTAGATGCAATAATATTAACCGGGCTTGTGGGCCGTGGTCTATTGGGTTCCTTCTTCTTCCCAAACGTTTCGTCTGCGACTACGGCAGACATCTTCAGTAGCGGCGAGGTCGAAGTTTCCTAGTGGAGATCTCAGTGGCAGTCGGTGCTGAGATCTCCACTAGGAAACTTCGACCTCGCCGCTACTGAAGATGTCTGCCGTAGTCGCAGACGAAACGTTTGGGAAGAAGAAGGAACCCAATAGACCACGGCCCACAAGCCCGGTTAATATTATTGCATCTAGTATTGACACCGGCCGTGAAAGCCTTAGAACTTTGATTCTTGAAAATGTTCATTTCGTGTCCTTGGAAGATGCTGAATTTAGATACACACATACATGAACCTTTTTCTTAAAGCACTTTTTTGACTTCAGGGAGTCTCAAAACATGTATTACTGTGGAGTGTCAGTATCAAACTTTTGTGTGGAATACAGTACCTCCCCTATTTAAACATAGAAAGTTGATTAGGATCTATTACGAAGTTATTAACGTGTGATAACAGTTGAGAGAGATTGCCATTTGTTTTTATATTTAAATATGATTGGACGAATGATGGTCCTCCTGGATACACATTCTTCATACTGGCATCAGAGGCTTTCAGTTGTGGGTTGCAACTTAGGCAAGGGATATTGGCCACAACAACTTTAGGTGAATTTATATTTCCAGTATGGTAGGACAGTGTGTATGGTAAACTTCCGAGTTTTTGAGCAAACCCTACTAGCAAAAACAAGATGTAGGGATTGGTCTGGCCAAGGAACGTCACTACGATAGGAAATAAATCTCTGTAGGAAGATCTGCAGTAAAAACTACATACATGTTCTGGCTGTGTTCAGTTGCGCCATCTTGTTGGAGCCATAAATTGTTCTTATTCTCAGTCATCGTTCCTAACTGTAGAAAAAGAGAGATCCTTGAGAAAGTATGTCTGATAATTCAAAGGAAGCCACTCCATGCCAAACAGTAACATGGGTACTACACATGGTGTAACATGCAACTCGTGCAGGTTTACATTACTCCAATAATGCATGTTTTGCTTGTTCATGGAGTCACATAACTCAGTGTCTGCCATCAGGATGTGTAACATTTGTGATTTTTCCCAGAATAACTCGCACATGGTTCTGCTGAACTGTCCTAGTACAGTGAAATGTAGGTTTAAATTTGTGGGCAATTAGAAGAGTAGGGATGAAAACTGAAGTCCTCAAGCAGTATACTTCTGAATGTATGCTCTAAAATATTCAAAGCTGCAGAGTGGTTTCAAGCAGATTTGTTCCAGTTTCTGTTAACAACCTTTTCAACCACATTCCATGGAGGAATATATTTGGTGTTATTACTGTTTTTTCACTTGCTCCTGTCTTACGATTACAGGCAAATGCAGTTGATCTAAGGAACTATCCTACCTGGTAATGGTACATCCATCTGGCACGTTTCCATGGCATCCCAAATTGAAGTGTCCATGTATTATGTGAGTGAAATTATGCTGTGAATGCTGTCGCATGCTATACGTTCTCTATGTGAATTATAATGCAACAAAAAGTGTGCAAAACTTACTTTTTCTGTTAAAATAATTACTGACAGAG
This sequence comes from Tenodera sinensis, assembly GCA_030765045.1. Taxonomy (NCBI): domain Eukaryota; kingdom Metazoa; phylum Arthropoda; class Insecta; order Mantodea; family Mantidae; genus Tenodera; species Tenodera sinensis. The sequence goes on from CM060965.1 coordinate 46,222,065, forward strand.
AATAGTGGTACTTATTACACCGTGTCACAAATGTCCAGTAAAATTTTTCTCGATTTATTACTCAAAAACTTAGCTATGCATTGTTCATGTTTGCTGTACCTCGAATGGTTTATTTGAATTTCACCACCAGTGCATAAATTTCATAAAGTGCAATAGTCAAACTATTTGCTACAATGGGGAAAAAATCAGTTTATGGAGCATCGGATGAACACTGGTCTCCCTATGAATGCCTTTCTGATATGGTTAATATTCATTTTATTTGTCCTAGATTGGTCATTTTGGTTTTTAAGTCATAAGCATCTAGGATCCATAATTATCTAGCGTTACATTTAATTTGTATAACATGGCTGCTTCCATGTAATATGTGAAATGACCCAGAGGAAAGCCTTCTAAAGGTGGTGTAGATCAGATTATATTGAATATTTTTTACAAGTTGTGCAAGAAGTATCTTAGCAATTGAGGACATCAATTTATCAGCTGAGATAACCTGTGGTTTAGTGTCAGCTTTGCTTCACAGAGTGAAATAGCGAAAACAGGCTGGCTCTCAATACCTGGAAAAACTGCATAAGAGAAAGCATGCGGTGAAAGATAAATTGATGAATTTGTTAGGAGTTATATTAACCCAGGATCATAGTTCCTTTGGGAGGAGGGGGAAGCCAGCAAAAGTGCAAGCTGTAAAAAGGATCCTGATTTGCGCCAAACCAATTTCTACACATACCTTTATAACATAGGTGTTTGAGTTTGTGAGCAGAAATAGAAAAATAGTGTTTTTATACAGCGTACCTCAAATAATTCTGGATATGAAGTTTCTTGTAGTGTGGTGGGTTAGAACAAGCTACCAGGTAATCAGCAGAGAAAGTAATAAAATATTAACAATTAATATGAGTTTGCCGGTGGCATAACAAAATATAGGTTTATAGCATTGAACCTAAGAACAAACATACAAGATAAACTTGAGCAAACACTAATCGGCAAAACAATATTTTCTGGTTCTAAATATCATGGACATGTTCACCATGTGATCGCTACAATAGTTCCAAACACAAGGGTCAGCGGAGTAGTACATATTTGCACCTTGTTTAAATTGCCATGTAATTTTTGCATTGAGCCATATCTAGATCCTAAAATTCTGTTCCACATCTGCTCTTTTCTTTCAGGTAACCCATCGGTGTAAAATAGATGAAAATGACAAAATTTTTCATTTTTAGCTCTTTATGCAGTAAATAAGTTTAATCCTTTGGCTTTCATTTTCATGCTTAGTTTAGTCATTCACACCCTTTAAGTGACATCAACAAGGGATTTAAATGGGCATGTACTAGGGTGCGAGTCAATTTAAATGCCCAGAAGTGCTTGCAATATTTTTCTAACTCAATATCTTTTCAGTTTGAGTTTGAATTACGCAGTTTCTTGTAGCAGATTTGCTGAAACATGTTGGCTAACCTGAGAAACATGCATATGAGAGCTATCTGTTGAGAAAATTCCAAATTCTTTGGTTTACTTGGGGTGAAATGTGGAAGAAAATGTACTATTATCGGCACCAAACAAGAAAGGGGTTGACAATTCACAGTGAAAGAGAAGCCACGTTGCCGCTTGTCGCGAGCACGTGGAGAGCGTGTTAGCATTATGTGTAAGAAGACATTGCGTTTGGAATGTAGAGCAGGTACAATTTATATTTGTATTCAAAGACAACAGTAAAATAGTGAACCTACATGCAAAGGATAGAACATGCAAGTATATATTACTGTAAGAATTTATGTTAACAAAAGAAACATATCTGTGAAATATTGTAATGGGAAAATGCAGCTGATCTCCGAATCGCTTGCATCATTGCTGTTGCTGGTATTACCCGCGGATATAACACTGTTCTATCCTTGCTTCTAAAATTCCATTTTCCCATGTCCTTTATATCAGTAACCGCTTTTTCAGTCTTCAGCTTTTTATTGATGTAGCTTTATTACAGAAGACACAGTGAAATCTTTGTTATTTCGCAGTGTAACCCTTTACTTTTGCCCAAATTAATTAAATTGGATTACACTAGGTAAGGGGTAAACCAAACAATTTTGCGGCCATGTTCTGCAATGCCATCAACTGTATAATCCTTTAATTGAGATATGTACCAAACATAATTTTATTCACTTCCCGGGTACGTAAAGTTTTTTGTTTGGCTACACTGCCTTTGTCAATATTTTTGGATACAATTAAATATTCATTAAAAGAGTGAGACAATTGTAAATGTTCACAACATACACACAAATTCACACGTAAATACAGGGCAAATAACCACATAAATAGAATGATGTAAACAAACTTCTCAGCACACAGGCAATCTCTGATACAAACATTGCAAGCTGGAGGAAGGCATTGTACGTATTGCAGGGAAAACACAAGATAAGATGCAAGTTTATGTTACTGCTGGATTTTGGGTAAGGCACATGCTAATCATGTGTTAAATATAGACAACATTGGTTTCGTGTGTGCCGTTGCTATGGAAACTTCTTAGTTCTAATTGGTTCCTCTTTACGTTGCTATGACGATCACAGTGACACATTTATCCCCTCCTATTCATTTAGACCTTTCCACCATGTGGAACAGCAACTGTCAATCACCTTGTTTGGCACTGAGTATAACCACATGGTGGTTTGTGATGAAATTGTGTTAATTTTCTGTATTCACATAATGTGTTTACATCAGAGGATTTGTATCAGAAAGGATTGGCAGAGTTAGGTATATAATTAATTACAGGCTGAAACTTAATTTGTTAATAAAGTGTAGAGGTTATAGTTGTGCATTGGGTAAAGATACCAAGTTATTTAGAAGTTTCTGAGCTCAATACATGGTTTATAAATGTTAAGTTTCCGTGATATTTTCACAGGCCTTCTAAGAGAATTTTAGCTAAACACAAAATACCAGCCAATGAAGCTTTGCATAGCCTTGCTTGGAAAAAAATTCTCAAAAGAAACATTTCAAAAAAGAAAATAGAAATTGGTGCAATAACTGGAATTAGTAATATGGGTTGTGAAGCTTCACAGCATGTGCAATATGAGGTTCGGGGCAGAAATTAAGAAAATGTAATTGGGGAGGAATTAAGGAAGTTTAAGGATAAGTGTCGTCTGAAGGATAGTGCTAGGCATTCAAAATGTGCGCAGCAAGTGACTGAAATTTTAAAAAAGCTGCTAAAGAGCAAGCTAAAAGGACCTCTGAGGGGCTCACATATGGCACAGGCCAGGTCTTTTCAGGTACATTTTTATTATAGAGTTGCTAAACCTTAACTCCAGTTTCTCCGCTTATGATTTTCTGACACATGATTATGTTCAAAATGATCCCCAGTGCATAGTTTTGCAGATAATTTCTTGAAACTTGGTCTTCACATGGTTCAAACCATAGAGATTAAAACTTGGGCCAAACTTTTTACTGTACATTAATACAAAAGTGTTTATTCCAAAAAGAATTTGTAAAATGGGTAAAATTTTCAAAAAATGTATTATTTAATTTAAAAAAAGACATTTCTAGCAAACAGTATAAATTACAAAAAAGAAATGGCCCAGCTTTTAAGCATTATATGTCATTGATTAGTTGTAGAAGTTTAAATGCCGTTGGTTTAAATCTATACACTGAAGAGTAGTTTTCATTGCAAGCTTACAAAAATTTAAAAAAAAAAAAATTATAAAAACTATTCAAGATATCAGGTTCAAACTTAGGATATCATTTTGACTCTTGAGTAACAAGTATCCTCAAAATTTGAGAATAATTGGACAGAAAATGGCGATTATTCAAATTTCACAGATGGGTTATCTGTAGATGAGATCTAGTTATCTTTACAAATATGTTAACTGAAAACAGCATTCTCTGTTGGTTTTATTAAGAAAGATCTCTTGTGACAATAGTGTAAGTGCACTTGAATGCTCCTACTCCATGGCATTGGAGATGTCTTGTGTTCAACTCCCCAGCAGGCGAATCATCTTGTGGAAGTGGTGTCTCTTTTGGTCGTAATTCTGTATGCTTTGTCACGGAAGAAAGTGAAGTGACAGTAAACGCTGGAACTAATTCACTTAGCAACACGAAGTGTGCTAAGCAAACTTGTGAAGTTGAACTAGATTATTAAGTGATAGCGAAAAGTGATGTAACAGTTTGTAAAACTAGATGAAGCTACAATATGGTAATTTAATCAAAGTTGTATCTATTTCTGAGAAAGTCAAAATTTTCATACAAAAGCTGGTTTGGGATTTTGGGGACATTTTGAAAATCTTTGTGTTACGCCTGTGGAAGATGCTGCCAAGTTTAATATTTAACTGCCTTTTGATTTTTTAGGTATCTGTTCACAGACAGGAATGCAAGTGTGTGTGCTCATACATATTCCTTTTTAAAAGTGCTTGTTTTGATTTCAGGGAGTCTCAAAAGCATGTATTACAACGCTTCCTTCGTAGATAAACATACGTGTGTGTGTGTGTGGGGGGGGGGGGGGGGGTTCAAGGGCCCTCAAACCATGTGTTCTTTTTTTATCAAATTTCGGTATCAAATTTTTGGAAAGAAATGCAATATTTTCTTTACCTAACTTGGTAGAAAAATTAAAAATAGGTTGTACTCTATAGTGGTACTTAAGCATTTAGTTATTCAGACATCACATTCGGGATCCTGTACAAGCTTTGTAAATTACAGTTCTTTAAAATTCAGGCAATTAAACTGCATGATGATATATACTAATGGCAAACTTCCACCATGTTACTTCCGACTAATAAAACGTTTTAATTTTCTTTCTTCTTTTCTCAAAGATGATGATGCACAACTCCCCCAAACAGTATGCTAATTTTGTATTATGTTTTTTATTAGATTATTGAAGTTAACCTACTGCTTGTACATAGGCTGTCACAGCCTCCTCAAATAATGGCTTGGTTGAAAACAAGTTTTAACTGACTACAATGTATGCATCTGCAGCTGTGCCACCATGTGCAACCATACCAATCTGCAACTGCATATATATTCAAAATTTCAAAGCTAGCATTGAGTAACACATCGGTAGAAATGCTGCTGACATGGGGTGGAGGAGGTGGGATTGTAGTGGATGACCTTGGTTAGGAAACTAACTGGCCAAAATTTATTTTTCTAATGATGATGAACGGATACAACTAAGTAAGAGCATGGAGAACATAGCAACTACAATTATTTGTGAATTAAACTGGATTTCTATTTTCATGAATACTATGTGAATCACATGGACAAAAAGTTTGCCTGTTTATTTCACCTCCATGCTGAATACTAAGTGTAATTAAAACCATAATCCATTATGATGCTGAGCATATGTGTACTAGCATTAATGTAAAGCACTTCCGTGTGTATAAGTACATTTTAAAAGATTGCACATAGTACAGCTTTAACAACCAAGATAGCTAATTTGTTTTGTTGCTTTATTGTACAATAAAAGTTATTAATAAATCTGAACTTCTACATATTCAATTATTTAAATCTGTTTTTATATCAACTTGTTGAAAATGTTAAATTATTTTGCTTATTGTAATGTAATGGTATTTGGGTATGACTATACCTTATCAGTGCTGCATTATTGGTTTATTGAATTTCCATTTCATCCTTTCTGTAGACATTTTTAAGCTAAATTTATGCTTTAAATCGTAATCACATTCTTTTAAAAAATGTATTTTATACACTGCATGGATTACTGAGTTACCATTTCAAGATCCATAATAGTGGTTAAATACGACAATAAATTAAGTGTCAAACTTACATTCATTAAATAAATCCTGTGGCACTACATCCTATAAAGGACCAGGGTCTGTCAAACCAGCTGCTGGCTCCATAACCACTTGTATATGGCAGAGGTGGGCAATCGATACGAAAGTTGGCTTAGAAGGATAGGATTACTGGCTATTGCAGCTCCTCACTTTCCCCATGATGCTGAGTGGGCACTGAGCTATGCCTGGAACTTAAGATCCACACTCCCCATGGGTGGAAGTGTACCTGTGCATATTCTGTAGTTAAGAACTACTGCCATGGCGCAGGACTCGTACTTTCATTAGGAGTGTCAAAAATGAGGATTCTAAACCTATGGATGCAAAATTGAGAGGGAAATGAAAAAGAAGAAAAAACACACACATCTAAGGTTGGTAAAGCCCATGTTACTGTGCTGAACTGTGCCTACTCTATGGGAGATCACAAAATACCATTTGTGTTGATAGGCAAATTGAAAAACTCTGGACTTTCTTAAAACATAAAAAATATTCCCCTCTTTTACATAAGTCAATTAAAGACCTGAATCACTGCTACTTTGTTTACTGAATGATTCAATCTTTATACCTGAAGTAAATAAATACCAAAAGGCTTAGGAAAGAAGGAAGAAAGGTGATATTAATTCTGGATAATGTACCCACCCACCCCACAGAAAGCCTCCTTGATAGAGAAGATGGACAGTTCGAAATACTCTTCCTGCCGCCAAAGGTAATGAGTTTACTACAGCCAATGGGCCGTTTGGTTATCAAAACTGTGAAGCAACAGAAGACATCTGTCGAGTAAGCCTTTGTTAGAAGATGAAAATGAATTTTTTTTAAGACTGCTGTTAAATGGGGGCTCGAAGAATGCAATTTTATAAAGACAACATTAAAAAGGATATGAAACAAATTTAAAGACATCAACCAAGGAAGAGGTATAGGAACAGAAAGAAGTATAAAGAGGGAGAGAACAAAATGGCACTTGACATAATAAGGATCCTTCTGAAAATTCCTGGATGTTCCAAGTGCAGTGTAGAGGATGTAGGGGAGTAGTCTGTGTGCTATTCTTTGTATCCTGGATTCCAAATTTTCAGTGACAAGGGACAAATTCATTTAAAGATGAGAAATGAAACATGATCAAGATGATGAATTGCTACAGAATGAGATGTAGGACCACCGGTTGCTGAGACATTTGTGTGTCTTGACACTGGGAACATAGATGGAGTGACAGCCTGAGTGTGGTCATAAACAGCTGCTTACTGTCAAGTAGATGCGAGACTTAAATTATTTAAGCCAATAACTCTGCAGGAGATATGCCTAACCTGTAAGGTCTGAATTTTTCCACTTGTCTACAAGGGAAATTGTACTGCTGTCGAGTGTCAGAAAGGACTGTTGATAAACTGGTTCAACATATTCGAGACCTTGGTTTAAAGATGACACCTTTACACCTTTCACCCATTATAGCCAGAATCAAGGAATGAAAAGTTGTGCAGCAGAAGGTGCATGTCAGAGATTAAAGTGCAGTGCAAATTTCCTAGTTCTGTTTCAGTTTGCTTTGTGCATACATGTGATTCTTCACTACATTAATCACTAAGTCATCCTTGGGTAGGTTTGAGACGTGGTTAATAGTTCTTTAAAGAACTAAACATTTTGCCATTGCCCTGTATATACTTATATGAAACAATTGTACTAGTGCAAACACACGTCAAAGATTTTACCACCAATTCTGAAATTCACTGTCATAACACAAGAGAAAAAACTAAATTACATCTAACCCCACATAACAAAAAATTGTTTGAAAATAGTTTTTACTACAGAGGCATTAAATATTACAACAAATTACCCATTGAAGTAAAAAATATAAATTCCATTCACCGTTTCAAAAAACATCTCAAGCAATTTTTGATGGAAAAGTGTTATTATTCAACTGATGAGTTTTTGCATTGTTGAGGTAAATGCAGATCTAAGGATGTAAGCGTGAGTTTTAGATGAGGGTTTTGTAGATAGATTGTGCCTGTGAATATTATGTATGTAAGTACTATATTTTGTAAGTAGTTTTTTTAGTGACACAACCACAACATGTATATGTTTTATGGTTGAAATAAATAAATAAATACGTAGTACACTGCTGAGGTTTCTTATCCATTTTATAAAAAAATATTTTTTTAAACATTTGAATGTTGCAGTCATACAAATGAAGTTACTGCTTTTTTACATAGTGATCATGGTCACACTTTCCAGGTAGCATTGTATGGCAGTGTTTAATATTAGGATAAGTAGTCCTAGATTTCAGTGTAGCATCCAAGGAATTATATGATTTTGTAGAACTGCACTTCAAAAGTATATGCTGGAATTGTAGGTGTCAGTGTCTACTGAGAATAGTCTATCTGTTATTACAATGGGGCGGGGGGTGAGAAAGCAGCTCTGCAATGCTTTGAAACAGCAGTCGGGACACCTGTTGAGGTTGAAAACCAAAATTCTTTTAAGAATTCTTGAGCAGAGTATGTAGACTTCCTTATTAATTTTGTAAGAGACTTGTGTGGTTAATAAACAAAGAACTTTTTTGGAAGGTAGAATCAGACTGCAAAGTTCTATACCATAGTCAAAATTTGAACCATGGTACTTGGTTTTCTGTGCCGTTACTCTTAAGCAGCTGAGCTACAATAGAAACGTGCCAGCAAGAAATTAAAATCCCAACTTCAATTTTTCCAGTTAACGACAAGTCTTTCTAAAATTCATTTTGAGGTAACGATAGCAAGGATAGCATAAATACTAGCGTAAGTACTGGACTCATAATCAACCACTCTTAGTTCAGTCAATGATAATGGTATTCTAAGCCATCTTTGGTCTGTTATATCAAAATTAATTTGGGAATGTCTTGTTTTTTTAAGTGTTATTAGTAGGATAATTTAATGCTGTGCTGACATATTGCCATGGTGGTTCATTTAGTTTGAGCAATGGCACAGGAAGCTGGCGATCCTTGGTTCAAATCCTGATAATGGTAAATTTTTTAGTCCGATTCTGTCTTTCCAACTTCAGTCTACACACGAGAGGCTTTTATGTAAGAATAAATAATTATTGAAAGAACGTCCTGCTTCCTCTAGAAATATGCCTACACCATGAAGAGGATTGTAATAACTTACACTTTCTAAATTCATCAATGAAAATATGACACCCACAGATATTATGGGTCTTATCAGTTTAACTTTTTTTTATGGTATTTTAATGTTAAATAGAGTAGTGTCTCCCTGGTTTAACATCTAGTGTAAATAAGCTTTTTGTAATTTATCTCTTAACAAGTTTGGGCATTGGAAAATATGGGAAAGGCATTGGTCTGATAATGGAGTTAGTAAAGGTATTTGCATCTTAGTGCTTACTTAATATCTGCTTAAATTACCATTATATGTGCCAAAATCTTTTATGTACCTACAGTGTTGATCTGGGATAGTAGTTTTTAGTGCAATAGTTTGGCAGAAGAGATGCTAAAGGAGGGTACATATAGTTTTGTAGTGAGGAGTTCAAGTTTGACATTTATTAATTAGTTTCTTAGTGGAGATTAGGTGCATTATAAGGTGTTGTACTGCTGTTGATCATAATGGGATGAATCCAAAAAAGCTATTGAAAAATGTGTCAGGGTTGCTACGGGTAAGAGCCACTGTTATCTATTTAAAAAAATTATTATTGATGAATTTGAGTCTAAAATATAATTTAAGAAAATATTCTCCTTAATGAACCAACTTATTGGATAAAAATAGATCAATGAACTTGGGCCTAATGCTATAAAAACTTAAGTGTGTCATAAATTGTTTCTGAGGTAATATCCTAAATTTAGCAGATTTAACATTACTAGAAATTTCAACTTCAACAAATATTTTTAATAATGATAAAAAGAATATGGCAAAAATGAAATTGAATCAATATCATTAAAAAGCTGAAGCATTTAGAAGTACATCAAAATTATGTTGGTATTATAGGAGACCTTTGGATTTGAAGTAGTGATACATTTGATCTACAATGTTGAGCCATATTTTAGCACTCCCTTCTCCCACCTTGCTTGCTTTTTTGCAAGCTGGTAATCTTTGGATTAATGTTCCCTAGACAAAATTAAATTAATATGTAAATAATCACAATGAGTTAAAACACCAACACTTTATTTAGCTCTACTTGATGAAGGAAGCCTTATGGCCACAATTTAGGATTTTTGGGAATCCACTGTAAAGCATTTTAATGCAAATGCTGTTTTTTTTCCCTGTATAATTCTTCCTATATTTACTACTGAGCTTGCATTGCTGCAGTCTCACAAACACAGGTTAATACTCTAAAAGAGTTTTTTGATTTCAATGTAAAAGTGGGTTTTTAATGGTAAATAGAAATATTTGGTTGGGAGGGAGGGGGAACACTAACCCTATTCCTATAGTACATAAACACTAAGCCTCGTAAAATTTACTACTGTTTATTTCTATTACAAAATACATTACTATTATCTCACAAATGTTTATGCCTCCCTCATAAAATATTATCTTGACTCATTTAAACTGTTATGAGACAACAAAGACAGTTCTATTTCGCCTCACATCAATTTGTGCAGAGATTTGCCCTATGTTCTTTGCAGTATCCATGGCGTCATTCTTTGCCTAGTTAGAGCAGAATTTTCATCGTTGCTCATACACATATCAATATTTCGTCCTGCCACATCTTCACCATCTGTATCATTCATTATTACATCATCAGACTCCACATTATCAATTTCTTCGTCGGAGCTAAAATCAATCTGGGGACTACTATCTTCTTCAAGATGCATTGCCATAATCTTTTTTCCCAAAATTTGGGTCTTCTGCACGCAGAATACTCATCTGAAACGATCGACAGCAATGATTCAACTGCTTTCCTGAATTGTTATTACAGGTCCTGCTTTCCTGAATTCATATTATTACAAAACTAAATCTGCTTCCTTATGAAATTCTGGGTATGTGAACACTAATCGTAAAATTTACGACAAAGCACTTACTAACAATGCACTGTTGTACCCGATTTCGACAATGCACACCCACTGACCAAGCTCTTCAAAAGCTAGGAATCTACTGAAAAGGAAATAATTGTGGCGCGAAAACTATAGGAGTAAAAGCAGGATTGCCAATCGTGCATCGTAAAAATAACGAGGCTTAGTGTTCTAGGGTTAAACAGTACAAATGGAGAACAAATTATAGTATCCAAAAGTGTGATTTTAAAACCCTCTTCTAAATAGATGGAATTGGAATATATACTTAACCTTTATGTAAGCTCCATGTTTGCTAACCAATTTGTGAAGTATCTATGGATGAGCTTCATGTTGCAGTGCCATATTTGGTATGCTTTTCTTAACTTAGATGTGCCTATAGCATCACATATAAAATTGCATCAGGTGGAAGCTGTGAGACTTTTTCTCGGGATGTGGCCACAAGGAGGCATAATGAGTGTAACATACGTTATATTCAGCTAATATTCTGCACAAATTGATAATTTATTATTAAACATGTCACAATATATGAATTTTAAAAATCATCCAATTTGGGAACACTTTTTCCGGATGATGCCGAGATAACAGCTTTCTTCCCTAAGAATGTTGATTTTCTATAGCAAATCAACTTTCTGCAACAACACACTTTCTGCAATTACTAACATTGATACAATTGAACATTTGCACATCGCTCTTAAGTTCTTTAGTGTACAATTTCATATTTGTATTATTTCATGATGCTTTAACACAAATATTGATATTTTATTAGAAATTGCATTTTTTCCAAATTTTAAATTTTTAACAGGATGCATGAGTTTACACATTTATAACAGTATTTTATTCAAAATAGTTGTTTATGACTCTTTAGTATTGCTTTCTTTTGATAATTTTCAGAATAAACAGTTTAGTATTGAAATATAAATTACATTTTATGTTTAACAGGTCTGTGCATGCTACTATTTAGTATATTTTCAATCATATAGGAGAAAATGTTAAGTTCCATTTTTTACATACATGCTCATATAAATGGCAAAACTCTTGCTGGATTCACCCCCTGATCAAACTGATCAAAAGGATTAGAACAATGTCTTGTCATAAATACTCTTTAAGTTATAATTTTTGCAGTTTTCACAGAATTAATCAAGAACATAAAATTTATTTAGATTTTTACTTATTGACCTATACAGTTTGGTATGTGTATTACACAGTACAAATTGATCACAAATATGATCAGTAATATTCAGCTCTTATCAACATTTCTCATATACAAAAACTTTTATGGTTTATTAGTTAATTCTCCAAGAATAAGATCCCTATTTTTAAATGTAAGCCCTGTAGTTATAATTTTAGTACATTACAGTTACTCAACATTTAAAAATTCAGTTCTTTATTTGTAAATCTATCTTTTGTGATAAACAATGAACAATAAGCAGGTGTGAACATTTAATAATGGAGGAAATGAATTTTAAAGTCATCTCTCTCTCTTCCATAAGTTATTCTATTCATGGTTTATGATGGCAAAATTTTAGTTTCATCTATTTTATGAAGTTTTGATTATAGTTTATGGTATGAAGCATAAAATACAAACTAAAATGTTATGCATACCTAGGAAGTAATGTCCTTTGTTTTGATTCATATACTTGGTACCAAGGAAAATTTCAGATTGTGATAGAAAGAAGCAATATTATTACCAAGTCTCCATGAGTTTTTATAAAATGGAATTCCCATTTATTTCACTTGTAATGATTGTACATTTGCTGCCCCACATATTTTAGATATTTTATTTTCGAAATTTTGATGTCATGGAACACGATGCTTCGTTAGATGAGAAAAAGCCTTAAGTATTTCAATTTCAGATAGTTGGCAAATATGGTTTTGAAGGGCCACAAGTTCATACTCTAGGTTTATACATGTGCACTTCATGAATAAATGAGGAATAAGAAATACTCAAATACTGGGAGAGCCAATGAACTTAGAACTGCTGTGGCGCGTTTTTCCTATTCACATTATTGGCTATCATTCACTGGTGCTGATGCAACCATATGGCATATTTAAAACAGGTTTCACTTTCACTGTTAATACATTTTTGGCATCTCCAATAAACTAGCTATCACTCACCGTAGTTCATATTAAGAAACACTGGCAATTTGCTGGCGTATATTTTGTTTTAAAGCAATGCACCACTTAAACCTATTAAAAATCCCAGAAAAATAACCTTTGTATTTCATGACTTTAAAAATATTTATGGTCTTATAACCCATAAAATCAAAACTTTTTTTTAAATTTTTATATTGTAAATACCTGTATAATGTACATTAAAACTAATCAAATTTTTCTCATCTTGAAATTAGTGCTTTTTGAAAAATAGTTTTACACCACGTTCACCTTTTGAAAATGCTTCACACAAACCAGTTTTCATCCAATTCTTCTAAAATTTGTCAAGTAGGTTCCCAAAACAATTAAATTTGTCATGCAACTTTTTTTCTTTAGATGGTTTTGAGTGATCGTTAAACCTGTATAATATATTAAAACTAGACATTTCAAATAACAGAATTTAAAAATTATGATGTAAGGCAAGTAAAACAAAATTATCCGACAGATTTGTGTTATGATATTGAATTTTAAAAATAGCTGCCTTTTACTCAATACTCCAAAAGCCATGTTAATAGCATGGCCTTGATTGCTGCAGCAGTGCAGAATCATGTTTCCACACGTCCATTAAAAAAATCACTGCACAGCTGGTTTTTAGTTCATTGGCTCTCTCTGTGACTATTTCAGTCTGCTAACTACGAGCAATCTATGATGTTTCATATAGCATTGTCAGCACAATTGACTATTTAAGACTTTGTTGAGTTGACAGATAATGAAATGAATAATGCAGGAGCGTCTTTGCACAAAGTGATTGGGACTTGAAAAATTTGCTTTTAAAATTAAGTTAGAACAGATAGCCTGTAGGTTTATAGAAGTATGCATATGAATTGGCTGAGAAGGATCGATGTGAGTTCATGGAAAGGTGATGGGCACCTTGTTGGTAAGCTGAAGGTTTATTAGACCTGGCTATGACATTTTTTAGTACCATGCACAGTTTTCGTGAAACAGTTAGTGGATATAAATTAACCCTAGCATTTCCAGTAGATGTAGCAGGCCATGTTTAAGGTTATAATGAAAGCCCAGATATTAGGCAAAATCCCTATTTACTGAACATTAATAGATGCAAAGTTATGTAGGTTTAGTAGTGTTTTGAGATATTTACAAGTGATTTAATCAAGTTTTTATTTTGCTTCTTTAAGGCCTAATTGCCTGGTTATAGTTCATAAGGTTTGCCTTTTTTAAATCAACTTCTTATATTTATTTTCAGTATTTTTAAATTATAGATGAGGGACACCACTTAAACATTCTTTAAGTTGGAATGTCACCAGCTTTTGCATTATAATGTTTGCTGTTTGCTAAACGTTAAGCATTTTTCTTTGAAAATGTGCTCCAGTATTAAGAAGCAGTATATGGAAAACATTTTGATGAATAGTGATGGTCCATTGCTGTCACAAAAATAAGACAGCATCACTTAGTTATGCGTAAATTCAGTTAACCACTTGAAAAGTAAACTTCACGTTTATATTAATGAATATGGTGCCCACATGTTTCCAACTGATGGAGTAGTTTTGTTGTGTAAAGTTTGTAACGACGGATAATTACAGGGGGAGAAAAAAATGTTTTATCAATCAACACATGTTAACAACCAAGCAAAAACTGCTCTACCTTCAAAGAATGGTGAGAAAATAAAAGCACTTCCAGTGCCATGATTACTATGAGCCTAACGTAATGGAACGTAACATCCACATTACATCTAGTTGGGTGTTACATGACAAAATTGAAACAATTGGTGAGAAGTAATACCATTGAGCTTTTATTTTGCTTCAAAAGGTTATGGACAACTCCATACTGTATTTGCCATTTTATAAATGTTTCTTACTCCACATTTTCATATCCTTTTTTTCATTTTTGGAAAAACAACCACTGATCAGAAAAAGAGCTACCTCGAATATCTGCATGTCTGTGGAGTATAATAAATCAGAATCATGCCCGTTACGTTAAATACATCCTGATAGACTTTCTAGTTTAGTGACATTTCTTCATGTTACATCCTGTTGTGTTAAGTTATGTTAAATAAAGTTCATCATAGTTCCACTATAAAAGCCATTGCCACACTGTCACAGTTTTCATTAGATTTATGTAAGTCATCACACTAAATCTTGTAATGGGGAACAGTAATTGTGCATTATATATTTTTAAACCAAATATTGATTATTAAATATATTGTGATTATGGCTTTTTAAAATCTATGATGCCTTCTTTAAAGTTAATGCTTTTTTATGTCTCTTGCCAATTTGGACTGTTATTAATGCCTTAGTATCAATTTATGAAAGATGTAAATGAATTGGTAAGGTTTGTAGTTTGTCTTGTCCAAAATATTGAGTTCTTTAATTATAATTAAACTTAATCTCTCTAATACTGACCATGATTAGTGTGAAAAAGTAATTTCCATATGTTAGGATGTTTTGTATTTCTGTAGCAACCCTGAATATACATCAGAAACATTTTTAGTATTATAAACCAGTATTTTGCCCCTTACCAGACATTTTTCCTGTGGATGTTCAGATATGCTTTTTAAATGTAACGGGTTGTTTTCAACCAGAAAATCCCAGGGAGTTTTTTAAGTTATGATACCAATCCAGAGAATGCTTGACTTCCTTAAAAAGCACCATAGCTTAAGATTACATGTCATTAGATATTCTGTAGCTGCGACATGTCCTGTTTTCTCTTTAGGTGGTATTCAGTATTTGTATTAAAATGTAGTGATTCTGTCCTTAGAAGTAATGGAAGTTTCTAATATTACAGTCTTCAACAAAGGACAGAGAGAACAGGCTGTGTACAATGAATAAGGTGAGGTTTGAGTGTGATTGTATTTTTTATATACAGAAGTTGTAGTTGAAATTGCACGTCTTCCTATTCTCAGATGAGTAAATGGCAATACCATGTAATTTAATTTGATGCTTTGATAGTTACGGCATGTTTACAGTTTTCTCAGATATTTTGTGTATCAAGTACTTATTGGTGCTATGTGGTGTTGTCAGCCATCTGAAGAATTTGTGTAGCATTTTGCTTATCTACAGAAACCATAACTTGGTGAATGGTTTTCTTATTACATTAGCTGCCCTTTAAATTTTCTACCATGTAATCCACTAATAACATGGATTATAGCTTTGGTATTTCTTTATTTTATCTGTTTGCTACTAAAAGATTATTTGTCCCCTGTTATTTTTCAGCTTTGGTTTATTTCTTTTTTAAATTAATGTCTAAGGTTTGACTTTAATCTCTCGTTTTATGTGGTTTAGCAAGCAATGAAATGCTTAGGTTTGGTAGTACACATGTTATGCCTAATTCTTCAGCTCGCTCTGTGCAGAAGTTATTACAGTATTGGTGGTGTGTATTTCTACAGTAATATGAACCAGTAGTATTCTCAGAAGTTGATTGTGCCTGGCTTAATGTTTCAGTATGTTTGTACTTTTTTTCTATGCAGAATAGATGAAGTGCTTATTAACTAGTGTTATTTTGGTGAAAATTCCATGTTTCTGTTGAGAATGCACAAAACAGCTTTTATAAACTAAAAGTGATTCATTGTTAATGGCAATGATTGCACATATTGCTCTTTTTAAGTATAAAAAATTAGTAAATTACTGTGAATCTCTGCATTTAAACAAAAATGCTGGTCTTTGCGCTATTTAAGTCAACATGTCACCTAGTTATTCTGTATTAGCTTATAAGATTTCAGGCAAATGTTCATGAATATGAAGCAATCTTTTGTAGCATTTAAGGAAATCGTAAACACGAGCAACTTAATTGAGGTAGAAATGCATTGCTATTTCTGTAATCCAAGCTAGGAGATAGTAGATCATTTCATAAAAACAATTCTTCATAGTGTACAGGTGGGGCAGAAAGAATAAGCTGGCTTTAAAATGAAAAACATTTCAATTCCTAATAATTCATATTTCTGTTACACTACTTTAAAATGTAAAATACTTTTTCATTTGTTGAAAATTTGCCTCACATTTTGATCCGATATGTGTAAAGCAGTGTTTTGTTCCCTGTGTATAAAACTGAGTTCACCAGGCTTCCTTCTCAAGCCCATTGTTTTACCCAACGATTCATAGCATCCTTAGACATTGATTCATTTGCCGCAGAAATGTTCTTAGGGTTTCTGTGATGGAACTGGTTCTGTTGTTTAGCACAGACATGCATCCTCACTGCATAGTACTCAATAAATTATCGGTGCCAATCAAGAAAGGTATTGACAGTTGGTGCTGAAAGAAAGGCGACGCCGCTTATCGGGACATGTGGAGAGCGTGTTAGCATTATGTGTAAGAGGACGGTTGGATTGCGTTTGGAATGTGGAGCAATATAATTTATATTCATATCGAAAACAATAGTAAAATAGTTCATCTACATGCAAAGGATGGAATATGGAAGTATTATATCACTGTAAAGATTTATGTTAACAAAAGAAACATACCTGTGAAATATTGTTAGTGGAAATGCCGCTGATATCCGACTTGCATCATTACTGTTGTTGCTGAAATTACCTGCAGGAATGACAGTTTTATCCTTGCTTCTAAGATTCCAGTTTCCCATGTTGCACTTATTACAACACTCTTTGTATCAGTAACAGCTTTTTCAGTTTTCAGCTTTTATTGTTATAGCGTTATTGTTATTGTTATAGCGATGACACAATAAAATCTTTGTTTCACACAACTTCGGCCTGAATTAATTAAATTGGAGTACACTAGGAAAGGGCGAAAGCAATCAATTTTGTGACCATGTTCTTCAGCAATACCATCAACTGCATAATCTTTTAATTGGGATGTGTACCTTACCAAACAATTTCATTCCAAGTATGTAAAGTTTTTTGTTTGACTACACTACTGTCAGTATTTTTGGACATACTTATTCATTAAAAGAGTGAGACAGTTGTAAATGCTCACAACATATGCACAGTTACAGACACACGTAAACACAAATCAAATAACCACAATAAATAGAATGATGCAAACGAACTTGTCATCACACATGCGATCTCTGATACAAACATGGCGAGCTGGAGGGAGACATTGTATATATTGCAGGGAAAACAAGATGACGCACAGTTTATGTTACTGCTAGATTGCAGGTCAGGTACATGTTAATGATGTGTTAAATATTGACAACACTGGTTTGCATTTAGCGTTGCTATGGAAACATCTTAGCTCTAATTACTTGCTCTTTTTGTTGCTATGATGATTGCTATGATGCATACATCCCCTCCTGTTCATTTAGACCCTTGCACCACATCAGTAGCAACTGTCAATCCCCTTTGTATTTGGTGCCGAGTGTAACACACCTGAGTGAATATCAACTAGCAAATTCATTTCCAAGTTCGACTATTGTGCTACCACATATTTACATATTACAACAAAAGGTCTGCCAGATTCAAAATAGCTACCAATTCAAACCCACTTATTGTTTCTGCTGCATCTTGTAGCAATTCATAGTGAATCACGGCTTCAGAACTCTTTTGGTATAAAAATGAAATATGATAGCTAATTTGTACCAGTCATGGAAAGGAAAAGCTTACAAGCTAGCAGAAAGAAACAATTTGCCTCCCCACTCCCCTTACCACCAAAATTTAATATATGTGATATCCAAGATCCATTTGTATACAATTAAAACATATCAGACACATTAAATATTTCCTGAATTAATGAAACTTTCAGTGTATATCCCTAAGTAGCAAGCAACAAATTTGGCAAGAAATTCTAGCTTTTTGTTAGAAATAAGTTAAGAACAGTTTTTAAAAAAAGGACATTGAGTGCATTAAATAAACTATTCAGTGACCTCAAAAGCACAAGTAAACTTATACTATGTACATCAATGAATAAAGTGGATATCAACAAATCGCTAGTTTGTATCACTCTGCGGCCATGTGATTTGCAATGACAGAATACAGTTACCGTTACACATAAGTATATAAGATGCGTTTTATGCCACTAAAAGGATATATTTACTCAATCTAAATAACATGCAGCACATGGAAATTAACTGCTACTTACATCATCTCTGTCCACAATAACACTTTTTCATTTTCTGATCACAAACTCTAAATCTCAAGATAGGCAGGAATGTCTTTTCGAGTGAAAGTGTCATTCAAAGAGTGATTATATTCATGCAAACATTCCAAAATTTGACTGATTTTGCCCTCAGAAATGTTTATTAAGGTTTTCCCAATTTCATATTCAAGAGTGAATATTTGTAATTTATTTCATTTTAATACTATAAACCAAAATTGAGGATACGAATTAAATAGTGATGTAATCTAAACCTAGATGCCAGTTTGTCAGTGTACCTTTCTTATTACTAAGGTTGCTATATACCCTGGGACCCAACAAACTCAAATCCAGAATAGATGTTGAAATACATTTGTTTCATTTTAAAGGAGAGTAATATATTAAATTTGAAGCAGCTAATCATAAAATGTAACATAGTTCTTTGCAGTGGTATTAAAGATCTCAGCAAGAGCCTAATATATTTGACTTTTGACTCTTATTTTATTAAGCTATGTGTTTGTAAGAACATGGCTAGTAATTTAAAGGGGTTATAGATAAAGAATAAGAGGTGATAAAATAACAGTAAAATAAATTTATAAATATAATTTTTTATCTTGAGAAAGTATAGTTATGAATGTAAATTACTAAATGACAAATGAATAAATTAAAATACTATACATAAGGTTTCTTTTCTTTCCCTCTTTATTTTTATGTATGTAAACGCTTACTATTTAGGAAATACAGATTGGTGTTTAAATGTGCTTTTTAAGCATGTAACTAAATCAGTTAATAACCAAAGAAAATAAAAAGTTATATTGATTCTTAAGGGTCGTAGTAGACCTTAATTATTTATTCTCAAGTTGGATGGCTATTTGCTTTCTTCTGGTTCTACAGGTTTTCTTTGCTTAAAGTAAAGCATCTAACCTATTTTGTAGTATGTTATGAATAAGTATTGTAAAATAACTATTTAGTATTCTGATTATATTAAGCACTTGTGCTATCCTTCCCATTGAATGGTATTAGCATTTTTATTACTTGTCACAGTCTGAGAGTGTCATTTTGTGCAGGAGGCGGGAGTAAAACAAGAGGTGAAGGAACCACCCCCAAGGGAGGAACCTCATGTGGAGCCTATCAATGGGGTGGTCCAGCCCCCTGTAATTCCACATCCTGACCGACCTGGCCGCATCACCAATCAGATCCAGTATATACAAAAAAATGTATTGAAGCCAGTCTGGAAACATGACTTTGCCTGGCCTTTCCATCAGCCAGTTGATGCCAAGAAGCTGAACTTGCCGGTTAGTACATATTTTATTATTTCAACTTATTTTTTTTTTAAATCTTGCTTTTGAATTTCATTGCCGTGAAGTGGCTAAACTTTATAATGTAAATAACATTAAGAGACAGTGGGACTGTGGTAAGCATAAAGAAGCCAGTACCCTGTGAAAACTGCTGTAGCAACATAAATCGTGTTCTCAAAGCCAAGTAGCATCAGCACCCTGTGAAAACTGCTGTAGCAACATAAATCGTGTTCTCAAAGCCAAGTAGCATCAGCATTAGTTTGTGTTCACATGAACAATGTTAATAAAGTTAACACAAAATTTCTTAGTGTGGACACACTTTAAGTTGAGTAGCAGCTGAGAATGGAAGTTACTGCTCTTGAACCATGTTCTGCTGAATAAAGTTGAGATGTTTTTAAAACATTTATATTGACTCTGTTACACTGAGAAAATAATGCATTGTTTTACTTTGATTCTATTTTTGACAGCAAGAATTTATAATTAATTTGCATTTAATGTGATTTTGAATCTGGATCAATATTAGCAATATTTCTTTGCAGTCACAATTTCAAGTACTCATTGATTTTAGGTTCTTGCTAAATTGTTATTACCTGTTCAGGATTTCATAATTATATTTTGCACCGTAAGCATTTTCAAAGCATTTATTTTCTCCTGCAGCTATGCAAAGAGTTTATTAAACATCTTCTGGATGCTCAGAAGTGTTGGTGTCAATTTGTTGCATAGATTTAGGAAAATGTTTCAATGAAGTATATATTTGTGAAATGTAATGCAGGACTTTTTGCAAACAGGACTATCACAAAATAATTAAACAACCAATGGACCTTGGCACAATAAAGAAACGTTTAGAGCACAATTACTACTGGAGTGGCAAAGAATGTATACAGGACTTCAATACTATGTTCACAAACTGCTATGTATATAACAAACCAGGTGAAGATGTGGTTGTTATGGCCCAGACGTTGGAGAAACTGTTTCTCACCAAGGTAAGTTTATGAATATGAATTTATTGAATACCAAAGGATATACATGTTGGTTGCTACTTGGGCCCTAGCCGCTCTGTCATATGACACCCCTCTGTGATTCTCTACATATAATTTTTGTGTGTGCTGTTTATTCTTTGACTACAGTTAATTAATCCTGTTCAAACCTGTCTTTTTAACTTTCGTCTTTTTGATTCACTTTCACCAAATTCTCTTATACTTTCTTTTCCCTAAGATCATTACTATTTTAGATTACCCATTCCATTCTAAAATTTATTTTCTCCCTCATTTTTCTTATGTTTCCTGTTTAATAATTTCCTACATCACTTATGCACTTTCTTCTTAGCTCTTTATTACTTCTGTTTCCTTTCCTCACTTTCACTTTTCTTAAAGTGCTTTCTCAACATTAACACTAAACTCTTTATTTCCATTCCCCCTACTACTCCTGAACACAGTTCACTTGATCCTTGTTCTTCCTTGTCACAAGGCGTGAAGCACCATTTTCCTCCCCCCCCCCCCCTTTTTTTTTTTTCCTTCGGCTTCCTATATATTAACACATATTAATTATCTTATATCCACTTTTTTTATTTAATATATTTCCAAATATGAGCTGGACTTTTCTGCTCAGCCTTCTCCCATTTCAATCTACCCAGAAATGTAATGCCTGTCTCTCTGTCCTCCGATTCCACTTGTTCATACCCCACCTCTTCTTGTTTACCCGGTTTATTTCTACTTGACTTTGGAATTGCCTTTGTTGTTTGAGTAACTTGCACTAGTTCGCTTCCACTCGCTGTATCTAAGATTGCTCATAACATTTTCAATTCCCCGACACCTTATTTTGTCTCTGTCAAGTTATTGTCACCAATCTTAGCTTCTTTCTTCTCTGTTACCTTGTTGCTTGCTAATTTCTGCTCATTTTTCTCTCTCACATCTATCCTTGAGGTGAAGTGACTTTCTCCTCTCAGCAATCCTTTGAAATGTGATACGGCTGACAATTTCCTGACTCATTACTTCTTGAATTTCCACTACTATTTCCGTTAATTCATTCTTTTTCTCTGCAATTTGTTCATTTGCCCATAGTTTTAAACCTCTGATGTATGTTTTCTGTCACTTTTTGCTCGCCTTCTCTGTTCTATTAATTTCTTCGTCTACTGCCTTTGGTCATACAATATGTTGATAAAGATGTTCGCTCCTTTCAATTTTTTTGTCTGTTTCAGTATGTTGTAGGTTGTATATGTACTTATAAATTTTGCTAGAATGTTCCTTTTCCATTTTTTCTTCCGCATCTAAATGCTTCACGTATTTCAGTTACTAGTGGTCATCTGCAGCTTTTTCTCTAACACTTCCTTTATCTTTTGCCTTAGATCAAAGCCCTCCCTTTCTTCTTGTCCGACAAATACCAAGTTATATTTCCTACTTCTGACCTCATTTTTCCATTTTCTCTTTGATCTTTTGTAGTTTTTATAGTTTCTATATTCCAAGGTAAGCGAGATGCAGAATGTATGTTTCAGTCAGCAACCTGGGATTAAATGAATTTGTTTTAGGAAACTTTACCAATTAAGCTTTTCTTTTTTCAGTACTAACCAAGTACAAACTCAAAGGCCCATGAATAAAATTCTATCATCTCATAGAATTTTTCAAATGTGATTCAATTTTCTGTCTAGCATTCACACAGTGTGAGTAATGTGCTTTATAAGCTGTAATGCAAATTAATCTTGGTTAGAGGGGTGATATTAATATGCTTTTATTAGCAATTCACCTTTAAGCATATAATTTTGAATAATGGAGTTATGCTTGCTGGATAGTGTTGTAATCAATCAAGAGAGACTAATTTTGCAAATGGTAAGAAAACCATGATACCTGTCATAGAAAGAGCATTAGCCTGGAAAATTGAAGGCTTGTGGTTCAAATCGAGGTTGTGGTTTTGAATTTTTAAACTCAGATTCAATTTATAATTTCTGGTTTTGCTTTTATTTGCCATTTCACTCTATGAAATTTATTTACAGTAGTGCACAGTTATAAGTTAGGACATTAAAACATATATACCCACTTCTTTAAATCTAATTTTATTTAATGTAGAAAATAATGACCAGTTGGTAATGCAGACCTTTAATGATCAGGTGGCAACAATGCCAAAAGAGGAGGTTGAGCTGGACCCACCTCCTCCTAAAGGAAGAAAAGCGGGCAAGAAGGGGCGAGGCCCTGCAGCAGGAACTGGTACTGGTCAGAGAGGTCGTCCCTCTTCGAGCAGCAGTAATAGTGGTGGAGCTGTCACATCAAGTGTTCCCAATGCTGTGGGTGCATCGCCCAGTACGGTTGTGCAATCCTCGCCTGCTGCACCTGTAGCAACAACCACAGGCTCTGGTCATCTTCCTCTAGGTACTCAGGCCCCAGCTACAGTACCAGGCAGCACTGCCACCACAACGGTCCCCACACCTGGCTCAGGTGTGTTGTCTCATGGCACACACAATTCCCTACCGCAGCAGGTAAAGGTATTGTTATTATTTTTATTATTATTATTATTATTACTACTACTACTACTACTCCTACTCCTACTACTTCTAACACTGCTTCAGGGTGGCACAGGTGAAAGTAGCTGGCCTCTGCTTTGAATGCAAATGAAATATTTCGACTTCTGAAATTCAAGCTCAGCAATGCTACAACAATGTGCTTATTGAATAGAGTATACTGTACAATGTGGACAGTTTTATGCAAATATCGATTGTTAGCATTCTTCTGTCAGCATTCCAGTTTATTTCATCAGTGAAGTTAGACATTTATTGAGAAGTAGAATCTGAACTGAAAAGCTGAATGCCACAGCCGACTTATGTGTTTAGAAACACCAACAGTAAGTTTGTTGGCACACATAGACATTTCTGTTTGCGTTCTGCAAAATAACTTTCTCTATAGAAGAAAGAATTCAAATTGCAGAAGCATATGTGAAAACATGTTTGATTAAGGAAACTCGAAATTATCAGGGTCAATTATCTGGAGAGGAGACTACAAGCAAAGAGAACAATACCAAGTCGATACAAGTTGGGACACCTACGGATATGTGCAAAATGTAAAACAAAGAATTACTCATAGCCCAAAGAAGTCTACACGTAAATTAGCCCAACAGGCACGTGCAAGTAGGAGGGGTTGCCACCAGATGTTGAAAACTCTTAATTTGAAGCCATATCATGTGACAGTTGTGCAACAGGTATGGGAGGATGACTGTCAGAAACATGTAAATTACTGCACATGGCTTTTGAATAACATCATTGATGGTTTGTTAGACTTTTACATCATGAGTGATGAAGCATAGTTTAATCCTTCCGGTCATGTGAATTCACATAATACCTACTAGTCATCAGGGAACCGTAACAGTGTGTCAGCAATCACTCCATGATTATCCTTGACGGGTTGAATATATGGAAATTTGTTATGCATTTTGTGCTCAACTCACTGAATATGAAAGACAATACTGCTTCGTCCTGCAAGATAGTACAATATGCCAGACATTTAAGGTATCCCAAACGAGCCTGTGATGTGTTCTTTGAGAAATGAACTGTCAACAAACATTTGTGGCCTCCAGATTCGCTGGACACGTGTTTTTTTCCTGTGGGGACACTTGAAGTTCAAGGTCTATGAAACAAATCCACACACAATACAAGAACTAAAAGACATCAGCCGTGAAGTAGCCACCATGGACATCTGAACTCTATGTCGAGTGTATCTGTATATGCTTAAACTTGCACAGCTGTGTATTGATGTTGCAGAGGATCACTTTCAACGTCTATAAATGTATTTTTCATTGTAAATAAGTGGTAAGCCCATTTCAGCTCTTCGGTTCTGTAAACTCACTTTCTTTTATACTTGCACAGGCTGCTTTTATCTGTATCACCCTGTACTACCACACCATCATCTTAGTTGTAGACAGTTTATTCTAATAACTTTAATGTGAAGCTACTAAATAATATTAGATAGCTGCTAACTTTAGCAACACTAATGTGATTATTGAAGATCTGATGGGAATATAAAAATTCATCATTCTTTCTTGGGTATTTTAGAGCCTTCGTTTCAATCTGTGGTCTTACTGTGGTGGATTGCTTGCCCTGCATTGTACTGTTTCTAGCCTGTTCTTTTTCTCTCTACTGCACATGCCTGCTGATCAGTTAATTTCATTGTTGAGTGCTGTTATAATGCAAAAGGTGGATACAGTTAAATGCACAAAATCATTTATTATTCATATGTGATAGAAATTAATTTCTAGACAGATTCCGTGCGGTTTGTGCTCCTCACACAATCGTTCCATTAATTTGTGAACAAATTTAGGGAGACCGGATGTATTCTTGATGGGAAACCATGTCGCCATATTCTTAGAGAGGAGAAACTTGATATAAAAAGAAAATTAGAGTAAAGTTAAAAGAAATCTCCAAGAAAGCTTGCACTGGAAACCTTGCTATGAATGCCACATATCTTTCAAAATTAAAACCCTGTAAGATTGCTTAAATTCAGTAATTGCACCCACGTGATGCGAGTAGAATTAACCTCTAATTGGGAGTTGAATAATGTTAATGTTGCTCCAGTTAACCAGCATTTAATTTTTTATTACAGCGAAAGCCTATCTTATGTACTGGCCATGAAGAATTTAGTGTTAATGGAAATTTTCTTAACATATGAGAGATGCGTGGTGGCAGGACATCATTTCCATCATCTATGATGATGCTATTATTTGCAAGATTGAATTTAAGGTGCTGTGCATATCCAACTCAGCTGGCAAAAGTAGTTCCCAATGCCAAGAAAATTTCTGTTGGCTGACCCACATCCAAATGAAGGCTCCGTATAAGCAGCTCTCTTTTGTATGAATTATATACATTACTTTTAACTATGTTGATGTTTTAATAAAGTAAATCTGTGAACACCATTACTACTATTAAATATGTTATGTCAGGGAGCATTTTGTTTGATTCATGACACCAGCTAATCATGTTATTAAAATCCCTTATGTTTACTAAGTAGCTTGGCAACATATTTTCCATTTTATTTAACATTAGAGGCAGACTTTGTGGTACAAAAGTATTTGGTTGAGAAAATTGAATGTTATCAAAGTACATAATCTATATACTTTTCCTATGTGAAACATCCTGATGTTTTTTGAAGTAGTAAATATTGCTTTTTATTTCTCTATTAACACAGTAAGTAGGAGAATTATAGTATTCGACCCAAACATTTGATATTGAGATTTCACCAAAAATAGACCCCCTAAATACCGAAAAAAAGGCATTTTTAGAAAAAATTGTGAATGCGCATGTATTAGTCCATCCGTCTGGAGAGCATAACTCAAAAGTACTAATCTTCCAAAGATGCAACATTTTTAAAAAAATTTGATTGGATAAAGAATGGCTATTAATTTTGATTAAAATACCATGTTTAAAATATTTTCAATGACAAATGAAATTCATATCTTGATCTCTTGTCCATGGAAAGAACAAAATTTCAAAGTTTGTCTTTCAACAATGCGACACGAAGATTTTGAAGAAAATTACTCCACCCTAAACTACCGTTTACATGGAAAATTTTGATTTCTCGAAAATGGCTTCTGACAATTTTGATTAAAATGCCATATATTTAAGATATTTTATGACAAATGTATATATGTTGAATTTTGTTGCTCTAGCGTATGTAGTCCTGTTCACTCTTGATGACTTAATTAACTTGTAACCCATAAGAGATAAACCAAATCTTACTATACAAAAGTATAGATCTGGTTAAAATACACAATTTATGTCCAAATGAATTTCTTTTGTGGAGTGAACAATTTCGGAGATATTCCTTTTATTTGTGTGAGCTTTCTAATACTCATACTTTTCTCAAATGGAAGGTCGCAATTCACTTTTTTATATCTTAGCTGTGCAAAGAGAATGTAATTTCTCAGCCTTCATATAGTAACCAGTTTTAAGAGTTGAGTGTCACTCAGACGCTATTGTATTCCCATATTCCCCTTGGAGCTACAAGAAAATAAGCAATAAGAGATTTTCTGCAAATGTTTATTTCGACTAACATGAAGTTAGAGAAATAAGAATATGTAAGAGTAGTTAATACAAAGGTAGAGAAAGTCACGTGAGGACTACACATAGTAGATTGGTCTCCTATAATTTTCACAAATCTATGGTCCAAGTGCACAAATTTGTGCCAAGCAATATAACAATTCAAAATAAAGAATGGGCAGTGTTTGGAAGTTGTAACCTATGAAATTTACCATAACTTTAACTAAAGGGTTTAAACAGTGCATTTCTACATAAGGTGTTGAAAAGACGTTAGTAGTTTTTTGGAGTGCAAGGTAATTTTGTGTGTCATTAGGTGTTGTATAAGTATACAAAATTTTGTCTAGATAGAAACCCCACCCCCAAGTAACCAATGTTAAAATATTTTAAGCTTTCCCATTACCCCTTTGGGCTTGAAGTCATTAGAAATCACCTATATTTGCATTAATGTGTGAAACGTAATTTTGATGTCCATATTGAATGAAATGGGATTAAAATTGGTGTTATAGGTAAGAGCAAACCCTTAAGCACCAAGTTTTAAATTTTGTGGACCATATGAGAGAATACAGCTTTTCAGTAGTGCAAGGATTACGCAAATCAATGAATTGGTTTTTGAGATTACCCTACTCGCACATGTGCACACAGACCCCTGCATACATATTTTTTCTCCTTATGATATCAATATAGATGTATTTTGTAATTTTTCCTGGTATATTTGATTGTATTCCAAGATTTTTCATTAAGCAGGTGCAGCTTGCACTTCATCCGCATACTTCTAATTAATGGGGGGGGAAAAATCACTTGTGAGCAATATGGTCTGCTAACCAGTTATAGTAAAACCTGATTTATCCAGACTAACTGGGACCTAAATAAGTCTGGATAATCTGGGTTATATGAGTAATAAGCAAAACAAAATTATGTACGGTACATAGTATGTATTGTTTACAAGACATTAAAAAGTATAAAAATCTTAATTGCATAAAATCACATATATCAAAGAATTGATCCACAGTCTTCTATTTGAATGAAGTTTGAATTACACTCCCAAACACATAAATGTCCCAAGACATAAAAACAATTCAATTAAAAAACACACAAACTTAATGTCTTTGAAAGCAGTAGGAAAACAGAAGATAGAGGGAGGTGTAGTAACAGGTAGGGATCAGAGCTATTTATAGCTGGTGAGACATACCGTGTCAGCACTGTGTTTCACACTACTAAATCTTATTTGGGCTCAACAGGTAGCAATTTACAGTACAGTGTGCATTACCATAACTTATTATACAATTTATGCAGTAACGTACATTGAGTCAAACTAAAAAGTGGATATTTAGTGTACTCAAAGTTACATTCTTGCTATCATAGTTAAATTTATCATCTAATGTGAACATTAAATTTTAAAAAAGAAATATCTACAAGTCTGATCTGGATAAATGAGGTTTTACTGTACTAAGTTTCCAATGCTGCAAATGTGGACCCACAGCACAACACTTTTACTTTGGTGGAAACAACACCACAAATTTCAGAGTGATACTTCTAGTTAATAAATGAATTGAATATAGGTACAACTTCTGCTACTGTAGTGCAAAAGTTATGTTCCCAATGCAGGCATAACACCATAATTCGAGTGAAAATGTTTAGGTGGTTCCACCCACGGGTGGCTATCATGCACAACCAGCTCTTGTCACCCCAACAATGGATGGGCAACCTCCACCTCCAGGAGCAGTTCACAGTTCAACTGTACCTGCTGCTGTTATACCTCCTGCACAACCTGCCAAGGTAGGCTTAGACATAATGAACCTCAGTATGTTTTTAAATAATCCTATTAATTTGTGATGATTAGTAATATAGCAATGATGTGAATGGTTTTCTTGGGCATAGTGATGGAAAGCTGCTTTGAGTTAAATTATTTAATTTTTTTTGTTTCATTTAATCTAAAATATATTTTATAATTGTAACAATAATATAGTTACAGATATTTTATTAAACAAAAATATTTCAGCTTATTAAACAATTTTGATATACAAGATTTTGATTGATTCATATTTCCGGAATACTGATCATTAGGTGTCATCACTATGGTTGAACGAGAAGTAATCAATCTAGCCAAGGCTTCCTTTTTGAAAATGTTCTTATATATGATTATCATCTTAGCAATCCATCAACATGTACTCTTTAATTGTTGTCTTTTTATAGTTATTGACAAAGACTGTACATTTTCCTTTATGACAGTTTTTGTTATGTTTGGCCATGTAAACCTTGAATTTGTTACTTTGATATTTTTTCTCATTCTGGGCATTTGCAAATTAAAATACATTAATATATGCAATAGCAATACATCAAGTAAGGCTTTCATTATGTTTTATTATATTACATAACTGCCTCAACTTGTAAAGAGTACTAACAAGACACTAAGCAATTTTGCATTCATTAGTAGAAGTAACTCCCATGCATTTCTCTTTTGTAGGGGAAATTGAAAGCCCAGAACATTTAATTTAGGGAAAATAGATGAATCATGCTGGTATTTACTGTGTGTATTTTATAACCAATGTTTATTTTATTTTTGTAAATTTTTTGTGTCCGAAGCTACTCAGTACGATAATTTGGAGTATGGCTGACATTGATGATTATTAATTATAAGAAAAAAGTAATCGTTGCTAGGCTCTGTAACCAATGCAAATAAATACTTAATCCTTTTAAGAGACAGTTGTAATCAAAGAGTTGTATAGTGAAGACACGTAATTGTGCAAAATTATTGTGCATCACAATAAAACAGGAAATACAACAAGGAGAAGGAGCAAACAATCTGCTAGTGATCACAAGAAGAAGAAATAAACAAGTATATATGCCTGGATATAAATAAAATTAAGATTTTTGTGAAAGTAACACCATTTATGCATTAGGTGAGAAGCAATTAAAAGAAAAACTTTGCTGCGGGAATAACCCAAATAGTTCCAGGAACATGTTAATAATTAATTTGTGAATGGATTTTATTTAAACACAAAATAAAATAAATTTGGTGAAATCTGGATCTTAAATGGAGGAAAATCTTATAATAAAATCTCTTTCACTAGTGTAAGTGGCTATGTGTATCATAAAAATCGTCATACAACTGAAGTGCAACCATCCACTTTATTAGTGGAAACAAAAATATTCAATTGTTTGCTTAGTTAACCAAACAAACTAATTGGCAGAAATCTAATATTACTGAGAGCAAGTGAGCTCTCAAAACATTTCCCATTTTTAATAAGTGAGTAGTGTCAGTGGGCAGCACCGTGGCCGAGCGGTTAGAATGTTTGCCTGCCACCTAGGTGGCCCAGGTTCGATCCCAGGGACCCATATCTGGTATCTGTGGTGGCCGAAGCAACGTTAGGGTGGGTTTTCTTCAGGTTCTCCGGTTTTCCCCACCACTCATTCCACCAATTGCTCCAATATCACCTTTCCAATTGTCGATTTTGCTTGCATTTCATATCATCCTCTTGCTCACTAACATACCTGGTGCTGGGCTGACCGACCAATTCCAGGTCTTCACTCTGTCTGGTCCATAGGTTCCTGTGCTCCCCAACAGGCATCTGACCTTAGGCTGATGGGTCCTACCTAAGGGGAGGGTAATAAGGTAAAGAGAGGAAAAAAAATAGTGTCAGTAATTCTGATTCACTTTATTATCTAGATGTCATATATCTATTTTAAATCATTGGAAGTTACAGATCTTGAAGTTTGCTTTAGAAATTCTATCACTTTTTCAGTAGATTTAGAGTTTCTGAGTAGATCATGTCTGATGGTTAGTGATTGGTGAGACAGCTGGACTCTTATTTCACCTTTATAAGTGCCTCTAATACTTGAATTAACAAATTGTAAATATCAATGTTAACAGGTGAAAAAGGGGGTGAAAAGAAAGGCAGACACAACTACTCCAACTGCTAATTCCTTTGACCCACTCTTCACCCCCATGGATTCAAAATCTGCCAAGATCTCTACCAGAAGAGAATCAGGAAGACAAATTAAAAAGGTTAGAAAAAACCGTTTTATTATAGACTAATGGATCTGTTGAGACTCTTTCCTGTACAGTAAATTTAAGGTGCATGAAGGAATTATATAAAGAAGATAATGGAAAATGTCTCTTGAGAAGGAAAGAGTCTCACTTTCATCAGGAATTTTTGCAGCATTCGCCTTAGAGTAGTGAAGAATACTGTTACGTCATTTGACTTGTGTTAGCACTTGTTTGCCTGCTAGAGAATGTTATAGTTTCCAACCAAGTTTCGGTAGTTGGGTTTGTCTATTGTTAATTGGAGAAAATTGTCCTTCAAGTACATATTTAAAGGCTAACACAAGTGACAAGGTATCCAAAAATCATTTCAAAATATTTCTCTCCAGCATTCTCAATGAACTTCTGCAAGTAATGAAGACAAATTTTGCTCTGTGATTTATGGAATGTTCACAAGAATATTAAATTGATAAAGACCAATGTTTTATTTAAAAAATAAATTAAAAAAGCAAAGTGTATCTAGCCCTTGGGTGTTTACTTTTTTCAACAGTATAAAATGTATGCAAGAGGGTCATAGATGTCTGCTGCTATCACCCATGCTGCAGTAAGCTTGGCAGCTGTCTTGGTACCTGGTTGCAATACATTTCTGCAATTTCAAGAGTGTAATTGAAGTGACATTTGAAATCACTATCTGAAGGTTCCAGTGAAGTTTTTGTTGCCCATTATAGTATGCCTTTCATTTGCCATCACCTCATTGAAGGTAACCATTCCCCCTCCCCCACCTCTCCCCCCTTTACTTTTGCAAAGACGAAACATTGGCCTGTATCTACCAAACAATTTGATATTGTAACAAATGGCTCTGCAGTGTTCAAAGGCAAATCCATTTATATATGTGTATTTGAAGAACAAATTCCTGTTTAAGCCAATAGCCTTCCATTTCTTATATAATCGAGAATCTAGGCAGTTATATTTGTTTACATTCTTGCTGTTAATATGCTGATTATAAGCACACTTGTGCAAGCTAAATTAATGTC
Source organism: Tenodera sinensis (assembly GCA_030765045.1). Taxonomy (NCBI): domain Eukaryota; kingdom Metazoa; phylum Arthropoda; class Insecta; order Mantodea; family Mantidae; genus Tenodera; species Tenodera sinensis. Next base: position 46,254,239 of record CM060965.1, read on the forward strand.
AAAAACTGCATATTTAGCCACTGCCACACGCTTATCACAATTTAATGAAAATTTATTATACTAAATCATACTGCAAACTTGAGAAAATTACAACATAGTGTTTTATTTTGAAGAGCTAATGCTATAAGTTTGCACCTAGGTAGCAAATTGTTAAGAAACTCAAAGTATATACATTACCAAATATGTCTAGAAAGTACTTTTCTTACATGCAGAAGGTGAGTCTTTTTGCTTTGATGTTTTGGAATAGATTTTTCACTTACTGCTCAAGAGAATAAAGTATATTTTACTTCGCAGCCCCAACGGCAGACAGAGGATGGTCTCCCCTTCCATCAGGCATCACTCCCTCTAATGACTTCAGGACTTAGCAATCAGGTAAGCTTAAGATACATTTAATTTATAGTTGCTTTTGTAACTTCTCTCACTGAAAATGAGTGAAATTAAATTGAGAACAGACCTAAAATTATTTTGTAATAATGAGAATTTAACTTTTAAAAGTACACCAAATATTTTCTTTTTATGAAACATGTCATGTGATATTAAAACACAAATGTAAACCAAAGATTCATTGTTGGACAAGTACACAGAAAATGCAGGTCTCCAAGGACCCTGTTAACAAAGTCATTTCTAATTTATTAATAATTGGAATGTTTTTTGAACAATCGAGGTTAAACATTAGTTGAAGGTAAGCTTTATTTACACCGGGGGTTGGCATGCGGGCAAATGTTGTGACTGAGTGCCCACTGCTAGCCAATGTCTACAGGTCTCGTAATGGCACAGCGTGGTGAATCAAGCAAGCAAAGGATTGTATAGCTTTAACCTAGTTCATTAGTTGCCATAAAGGCCTGCGAACATTAACCATGTCTAGGGAAATTGAAACTCAACCTGCCTGTGGTTGAATAAATATTTTGTGTCTATCGCTAATGAGCGTATATGCTGTTATTACAGCCACTCCCACCCCCCCAAAAAAAAGTAATAATAATATGAAAAGGGATTACAAAGCAATACATGTAGTCACTCATGATACATTAGAAGATGAATAAGCTTCTCAAAGGCCTGACTTTTATCATCAGAGATTTGTTTCTGAGTAATTTTATTCTTGACAGTGCTTATTTTGTGTTAACTTGGTTAATTATGTGTATGCCTATACATCTAACCTACTAAAACATTATTTCATTACATCTGACGATATAGATACACATTATTATATTCATTTATCTTATGACTGTTTTATGGTCCACTGTTTATAAAATTACTTGGTTTACAAATCCTCCGTTTCTGCATCACAATATAAACCTATGATGAGTATTTGCTGACAAGGCCTCAAAGCATATTGACCTTGGTTATATCGCAGTGCTGCAATCATCACTTTATTACAACCTGGTTGCTTTATAGTGTACACTCAACATTAAAATACAAGTAGACACAATGCGATGGAATGAGATGACATGATTTAAAGTCTGTCAGTACAAAACCTGTAACCCTGTGGCACAAAAGCCCATCTGCACCAAGATCTACTGCCTGACCGACGAAACTATAAAAAATTGTGTGTATTTATATATTTTTTATTCTATAAAGGCAGCCATAAGCGCCTAATGTATCACATATGTTATTCCACATGTCTAGTGATGTTAAAGTTATGTTCTTGATATCTACAAAGAGTCTACTCCCCTTGAACCTGCGTGTGTATGCTGTGCTGATAATGTGCTCCAATAGTAAACAACACTGCAGTTTCGTTTCACTTTCCTTCTGATACACCTCATCATCAGAATGTGACCTAGACACACCATTGCCCTCTTGCCACAGATTATATCATTGCACTGTTCGTCTTCACTGGGTGCCCACTGCTCCCTACTTCAACACACTAATCTTGCCCTCCTGCCAATCCCTGATTTACACTGTACATCACTTGTGAAAATTAGGACATGTTTTATGAATGAAGGTTCCCTAAACATACTGTAAAATATACTAAATAAAATTAAGCTTCAATTAAAAACATTTTTGCAAAGTTTTTCCTGCTTTTGGAGTTCTTTGCTGTGTATACACAGTTATTCAAATGTGCACTTAGGGCTTGGAAAATATTTAATGATAGCTTTAAATACTCATAATTGGTAATTTTCATAAACCTAATTAAAGCATTGTGGATGGTTGAAGCACATGCTTATACATGCATCTTTTCCTCTCAGCTCTGTATGTAAACTGAACACACTTTTTTTACAGCCCCAACCAAGTAGTGGAAAACCCAAGGACAAACTAAATGATTCTCTGAAAGCGTGCAATGAAATCCTTAAAGAACTATTCTCCAAAAAACATTCAGTAAGTATTTTTGTGCAGTGTTCAGGAACCTTTAATTTTTTGTTAGATTTCACTTTCTCTGTCATTAACCAGAATGTTTTGCTTATCTATATATATATATATTTATTTATCTTGCTGAAGTCATACTGTAGGTAAAGTTGAGAAATGATTAATTTTAATTCAACTTGTTTAAAAATTATGAGCAAAAAATGTAATGGATGCAATAGATGTGTGTGTTGGTGTGTTATTGCCATACTATGAATTAAAACTAGAAGTAGTTCATAATGAAGCAAACTGATAATTTTATAGAATACTAGTTAGTGTAAATTGTACTCAGAATGATGTTATATAATCCGAAGGCTATTTTCTTTTGTCCTCACATTATTTTACTACCTGAAGTAAGGTGAATATTTTCAAAATTTAAAGCTAACATTTCTTGAAGTTTCAAATTAAACTTGCTTTTCTGAAGTGTTGCTGAATGAATGAAAAAACCAACTTTCAAGGTTTTTGGCCATAAAATGTACAGAAGCAGAGACACTTTTATCACCTTACACCAAAGGAAGCATTTTTACGACTTGCATCTGTGCTTCATCATGTTCATCATACCTGTCCATTGGGTTGCAATAAAATGCATAGTGTGTGGATTTTAAATTTGGTTGCATCACTCTTGACCAGCTGAAAATGTTTTTGACAGCTTATGTTTATAGTTGTATTATGAAGTATGGACCTGAAATCTATTTATAGTCTAGGAAGTGTTGGTGTTTCTTTTACACATGTTTATTGTGGTACAAGGAAGAATTTCATTATATGACAGAAGTAATTGGTGTTCAAGGTTTCTTATTAAACAGAATTCCCATTTATTTTAAATTTATGTTATTTTAAATATATGTACAGTTTTTGCACTGAACATTTTACATATTCTAAATTTCATGTCATCAGATTATTACGCTTTGCTGGATGATGTAAAGTTCTACAGTGTTCAATATCAGGAAGTTGGCGAGTATGCACTGCTATTATTTTTGGCAGATTTGGGCAATATTATGATTCAGAATACCTTGCAACATGGTAGTTTTAGAAAAAGTATAATAAATCAGTAAGCTGTCTCTATGAAAACTATTAGCTGTAGAGGGATAAACAGAATATAGTGAACTCCATTATAAACAACCCTAGACATAAAGAGTCAGAAATATTTTCACACAGGAGCAGAATGAATATTGTGACTTGCAGGAAAGATTTATATTTACTAACATAAATGTTGGGAGTGTGAATGTGAACTAATATTGAAATTTTAGTTTAGAAATAAACTAATTTATTTTGAAATATCCTGTAATAATAGCTTGCCTAGAAGTTTTGTGTTCACTTCATATTTTCTCCCATTTAGGGATATGCCTGGCCGTTCTATAAGCCTGTTGATGCAGAACTTTTAGGGCTACATGATTACCATGACATCATAAAAAAGCCCATGGACCTAGGAACTGTTAAGGTAAGTAAATTTTGATTCCTTGAACATTCCTTGCAATGAAGGGGAAAGGGGGGGGGGGGACAAATGATATGTGTTAGTAATAAAGTTGTTGTTAGCTAATGCTGGATTTCTGGCAATAAAGTCATTAACCCTCTTGCTCTCCAATATTTTTCACTGATGATATTGAAAGAGAGCAATAGCAGTAATAGTAACCACTTTTTAGAGAGCACCCTATTTTTATGTTTTGGCGGTCACATCGCTCTCTCACAACCCCCAGAATGTCGGAGGACCACACCTGTCGTTGGTTTATGGGTCTCACCAACCTGACTGGGAGAATTATCAAAATAAATTCACCAATCATATCCTCTGATCACCAATCAGAGGATGCATTACATGCCATGACAGGTCAGCATGTTAGGGGTTAAGATTTTATAGACAAATGGAGAGGTTGGAAAAATGACTCCCTAGCCCTCGGGAACCCTAATAGCATCGGTGTCGGAAGAGAACAAGAGATGACCAAGGTAGTAATAAAGTAAATGCTGTTAAAAACAAATGTCAAATTGTACTGTGTGAAACACACAAGTTGCTGTTGTAAATATGGCCTGAGAAAGGGTTCGAATGTCGAAAATGCACATGGTTTCTCTTCATATCAAATCTTGTGCAAAAGAAAATAGGTACTCCACTGCGTATAGTATTACTGTTAATTTTGGTTATCTACCTTCTAAAGCTTCATAGTTTTGATGCACACTATTATTTACCCCATTTCCCATTTATTGAAGCAAAGCGTTGGTCTTTCTTCCATCTGTTGAAGTTTTTAGAAGAATAGAATAGTCCCTCTTATTTAATCTAGCCCTGCATTGTGGCTCCAAATGTAGCAGTTTATAAACATACTTCGAAATCAACAGTCAAAATGGAAGAATGATTATGAATGATCCATCAGTATTATTTATTTATGCCAACTGTTGGTGTTTTTAAACACACAAGCCGTGTGTGGGCAAAGTTTGAGAGGTAGAACTGGAACTTAAAAATTCCCAGTTGTGGCATTGAAGTTTTAAGTTCCAGTTCTACCTCTCAAAGATCCATCAGTAGTTTCTGATTTACCAAGAAAACCCTCTAATTCTCTGTTGCTACATTTAGACTGATCACAGGACATGATTGCTTGAATAAACAACTTTTCAGAATTGGAATAGTGGCATCTCTAATGCTCCAAAGAAATGGACATGGAACATTTAAAAAATTGTGAATCTCTTGTGGCTTTTGAAACTCTTAACGTCAAAATATTGGGAAGCAAGGAGAATGATCTTGTTATGAACTCCTGAGCATTGGACATACATGCACGCATGCACATTGCTGCTTGTGCGTGTGAGCAGTGAGTTCTTTGTAGTCATTGAAATGCTGTTAAGAGTGAAGTAACATAAATCAATAAATATGTATAAATATCTAGAGACTAGGCTTCACTTGTCTTAGATTTAAGCTGTGAGTATACAGGCAACTGCAGTTTTATTTCTCAGTAACATCAGACTATTTATACAACATAAATTAACAAGTTATCAGTAGAGCCACAATTCTTAGTTGTCGTACCGTGTGCATGGGGCTGTTTTGTGCAGTGCTGATTGGCTGGCCTCTTGGTGGGGGTAACACTCACAACATAACACACTCCTACACACAATGTGATACTAAAAATTGTGACTTTAATTAACAGTGAACATAAAGTACACTAAATACCAACATGAACTAATGCCTTTTTCCATTTCTCCTGAATTAAGTGTCCTGGACTTATAATTTCCCTTAAACATCTCTTTCAGCATCAAGACCTTGCCAGTATGTGCAGCAGGCAGAGCAATGAAAGGCCAAAGAGACCATTAAATCTAATGTTTAATCTTTTTCTTTGAGCATTATATTACCTTTCCTGCAATAGATATATCCAAATTTTGAGAAGCAAATAATCTTTTCAGTGTGAGAAATGACATGAGTTAAGAACTGTGAAAACCACCACAATCAGATCAAGTTATCAACTATTCTAAAGCAAGCATTTCTCTGCATACAGTCATTTTTCTAATCACAAGGTGTTTCATTTAGCAATGATGCAGATCTTCTAAATTTTAAATTTTATGCTATTAAGATGTGCTATTATGCATGTATGTGTGCAAGTTGTACGAGGCAGTTTGAACCAGGGCAAGGCATTGTGAGGCATTGCTAGGACATGACATGCATTGTTCACATGCGGACCCATTTTAAAGCCAAAGAGACAGTAGTAACAAAACAGTTTCACATATATAGATTTCTGAATGTAGTCCATACCATAGAAATCTTTGTTGCATTTTGTGTTAATTCTCTGATACTCATGTGTTGTCTTCCAGCAAAAAATGGACAGCCGGGAGTACAAAACAGCTGGAGAGTTTGCGGCAGATGTTCGGTTAATCTTCACAAACTGTTATAAGTACAATCCTCCGGATCATGATGTTGTAGCCATGGCTAGGAAACTCCAGGATGTATTTGAAATGAGGTGAGTACAGGTTCAGAATAAAAGTGAACTAAGATTTTGGTCCATTTAATTCATGTTCTGTGTTAGTTGAAAATGTTTTAACTTTTAAGACAAAAGGTTAAGGAATTAGACTTATTGAATATTTTTTCCCCCTTTTCTTTTCACATCAGAAACTTATTTTATTGCGTTGAGGTTTGCATGTTCATTGCATTACTGCTTGTAGAGCCTAAAATAGCAAGTTGTAATCTGTTTGAAGCTGGTCATGTTGACTTTTAAATTGGTGGTTGTCGTGCTTGAGGAACGAATATAGAAAATAAATGAGCCAAAATAAGCCCTAAAGTGCTCAAAGTTGTCATTCTAATGAATTTTCTAAATACTGGAGAAAAAATCTGAATTACTCTTGCCATTTTTCAAAACTTGATCAACAGTCTGAGTTAACAACAAACAACCTTATATCTTTGACATATCATTCAAAAAAGGTGACTTCAGTTTTAAATAAATTCATTAATGTCTGTCATTTTCAAGATATATATATATATAATCAATTTGAAAGAACAAATTTGTTGCAAATTGCAGTTTGACATACATATTGTAACAATTGTTTTCAGTAAAATATGCTTTAATTGTACAAATTTAGCATTTGTGCAATTATATTTTGGACAGGTATGCGAAGATACCTGATGAACCTATTGCTGGTACCGTTGCAATAGAAAAGTCATCCTCGAGTACATCAGGATCTGAGTCGAGTTCAGAGTCCTCATCTGAGTCTGATGATTCTGAAGCAGAACGTGTAAGAAAATTGGCTCTACTTCAGGAACAGGTATGCTTTTAAATATAAGTGCATTTTCTTTAATACCCTAAAAGTCAAAAATATATTTCCAGTCAACTTATTATCTGTAAAGACAATCAGTGTGATTACTGTTACTTTCACAGTTTGCTTTTAAAATGCATGAGGATATTAGCCACAGACATGACAGAACATTAAATTATGCTTTAGCTTCAGATTACAGATTAAATGTGCTGCTAATTCGTATACAATGCCATGATACACCATAGCATATACTTACGTATGTGTGTTTGTTCTCATTATGATCATGGTGTTCCCTTAACCTCTTGAGCGATGGCCATTTAAATGTCCGCGAGCCGAGAACTGCTAGCATTTAAATTCTTAAATACGCTTCGTATATACACAGCTGTATTTTGTGTAAATATTAAGTTATTTTAATGAAACAAAAACTGGTATAAAACTCGTTATTTGCAGTATAAATGTACGTCATCAGCAAAGTTGAGTTGTATTTACAAAAGGTTGAAATGGCACAACTTTGCTTCACTGTGGTGAAAAGTCAACTTTGCTCTGTCGAACGCATCTAATATATGTTCTGGGAAAGATTCAGTAAAGAAACACCCATTGTATGTGTGGCTAATGCGTCAGCATCCTGTGAAATACATCGCTACTGTTTGCGTGGTCTCTTAGTCATCAGAATAGATCAACATTACAACTTTTGCTTACGCGAGTTTCGTAACTGAGTAGAGTCCGTGTCTTTCTTTGTTGAAATACATACGTATTCTTTCCTGCTTGTAGCTGAAGGGAGAAGTGGTATAAAAAGGAGTTTTTGCACCAACTGGATATAACCATATACAATTGTTTGGGGATTTGGACAGCTCTCTAAACCCACACAGGACAATGACCGACCTTGACTACCGACTATAAATAACTCACAGCCTAATTGAACAATACCACGTTGGGGGTTGAAAATCCAAAACCCCTGCACCCCTCAGACTTCAAGGAAAACATTATCCTAAAAGGATACCACCAACAGCAAAGAAGTCCCGCCCATTTCGAAAGTGTTTCGTGTGCCGCAAGAAGGGAATTCGCGAATGTGGAGATGTACCTACCCTTGTGTGTTTATCCCTGTTTTGAGGTAAATCACTGCAGAACGAACATATTAAGGTAAGCCAATAAAGTATATAGACCTTACTAAAATGTATCATAAAGGGAAAATTATAATAAGTTGAGTTGCATAAGGGATAAATAAGGGTTAAATGCTTAAACGCACAGGACGCCCATATCGCTCATCCGCCATTTTAAATGGATATGACGTCCATATCTCTCAAGAGGTTAAGAATGTTGCAACAATCTGCATATTGTGCAGATTTAAAATTTCATTGTGACCTAGTGATTACCAGCAGTAATCAAAAGGCAGTAAATGAGTGGATTTTCAGTAATGAACAGATACAAAGTCATAGCTTCCACAAAGGCAACAATTTAGCGTGTATGATAAGCAGTACTATCAGGTCTTGAGGCATATATATAAAACAGAATTCATATTTATTTTACATGTGATTTTGTATATTTACTGCACTTAACCGTTAAACATTCTAAAGTTCATGCCATATCAAAATTATTACATGTTGCTGGACGAGAAAGGTTTTTCAAGTTTCAGTTTCAGGAAGTTGGCAAGTGTGAGTGCGCATCTTCAACAAAAAAATGACCATGAAAGCCAATCATTGTAGTTGAATTTTGGTAGAAATATATTAAAATGCTGCTTTTGCTGAATTCTATATTAGAAAAACATTGTAATGAAAGTTTGTGTTGCTTTCAGCTTAAAGCAATGCAGGATCAGATGAGGAAGTTAGTGGAGGAAAGCACAGTGAAACGGGGTAAAAAGAAGAAAGAAGAGAAAGAGAAGAAAAAGAAAAAGAAACCGGAGAAACATTTAGCTAGTGCAAAAGTAGAACGTTCAGCAGTGGTAAATGACACTGTCGGTGCTAGTATTGCGAGTGTTGCGTTAGGGGCTGGAGATGTGAAACCTCCAACAGACTTGCAACATCATAATGTGAGTGCAAAACAACTGGGTGGTGCTCATCATGTAACCCCTACCGGACCTGCCCCAGCCCCTGCCCCTGCTCCTGCTAAAAACACTAAAAGTAAAGCGACTCGGGGTGCGGGAAAAGCAGCGGGTGCAAACGCGCAACCGAAAAGGCCTAAAGCTAATTCTCGATCGGCCGGTAGTAAGAAGAAAAATGCTGTGGCCCCGCCTCCCATGGCATTTGACTCTGAAGACGAGGACAATGCAAAACCCATGTCATATGATGAAAAACGGCAGCTCAGTCTTGATATTAACAAACTGCCAGGTAAGTACAGTTTTATTTTAAGAGGTTGCATACTATGTTTGTTCATTTAGTTGATTGAAAGCGTAGGTAAGTACGGCTTGGCTTAATGAATCTGAAGCTGGTATGAAGGTTAATATGGTCAACAATTGAATTATATGAGGCATCCAAAAATATTTCTTCAAATCTGAAGATAGTACTTTTAGCAAAGAAAGTGTATCAAATTCTAACTGAACAGATATAATTTAAAGATAGTACTTTTAACGAAGAAAGTGTATCAAATTCTAGCTGTAGAGATATAATTTAGGTAGTAAATGTTTTCATTTTATTACTGCCTGGAAATCTTTTAGAGTTAATGAATAATATGAATGATTTGTTGTTTTTGACAGAGGGTGGGGGGAATGAACATGTTTATAAGGAACTGTTAAATAAATCTCTGCTAAACGTTTAAAGCCTTCTCCTGTAGTTTCAAACAATTTATAACAAAAATAAATGTGCAATAATTCTAAAGTAAGAACAAATTAGAAACTAAAAACTTCACTTATCTTAGTAATATTGCAAGTTCTTGGTGCAAAGCTGACTAAAGTTTCGAGTTGACTCCAACTCACTCTCAAAGCTATACAAACAAAGAACTTGCAATATTACTAAGATAAGTGAAGTTTTTAGTTTCTAATTAGTTCTTACTTTAGAATCTTGTTGCTTCACTGTTAATAGCTTTAATTTCCTTACTTAAATGTGCAATAAATTTAAGGAAGTAGTTAATATTTTGTTTGAAATTTTAAGGAATAAAGTATGTATACATCCTTCCTGAACTTTCATCCAGAAGGGGAAGTAAAATATATTTAGCTTGTCTCTGTGGTGTTGGGGCTAGCATGTTAGCCTCACATTGAAGAGGTTTATTTATTTATTTGTCACATAACATTTACATTGTTGAGCTAATGCTCATAAATTGGTGACATGTCAAGATTAGCATTACAAACTGTGAGATTACATGCATAGGTATATTCAGGTCCAGAGTTTTGAATGTTGGTTAGGGTGAGTTATCCAGATAAGGTTTCTTTCCGGGGTTTTCCTATTTTGTGAGAAAACAAATGTTGGGTAACTATTAAGCTCCATGGAACCCCGATTCATTTGAACATCGTTTTACCCATTCATCGTCTGATATGACTAACCAGGTTAAAGGGTATTAAACTTAAAAATTTGAAAAAGAAACACACACAGGTGAGTCAGATTAACACTGAGTAATTGTAAGGCATGATTCAGAAGAAGTATTTTTTTATCAGGAATGTATGTCTGCAAATGTCCTGTTATCGAGCTAGAGGGTATTAAAGTTTTGAAACATCACGTCGGGTTATATGAAATTCCGCTGGACACTCACTATGCATTTTTACTACACAGCATTAGGAGAATTTTGAAATAAGAATAGCCGCAAATCTTTAATTTTAAAAAAATACAATACTATAAAACCCTGTTTTAAATATGTTGTTGTTTTCTAGTGCCTTGCATCTGACAATGAAGCCATTAGCATTTGTGCTTTCCAATACTTTTGAACTGTAGTTTCTTCTGATCGTAATGCTTCACAGGTCTTCAAGTGGTCTTCGTTCATTTCTGCTGGATCGTTACACAGGACACATATTGGTGAAGCTGAGATACCTATTCTGTAGAGATGACTTGCTAAGCAGTCGTGATTTGTCAGTAGTCGGAAGGCTGCAACCGCTGTTTTCCTTGGTCTCTGGGGGATTATATCTGGGTTGGAAAGTAGTGTAATCCATTTTTTATCTTTGGCATTTGTTTCTATTTCTTGTAGGTATGAATGAGAAAACTTTTTAATGATCAAGCGTTTTATTGAGGAATATGAGAAATTGAATTGAGACTTTTGTTTTATTGTTGTGCCTTTCTTTGCAAGTGAGTCTGCAGCTTCATTCTCCATGACTCCACAGTGTGCTGGAATCCATTGGAGATGAACAGTCTTATTAACTTTTTGATTAACTTTTTGGAGTTGTGTTAACATTTTGTAGCATTCTCTAATTTTTGTTGACTTCTTTGTAGTATTTGAACATATTCCCTGAATTGCAGCTTTAGAATCTGAAAGAATTACTGCCTTGTTAAATTTATTTAAGGGAAGATTTAATAATTGTCGGAGAGCAATGTGTATAGCCTCTATTTCTCCATCATAATTTGTTGTGTCTCTGCCAACAGAATAATAAAAGGAAAAATGTGAACACATAACTCTAGCTCCAGTAAGGTTTTCCGTGGAGGATCCATCAGTATACATGTGCAGCCATTCTTCTGTGGGATACCTAGTACTGATTGTTTCCAGAGCTAGAAGTTTTTGTATTTCCTTTGGTGTGTCTGATTTACTTATTTCCTCTATTAATTCCAAATTGAAGGTAGGTTGCAATAATTCCAATGAATTTTCTCTTATAAGTAAATTTTCTCTGGTGTTAGGGATGTTCAATTTGGATTTAATCTGTGTTACCTTTTCTAGGAAACTACTATGAGTTTTAAGGATTGAAGGGGGGAGGTTCTCTTCTGTCCATTTCGAGTTTGGCAGTCGTAACATTTTCTCGTGTTGGAGCAATGCTTGTTCTTCTATTTTTGTTTTTATTGATGGGGTCCGTGTTAAGGCAAGCATGGCATCAATAGGTGTGGATTTAACTGCTCCAGTGATTAGGCGAAGAGCCTGATTTTGTATTTGTTCAAGTTTATTGATGTTAGCATTTGCTGCTGTTATTAAAGCTTCAGAACAGTACAAGAGGATTTCTTTTCCTTTCCTGCCAAGGTGTTTAATAAACTCTGGGTGGATCTTGTCAGGTCCTGGAGATTTTTTGTTCTGTAATTGTTCTATTGCTAAATCTAGTTCTGTTTCGTTAAAATCCTGAATAAAAATATCATTTCGTATATCTTTTGGCTTATTAGTTTCTCTGATAGTTTTTTGGATAGTTTTATCTTGTTTTTTATACGCTTGGGGTATTCTTTGTGACTGAGCATAAAACTTGTTAAGGGATTCTGCTATTTCCCTATCTGTAGTTAAGCTTTTGTTATTATGTTTTAATGGTTCAGTTGTATTTTTTGATAATTTTGTTTTATTAAGGAATTTGTATATTTTATTTCCATCTTTCCTATAGTCCATATGTTCTACAAAATTTGTGAAACTGGCCCTCTTTGCTGTAATTAATTCTTTCTTAAAAATGGCTGTTTTAAATATTTATTTAATTATATGGCCTAAATCCATGTGCTCTGACACCAGTCCTACAGTTTAAGTGATTTAGAATACATGTTATTGTCATGTATTCATGGTAGCAAATGCTACCATTAATGGTGAAATTTTCTCCACCATTTAAAGGCTTCAAACATAGTTAAAATAAGAAAGTAACAAAAATTGAACAAGTGCACAAGTTTGAGAGATAGAATCGGAACTGAAAAATTCAATGCCACAGGTGGGATCTGAACCACAGACCCTTCGCTTACCATACGGGTGCTCTAACCATTAAGCTTCTGTGACAAGCTGCCAGAATGACAAATTCTCCAACCGATTCGTATTTCTTCTGTTAAAACACAAAGGCAATCTCACATCAAGAGACAATTTCCCCAATGGCAACTTACTATCCTAAGTACTTTATATCCCAAGATTAAATAACCTTTAGATGATAATTATTATTTATTTATGCCAACAAACTTACTGTTGGTGTTTTAAACACACAAGCCATGTGTGGGCAATGTTGGAGAGAATTCAGTGTCGTTCTGGTAGCTTGTCACAGTAGCTTAATGGTTAGAACACCCACGTGGTAAGCAGAGGGATTGGTTCAGATCCCAGCTGTGGCATTGAATTTTCAAGTTCCTATTCTACTTCTCAAACATTGCCCATGCAGGCTTGTGTGTTTAAAAACACCAACAGTAAGTTTGTTGACATAAACAATAAGTGCCTAAGTGTTTATAAACAATGTTCAAAATGCCAATGTTGATAGCATCATAGTAATGATTGTGAGCTCTTTAAAAAATGTGTGTGTTTCGTCAGAATACACACTGACCGAATATACAAGTTACGTTAATACAACTATAAGTACAGTGCCAGCTCGCATTAACAGCAGTGTCTTGTTTATTTCAAGGAAGTAAACAGAGACATTGACATCAATTTGCATGATGTCACTCATGCACATTCACTTATGTAAAAGATACCTATGTGCGTGACAAGCTCAACTTTCAGTTACATATGCCTGGTTACTGTTGGTATTGTATTGAGTTGTGTTTGTGCCAGTAAAAATATTGAATGAGAAGAAAAGACAAGTTAACATGACAGTTGAAATTAAATTGTATGGGTTATAGATATTGGACAAAGGGGAGCACAATATGTAATTAATTTTAGAATGTTGTATACTTTTGTTTCCTATATTGTGCTGGAATATCTATATGTATAATTTGCCATATTATGTAATGTGTTTTGAATAACAGACCCATTATTCCATAAAACTTAACATTTCGGTAACTCAACAGCTTCTCAGTCCGCATTAGGTCGAGCTATCAAAGTTCAACTGTATTAAGAATCTTATGTAGTAAGTTGGAACCATTGGCTTTGCTGTGCTTTAAAGGCACAAAAAGTGCATTATTTAAGTTTAGTGAAGTATTTTAAAACGTTAATGGGTACATTTAAATTAATAGAGATTAATGTAAATGCCTTAAAATTGTATTTAGAGAAGTAAAATTTATCTTTTGCTCTATATACTAGTGATGTGGATATCCATAATAATTCTTTAGTGGCACCTATAAAAAGTTTCTACAGGTACTTATATTAGCTTTTGCTTCCATGCAATATAAGATTTGAATTGCAGTTACATACGTGTGCACTTTATCTTTTAAGCTTGTTGCATAATTAGGTTTTATTTTTGCGGATAACATATAAAGATAAATATTACTGTTGTAAAATAACTTTAAATTGTTTTATTTGCATGTTCATTGAAGTAACAAGTAAGCTTGGTTTTTAAGTTCCTGCCATAAGATTGAGTCTTTTATCTGACAAGATATCATTGTAGCTGAAAGAGCTCTTTTACAATCAGCATTTGAAATTGAAATATGCGTCAACTGAAGACGCTTTATCTGGGTAATGGTTAGAAAGTGTAGAATGAGACTAAAATTCAATACCATAGCCGGTATTTGAACCACTGATTTACCGGTTTCCATCCGGTTTGTCTGAGCTACCATGGCAATTTGCCAACACAATGCTAAATTCTCCAACTCGCATTTTCACAATAAACTATAAGGTCTCAAATTCATATGAGATAACATATCCCAAGGTGACTTCTAATGCTGTAAGTACTTAAGTCCTGAGCTTCATAGTTAAACCAGCTATAAGTTCAACAATGGAAATTGTTCTTTCACACCAGTGGTTCAAATACGTTTGAATTTTTAGTCTCATTCTACCCTTCCCAACCTTCTCCTACACATGGCTAGTGTGGAAGAACAATTTCTATTTGATGTTTTGATTCTCTTCACAGCAGCATATAGAATTTTGCAAAATCTTGAACATGTACATTATGAAAGCCTGGGATTTTTTGTTTATTTTGTCTACCAAAGAAGAATCAACTACCGAAATATTTAAACGAGATAAGTGAAGCAATGCTAAGACAGAATCAAAAACTTTACATCCAGGATTTATAGAACCAAATTTGTAAGGTTATTAATGTAGTGCATACCAGGATCCTTTATCTTTTTCTCTACAGCTATTTTCCTGTCATGTGTTCGACTATTAAAACATTATTAACTGTTTCTTGTTTTGAAATAAAGCCCTGCACATTTGTATAGTCATGAGTTAATTCACTTTAGAACAATCTCATGGGCTAGTGTAGGGGCTTTCAAAATACAGCCTGTGTGCTAGATCCCAGTCTGTGAAAGGATTTAATCCGGCTGGTGCTTGGAGCAAACGTTTTTAAAGGCACACCTTTTTTAATTATTTTTCTTCCTTTCTTGTATATTTCAGTGCACTGGTGTGTAGGACTTCCATTATTGACATTTGAGTTCATTAAAATGTACAAAAAAATAAATCTGATGTGTTGCACTCACATGACTTCTTCTGCGCTTGCACAAACTATTCCTACAAACACGTATCCCTCTATCTTCATGTTATTCAATATAAACATTTGCAGAAATTATCTATTTCCTTGTAGGTACAAGGGGAATATGGGAATACAGTAGGCTTTGAGCGAGAGTCAAATCTTTTAAAGCTTTCAAATTTTGTTCTCTTTGCATGGTTAAAATATAAAAAATGAACGATGTTCCATTGGACAGAAGTATAGGTTCTCCAAAACGTATACAAATAAGAAATATCTCCAAAACAGTTAACTCTACAAAACAATTTATTTGGCCATAAATTGTGTGTTTTAGTGAGATTTACATTTTTCTTGTCTATCTCTTGCAGTTTACGAGTTATTCAAAAGTCATCCAGAGCAAACAGGGCTGTATAGGCTATAGCCAGAAAATTCAAAATATACGTTTCATTTGTCACCAAAATATCTCAAACATATAGCCTTTTAATCAAAATCGTTAGCCATTATCAACAAAATCAAAATTTTCCATGTAAAAGGGTAGTTTGGGGTAAAGCAATTTACTTCAAAATCTTCATGTCGCATCCTTGAAAGACATTAAAATACCAACTTTGCTTTTAATTGACTTTTCGTTTTTGAGTTATGCTGACCACAGACTTTCAGACAGAGACACACAGACACACATATGGATCTTTTTCTAAAAATCTGATGTGTTGCACTCACATGACTTTCTCCACTCTTGTACTATCCATTCTTACAATCTCTTATAGATTGATAGTTGGTCACTGGCATAGGGAGTGTGCTATAAATTTCTTTGCCTCCTGCCCATGAAAGGTTAACAGATATATCTGTAAATAGAAATAAATAAGTAAATAAAGTAAAAATAAATAAGTAATATATAAATAAGTAATAAGTAATATACAAATATAAAATAATAAATAAATAAGTAAATAGAACAAAACAATTAAAATAATGTATAATACAATACAGTATATACGAGGATCACTGGAAAAGTTTTGAGATAGAGTTGTACGCTTTCTCAAAGTACTCGTCACCATACTGTATAGGCTTTTGCATTCGCTGAAACCACTTCTGGAAGCACTCCTGCCATGTTTTCTTCAATGGCTGCAAGCTCCCCTTCGTAGTTGTTAACTGCATCTGCAGGGATTGAATGTCTCTTTCCACACAGGCAATTTTTTATCATCAGGAACAAAAAAGTTGCATGGGGCCAGTTTGGGACTGTGGTGGGTGAATCGCAAGTTTTAAATTACTGAAACTACTTGAAAACTGTGGCCTGGGAAGCTTACTGCTAAAGTTCAAGACTTTGGCACTGGTTTAACCCACTCATAAGTTCGTAGAAAATCGTTGAGTGAAAACGCTCTTCTCAACTCCATTGCAGGGACTGACTACCTGCGCGCTGTTGTAGTATCCTTGTGCTTCTGGAATTGGAGAGTCACTACCTGATACCAGTTTACTCATAAAGGATGGGGCTGTCACATCCTGCATTCAATTTGAGTGGTTTAATTTTCATTTTCCCACATCTCAAAACTTTGTAGAGGCCCTCAGAAACAGAGGCCAATAACATGTTCCCCTTTCTTGACATAAAAATCTTGAGGAATCAGAATAAACATTCACATTTATAGTAAAGAACATGTGCAAGCGCGCACGCACACACACACACACACACATATTAAAAATAACAGCTATGACCTAAGGGAACACATATGCCGTAAGAAACAACCTCAGATAAGTTAACATTCCTATGAACACAAAATAATAAGCATAAACAAAAGCATAAAAAGATACTGGAAATTGTACACAAAATGGCTTCACCAAAAGGATTGTAGATGGGATGAAACAAATAAAGGAAATCACCACACTCTACTACCATCAGCCCAAGTAGGGAACCTGATGACCATAAAAACACATGGCAAGCTCTGTGAATTGGCCATAGATTATGACATAGTTCCATGTCAAGCTTGGAAATTACTTCCATTTCATATTATTCAAGGGTTTATTTTGTTAAAAAACATTGTTAGAGTATTGCATTTTAATTGACTGCATCTAGAAATGTGTCTAATTAATAAAGACTTCATGAGTGTATATGTGTTTACACCATTTTCTATTACTGAATTATAGTTTGTCAGTCTTGTTGCATGCTGATTAAGTTAAACAATTACTTTGAGTAATCAAAATGTATGTGTGAAACATCTCAAAGGGGAAGTTTTGAAAAGTGATGAAAAAGCTGTTGTATTGAATGTGTTAATAAAGTTTTATGAGAGCAGTCCTGATTTAGCCATTAAATACTTATTTAACATTTGAGTTTCCATAAAAAATGTCAACTCCATTTGCATGGATAAACACAAAACTAAAATTATCACCTCAAAGAAACGGAAAGGTAAAAACCTGTGCTGGGCATGAAATGGGAATGACTAAGAAACACTGTGCATTATAAAGACTATCAGTTTTCTGTGTGGTAATTTTGTCAAATATGACCTTAGGGACCACGTAATGCAGGGCACCAACATCTGAGAAATTAAAGTAGCCAGCTGTAATAGCACAATATTGGAAGTGTGTAGTTGGCAATGCATATAAGATGATGAAATGGAGGTAACTTCTGGCAACATGTGTGCATATAAGGATGACGTAGATACCAAGAAGGCAGAAAACTATTCTCGTTCAAAATGGTGAATTTGGGAAACTCACACATCGTGTCAGTGAGGGAAGTGATGGATGCGATTGAGATATTGATAGTGGATTTAATTTGGATGCCTTATTGAGGAGTTACCTGCTCCACAATGAGCCATTTTGCCCGCCTCGGTAGCATGATGGTTAGAGTGTCTGCCTTACGTTCAAGAGGTCGCGAGTTCGAATCTCACTTAGGGTAAATTATCCGGGTAAGGGTTTTTTCCAAGGTTTTCTCTGACCCTGAGAAGACGAATGTCAGGTAACTTAAAGTTCCATAGACCTCGGGCTCATTTGAGCATCATTTCACCCATTTTTATTCATTCATCATCCAATTTGACACAATGTTGGAGGACATTAATTTAAAAAAAAAAAAAAAAAAGAGCCATTTCTGCATACACAGCCTTTTTTTAAGGTAACAATTGCATAATAAGCAAGTAGATCTGCCTGGGCTGACAATTATTAAAATTATTATTATTATTATTATTATTATTATTATTATTATTATTATTATTATTATTATTATTATTATTGTTGTTGTAAGATTTAAAGCTTTCACGGTGCACGTTATTTATTACAGCTTCACGGGTGATCAGCCATGTGAGGTTTAAAAACCTTGAGCTTTCGGCCATTGTAGACTCTATGGTCTTCATCAGAATGAAAAATAATATTAATGAAATAATATTAATAATATTTTTCATTCTGATGAAGGCCATAGAGTCTACAATGGCCGAAAGCTCAATGTTTTTAACCTCTTGAGCGATGGCCATTTAAACCGTCTGCGAGCCGAGAACTGTTAAATGCGCTAAAAGTGCTTCGTATATACACAGCTGTATTTTGTGTAAATATTAAGTTATGTTAATGAAACAAAAACTGGTATAAAACTCGTTATATGCAGTATAAATGTACGTCATCAGCAAAGTTGAGTTGTATTTACAAAACGTTGAAATGGCACAATTTTGTTTCACTGTGGTGAAAAGTCAACTTTGCTCTGTCGAACGCATCTAATATAAGTTCTCGGAAAGAAACACCCATTGTATGTGTGGCCTATGCGTCAGCATACTGTGTAATAAAGCGCTACTGTATGCGTGGTCTCTTGAGTCATCAGAATAGATCAACATTGCAACTTTTGCTTACGCGAGTTTCGTAACTTAGTAGAGTCCGTGTCTTTCTTTGTTGAAATACATACGTATTCTTTCCTGCTTGTAGCTGAAGGGAGAAGTATAAAAAGGTGTTTTTGCACCAACTGGATATAACCACTTACAATTGTTTGGTAATTTGGAGAGCTCTCTAAACCCACACAGGACAATGACCGACCTTGACTTCCGACTATAAATAGCTCGCAGCCTAATTGAACAATACCACGTTGGGGTTTGAAAATCCAAAACCCCTGCACCCCTCAGACTTCAAGGAAAACATTATCCTAAAAGGATACCACCAACAGCAAAGAAGTCCCGCCCATCTCCAAAGTGTTTCGTGTCCCGCAAGAAGGGAATTCGCGAATGTGGAGATGTACGTACCCTTGTGTGTTAATCCCTGTTTTGAGGTAAATCACTGCAGAACGAACATATTAAGGTAAGCCAATAAAGTATATAGACCTTACTAAAATGTTTCATAAAGGGAAAATTATAATAAGTTGAGTTGGATAAGGGTTAAATGCTTAAACGCACAGGACGCCCATATCGCTCATCCGTCATTTTAAATGGACGTGATTTCACGTCGATATCCCTCAAGAGGTTAAACCTCACACGGCTGATCACCCGTGAAGCTGTAATAAATTATTATTATTATTATTATTATTATTATTATTATTATTATTATTATTATTATTATTATTATTATTATTATTGATTCAATACGACTTTTGCTGTTAGTATGTGTTAACTGTAAGATACACATTGTGTAACAGCTTTCATTCTATAATGGCATTTTACTTACATATACATTTCTCATTTCAACCCTAAAGATCTGCCAGATGTAACATTTGAGAACCACAATTATGGAATAAATGAGGATCCCTTCATATTGCCATGAAACAATTTAATTCATTAAACCATATGACCTGAAGTAACTGAAATCGTAAGATCATATAGTTGTCAGTAGGTAGATAACCTTAAAGGGAACATATTTTCCAAATACAGGTGTTGTTTCCGATCTGTGATAACTAATTGCAAATGTGATTGTTGTGTTTCTGTGTATGCAGCAAGTCAAGGGTTTGTGAGACAAGCTAGTAGCTGTGCTGCCTTCATAGCAGTAGGATGTGTGTGGTTCTAACTATGCCTAAGCAAAATTAACCGTATTGGGAAGGCCACATTACTGCCATTTCCAACACACAGTATAGTTAGTTTGCTGTTACTGAAGCATGCAAGAAGTGAAATTTTGTTGTGTCAAAGTACAGGATTAGCTCAGTGTTGAATAAAAAGGGAAAGGGTTGCTGTGATTAATTCCAAAAGGATCAAAACCAGTAAACTGACAACCTGCTACTACACATTCTTCAGAGGTGATTAGGAAGATCAAGGCTCTCATCTCTGGCAGTAGTCCAGCCACGCAACGGACCATTACAAAAAAATTGAGAATATCCCTCAAAACTGTTAACACCATTATAAACAAAGATTTAAATATGGAGAAGCGTCTCAAAGGTCAAGTTCATGAGTTGTTGCCACATCACATCTCAGAACATCGTACCAACAGAGGAAGCTCTATGAGAAGGACCTGCCAGGAGAAAAATGGAAATTTGTGGTCACATTAGATGAGGCAATAAACCTTGGATACTTTACTACCGATGAAGGGGTGGAAAAAATGTTTGAAGATGGTATGCAGAGTAAGATTCTGAAAAGTATTCATGGTCATCACTGATTACTGCTACAGTGGGAAACTGATAATTTGCAGAGTTGCTAAAAAGGCCAAAATCAATTCCAAGTACTATGAGGATGAAGTTCACCCCAATTTACCACACAGAAATGCTGGTTCTGTATGGGAGAGACCAAAACAAAATCTGGGTGTATCAAGATAGGGCGTCTGATCACACTTCTCTTTCGACTCTTGCATTCTTGCAAAGAATGGAGCAGGAAACTGGAATACAGTTCTGTTCAGCAACATCCCAGTGAAATCTAATGCCTCTCCAATGGATATTTCCACCTGTGGACTCTTGATAAGTGCATTGGGAAGCAGGTGCCTCAAACAGTCTTTGGAAAGCCTGTAAAGAGAAATAGGAACTTCTGTACACTGCACTACGCAAGAGCCTTCTCCAGTGGAAACTGAGGTGCAGAGCAATTGCTCGGATGAAGGGACAACAAATTGAACATGACCAATGGTGGAGATACAGCTTTTCATAAGGCAGGAACAAAGTCAACTTATCAGAGATAGGAAACAACCCTCTGTATGTGTTCACAAAAGAAATACAAAGTTGTTTCAGAGGCATAAACCGTATATCCTGAAATAACTGAGATCATAGGCTCATACAATGATGCAATAGTAGATAACCGTAAAATATGAACATATTTCATAATGTATGTTTATGAAACAAATACAAAGTGGCAGGTGATTGACAAGCGGAATGCTTTAAACATTTAATTTAACTGGAAATAATTGTTGCAGATTACTGGTGATTTCAACGTTACATGAATTATGCATTTCCATTAATAATTAACATCTAAAGGAAATAAGAAGAAAGAAAATCTTCACTTTGTAACACTTTCTACTAATATTACCTCTCCTCTGTTTACTTTCTGTAATTACTGCGCTCAGTTTCTCTTCCAATCCTCTAGGCCAAAATTACTCTGATATATAGCTCAATCTAATGTTTCAGTTATAAATTGGGCTTTTGTTCATTTACCCATGTTCCTTATCTGATTCGTAGTTGCCAATCTGTTCGTCCACTACAGGGGAGGTAGTGTGTTTCTTTGTCAAGTTGGCATGGTTTAGTGAGATTGCACAACCTTAAGCGCGTATAAGGCAACATTACCTTACTTGGACAATGAACCACCAACTATTGGGAGAGTGCTAGGGGTTAATAGTGATACAACCTGACTTGACTTCAAAAGAATAAGTTATACTACTGAAGGAAGTTGGATTTGAGTAGTGAATAATCGTTTTATCTTTATGCTAGTCAGTTGGCTCAAATCAGAAGCATCTTTCTTCAAATAGTACATATGTTCCACCCAAGGCATAGTAACACAATTTGCAGACCAGCATGTCACACACTTTGTTTACATCAGGTTCTCTTAGACTGGCTAAAAAGTTCTAATAAATTTAAGTTCCATCCATGACCCTTTCAGAAATGTACTAAAAACTTCAAAAGAACATGGTATAACTCTAGTCCCAGTTAACAACTATTACTTAAATAACATTCCTTGAACTTTTGAGTTTGATTTTTTGAATCACTTTCTTACACTCACTTTCAGTTTAAAATGTTGGAAAAATGAAATGTTTTCAAGATCTTTTGATCTCTTCCTCAGCTGTTGGGTGACTTGCTACGATCTGAATTTATTACATTATTACTGTTTTTTATTACGTATATGATAAAAAAGTGACTCAAAAAATTGAACTCAAACATGAACCCTTTACTGTTAATAGTGCTTCTGTTTTTAATGTATGTATGAAATTGGATGTAAATAAGGAAATAAGGAAAAATTGAAGCTATTAACAGTGAAGCAACAAGATTCTAAAGTAAGAACAAATTAGAAACTAAAAACTTCACTTATCTTAGTAATGTTATTCTTTTGCAAAAGAATAACAATTGGATGTAAATATTGCACAAGACACATAGGGAAGGTAAAGGAGAACATTGATACAAGATTTTAAGAACATGTGAGAAATGTTAAATATAAACAGAGGGTAAAATCAGCAATTACAGAGCAGTTTTGGTTCACAGATCATCAGCTTAAAGAAAAACCTGAAGATTTTAAAGGCCTTTGGAAAATCAACAGAACTCTCCATTTGGGAAAAATTATTTGTGCACAAGAATAAACACAGTTTACTAAAGCTCAGCTTAATACAAGCTGTTAACATTGAAGTAACACACATTTTAACTTAATTATTTAGAGACTAGAAGCTTCACTTATCATAGTGTTTGCTGCAAGTTCTTAAAATATTATGGAAACTAGTTTCTTGATGCTCCCATCATAACGTCAGTGTTTTTTTTATAACAGTTACCATAGCTATAAATACCCACTTATTTAATATTTCTATGTACTACCGACCTCTGGAAACAAAACAAACCTATTAATGCAATTGATCAGCAATATTTCAAAGGTCATATCGCAGTCCCTATATTTCAAAATGAATCTTTTCCAAAACCATTAAATTTATAGATCCATTTACTTGTTTTAATAATTTAACCTCTTATATAATATTGTTATAAATAATTGTTATATTTAAGACTAGTTTAACTCAGATGCCCCATGTAAAAGGGATCTCATGCAGTACGTCCAGACAAAATACCATCTACAAGTCACAGAAGGAAGCACGACAGTGGATCAAGGCTGATAATAGAGAAAACTGTTTCCAAAATAGTTCTGACAAGTTCTGGTGTACAAATTGAAGTTACAGCAGTAAACCAACTCTAAAACTTTACATATATCTGAACATGTTTGTTGGAAGTCAGTCCTCTTTGATGTTTGCATAATTTTCCCATATAACATGCACCATCTGTGGCAAATGTGATTGTTTTTATATTGTATTTATGTTTCTGGATTACTTCTACAATGGCGTGACAACATTCCAATGGGTTCATATTTTCTGGCATGTATACTTCACCAACAAGCACCTTTGGCACATTGTCATCATTTTGTAGAATCCTAAACATTACAAGGAAAGCATCCCTACTCATCTGTCATTGTTCTGGTCACAGTGTATTATAACTGGTTGAGCCTTCAACATTGTACCAATTTTTAAAACATGAAAGTAAACAAGATATACAATAATGATAAATCTTCATAAAAATAATTTATTAGCTTTTAAACACATTGCATGAAATGAAGAAATAAACTCACAAAAAGAGATGCTGCTAACCTGGTATGTTTGTGTTCATCCAATTTCTCATTAAAGATTAAGAACGTTTCCAAAGATACGTTGGCATTCAAGAAACATTCAATTGTGGATATTTTTTAACTCTGATCAGGAAATCTTTAAATGACTTGTTTTCACTTGTATTGGCCTTCTTACTGTAATTGCCACTTTTATTATGTTTTACAGATGAATCACATAGCTTCCAGTCTAATGTTACAGTATTTACACATGATCATCCTTTGCTGTGTATCAAACATGTTACACCTCACCTGGGAACTGCTCTGCATGATCAAAACTTGGAGTTATTTTCAGCCTTTTTAAAGGAAGCTCTCGTCAACCACATACCTTGTATCTACTCTGCAACGATACCGGAAAATAACTCACTGATAAAACTTCCTGCCATTCTTGACAAATTCGTGCTCCATGTTTGTCAGTCTACTGAACATACTAGACCAGTAAGTAATGTCCTTGACTCTCATCTGGCTTTCCATGTTGCAGAAGGTGAAACAGGCCTTGTTTTATTCTTTTAATGTGCCAGTTTCAAATAGCAATCTCAATAAATTTTGATTTTTCTGGTAAATAAGCATTCATTTCATGAGAAAATTTAAATTCAATTACGAGAGTAAACCTTTGTAGTTATGAGGAATATTGTTATAAAATTAATGCTGACTTTTTATTATACATTTATAAAGTTTGTTATTAGGATCAAGTAACAAATTGTGTCCCTACTATTATGTACAAATTCATTTCACAGCATTTGACTATATTTTGGTAGTAAGCTGTTCCATGTCTCAGGTGATTTTGTTTCACACTGCATCATAGTTATCTGACATGGCAAGCCAGATGCCAAGACATGGTAGCAAATCAACCAATACATCCTTCTTGGAATATACATATACTACAGTAATATACATCTGGATGTGTGCAACATCCAGTCATAACAAAAATGCCTATAGCTCTGTCCTATTTTCATGTTTGTACAGTTAGACATACAGTGCCAATTTTCCTTCTTATTTTTAACCCCTAGCGCAACAGCCCATGAAGGGCCAAGGCTTGCCGCCCAGCCGCTGCATCCCCCACCTCTACCCACTACAGACGTCATTGGTGGGGTGCAGTACTGGACGGGGTCAGCGCCCCAAGCCCTCCCAGCCAGTTATATGGCCTTCTTGACCTGGGGTGACTACTTCTCCATCAAGTAGCTCCCGGTTGATCACCCCAGGACCTAACAAGGCTGAGTGCACCCTGTGCCAGATCTCCCAGAGGGGATAAAATACCCATGCTGGTACTGGGGATCAAATCCAGGTCCTCCGTGCCAAAGGCAAGCATGCTACCAACTGCTCTACGGAGGCAGTCTTCCTTCTATTCATTAATATTGAACTTGAGCCCTTAAATTTGTTAAAGTGGATTGCTTGAAATAAAATTATAGTATAACCCTGCTAATCCAAATAAATTAGGGGTGTGGTCTATTCTGATTTGGAAATGTTTGGATTATCTGAAAAATGGGGGGGGGGGGAGGTATATAGATTCAGCTATAGGATTAGCAGCTTCAAGGTAACGTAGCGTAGTGACATGAGGAAGTGACAACTTTGCGATTACTATTCACAACATAACGACAATCTATACATCTGATCTTTGGTCATAGCTGATAGCATGCGATAGTGGTGGTACGTAGGTAGTTCAGTTTGTTTAGCTATTGTTAGCAGTCATTCTACAATAATGTATGGTTTTTGCTTGTAAATTAATACAGGCCAGGTGCTTTTTGTGTTATACCATGCAGGAGTCTTTTTTAATTATGGATGTTGTGTTCTGATCAACCGGAATTTCAGATTTGCAGGTTTCTAGTGTTGAATTTTTCAAAATCAGGTGAATATTTTTTAGGATTTATGCAAATCCTATAGGTTCTGAATAAATTATTGCAATAAAAGTAAAACAATTTAGCTCAGTTATCTTTCTGTTTCATTGTTTTTTCAAGCCTGAGAGCATTCCTCACTTCACCCAAAGACTGGTGGTGTTGGTCACTGGACTGTAACCTTTCTTAACGTTGATTTTTATAATTTTTAACATTAAGTATGACTGCATTCACTCCCACATTCATACTTTTAGACTCTTTAGGCTGTAGGGAGTGATTCTGATTAAAGATAGATTCCCCACCCCTGCTGGAAATTGAACCTGGGGCTTATGGGGTGTCAAAGTCATCTGGAATGCTGTGGATCTTTCTGTGTGAATCTGCACAACTCTGGGCAATTTATTGAGTGGATGTTAGGGGAAGAATGCATAAAATATTCAAACAACTCTTGAGCTTCAACATTCCAGAAATTACCAGAAGGATAATGGGTGTTTAGTAGAAGTCGGTCTCAACCATGCTCCACATCAACTGCTGCTGATAATGGTTGTTGAAACATGTTCTGTTAACTTCTTTCAAGACCAATTAAGGCCAATGTTGGAATGTAATAAATTCGGGTGAATTTGGGTCTAATAGTGACTTTTATTTACTACTTAAGTTAATAACTAAGAATACATTTTCAATATATTTTATTGCTGACTCATTGATAGGTGAGGTAGCCCTTTTGTGGTTCCAGGAGCTCAAATGTTTTGGTGGGCGATAGTTGGCAAGTCTCTGCTTTTCCAAACATAGATTTGCTCCCAAGTGATCAGTTCCTGTTGTTTTGTTAATTGTTAGGAGTGGGATATGTCATTTTTTGTGCTGAAATGAGCGATCCAAGCTTATGTGTTGAAAAATTGCATATCTAATGCAGTGTCTTTTCATACATTAAGGGCAGGTTGAACAATCTAGAGTAAGTTCTACTTGCATAGTAAACTATATTAATGTCAATACTTAGACTTCCATATAAGAGTAAACTACTAAGTCTTTTACTCCTTTGAAATGCTCCCATAGTAAACTACTACAGAAGTAAATGTTGAGGAGTGTCGTATGTAAATGCAGAAGTAAACTGAGTAGAAAATGTATAGATAAGATTTGAACGGGTAGAATGAGGCTGAAAAATGCAATGCCATAGCTGGAATTTGAACCGCAGATCTTCCTGTCTCCATCCGGCTGCCTTAACCACTAAGCTACCGTGACCAACATGCCAATACACCATTAAATTAATTGACCTTAGTGTATAAGAATTTATTCTTTGTGACTTGGTAACTTGCCTATTAATATAACTCAAATACTTTATTGTATTTGGAGATAGTTTCATGTATAGTAGATCCTTGTTGAATCAAATTTCAAGGAGCCTAAAAATATCCAGTTTGGTTTAACAAAGTTCAAATTTACAAGGTTCTGTAAAAATATATTTGTGGTACCTTATGGCAGAATGCGAGTTCAATCTTTATTTTTTTGTTATGGGCACCATAGGCTCTATTTTCATCACCTCTAAGTAAAACCATGAGTATGATTCAATTTTGCTGACATGCTCTAAGTGATGGAGCATAAAGAAACAACAAACATTCACTGTTCACAAGTTGAGACAGAAAGCTCTTCAGATTGTGGCAAATAGTCTGCTGAGTACTTCCTCCACCTTTGAATTTTACACTGTGGGTGTCGTACATAAGCAGCAGGTAAGTTATTGGGCTATTGTTGAGAGATTACAGCACAGTACAAATTTATTGAGTAAATCGTGTCAAATGCTTAATAAAATACTCCACTGCACGGCAAATATATATATATATATATATTCAGTTTGAAAGAAGAATAAGGTATGGAATATGTAATTAGGGAACCAAAAGGGGCCGATTTAATGGGCACAAATTCCAGTGTAATGTTGCTGAGACCAAGTCACTAGTTTGGTTTAATTATCTGATTTCCAATTAAAGATCTACAATATTCATGGATTACTTACATTACATTGATCTCGACAAAGAAAACATGAATGTAGTAGCATATATAGCAGAGGAAAGGAATTGTATGATACTTATAAGGTTAGAGTTCAAGAAACGTTTCGGTATTAGGAAAGAGCCTTTTGAACTTACTGAGGGAGGATTTGCTATGAAACTCATGACAGAATTCAGCTCACCCAAATTATTATTAGTACCTGGGCGACCGAGCTTCGCTCGGTGTTTTTCGCCTCTGTTTTTGTGAAATCCTGTTTTTTGTGGGAGAAGATACTTATTTAGATAAACTGAAAGTCAAAACGTTAACTAAATAACAATTTTAGTCGCAATTGTGAAGAGTCATTTCCGAGATACAAATATTTCATAAACACCATCATTTCAGCTGTAAAACGTCTAATGCTAAACGTAGGCCTCCCCCATAGATATCCACCCAGTTTGACATTTTCGTCGAGCATTTGTTCTATTATGGAGTTCAGTTCTTTGCTGCTGCGATTGACTCCAGGGCGTTAACACATTTGCCAAGGTCCTTTATCTTTCCGTCCAGTTCTTCCATGGCTTCCTTTACTCTAACCAGTCGCTCGTTAGTATTCTCCAATAGATCTACCTTCATATTACACATTCCCGTCGTCTTCTTTTCTGTTTCGGAGTTTACATTTTTCCAGTTCGGTTTTCATATTTGTTTCCTCTGCCGCATTCCAGAATTCATTTCATTTCCCATTATGTCCATC
Organism: Tenodera sinensis; assembly: GCA_030765045.1. Lineage (NCBI taxonomy): Eukaryota > Metazoa > Arthropoda > Insecta > Mantodea > Mantidae > Tenodera > Tenodera sinensis. The sequence goes on from CM060965.1 coordinate 46,282,886, forward strand.
ATGGCTAACATTTATTTCATCAACTGTTCCATATAGTTCGGCGCACTCCGGACATCAATTGTGATTGCTTTACTTTTTTAACTATTTCTTTATTTTCTATTAAAGCACCGGAGCAACACTTAGCAAAAGCACTGTTGAACAATAACAAATACTACAGGAAGAAAAGCTGGTTGATAAAGCCATGTGAATGTACTATGCATTTCTGTTTCAATCATTTAGAAAATTGTATGAATTGTTCGTAATTGTTCGCTGAAACGGGAGTAGTGAAAGAAATGTGATTGTGTTTAGTAAAATAAAAATGAGTAGAAAAACCATGTGAATGTTATACGTTACACTTATATTTCAAGTGCATGGAAAAATGTAGAAGAGGGAGTAGTATGTTAGGTAAAAGAAAAAGGAGTAGAGAAAACCATGTGAACGTAATACTTCGGGTGGTAAAATGGATTGCATAAAAACCTTCGCCATGAAAACAATTAGATGTATCACTTTTCATGGCGATCGGTCAACCTGTTTTGGAATTTACTCACTCTTCAACATACGATATGTATAGGCATTGGTATGTATGAAGTTGATAAACGATAGGCAATAACATGTGAATTGTTACGTAAAACAATAGTGAGTAGAGAAAATGGTATGAATATAATACGTTGTATTTCTTTTTCAAACATATCAAATTGTATGAATTATATGTTGAAGGGCAAGTAGCGAAAGAAGACTGATGGTGCCTCGTAAAGGAAGAATTAGTCGAGGAAGTCGTGTGAATGTAATACGTCGCATTTATATTTCAATCATAGAATATTATATGAATTGTATGTTGAAGGGCAAACCGAGGATAAATGAACATACTACGTAAAAGAAATGCGAGTAGAAAACCATTTGAAACTAATATATTGTGTAGTAAAATTGTTACCATAAAAAATTTCCCCATGAAAAAATACATATACATGCTGAATTTCACGCTGATCCGTTAAGTGGTTTTCGAGCTTAACAGTTAGATATATACAAACATCCAAGTTGTATAGATGATATGAATTGTTTGTAGAAGAGTGAGTGGAGAAAGAGATGTGAATGTGTTACCTAAAAGTGAGCATACTAAACAGTGTGAATGTAATACACAGTGTTTCTATTTCAAACATGCACAAAATTGTATGACTTATTTCTAGAAGAGTGTAGAGAAACAATTATGAATGTGTTTCCCAAAAGCAAGTACAGAAAACAGTGTGCATGTAATACGTAGCATTTCTATTTCAAACATGCACGAAATTATATGACTTATTTGTAGAAGAGTGAGTAGAGAAAGATGTGAATATGTTACCTAAAAGTGAGTAGAGAAAACAGTATGAATATATGTAGCATTTCTATTTCAAACATACAGAAAATTGCATGACTTATTTGTAGAAGAGTGAGTAGAGAAAGAGAAATGAATGTGTTATCTAAAAGTGAGAGGAAAAAACAGTAAATGTAATAGCATTTCTATTTCAAGCATACAGAACATGGTGTGACTTATTTTAAAAGCGGGGATAAAGGTGTTTTTTGGTGCAAAATCACGTTTTATATGGAAAATTGTTTATAGACGAGTGAGCAGAGAAAGAAATGTGAATGTGTTACCTAAAAGTAAGTAGAGATAACACTGTGAATGTAATATGCAGCATCTCTATTTCAAGCATACAGAAACTTGTATACTTATTTGTAGAAGAGTGAGTAGAGAAAGAGATATGAATGTGTTACCTAAAAGTGAGAGGCAAAAACAGTGTGAATGTAATAGCATTTATATTTCAAACATATAGAACATGGAATGACTTATTTTAAATGTGCGGATAAAAATGTTTTTTGGTGCAAAACCACGTTTTTATGGAAAATTGTTTGTAGAAGAGTGAGTAGAGAAAGAGATGTGAATGTGTTACCTAAAAGTGCATAGAGAAAACGCTGTGAATGTAATATGCATGTATACAAAAATTTAATCAAATCTTTAGAGCTATTTCTGAAATACCGTGAGTATACACAAGAATTGCACTGTAGAGGCGGGAATAAAAAGTTATTTTTTATGTAAAATCGTGTTTTTTCGGGAATTACACCTATGTAGCTGAACTTGAAAAGCAAAACCCTATCTGATTACAAAATTTGATCGAAATCGTTAGAGCCGTTTCCAAGTTGCGCGGAATAAATATATATACAAGAATTGCTCGTTTAAATATATAAGATCATCATCATTATTGTTTCTTGTGAGTGTTTTGTACTGAAACATTTCGGTTAATTACAGCGATATTCTAGACATTCATCCTATGACTACCAGTCATATCTTTCATTGTGATGTTAAAGCACTTTTGTGGTTAAGAGCAAGGTGCATTAATATGCCCACAAATGATTGAGTATGCAGAAAAAGGACAGGAGTTCTTCACTTTCACAAGTTTCCTACACATTGTGGGTGCAATTGCCTGCATGTGTTTCTAGTCACGTCCTTAGTAATTAATTTCACTTGATTCCAATAATTGTCCTTCTGTTTTATTATATCTTTAATTCCTTCACCTAGTTTTTTAATTTTAATGTTTGTATTATCAATGATCTTTTTAATTTATCCTAAGACTACCTATTGGTTTGTATGCGCTTATGCCTCTTTACTTACTACTAGTGCCATTTCAACGATTTGTAAATGCTGCTCTACTTTGCTGATGGCGTACATGTATACTGCATATAACGAGTTTTATACCAGTTTTTGTTTCTTTAAAATAATTTAATATTTACGCAAAATACAGCTGTGTATTTATGAAGCACTTTTAGCGCATTTAACAATTTAAATGCTCTGCGCTGGATATTGGGTAGCAGTTCTTGGCCCGCAGAGGTTTTACATGGTCAGTGCTCAAGAGGTTAAACCTACCCTAGCCCTTGGGTTAGTATTCCCAAACTGTGAAGTACACCATTTACGCACTTACATACCTCTTAAAGATAGATGTTTTTATTACTTTCCAATCCCATAGGTAAAAATTTCAAAATTTCTTTTCAAATGAATGAATAAATAAGAGACTAATTACACAGTATTAATAATAGTGCTTTTAATATGAACCTATATATATAAATAGTAAATGGCAGCTTTTAAATCCTGTTATTCCTTAAATACTGAATACTACTACCGACAACTTTGCAGAGGAATTGTTTTTCCCATTCGAAACATGCAAATCCAAATGACTCATGTCTGTGTTCTCGAACGCAGCCATTGCTCTGCCAGCATCACATGGAAAACTGCACTGAACTGGTTTCTAATGTATTGGCTCTCTATGCCCATGGCACGGCGACTGGCTCTCTCAGTGGCATTGCCACTCGTGGCCACAATTGACACCACTGATCTACCCTAAACATAAGTCCAAATCACTGCAATGATTTGATCCAATGATGTCTACAAGAGGGGATGCTCCTAATCTTATTCTTTGATTTTGTATACTATTCTAGTTTGACCCTCTTTTCTTCCTGAGTCACCTTATTTCTGTGGCTTGTTGGCTATTCTGTTCAGATGTTATTGAGCATAAATCAGAACCATAAATTGTCATAGGCACATTCACAATTCTGTATGCTGTTAATTTTGTTTGGTTTTCCATTGTTTCATTTTAGGGCATACAATAATCTATGAGGTAGCACCAGGGCCGAGTGGTTAAGAGCATTTGCCTACCACCTAGGTAGCCCAGGTTCAATCCCAGGGACCTGTTTGTGATGGACAAAGCAGCATCAGGGTGGGTTTTTTCAGGTTGTCCTGTTTCCCCGCCACTCATTCTACCAATTACTCCATTATCACCTTTCCAATCATAGATTTCACCAGCATTTCTTATCCTCTTCCTCACTGCATACCTGGTGCTGGGCTGACCACCCACTTCCAGGTGTTCACTCACTCCAGTCCATAGGTTCCTGTGCTCCCCAACAGGATCTGACTAGGCACTGGCTTGTAAGTGCTACATAAGGGGAGGGTAATCAGGTAAAGAAAACGAATCTATCTGGTGCTGAAATCCTACTGTTAATTCTTTCAACTATGACATTGGCATAGCAACTTATGAACAGATTCTAGATATTAACATTCAATATGTTCCAGGGTGTGACCATGTATTTTAATTGTGTAACGCTTCTCTACTCTACTGATTATCTTAGTTCTTGTTTTAATATGTATTTTCATGTTTCTTTTCATCAGTTCTCTTCTGTATACAGTGGAATCCGGATAACTCGAACGTAATGTGGACTGAGAGGGTGTCGAGTTACTGAAATGTTAAGTTTTACGGAATAAGTATTGTTATTCACAACTAATAATTTAATGCTTCAAATTAGTTAAATGTAGATATGTTTTAGCACAACATAGCAAACAGAAAAGTATAACATGTCCTAAGATTTATTATGTATTAATGTTTCCCATTTGTGCAGTCTCTTTAATGTACTCAATTTAATTTCCATTGTCATGTTCGCTTGCCTTTTCTTCTTGTTCGACATTTTCACTAGCACAAACACAACACTTAATAGCAAACCTGAGATGTGAGAAACAGTAATGTGACTAGAAATATGCAACTGAAAGTTTAGGTTACCATTGTACGTACTGAGTAGAGCAATGAACCTTCAAACCTTCCAAACAAGTGTTTGTACTGTGTGCCCACGACAAGAAGGCTAGAGGGGAATGAAGGGCAGAGGGGGCTTGAACTGTGTATCTACTCCGGTAGCAGATCTGTTTACTAGGAAATGAGTGTATGAGAGTGCATATTTCTAGCTATAGGTGAGTTATGTGACAACATTGTGTATTTTAAACGAGCCTAGCATCCTTGTCATACTCGGAAACTAGGCATAAACACCGTTCGGGAAGCACAAAATGATTACGCTACACATTCCTCAGACTTGCCTTCTTGTCTTGGGCACACAGTACTATGTATCCACATTATCAAGGTTCGCGTCAAACCTGTATATGATCATGGCTGTAGGGAATCGCAGGCATGCATCGATGCCTAGTCAAAATTAGTTTCATATTGCTTAATAATTACTGGATTAATGCCTGGATACTAATAGTTTGCTACAAGTTTAAAAACTTGTCAGATATAAACAGAATGGTCATGCAGGCATGTATGAAAAAAGAGCACAAGTTCAGCTTCAGCCATTTTGTATTCATACATAATTGTATTTACATGCATTTTGTCAGAACTTGATCTATTAACAGAAATGTGAATAAGTGTACCGTTATGCTTCCCCCTTTCTCTTAATACACCCATAATTACTTTGATCAGGGGACAGAATGGCTCAATGATGTTCAATTCTATGAATTTGTAGAAGCTAGCAACATGTCACTAAGTAAAGCAGGAGAGATTGTGTTTGTGATAGAAGAGTACAGTGTTTTGCATAGTCAATCATAAGTTGTTTATGGGGTTTATTAGCTTTTTTACTTTCTCTACTGGTAAGTAGGGAAAGTATTGTATTCCATACAAAAATTTGATGTCGAGATTTCACCAGAAATATGTTTTGAGACCCTCTGAATAAAAAAAAAAAAAAGCATTTTTAGAAAAAGATCTGTGTGTGTCAGTCTGTGGACACCATAACTCAAAAATGAAAAGTCAGTTAAAAACCAAAGTTGGTATTTAAGTTTAATGTCTTTCAAGGATGCGACACGATTTTGAAGCAAATAGCCCCACTCTAAACTACCCTTTACATGGAAAATTTTTTGAAAAGTTTGATTTTCTTGAAAATGGCTCTCACGATTTTGATTAGAATGTCATGTTTAAGATATTTGTATGACAAATGAAATGTATATTTTGAATTTTCTGGCTATAGCCTATGTAGTCCTGATTACTCTGGATGACTTTTGAATAACTCGTAAACTGTAAGAGATAGACAAAATCTTACTATACAAAAAAAATGTAGGTCTCGCTAAAACACACAATTTAGGTCTAAATAAATGTCTTTGTAGAGTGAACCATTTCAGATATTCTTTGTTATGTGTGTGAGCTTTGGAGATCTTCTGTCAAATGGAACATCCAATTTTTTTTATATGTTAACTGTGCAAAGGGAACAGAATTTGAAAGCTTTAAAAGATTTGACTCGCTCAAAGCCGTTGCACCTACAAGGAAATAAGCAATAAGATAATTCTGCAAATGCTTATCTCAACTAACATGAAGATATAGGAATAAGAGTTTGTAAAAATGGTTAGTACAAGAGTAGAGAAAGTCATATGAATGCAACACATTAGATTTTTCTATTTTATTTTATGTGTTCTTTTTCTATTTATGTGTAATAGTTAATGTTACTATTTCCATTTCTTATAAATTATGATCACTATTTGTGGTCCTCTTTTGGCATCCCTTTTATATTTTCCTCATACATTCCTGTGACTTTCCCTCTATCTATTCCTTGTCAATTTTGTTTAAGGTCTCTGTAGTGTAGCACTTCTAATCAAAGTCACATTATCCTTGCTCCTGTGTTTCAAATCTTATGACGTTCAGATCTGCAAATAAGTTAAAAGACAAAACATAGCTTAATGTAATTGTACACTGTTCTGCATATACATACAGCACTTTTTAAGACAAAAAAAAATGAGCAGACTCTGGATGCGTATATTGGTCCAACCACTCAGCCATTTGTTCACATTGAATAGTTGAGACTCAATATGAGAAATGACAACAGAATGATGCTAAAGACACGCATTCCGTGACACCATGTAAACCGGCCATGGAAACATCATGGACTTAGACAAATATATGCTTCCAGAGTCAACATACCATACCCCCAATTTGGTTTTCTGGAGTTCTTCTGTATACTGTCACAGTGGATATTATTGTAGTTCATACCCAGATTGCACATTAGTTTGTGAAGTACAGCACTGCTCAAATTGTGACTGGATATATTGCCCCCTCCTCCAAATCTGCAGGTCAAAACTGCTCAATGAACAGTAGATGAGAGCAGTCTCAGATTTAACTATGGAGAATAGTGTGCTGTAACCAAATAGAAAGCCTTTGTTAAACTTTTGTATGATGAATACTCTAGAGGATACAAAGAAAAGTGAGTCTGGTTATTGGCAGGATAACTTCTTTCACACTACCTTGTGAAGTATGTTTGAAAGTTGAATCAGACTTAACCCTTCTCGAGCGGACGTGTTTTATGGCTCTTAGCGGAAGGCAATTTTGCTAAAGTATGAAACTCTGAAATACAGTTAAAACTATATAAACATGCTCAAGTGTACTAAAACACATAGTATACCTTGCTTTTTGTTGAATTGAACCGTTATTGTCCTCCAGGAGTGAAGTTCTGTTCATCCACATAAAAAATGTTACAAAAACGGCATAAGCAGCACTTTTCCATTTTTGTACAGCATAGTTCGTACATATAGGTATTCACAAATAAACCAACTGTTTCAGGAACTAAATATGTCACATTCTGATATTTAATACTTCCATTTGTAATAATAACGGTAATGATGATAAATTATAAACGTTTTGTTAGAAATGTGCAGTTACACCTAGCTAGGGCAGGGTATCTAAAATGTGTATATGATTTTCATAGCGACTTTTCCTGATGAAGTGCGGAAATCCATTTAGTCTTTGTAATGTTGGGCCCTGAGTAATATGACCCATACTTGATATAGCACGGGTTCACTCTGTTGCCATGCGCTCGGCTTCCAGACCTGACCAGATCCTTACGAAATTTTCTGTGTGACAAAGGCTCCTTGTTTTTTGTTTTTTTTTTCATATGCTTTGTGTACAGCAGATATGAATTCACAATGCACACTTCTAGCAGCCAGAAAAACATTTTCCTATACCTCTTGCGCGTTCTCCTGCAGAACTGATACTGCGCAATATAATTATTGGTTCTATCAACACCATCCATGTGTTGAGTATAATCCAAAATAGTACTTGGTTTCAATGTTGCTGCTTGGTTGGGGAATTTCGAAGGAACCTCCGTCATTTCATTTTTGTCACCCTTATGGTTGGTACTGAGCACAATTACAATTCTTTTGTCTTTCCAAGATAAGGCCAGCATTGTTTTATTTCGGAAGCTTTTTATTTCACCCCTTTTCATTTTCTTTATGTTACCTGCTTCAGTTGATATGGCATATCTTTTCTGTTACCCATAACTGTACCAGTAGTCACCATATTCATTTTCCACAGCTCATCAGCTAATTCAGGTGAGATAACCTGTCTGTGTAAATATGAAAACCTCTAGGTGGGTCTATAGGATCTTCAAGAAGGGAAGAACATAGGTCTTTCACAACAAGGGTAGTTTTCAGGAGGTTAGAATTGGATTCAACTTTTCCCATATAAGGCTGAAAATTGTGTAGGTATCCATTGGAAGCATCAGATAAGGAGACAATTTTTATTCGAAATTTTGTAGGTTTGTTTGGGTTATACTCTTTGAATTTCACTCTTCCCTTGTAGCTGATAGTGAGTGCTCTTGTCTACTGATACAAAAGGGCTTGGGGAGTAGAATAAACTACGTTTTTGCATTACATCTTGAATAAGCTCTTCTTTTGATAGTTTTCTGTTTCCCTCAGCATGCGCAAAATGAAGATTCCAAAATAAAAGTAGAAATTCATCACGCACAAATACATCACCAAAAAAGGAAATTTATCTACCCAACTTGTAGAAAAATAGTCTGTGACGCCAGAAGTAGGGTGAAGCCCCATGTTGATAATCACACCAATCAGGGCTTTTATATCGGCAATTTCTGGGGGATTCCAGGAAGCAATCCTGACTTTTTTCGTTGGTGTCACCTGTTGTTTTTTTACGTCTCCCTGAATACGTCTCCTCAGTAATTATTTGCATAATTTCGTCATCAAAAAATAGGCCAAAGAATTCTGCTGGAAGCATATTCTCATCAAAATGAAAAGGAAGTATTGGTCCCTGCTGGATATTGTGCACTGGGATACTACTATCTATTCATTCTAAGGTTGATCCATGCGAAACTGAACCCAGGTGGCCAGTGCACAGTTATAATGTATCCTTCCGCCATTCGCGCCGGAAATACTGTCACAACCATGTGTTGAGTGCATGCAGTACGTAACAGAAAGGAAACGATACCTTATTCCGTCAATTTAAAGAGTAACTAACATGTAACTAGAGACGATAAGATTGATAGTCACAACAAAATAAACGATGCACATGTCATAATTATTATTTTTCTTTGCGAGCACTGTTTATACCGGTACTTGAAACACTGGTGAACTCAGAAGTTAATTTCACTACTTCTTTGATGGGAACAGTTGGATATTTCTCACACAACTTATAATACACGTTCGACACTTGTTTTTTCACCACTAGTCAATGGTTTTCCCGCCTTATGCTTTACATAAGTCGACGAAGACGCAAGAGCAAATTCACCACGGCGGTCCGCCATGATTCTAAATAGCAACTGCTGGCGGCAAACAATACTCTGATATCGGGTACTCACACGAGTTGCATGTTGGGACCTGTAGTTCTGTTTATCAGTATACATCAGCGTTAATTAAGCTCTTAGGTATTTGTGTAGAATATTACAACATTTAACGGTAAATTCATACTAGAACTCAGATTACTAGGATGGGGCTACTTCCCTGCATGCATTGCTATCGTGTTGTACCACGGTGCACTGGTCACATGGGTTTGTTTTGATGCGGACAAACCTAAGACTGAACAAGTTTAGATGTAGGGCCAGGGTCAAAATAACTCACCTCTACCCAGCTAGGTGTACAACTGTCTGCAGCATCACTTGTGTCACTCTCACTTGCACTTACACACGAATTCTAGCATATATCACTCTCATCACTGAGCACAAAATCTGATAAGTCACTATCACTTTTGTTCAACAATTATACAATTTCTTGCTCCGTCAACCCTTTCTTTCCCGCAATTCTGTCAAAAAACGAAGGGGAAAAAAAAAGACTCGCTTACTGGATGCAATCATCGTAGTGTTTATTCCTACACTACTGAGAACTACGACAGAAATTGTTAAATATGAAAAATCGGGGATTAACTGAGCACAAACTTCTGAAAGAACATTTCCTGCCATCTATTGGCAGTATATATGAATTATTTGAGTGAGAGGAGCCGATCACAATAGCTGCATGACTCCAAACCCATATATGGGTTTTTGCTCGTCAGCGTCCGGACAGGTCGCCCATATATGGGCTTTCGCTTGCAAAGGGTTAAAGAATTTAGCCATGGCTGGAACTCAAACTGCAGATCTTTGGCTCGTGCAGATGCTCTTACAACTTTAGCTACATGCTAATATATCATAGTCTAAAAGATACTTGCAGTATTACAAGAACGTTTGATTTTTGGGATGCATACTTTGCCATAATTAGGATTAATTTGTTTGATTTTCTTGTCATTCAGACTTAAAATTCACTGCCAAGTCTAGGGCTTGAAACATGAATCTTTGAGTGGCAATGCCTTGATGGTGAAAAGAAATGCATGCTTTTTAACTTTTTCATTTTATTTCAAGTACACCAGTTAACTTCATCAGATCTGAAAACTCTGCAGTAGCGCATCTCAGAGGAGATTTGCAAATTGCTTTCAAATTTTAGGGCTCATAGTTCACAACCACAGGGAGAGCAAAAAGCTTATGAACCGGCTGCGCAGTGTTCCAGCTGTCTGCACCCTCAGCACTCATTTGTGCCTGCTGTTATCATACAAAGGTGCGGATGAAACCATGCAACATTTTTAAAATTACTTTTAAAGGCTTTGCTTATCAACTTTGCAAAAGGAGATGATGAAATTGGCCACCATCGTCCATACGTTTTTGGCACCTCTTTAGGAAATTGACATTCGCTGTGTTCACATTAAGAAATGCTGGCAATTTCTTACAGATATTTTGGTTTAATTCTTGCAGGATGTGTGGATTTGTCTTGTACACTTTCTTTTAAGTTACCCCAGAGATGGAAATTACAGAGGGTTTGTTCAGGGGACAGAGGGGACCACAAATCTCTACTAATAATTCTGTCCTGAAACAAACTTTCAAATGCTCTCTTTGGAAGATTGGCTGTATGAGCTGTTGCCAAGTCTTGTTGGGGAACAAAAGGCTAAGCTGTCTTAGATTTTTTAATCCGAACACCTGTGGCTTGAAATTTATTGTAAATTTCATGGACTGTTGTATGCCCTGGAACTTTTACACCTGGAAATCTTTCTGCAAATCATACTTTCACTTGGCGAACTGAGTTAACACATACAAATCATAAGTAAATATACACTGTGCAGTAGAAAACAGTGGCTAAGTACAGAACAAAATAATAAGTCACTCATAATAACTAAGTCACATCATTGTCAACTCATTACTGCATGCAGAGCAAAACTGAATCATAAGTGTGACCTTGTTTACAGCAGCAATGCGTTATCATGTTTCCACATGCCCGATGAAAAAACGCAATGCAGCCGGTTTGGAGGATTTTTGTTCTCCCGATATTAGTGGTTAAACCCTTTCCTCTTGTTGCATTATATTGGTGGCCAAGTCTTTGGGGCATTCCATAGTTGAAGCATAAAATTGAAGTTCCCCCTTGATGGCTTCCTATGTCATACATCACTTCAAACAACCCTGGGACAAAAAAAAACTTCTGGATACTGGCTGTTCAAACTTAAAAGTATTGCTTCAATTATATAAAAAGCTGTCTTCAAATTTGCCATTGTTTTCTATTTCATCTGTCACTAAAACCACAGCATTCAAAATCATCTAAATGTTTAGCTATTTCAGCTGATTCTCATCTGTATGTATTCCGCATGCCATTTTGACCAGCGGATACATCACATTGCCACTGAAGACATGTGCTCCTCTGCTCCACACAAGTGGTGCATAACCTCAACGCAGCCTTCTTTATTTTTGTTGCCAACGTACGACTGCCAAAGTGCTATCTATTGACAGCAAAGAAAGTGTTGCAGAAGCCAAACACGTAATAATAACCCGAAAATTGGCATCCATAGAAACACTGAGCTCTTCCAGAACAGCAGCCCATCAAGTATAAAAGTTTGGTGGCTAGAGTGTTAAACCTACTCTCCTATTCAATCATTAGTTGTCCTCTGTGGTCTAGGGGTAACGTGCTAGCCTCTGGTTCCTAAGGTCGTGGGTTCAAATCTGGTGGAGAGGGATGATTTTTTTTTTCCAGGGATAAAAATTCTCAGCATGCTTCCTTTGTGAGAAAAGTAAAGCAAAGCTGATAGTCCTGTGTTGTAGATTTATGGCACCAAAAAGAATCTCATACTTACAGATAGGTCTCTCAGCAAAATTAGGCAGTCTTTCATGCCCAAAGCCGAATGGGACGCTGAGAACCACAGCAGTTTGAGCATCCATAAATAATACCAAATTTCAGTTTATCTCAATTAACGTGAAATAGATAGAAGAATAAGTATTTTTAAGAATAGTTTATACAAGAGTAGAGAAAGTCTTGTGAGTATACATAGCAAACTTCTTTTTTTAATGCTTCTTGGGACCTCAAAAGATGTTTCATTGCCATCTTGACAAATTTTCAATTGGGATGCAACATTTCCTCTATGCACTATTCCTTCATTTGTATGCATTTCTATCTACTTTATGTTAATTGAGATAGACATTCTACGAGTAGTTCCGTTACACATTTCTCTAAAGTACAAGGGGAATAAGAAAAATGAAGCAAGAATGCAATGTTTAAAAGTGGATCTTTTTATGTTAGCCTTAAAATACTGTTCCCATGATGTGAGAAACAAGTTTATGACCATTTTTTGAGAGAATAAAACTGAGGAAACATTTTACATGTAGATAGTTCCTGGTAGGGTAGTGTGAAAATCTTAGTAGTTGCGTCTTTGGTATTAAGTACCAAATTTGGTATTTAACTGGTTTTCATTTTTGGTTTTGCTGTTCACAGATTCATTATGAAGACATTTTTCTAGAAATTCTTTGTTTTTAATTCCAGAGAAATATCAGTGTCAGATTTTTGGGTGGAATTCAGTACTTCTTCAGCCTGCTAGGAGCATACAAGTCAGTTGAATTTAAGGCTATACCGGCAATACTTCTGGAGTTATATTACCCCACGCTTGCAAAAGACACTGCCACAGCTATCCACACTGTTACGGATCATCTCTTTTCATCTTGTTGAACAAAACCACATCCAATAAGTTCATACTAGATCACAGAATAGTGCGAAAGAATCTGATGGTACTTTTTTTTTTCTCCAAAATAGCATCCACTTTCACTGTCTCCAATTTCGTTGTTCCCGAAACATCCCCACAACATTATGCTATCACCTCTGTTTCACAGAAGGGGTGTGGTAAACTTCAAGCATTCTCTTCCCAGAGCAATGGTGGACACTGCCGACAATTTGAACCAAATTTAGATATATCCATCCACAGAACACTTTTCCAATCGTTTATGTGCCAATTCTGGTGCTCTTTGTTCCACTGCAACCTTTTAAGCTTGTGGTGACGAGTTAACAATGGTTTCTTCGCAGCTAAATGGACAACTCTTTACAGTTGAAACTGATACTTCAGTGCAGAGTGAACAGTATAGTAAGAAATGCCCAGTTTATTTGCTATTTTTCTGTTTGACAATCCTGCATCTTTGTATGCACATGCAATTGTGCTTTTCTCTGCGCTAACATTTGCTCTTTTACCAATTCTTGGTTTATTTGGGGCACTTAGTGTTGTACTGATACACTTGCTGTGCAATTAAAAGTTGGACTATTACAGAACTGATCACCTTGACTATTTAAACTACTCTGAATATGCCACAAGCATTGGGAAGAGCTCTTGGTACGCTCTAAATATTTCTCCATGAATAACAGAGTAGGGTGTAAACAGAATGACATAAACTAACATTATTATTTATTTATGCCAACAAACTTACTGTTGTTGTTTTTAAACACACAAGCCGTGTGTGGGCAAAGTTTGAGAGGTAGAACTGGAACTTAAAAATTCAGGAGAATTTCAGTTTACCAGGAGAAATACGAACTGGTTTGAGAATTTAATGCCATTCTGGCAGTTTGTCACAACAGCCCAGTGGTAGAGCATCCGCCCGGTAAGCGGAAGGTCTGTGGTTCAAATCCCAGTTGTGGCATTGAATTTTTAAGTTCCAGTTCTACCTCTCAAACTTTGCCCACACACGGCTTGTGTGTTTAAAAACACCAACAGTAAGTTTGTTGGCATAAATAAATAATAATTACCATCTGAAGGTTATTTAATCCTGGGATATAAAGTACTTACAATAGTAAGTCACCATTGGGGTAATTTGTCTCTGATGTGAGACTGCCTTTGTGGTTTACCAGGAGAAATACGAACTGGTTTGAGAATTTAATGCCATTCTGGCAGTTTGTCACAATAGCTCAGTGGTAGAGCATCCGCCCGGTAAGCAGAAGGTCTGTGGTTCAAATCCCAGTTGTGGCATTGAATTTTTAAGTTCCAGTTCTACCTCTCATAAACTAACATGTTTATGTTAACATGACAGAAGAAAATATTCAAGACAAACAGGACACCAAAAGATATTCAGAAGTATGTTACAGTCATGCATTGTTATGATTTCATAAGTTAAATGCAATATAAAAATATTAGAAGGTAGATTTGGACTCAAAATTATCGTACATCATAACCCAATGTTGCAACAATAAAAATATCAGCATAACACTTATGGAAATGTAATAATATTGATGTTTATGATATCCACTTACAAGATTGATGACCTCAACCAGTATTACAACTTTTAGCACTTATGTTTCTTGCACTATTCATCTAAAAATTCATCTTCCTAAACTGTTGCAGCATTATACAGGTTGGTTTTTCAGATAAACTTTAACATTTTGTCAGTGATTGCAGATTTTTGGACCCAACACATTCTTTCATAAGCAGAGACGACAGAATAAGTCCATTTACCATATCTAGCACCAATCTGTTTCTAAGTTTGGTTGTTATTAAACCCAGTTTAGAAAAACCTCTTTGAGAAGATTTTCTGTGGATATAATGGAAACTCTGCCAGTTCTTTGAAATCAGTATTTCCACCAAGGTCACACGTGTGTTTAACAGCACTCCAGAAACTGTCATGCTCAGGCATGTTCTTTATTTCACACGGAATATCACTTATTCCAAGTTTTCTCCATTGATCATCAATTTTCTGAACAGTGCCTTCTTCATTGAGAATACCAGATCTGGCACATTGGCAATAAGAGGATAAAGGGGAGGAGATTTACTTGGATATGAAATGCTTGCCTTAGAGGGGTGGAGACAGGCCATGAGGGCAAAAGTGGTCTCACTATTTGTAATTAATTTTATTTTGCTGGTGTGACAAATTAGTGAAAATTATATTTTGCCGGTATCAAACTATCATATATTCAAATTATTGTATACCCTCACAATTAGCGTATGTGTTGGCAACCATGAGTACAAACATTAAAATTATTGTATGCCCTGTAATTACCTACGGGTCGGCAACTCTGGTTGAGAATAAAGCTATTAGAGGAAAATTATATTATAAAACAATGATGGTTGTACAGCGGAAAATGGGGAATAAAGAAACTTGGATGCACAAAATACAGACAACATTGGAAGAAATAGGAATGGAGAAATATGGGCAGAAAGAAACAACAAAAGTAAGGATTTCTGGAAAGCAATTAGAATGAGAGCAGAAGACATTAACAAAAAATCTGATGTGTTGCACTCTTTCTCTACTCTTGTACTAACCATTCTAAAAACTCTTATTCCTATATCTCCATGTTAGTTAAGATAAACATTCGTACAAATTATCTTACTGGTTATGTCCTTGTAGGTGCAAGGGGAATATTAGAATACAGAAGGCTTTGTGCGACAGTCAAATCTTTTTGACCTTTGAGATTCCATTCTCTTTGCACGATTAACATATAAAAAAATGAACAACGTTGCATTTCACTAAAGTTTTAAGTTTTCCGAAACTCACACACATAACAAGGAATGTCTCCAAAATGGTTCACCCTACAAGACAATTTATTGAGACATAAATTGTGTATTTTAGCAAGATCTACATTTTTTGTATAGGTACTATGATTTGGTCTATAACGGTTTACCAGTTATGCAAAAGTCGTCCAGAGTAAATACGACTACAGGGGCTATAGCCAGAAAATTCAAGATATACATTTCATTTGTCATAAAAATATCTGAAACATATGACATTTTAATCAAAATTGTTGGAGCCATTTTCAAGAAAATCAAATCCATGTAAAGGGTAGTGAAGGGTGGGGCTATTTTCTTCAAAATCTTTGTGTCGCATCCTTGAAAGACATTAAACTTAAATACCAAGTTTGGCTTTTAACCGACTTTTCGTTTTTGGGTTATGCTGTCCACAGACTGACAGACACACACACGGACCTTTTTCTAAAAATGCGTTTTTTGGATTCAGGGTGCCTCAAAACATATAATTCCGGTGAAATCTCGACATTGAATTTTTGGGGGGAATACAATACTTCCCCTACTTACCAGTAGAGAAAGTAAAAATAGTAAGCAGTCAAGGGAAAAAAGTAATTGATAGATTATAGACATTCTAAATTGGAATGTGAAAGAGAAAAATACTATGGGGTATCCATGGATAAGAACAGGTGTAATGAATTTAAGCAGCCTAAGAGAGAGAGGAAGAGGGGAGAGGTGCACCAAATCTAATAGATAAGTGTTATAATTGGCATTCTATTCTGTAATGTGTTGATATGGTAAAAGGAAGTGAGTTTATTAATTGAGAAATGGAAACATTTTCTAATTGAACCAAAAGTTGTGTTTAAGCTGTGATCAAATGAATATATGGAGAAAACAAGAAAAAATGAGGTTAAAATGGTTAAAAGGAACCTGAAGCAAAGAGAAGAATATATAGAAAAGGGTGATTAGGTGTAAAAAGCAAATAGTGGAACATTATACAGTGCATTCCCAGCACAGGCTGGCAGTATTCTTACCTGTATTTGTTACCCACATTGTGCACACAATGACTACTCAGCTACTATGCATTCAGTAGGACAAAAAAATTGTACTGTGCTAACTTATATTAGGCTTACCTCCATCACAACAGATGTTGAGACCTTCAAGCGAGCATATTCCCTACATTTCCAAAAATAATTATGGCTTACTTGCAAAAGTTCATGTTAACTGATTACCTGTATACTTCTTGTTATAGAAAAAATTGTTTAAATCTGAGTTTACATTAATGCGTGAATCAATTGTTGTGTTGTAAAATATGGGACTGATAATTTATATGTGTATTCACTGCATACCAAATCCCAACTTTTGCAGCATAGTGAGGATGTTCTGTAGCCCAATATCAATTCTTTTGAGTAGAAATGTGACCTTGAAGATAAAAGCATGCTTCATCGGTGAAGAATATTAAAAGTGGGTCCATGTAGTCATTATGAACCGACTACAAGAACCAGTTGCAATAATCAACCCAACTTACAGAATCTCATATAAGTTTCAGAAGTTTCGTTGCCACAAAAGCTGACAGCTTTGGAAATGTTAAACCTTTTGTGCTAAACATCTTAGTGGTTTTTATTCATGGGAAAACATTAAAGGTGTACATCAAATCCACACACATAAGAATTAAACAACAATATCACGAGAGAAATACAGTCAATCAATGAACATTCTGTGAGTAAACCAGAATTGTTTGTGGAGATAAAGGGAAAGTGTTCATGTTGAAGGTCATCAATTTCAACATCTGTTGTGATGCAGGTAAGCCTATCTTTAGTACAGTAGTTAAGTGTTCTGTGCCAGTTACTTGTGGGCATCTTTAGGTACAACTCTGTTGGAGCGTGCTAGTCCGGCCGAGTTATGGATGCACGGTGTATACAACAATGTTAAATATAAGGGGGAAGAAATAAAAGAAAAATAAGCAACTCCAAGAGGGAGTAACACAATGTGTAATGTTTCACTTGTTTCAGTTTTGTGTACTGCAGGATTGTATTGCATCAACATACACATAGCCTTTATTTTGCTATTGCATCATCTACTGTCACTCCTGGAAAATATTTCACTGCTCTTTACAGACTACAAATGTTCGTCCATTATTCATTCTCGACATTCAATTTCCACCTCAACTGTGGCTCTCCACAGTCTACATGTTCATATGTGACAGCAGAATTAAATACCTCAATTATTTTGCATGTGATAAGCTTAAAATGTAGACCTTCGGATTCCATTTTATTCATATAATGGTTGCAAAGTGTGGAGCTTCAAAAGTAGAACACACATGCCTGTAGGTCAATCAAATATACAAGCACAGCAAAAGGTACCCATTCGAAACTGCTGGACAGCATTTCTTAGTTACATATGAGAAATTGCTGGCTCATGTTGCATTTATAAACCAAAACTTTTATTCCTTGATGAGGGTTTGTAACCTTGTGGTGAAATATGCTTCTATATTCCAGTGACAGACATATACCTGTGTTTACATAAACCAAAATAATATGGTTATCACTATTGGTACAAACAATACTTATTCGTCCAGTATCCCCCCTTCTACAGACAAACTACTTGTTACCAGATACTTTGAAAGTCAAACTTGTTGAGCATCAAACAAAATAAATACATAAAAGTAGTTAAATGTTCCACCTTGCTCTTTGAAGTTTAAAAATATGCATATGGTTTGCAATCGCCGTCTTCAACTCGCGAATAACATACACCACAAACTGCTCAGAGTGCAGCTGTTGCTGAGACAGTGGAAAAACTGATAATGGCAGACTGTCATTTGACCATACAAGAGATTGCTAAAGAGGTTAGACCAGTAAAGTTTCTGCACTTGCAATTTTGAACATGAACATGCAGAGTGACTGCAAAATTTGTGCCAAAGCTGTGTTGGTGGAACAGAAAGAACCACAACTTTCTGTTGCACAGGACCTGCTGCACACTACCTATACTGATACCAAGTTTCTGAACACTGCGAAAATTGGGGATGAGTCATGGGTGTACAGATATGTTGTGGAAACAATGGAAGCATGCATAGTCTCCAAGATTGAAAAAATGGCAAAAGGTGCGAAGTAAAAGCCAGTGATTCCAAGTGTTTTTTATATCTGGAATTGTGTACTACGAATATGCACAGGAAGGACAAACAGTGACAAGAGTACTATCAGCAAATTCTTTGCAGATTCCGTGATGCAGTTTGATACCAGACTTTGAAATGTTGAAAAATAGATAGTTGCATTATAACTGCACATTCATTACATCTGATCCAGATTATCTCTGTGAAGCATGGGATTCCAGTTCAACAAACTTCCTACTCTACAGACATGGCTCCTTGCGACTTCTGGTTGTTTCCAAGTTGAAAGCAGCACCAATGTACACACAAAAAGGTTGTGTACCAGCAAGAAAGTGAACATGACGTAAATTCCCTGACTAAAGGATGTTAAACTCAAATAAGATATTACCTACCATCAGAATTTGTTTTGTTGCAATTTTTGTAGAATCCAAGGATTCGTAGCTCATGATTTTGCACAAAGTTTACGTGGAGATTCAACATGAGGTGATAAAGTCTTATGGGAGCTGTGGGTGTGTGGAATGACACTATTTTGATAGTTTGGTGTAGATATAAACATAAAAGTTTAGAGCTTTTTGTACGGCTATGATTATATAGGCAAACGTAATATGTGCATTAAGGCACATGAAACAAGATTTTATACTTATGTCAAAACTTCATTGTGAATGGTCCCTATTGAAAGGAACAAGGGAAGTATATAGTAATATGACATGTTACATTTAACTTAGGGTAAATAGCCATACTGTTAACAGAAATTGAATGTTCCTTTTGGCTTATGTGTAGTTTTGTTTACACTGGCTATATTTAAAGTATGTCTTCTGCATATTACAGTATTTTTACAGTACAAAAAGGACTCTTGACTGGCAGCAGCTCTTTGCAAATGAGATTTGAAATTCAGTTGTAGTATTCAAAATTAAATATTTTTCTTCCACTACTTATCAGGTAGATCACAAATAGGAAAACTTGATATCCTAAATAGTGGTCTGTAATGTGAAACTATGCTGGGTAACGGCCAACTGTGGAAGTAAGGCATGCATTGTAGCAAATGTAATTTTCAAATCATAATTAATATTTAATTAGAAGCCCCTCACCAGCATGTAATAATTTTCTAGAGAAAGTAGTAATCTTTACAAACAATATTTTTTCTGGTTGTTTTCTATTTTGGATTAATAATATTGCACTTAAGTAGACTTATTTGGACCAAAACTAAGTATTTTTAGTAGTTATTTTAGTTTGTAAGTGCACAAGATTGATCTGATTGTTAGGAAACTTGGTCCCTACATAGAGTAGGTAATTATTTCCCCAGGAGGCAAGCTCCATGGGACTCAAACTAAGTTAATGTTGCTTCAAGTTCCTATACTTTCCTTCACAAAAAAAGGGAAAAAAATGTGAAACCAGTTGTGCAAAGTTTACCTCATTAACATGATGGATCGATGGAAGTGAATGTCAAAATTTTTTTAGTTAGAATGTTTACAATGATGTAGTTCTTCCCAACCAAGTATAATACATTAACTTGTAATGCATAGCATGATTCTATTTTTATTCATCACCTTTATTGTTAATTTTCTGATGCCTGTACATCTTGCGGTCCTTTTGGTGTACATCATTTCATTTTGAGTTTCCAGTTTTCACTTCCTGTTTAGTTGCTATCTCTTCTGGTATGCATTGCTTCACTTTCTATAGAATTTATCATTCATGCTCATATATGGATTACAAGTTGGTAAAATGTTCAACATGCAGTAAGTTAAGGGTATGTATTATACACCATCCAAAGCTAAGGGAAAATTATTACATTTGGTATATATGTGTAATTAAATTACTTGTACACTAAATTGCATTTCATTTTTCTGACATTCTTCAGAGTAAGTTTTAAATTTTGGTTTGCCATCAGATGATCAAACCTTTTGTCACTTGAGCCTAACATGATTTAGCAATTGGTTAATGTAATTGAAGGAAAGATGATGGTAACCAACTTTAACAGCAAGCAATCCATGTTTGGTGAATGATGGTATTCAATACAGAGCAGTTGTTTTGGGCTGGCTACAGTCGCATGTGTGCATACTCCACACATTGTCTACTATAGTGGGGGGGAGTTCCCAATTTAAAAGCCCTGCATTATGTACTCAATGAGTACACTATAATGAATACTAACCTGGTTATAGTGGTTTCCAACTGCATTGAAACGTTCTTGGCATTCCTCATTGCCAGGTTGTAGTTCATGAACAAGTCACTCCATAGGGTTTCACATCAAAAGTTAAGCAGCTCTATGAAAAGACGTTCCATAAACAATCACTTGCAGTGAAAGATTCAAATGATGCATTAATTTCATGAAATTTTCCTCTGTTACAATATGTTGTTTTCACTTCTTGGTTTAGTGATCCCATGGTCTGAAACTGACGGTATTTCTATTTGGAAGTGAAACACCAGGAAATTTCTCCTGAAGTTGTCTGCACACCTATCACATGTTTCCGTTTTTACATATTTATTATATATGTGGTAAAACCTTGTTGATCTGGATCAGATTTGTGGATAGTAAATTGAATTGATAATAAATTAGGCTATGATAGCAAGAACATTACTGTAAATACATCAAATATTTGCTTTAGTCACTCAGTTTTCCTAGTGTTTTCAAACAACTGACGTCATTAAGTTTATTGTGTGTGTTTCAACCGGATTGTTTTTTGTGTCTTACCACAGTGTTAGGGAGTGTAATTCAGTGTACAAGTTTAAAATGACATCCTAGCAAAACTTTATGATTTCAATGGATAAAATGTATGCTATTAATCAAATTGATAGAGGAGAAACATTGAAGTAAACAGCTGCTGAAATGG
This sequence comes from Tenodera sinensis, assembly GCA_030765045.1. Taxonomy (NCBI): domain Eukaryota; kingdom Metazoa; phylum Arthropoda; class Insecta; order Mantodea; family Mantidae; genus Tenodera; species Tenodera sinensis. Next base: position 46,304,629 of record CM060965.1, read on the forward strand.
GAGTTGCTATGCACCAGCTAACAAACATTATGGCGTACTTGGAGCATCAGCCTGACATCACTCCAGCTGAACTATTAATCGTAAAGCGTTTGCGTCACCGTACTTCATTCAAACACTACACATATTTAAAACAGAAGACTGTGGATCAATTTTTCTTTAAATTATGTGACTTTGCGATTAAGATTTTTATATTTTTTGATGTCTTGTACTATATACTATACATCATTTTGTTACAAGACTCTTTGTCATGAACAGTTAATCTGCTTATTTAAGAATTTTGGTTTGCCTATTATCCATATAACCCAGATTGTCTGGATTTCCTTTGGTCCCAGTTAGTCCGGATAAGGTTTTACTATAAAAATTAGACACATGTATCATATTTGTTCAATGTGAATTTTTCAGAGGCATTTCACTAATAAGAACAAGAAGAGCTGCATAATAGTAAATCATACGTGCACAATACAGATGTTTAAATAAGCTTTCACTTTCGAAAGGTGCAAGTTAAATTTTAACATCATGAACAGAAAGGAGAAACTGCTAGTTGACATTCACAGCCAGTAGCCTTGGGGTCATTCACTGCTAGTGATTTAGCTGAACCTGTAAAATTCACTGTGGTGCAAGCAAATCCCATACACACGGGATCATGGTTGGGCTGCAGAACTATCGCTCAACTACCAGTACGAAGAATATAATTTCCTTGATTTACACTTTTAATTATAGTGTGAGTCTCACTAGGTTAATCACAATGTAAAATAATTTCTTCTCTGCATTACAACAAGATTGATTTTCTTAGCCATTATTGTATGATCTTTTATATACATAAGAACTACAGATGCATTTGAGAGATAAAGCTTCCATTATGACAATTCAATACAAAAATTAATTGTGGGTTCTGCATTTTGTGAGTGAATGAACTTGAAATAGCATTTTTAATTTTACTGGGAATGGTATAAGCAGAATGAATGCAATTTCCTTGGCCATTGCTAAATTTTCAGACAGGGACTGTTCAGTTAGCATGTTTCTTAGCTATTGTGAAGACCGAGCATAGAGATTTTTGTGTGCAAACAAGAAATAACCCTAAGGTAAAAACAAATTAGAAACTAAAAACTTCACTTATCTTACTAATGTTTCTAATTTGTTTTTACTTTAGAATCTTGTTGCTTCACTGTTAATAGCTTCATTTTCCTTAATTAAGAAATAATCCGTTCTATATAATGCACTTAGAATGCATTGTGACAGTATTTTTCCTCATTTTTGCTCTTCATTAATGTCATGAAGTTAAATATTGGATGTCATCGTAAGAACAGAATTTTAAAATGGTATACAACAAAGCAAAATTAATGAAGAGCTTGAAAATCAGCTATATAGAACTAGGTATAAATAGGTTAAATAATTGAAATACTATATCAGTTAAAATGATTCTGAATCAAAACCTTGGCGTTAAATGTTGGAGATTCAATAAACATACCAGGAAGAAAGAAACACTCTTTGAGCAGGTCTATTGTGATTGTCTGCAGCCCCATGTTTGATCTCCACTAGGCAGATTTAATACCAAACAAGTTTCCAATTTTCAAGGGATGTTTGCATTTGGACAGCAAAATAGTGAATAAGGGTCTTATTAAGTGCAATTGTTTTAAATTGCTTCTACAAGAAAATCTCTTTACTGCTTAAGTGAACTACATAATTATCTATACAGGATATTTTGCCAGAATGCTAAAATAAATTACTTAAGACTGCAAGCTCAGTGGAGTGCAGGATGTGCAAGTGCATACTGTGAGTTTGTGCACTTAGTGATGTACATGAAGTAAAATAAAAAATCTTATGTGTTGCACTCACATGATTTTCTCTACTCTTGTACTAACCGTTCTTACAAACGCCTATTCGTATATCTTCTTCGTGTTAGTTGAGATAAACATGTACAGAAATTATCTGATTGCTTATTTCCTTGTAGGTGCAAGGGGAATATGAGAATACAGTGACTTTGAGCGTTATTCAAATCTTTTAAAGCTTTGAGATTCTGTTCTCTTTGCCGGGTTAACATAAAAAATGAACAACTGTGTTGCATTTGATGAAAGCTTTTTAAAACTGACAAATAACCAGGATTATCTCCGAAGTGGTTTACTGTACAAACAAATTTATTGGGACATAAAGTGTGTGTTTTAGCGAGATCTATATTTTTTGTATAGTAAGATTTTGTCTTGTTTCTTACGGTTTACAAGTTATTCATAAATCATCCAGAGTAAAGAGGACTACATAGGTTATAGCCAGAAAATTCAAAATATACATTTAATGTGTTATAAAAGTATATTTGTGTGTCATTTTAATCAAAATCGTTTGAGCCATTTTCAGGAAAATAAAAAAAAAAATTAAATTTTGCATGTAAAGGATAGTTTAGCATGAAGCAATTTTCTTAAAAATTTCAGTGTCACGTCCTTGAAAGACGTTAAGCTTTGGTTTTTAACGGACTTTTCATTTTTGAGTTATGTTGTCCCCAAACACACACACCTTTTTCTAAAAATGCTCTTTTTTATTATTATTATTATTATTATTATTATTATTATTATTATTATTATTATTATTATTATTATTCGGGAGGCGTCAAAACATGTTTCCGCTGAAATCTCAACATTGAATTTTTGGGTGGAGTACAATACTTTCTCTACTTAACTATACATAGTAGAGAAAGTTAAAAAAAAATAGATTATGCTATGTAGGAAAACATATTTGCTGCTGACTGGTATATGGATTGGCAGGGAGGGTAAGAATCTTGGATGCTGTACAAAGAGGAACAGGAATTTGGCTCAATGTCTTCTGAATGCATGCCTACCAACTTTTATGGTTTGCCCATAAAAGTATAGGAGTGGAGCATTTTCACGGCTAAGTGGGCAGATTCAAATGTTACAGATTTTTCACCATGGACATAATCCATTATTGTATGGTAATGATTACAGCCTGAGTCTACCACACTAATTATATTGTGCTATAGGCCAGAATGTGGAATGTGTATTGTTCATTAAAACCATGGTCTCCTCCATTGGACTGCAACAAAATGCATAGCTTGCTGATTTAAAATTTATTGCACCATTAGTTTTCTCTAGTAATCAATGAGCAGTAAATATGTACGTATAAACATTCAGTAACGGATGTGGATTGTAAAGTCATCTCCTTGATCTAACTTTTTGTTTACCTTACTTTGCAATTGAAATTCGATCATCCTGACCTCCTTTAGGAATTATTCCTTTTAATGCTCTTGAAGTTCCTCTATGGCTGTAGAAATGTCCCATTTTTAGGACAGTTTTTCTTTATAGTTTGATATAGAGTGTAAAATATAGACTAGTGATCTGTGTATAACCTAGGAATTAGTCTTCTTTACTTTAATGTTTATTGTGGTACCAGCAAGACTTTCATAATGTGACAGCAAGAAGCAGTAGTATCAGGTCTTTCAAGTATTCTTACAAAACAGAATTCTCATTAATATTACATGTAATTTTTTTACATTTTTGGAACTAAACAAATTACACATTCTAAGTTTCATGTCATTGCAAAATTTTGCTGGACAGGAAAAAGTTCTCCAGGTTTCATTTTCAGAAACTGGATGTATATGAGTGTCTTCTGATTTAAAAAAAAAAAAAGAAGAAGAAGAAGAAGAAAGAAAACCTCGGGAATAATCATTTACATAATGGGGTCAAGGGATACATTAGTTCAGATAGTGTAATGCTTGTGGGTAAAGTGATGGTGGTGTGAATGCCAACTGTATTTCAAGAGCGCTTCAGAATTGAGGCAGTGTTGTCATCAGCTCAGACTCCATAAAATTAACAGAAAGGGTTAAGAGAGCTATGTAGGTGCTAAAGATAAGTTCACCAGACTTGGAAATGGAAGATACTTTAACCGGTGTCCAGTAGCTTTTTATTGCTTTAAAGAAAAGATGCAAGAACAGAAGAGATAATAATGCTCAGAAAGGTCAGATTGGTAATTGAAACTGAATTCAGAGCTCAGTTCTGGGCCATAAGCACATCAGAATTTCATAAGAGCGAAAGCTCTTCTGGACACTGAGGTAATTGAGTCACAATGTGGGTGAAGTCAGTAAGACCCCATTTATGATGTAGGTGTAGGTATGATTAAAGAGGTTGCACAGTATCTGGATCTTTAAAAGAATGCAGAAATCTTCCAAATTTTCAAATTGAAGAGCATAACCACTAACATTAAGAAACTTCCTCCACTCTTGCATATAAATCTGACATAAAAAGGTTGAACCAAGCAAATATCACACCAGCATCTGGCATCAGCAGTGTGCACAAAAGGCGAAAATGTTCTATAAATCTTTCTTTTTTTCCCTTCTCCCTATTTATTTTATGTCGCATTAACTTTGTGGTCATAGTACCCACCTGCACATGGGCATTCAAATAATGACGTAACAGCCTTTTGAATGGTGATGCAGCATAAGCAATGACTGTTACGTCATTATTTAAATGCCCATGTGCAGGTGTGGCTCCTGAAATGCATTCATTACCCAATTGCAACAAAATTGTATACAATTTTGAACTTAAGCAGAGACATCTTATGGGACAATAGTAAGTCACCATTGGGGTAATTGTCTCTGATGTGAGACTGCCTTTGTGGTTTACTGGGAGAAATACGAACTGGTTTGAGCATTTAATGTCATTCTGGCAGGTTGTCACAGTAGCTTAATGGTTAGAGCACCTGCCTAGTAAGCGGAGGGTCTGTGGTTCAAATCCCAGCTGTGGCATTGAATTTTTAAGTTCCAGTTCTACCTCTCAAACATTGTCCACACACGGCTTGTGTGTTTGAAAACACCAACCGTAAGTGTGCATAAATAAATAATAAGGGTTATATTTATCATTAACAGTGTCAAGTAGCATGATATCTTGTGCCTTAGTTAACGATTTCAAAAGCTTGAAGTACAAAATCTAAATTAGATGTTTTAGTTCAATTAAAAGTATACACTTTGAAATTTAGTTTAGATCCAAAGGAAATTTCAGTTTATTGCATTCTGTGATTTTGCTTGATTTGGTCAGCTATGCCATTGGTTCAGGGACAGATCAATGTACTAAGAGATTACTGCTGTAAACATAATTGTATGAAAATAATTATTTTCTCTGTTCATATTGTAAATTTCTTACAACTAAATTTTAGGATTTTTATGTGGTTTTTGCACTTTGTCTTTACTAATTGCTGTGGTAGAGATTTTCCAAATGTTTTTAAGTATTTTGTTGTTAGTGCCAGGTATTTGTAGCAAGTTATTTTATTTCATTCTAGGTGACAAACTGGGAAGAGTAGTACACATCATCCAGTCTAGAGAACCCTCTTTACGGGACTCAAATCCTGACGAAATAGAGATAGACTTTGAAACTCTAAAACCATCAACGCTGAGGGAGCTGGAGTCATATGTTGCATCCTGTCTTAGGAAAAAGCCACGTAAGCCATACTGTAAGTTTCATTACTAACAGCGCACCAAAACATAGCATTTTCAGCATCAACCAGATCTATTTAAACTGCAAGCATGTAACAGCAAAAGAAGTTCTCATTTTCAAAAATCATTATAAAACTCAGTTTTCCAAACAGTAAGATCAACTGGTTAGTTGAAATGCTATTTGGTGTGTGTGGTTCTGAGATAAGGTGCATGCACTTTAGTTGAGGTATTTTGGTTCTTATCAGTTAGAGATGCTGAGTTCAAGTATCCTGCATTAACAATCATTTTGTCTATTTTATAACCCTTAATGTTCTTAATAACAAATTAAGCTTGTTTTTGCACTTAGAAATAATGTATGCTGAAGCTGTTGTTATTAAAAGAACATTCAGCTATTAAAAGAACATTCAGCTGTATTTTCTAACATGAATGCAGCATATCCCAATTATAAGAGCTTCATTTTTCCTTAAAAAGGAAAATGTATGCACTCCCCCCATTTTTATAATGCCTAAAATTTAAATTTGTGTTTTAGTGATTATTGCATGGCACTAGTTATTTATAACTAGGAAATTAATGTAGTCTACTTTAATGTGTCTCTCCATTGGCGTGTGTTCAGTACATTGTTAACAACACATTTCAGTGGTGATAAATTAAAATAAAAGACAAGGCACAGGTGGGTTTTTTATCCATGGTGCTTCAGCAGAATTTAAAGCATCGATCTTACTTGGGATGCAGTAAATTTATTTAAATATTGGATGGAAGAATCGGGCTTAGTTGTTGATCTTTCTGCAGGTGGAAGGTGATGGGGACCAGAATCATAACTGTAGTGGCAACATGTGTGCGTGCGAGATGCAGTGAAAAATAAAAATCTAGTCATGTCCGCCCCAAGGTTGCCCTCGCTCAACGCCAGAAGCTATCCATGCATCAGGCTGCAGTGCACCACGTTTCCAACGCGCTCATTGGAGAGACACTTTAGAAGTAGTTTTTAAGCAATCAGTGTTTCTCTGAGGTATCATCGGAAGAAAAAGACATCGTTTATGTTCAAGCAATTTGTAGAGAATGCAATGCGTAAATTGTTGTATAATTAAGTCACTTTTACTTTGAGCAGATCTAATGGGTGACTTAAGGAATGCTTCTAGTCTTAATCTAAATGACAGTTTTTAATTTCTTCTGGAAATTTGGATCCTTCAAAAGTATATAAGGTTACATAATTTAAAATTGTTTGTTTCTCTCTAGTCATAGGCACAATGCCTATCGTACCAGAATAGTTTACAGAAGTGAAGGCCCAACATATTATCCTACATATTAATTGTGATGGTATCCAGTATTACTATCTTAATTTTATATAGAGGCAGCTACTCAAAACTGTAAATATGCTAATATAGTACCTGTAAGGGGCTCTAATGACCTAGCTGTCGACGGGCCCTTAAACCCTACTCACTCACTCACTCACTCACTAGTACCTGTAAATATTTATTTTTATAGTAATGGAATACTCAATAGATTTTAAAGTTTGTTTAATCATTGCATTTCTAAGAAAACTGGATTAGAGAACATATGTTCTTAAAGGTTTGCTTTTAAAGACGATAAAGTGCATATTGCGGCAAAGCGAGAAAAGAGGTTGTATTTTTTTATAACTTATAAAGAACCTGAAAGAAATACTGGGTCATAAAATGAAGTTAGGTGAGAACACACATCACAGATTTGCAAAAAACTAAAAATGTTGCAGCTTTTTGTCATCTTGCCATAAAACTGTTAGCAATCAGCATTTTCTTCATATTTTGTTACAATTCATGCATCAAGGTACTATTACACAAAGTATTTTGGCAGAATGTTATGGAATGCTAAATGGAGTACATTGCTCTTAAAGGCAGTACGCCAGAAGCATCAAGTAATTTTATTAATGTTTTGCACATAAGTGTTAAAACAACTTGCAGACTTCAAATTTTATTTTAGAGATTTGCTCTTTTTCGTATTTAACTTCTGTTAATCTGACTAGCATCAAGGTATGCAAGGTTTGTTATAGCACGTGTTCCCTAATTTTCAGAACCATGCACACAGTTTGCTAACACCGGTGGTGGTGATTGCTTGGGTGGCATGAATGCAATCTTGTTATTTTTGGTTATGTAATTTTTTTTATTTTATTACCTTGGTATATTTATTGTTTATATATACTGAGTCACCCATATATCGTGTCTGCACAGCTGAGACACAGGTTTCCAGTCAGCATTGGGAACAGTTTTTATGCAAGGGAACTGTTTCACTCTGGCCATAAATGGTTTTGTGTCAGAAGGCAGTTTGTATTGAGTTTCAGTTGGAGTAATATGTGACGGAATAATGGCGTACAATATGCCTCATTACTCCCACATTGAGTGTTTTATTTGTGACTTACATGTTTGTATAGAATCAACTGTGCTGTCACAAGATTTAAAGCCTGTGATTGTTATTTCTGGGATCATTAAAAGATAGTGTATTAAACAAATCCACACAGTTTGGACAAGTTTAAGAGATCAATTTGTTAAAAGAACTAAGAAAAGTGAAGCGTAATTTCATAAGAATATGCCAGAAATGTGTTGAAAACAAAAGTAAGTAATTGCCGCATTTCCTTGTGATATTTATGAGTAAATGACTTAAAGTGCATTTGAATTTATTAGACAGTCACTCCATCTTGCTAAACAAGACTTACATTAACCAACAAATGGAAAGCAATACTTTGAGACAAGCTAGACTCCCCCTTAGTTGTGGACACAATATATGGATGACCCTGTATTTTCTGTGCTGATAATTTATTTTGTGATTCTAAAAATTATAATTGTTTTAAAGTCATTTGTAATTTTTTTTATTACTCTTTATGTGCCACTTCCTATTTTAGCCTACTGTCTAAAATTAAAAGTTTCAAGTTCATGCACTGAATATATGCACTAAAATCTTGAATTAAATTTGACCTTTTGCCAGTTGCAGTTTTGCTTTCATCTTATATTTTAATAGAACAGAAGTTCATTAGGGAAGCAGAAGACAAAGAAAATGTACAAGATTTGAAAAGAGATTGACATTTTTGTTTATTTTATTTATTTTTTTCTTTTTCTCTTCTGCAAGTTCTTAAATTTGAAACCAAGACGTTATGAGTTAATGATTAACTATTGTAATGCTATTGTGCCCTCAATTTTTATACAGGGTGTAGATAACATTTAAATGAATCATTTGCTTCAACATTTTAGTCCACAGTAAGTTTTAATTCTTATATTAAATAATTCTTCCTGAAGTATTCTCATGGCAAAGCAAGCTGCAAAATGTTCTATAGTTTCCCACTGTGATAGTGTGTGAGTAGGTACAAAAACTTCAAAGGTTAACTCTGAGCTTTGTAGACTTCCCTTTGTCATACTTGACAGTTTCACATTGAACATGGTTGCATCTACAACTCTTGTAAACTGTAAAATAAGTCAATTTAGAATATTTTTCTCACCCTTTCTTTCATTATATTTTACTCAATTAAAATTGACCTCTATTTGAAAGTTGATTCAGAACTGCCACAGGGTTTAAAGGAGGTTTATAACATGAGATATTCATATTTTATTAGCATTGTTTTACATGGTGTTAACTGCTAAAGCTAGAGAAATTTTGGTAAACAAATTAAATATTTTCTAAGTTGATTCTTTTGTTTTTGGAAAGTAGGCAAATTCAAACTTAATTTTGTATTTTTTAATTTAAAAGGTGAGTCAATTAATAACACTGAACAACACTTACAACATAGTTTTCTGCGATGCATTTCGAAGGTTAACTTTCCTCCATTATCAACCAGACAATAACTGGGTTTCCATGGTGTTTCATGGTGCGGATGGTGATGTTTCTTCTGGTAACGGTTCAATGAACTTACTGAAAATGTCTTTCTGAGGAATGTTGAAATTAAATACTCTGTTTCTATTTTTTAAAATGAAGATTTGTTCCCATGTGGACCATTCTTGTTTTCCGGTTATGTGTTTGACAAATTTCGGTTCTAGCTTTATGTCATGATTTTTTGTCCAAACGTGAAATGCAACTGCATGACATAAAGCTAGAACTGAAACTTCTCAAACACAACCGGAAAACAAGAACTGTCCACATGGGAGCAAAGCTTCATTTTAAAAAATAGAAACTGAGTATTTAATTTCGACATTCCTCAGAAAGACATTTTCAGTAAGTTCATTGAACCGTTACCAGAAGAAGCATCACCATCCGCACTATGAAACACCATGGAAACCCAGTTATTGTCTGGTTGATAATGGAGGAAAGTTAACCTTTGAAATGCGTCCCGGAAAACTATGTTGTAAGTGTTGTTCAGTGTTATTAATTGACTCACCTTTTAAATTAAATTAATTACAACAACACTGTTTTCAAACTTCTATGAAAGGAAGACAGTTAATTTTGTATATCTCTTTTTTATGCAATTTCCAAGAGTTCATATTTCCGGAATAGTTAACCTCCATTGATGCATTGCACATTTATATAAGAAGTTCACATTTGCCCTTCCCTTACATATTTGAGGGCATGTAACTGAAGCGAGCTGTTTTCCATTAGTAACTTTGAATTTTTATAATGTAAAACTATGAAGTTGTATGTGTATTATAAATACTTAGAGGTGTTGCCCATTTTTATACATATATATTTTCATTAAATGCTGTTCAACCGTAGTTTCTTTTTCTTTCTCTTTCATGTCTTTCTGTATCTCTTTCTTTCCTCTTCCTGCTCCTTAAGTGAAAATACATTTTAAACAGAGCTAAACTGCACTCATTGCAAAAAGTTAAGTGTTATCCATTCTGCTTTAAATTCATAATCTTAGTTCAGAAGGTAAAATTACTTTCCATATTCATGGCCATTTTTGGAAGTTTTAAGGTGGAATACAATTTAATGTTGATGTTCGCGGTAAAGCTTAAGAAACAGTTAACAATATAAATTATTTTAGTTCAATTGTGGGCCAAGTCTTATCCTAAATAAGCTATCTCCAATAGATGTATGAAGAACCAACACGAACAATTCTATTACTTCAGTGAAAGCTGTAGCATTTAGGTCAGTGATGTAAATAGCTCAGTTTCGCTCTCAAGATAAGGATCAATAATCTTTTTTTTTCCAGAGCTCTCATTTTGTTTAAACAAGGCAAGTGAAGACATTATGCTTGGTAGAATTTTTCATTTCATTGTGCGTACTGTCTTAGCAGCTCTGGTGGTTGGCAGAAATGAAACAGTAGTAATAGAATTGCTCTTCCAATACTGATGTGAGACTTATTGACCAAAAAGCTTACTTTTCCAAAGTTTAAATTCTTGGATCTAGCATTGTGTTTTTTAGAATAGGGGGTGGGAGAATGGGCCAGAGGTCTTCACAAGTGATAAGGCATAAATGTATATAAACACACCAGCCAAAAGCTTGAGATATAATTGTTACAGGGCAAACACCAATAACTTAATCAATGCTCCAATATGTCAACACAGAAATCCCAGATTCGATTTCCAATTGGGCACTTTTTCTTTTTTTACTCCCCTTTTTATGTTTATTGTTCCTTGCCCCTCTGCAGAGCCTGAAAGTAAATATATATTGTGATTTTTTTTTAAACTGTTAAGCACGTACTTCTCTAAGGGTTTCTGATGTAGGCCACATCATGTAAGTGTTGATTGCTGACGTTTCGCAATTCATGTGGCCTGCTTCTTTTGCTGCTATGTGCATAGAAAAGCCAGTATATCATTGGTGGAGGAAACAAAAATGGTATAAAGCATAAATTAGGATGTTCAGCTGTTTTTCTTCGCACATAGTCAAAGTAGAAGCAGGCACATGACCTGCGAAACTTTGGCAGCCAACGCCTACATAATGCAGCCTACACTGGAAGATCTATAAAAAGATAATAAATAACAGATATCAACCGTGGAAGACTTTGTAAACAGGTTCAAGGAGTGTTAACACTGAAATTTTGATGTTGGGTATTAAAATTTCTTTATTTAATAAAAAAGATTAACAGTGTAGCCTATGTTCAGAAGTAGTGTAAGCCTATAAATAAATGAACTGTAGGTAATGACAATTGCCAAAAATTATGGCAATCTTCATATACCATTCAACAGGCTTTTAGTTTTTTTATAGTGTCTTACACAACATATTAATTGCAAAGCTGGGATTGTGTTTTTAAGGAAGCCATTCAAATCAAACTACATCCAAACAATTACAACAGGGACCGCGGTCTTCAGCTAAGCCCTGCCTGGACAATAGCCATGAAACACATTCACAACAGCAACTATAGTGATTCTGGTCCAAGTACTGACCCTCAAGAAAACACTGTGGCCGGTGACAAACATAGCCCGAAACAGTAGGCCCAATCACAAATCGTCACCCACTCATTGGCCAGGGCAATGCAACCCCTTCTCATCTAACATTGTATATATAGGGGGAGCGGGAAAATAACGGTCATTTCATTCTGACGAAGGCCATGGAGTTTAGAATGGCCGAAAGCTCAATATTTTCAAACCTCACACGGCTGATCGCCCGTGAAACTTTAATAAAAAAAAGCTGGGATTGCTTTTTTTGAAATCTGAGGACTAACTTGACTAAGCTTTTTATTATTATTATTATTATTATTATTATTATTATTATTATTATTATTATTATTATTATTATTATTATTGTAAGATTTAAAGCTTTCACGGTGCGCATTGTTAATTACGGCTTCACAGGTGATCAGCCGTGTGAGGTTTAAAAACATTGAGCTTTTGACCATTGTAGACTCTATGGCCTTCATCAGAATGAAAAATGACCATTAGCTTTCTGCTCCCCATATATATACAATGTTAGGTGGGAAGGGGTTGCGTTGCCCTGGCCAATGAGCGGGTGATTATTTGTGATTGGGCCTGCTGTTTCGGGCTATGTTTGTCACTGGCCACAGTGTTTTCTTGAGGGTCAGTACTTGGTCCAGAATCACTGTACTTGCTGTTGTGGATGTGTTTATTATTATCATCATCATCATCATCATCATCATCTTAAGTTCCTTAGGTGAAAGTTGAGTTGGCTTTTCTTAAATATCCATGATGACCCTTTCCTCTCATTCTATTTTTTCATTTCTGTAGCAATTTTCTGGGTTTTAAAGGTTTTGCTTGTATGGAGGTAGATGGTGCTGGCATAAATACTTTGTGCAAAAAGCATTCCTTTTCACCTGTAGGGATAGGGAATTTGTATTAGTGGAGTTCATACCCTCCATTGTGGTCGGCATAGTGAGAGCATGAATGAAGCTGGAATTTCAAAACAAACTGCTAGGGATTGCTATATGTCTTCACTGCTTTGCACTTATCCTACAGCATGCTAAATAATGTCTTCCATAACTCTCTTGATTTGATGCTGTATATCTGAAGCCTCTTGAAGCTATTCTCCAGCTGTTAGGGTGTGTTGTAGCTTGACATCTGTATTTCATCGGTATGGGTACACATTTTAGTTAAATTGGGTTTACATTTCTGCAAATTGGGTTATTGTTCTTTACCTTATATCATGCAGGACAATACAAACATTTGAGAAGCGCTGACTTATTGCATGGTTATGCTTACATATCAGTCATCAGTGCATGATAATGCAAATAGCAGCAGCAGAATAGATTGCATAAAAGCAGTAGGCCTTCTGGCTGTACTAGTTTGACACCAGTTTAAAACTTAGGACCAATTTTCTTTCATTATACATAATTGTAGGTGCTAATACAGTAAATACTTAAGATTTTAAATTATAAGCATGAAAACCTAGAGTATGTGCAGGAAAATCTGAGTTATGGCACATAACTTGAGCAAAGTTTATTCAGTATGTCAAACACTGAAAAAAAAAAATTTCTAGTGGAATCTTAAGATGTTTGCTATCCACTAGTTAGTTCTAGAGTTGGTAATTACAGATGGTAAGAGCATCTTATACTAGCTGATTAATTCTCACATCCACCAGAAAGTGTTTGATAGAGGAATGTGCTGGAGAAATATTACTTGGATTTATGATCAAAGAATAATGACTTTCCACCATTGGAACCTCTAAGCACAGCAGTGTAGTCGGGTAACTTAAAGCTCCATGGACCTCGGGCTCATTTGAGCATCATTTCACCCATTTCATTTCATTCATTCGTCCGATATGACACAACGTTGGAGGATGTTATAATAATAATAATAATAATAATAATAATAATAATAATAATAATAAACAGCAGTGTATTGCAAAGTTTAAAGTCGAAGTAGGGAGAAAGAAACAAATAAAATACCTACATGACTGGTTGAGAAATCAGTTATTGCATCTTTGTAGCCACAAATGAATGACTCCACCCCCCTCCCCCCTTTTTTTTAATATACACAAGTTTCTAGGTGTTACCATTTGCATGTGTGAATAGCTAGTTGCCAAGGATGACAGCAAGCCTGGTTTATAACAGTGAACACTTCCCAGGTTTGCAATGAAGCAGTCTTAAAGATTTGTTTCTTAACGTATCTGGATTCAAAGTAGGCACAATAAATAGAAAAAAAGCACATGTTCATTCCTCAACTTGTCGTTTAGTACCCTTAAAGGGAAAGCCAATCATCAAGTTTGAAATTTAGTAAATACAATGTTCACTACATCTGTTCATCAGGCCATCTGTTTTAGACATCAATCATTTAGTTTTATATGCAAATCAAAATTTCTTTCATTTTTATTTTACATAGTAGGAAAATTCGTAAAATCTGTCTTATTTACTTCAAAATATAACTTGTAAAACCAGCTTTCCAATATCGCCCAGTAGAGCATTGCAGTCGAGTTGTAATGCCTGAAGAGTACCTAAAAAACGTATAGATATGTGAAATTGCTTTAAATGTAAAAGTAAATCTTAAATATATAAGATATGAAATCGACTCAGGACTGATCCTTGAGGTACTGCAAAATTGTATAAACTTTTAGTGATTTATATATGAACATCTTCTGTTACGTGATAGATTTAAACATTCTTTATGTCCACCTAAAGATTAAAACCATTTTTGTGCAGTACTCCTTGCACTGCATACATTTCAAGGTTTTTTGACAGTAATTCATGATGCATACAGTGAATTGACCATGTGTCATAAAGTATTCCGCTAGAGTTTTGTCAAGAATCAAGAGGGGAATTTTGTTGTACTGTGAATACTTTGCATAAATAGTTACTTCATTTAAAGTGAAGCTATGTTGACATGCTTTGAAAGCTTAATTAAGTTAGGAAGTGCTTTAAGAATGTCATCAGAGGTATTATTGTTAGCTTATGTGTTTAACTGACTAGAAAGGGCTTATGCTCAAGTTTCTAAAGCTCCAAAAAATTGTTAAAGGTAATTTAAAAATGGAAAGCTTAAATTCAAATGCATTTTTACTTAAAATAAACCTATAGTCCTATTTGTAAAGTTGCTTTTTATTTATTGTATTTGTTCCTTCCGGTTATTGTTCCCTACAAAGGAGAGCTTTTGTTTTATTGTACTTGCATCCACTAAACTGAAGTATCAATTTGAAGATCTAAGTTTTATGATTTCCAAATGAAATTGTGAGGATATATATGCTTATAGCGAAATTTGTTTCAGCACTTTTGGCTCATAACTCCACTTGAAGAAATGCTGAATATTTTTGCCAAAATATTCCTATTTATTTTCTGTAATACAATATCAGTATGTTAGATAATTAATGGACAACAAAAATACAATAGCACTGATTTGCTAACTTTCATACCGTCTTGGTTTTATTATGGGAGCAAACCATTGTTCCAAGTTCAAAAGATAAATACCTGGGTATACTCCAGTCTACTGCCTACTTGAAATTGCCAAAGATCAGTAATTTCTTTGAGGAATTGAAAACTAAATTCTCTTTACTTTTTCCTGATTTAAACAAATTTCCTTCATACTTCTAGCATTTGCTCATTTGTACAGATGAACAAATTGGTGTTAACATGTGCTTCATACACATTTAACATGGCAGTATTAGTCCTAGAAATAGAGGAGTTGGTCAAATTCACATCTCTAAGGACAGAAACTTACCTGCAAGTTCAAATCCTGGTTTAGATTTCATCCTCAGAATCAGATTTGAAGGATCTAGGTAATGATCAGATGTTAGTGATCTTAAGCCATCCATGATGACATTCTTGCCAGTGGAGCTACCACATAAGTGCTCATTTGATATATTGTGTGTGCTGGAGATATAATATTTTGTTGTTTAACGATGCTGTCAATTGCCAGGATCACATCAGCGATGCCGGTGTGACAGAATTTTGTCTCGCAGGAGTTCTTTTACATGCCAGTAAATCTACTGACATGGAGCACATGTCATTTTTAAGCACACTTAAAAACCATCTGTCTGGGCCGGATTTGAACCCTCAACCTTGGGAACAGTAGGCCAGCGTCTAACTACCTGATCCACCCAGACCGGCGTGTGTGTGCTGGAGAGGTTTAAACCTTGAAACAGCACAAAATGCTACAAGTGTGTTTAGTCCTGGGCTACAGGTTGGCATCCTACCATCTGAGGGTTCATAGTATTGCTGGGATATTATTACTTATTGGAAGAACAGTTTGAAAAATTTGGTCTTCACCTATCTTTTCAAAATCAAGTTGGAAGGAAGTTTTAACAAGCTGCTTTGTAATAGGGTTGTTATAGTTAGCCGGAAATATAGGTTGGTATAATGCAAACCAAACAAATTCATAGTTTGCATATGCAGGGTGTTTAAAGTGCTCAATACTGCAACAGGATGTTCCTATAAACATGTGTCTGGAAACAAATACTTGTTGAGATATGAGTCATTTTAGAAATGTGTCCAGTGTATGCACATTTTTGGTTTGGCATACACCAATGTCTTTAAATGTCCCCATTGCCAAAAACCTAATGGATTGAGGCCCGGCAATTGGGGAGGGCATGCTACTGGGCCTCCTTGGCCTATCCATATATTGATTGTTTGGTTTAAGTATTGTCGCACAATGCGTACAAAATGGGGTGGTGCCCCATCATCCATAAACCACATATCTTTCCACAAGCATGGGTAACTCATTGTGCAGGAATCGATGATACACAGCACTTGTGTTGGTCTGGGTGACTCACTTTGTTAGACACTGGCCTACAGTTCCCAAGGTCGCAGGTTCAAATCTGGTCCAGATTGATGGTTTTTAAGAGTGAGTCTGTCACTCACAATTCCTGCCCATACATTGGGATTAAAGCAATACGGATACTTACAAACGTTTAGCGGGTGATGGATTGGTCGAGGAGGTTCAGTAGCATGGCATCTGCATTCACCGGACCTCAGTTCATTGGATTTCTGGCTATTCAGACATTTAAAGACATTGGTGTATGCCAAACCCATCAAAAATGTGGATGCATTGGACATTTTTGTAAAATGGCTCATATCTCAACATGTATTTGTTTCTATATATATGTTTATATACTCTGTACATCAAGAGATTAGAGGAGATGTAAACAAAGCCACATGCGTTTTGACCACAGTGTGCCCTTTTGACGCTTTCGCTGTCTAAATAGTCACTTGAAGAAATACTGTTACTGAGGTCTGAAATCTCACTTATTGTTTGCTAAAGCACGAACTAAGTCTACTAAGCATAGTTAAAGTGTAAGAATACGCAGTTAAGTGAACCTGTAACCAGCCTTATTCATTCTGCGCGTGCATTATTCAGTATGAAAGTAACATGGCGGAACAAGTGAGTGTTGTGAAACATAATCACAGCAAACCGTTATGAAGTGGTGAAAAGACAATAATATTGAACATTGTTTAACAAGTTCTGTGAGAAATATCCCGAACTTGCTATCGAAGACGTAATGAAATTAACATTCGAGTTTACCAGTCAGTTGCAAGTATTTATAGCACACGCAAAGAAATATCCTCAGTTGGTAAAGATCCCTGCAAAAAGCGACCACGTGCCAGGCAAATGTTGGATGTAGTTTGTGACGAATTTGTGAGATCTTCAATCTGTCGAAAAGTTCACCAGTTCTTTGTTAACAATTATGTAAATATATCCTTTTAGCAGTGTAAAATGCATATTATACCTACGCATAGCGGTAACTGTGTTGCATCATTGCGAATGTACGTTGCCGTGGAGTTATACAAATGTATCCTTTTAGTAGTGTAAAATGCATATTATACCTACGCTTAGCGGTAACTGTGTTGCGTCATTGTGAATGCATGTGGCCGCAGAGTGATACAAACCGGTGCTTTGTTTACATCTCCTCTAATCTCTTGATGGACAGAGTATAGGAACATTTACTCTAGTTTTGACCAATCCAACTATTGTTGCAATATCGGACACCTTGTTTTAAACACCCTGTATAAGCGCTTTGTAATGCACACACTACCATAATACAAGTTTCACATACACAAAACATCTTTGAAGGAATATGGTAATAATGATTCAGCATTAACCATTAATTTATTGTGCATTAAAATAACATTAACCCATATGTAGAATACTTATTTATCTTGTGTTTTATCTGGGTTTTCAGTCTGTCCGTTTGAAGAATATTAGATAAGTTTTACATGCTTGAGCTTATTTCTGTAACATTTGTCTAAAAGGGCAGGGAAAATTTTATAATTATGATCATTCGATACACACCATAGTGTCTGGGAGTATCCATGTAGAAATGAAAGTGTTCCATTGTAAAGTTCGAGAATGACTAACGTTAGATTAAAGAACTAAGCACTTTTATAAGAAAGGGAAAAGAAACCGTTCCTTATTTCAGCTGTGCTTTTCAGAAGTGTATTCTTGGGAAGAGGCACTTGCTTCCAAATATCTCTCTGCCACAAAAATTGAGATACAGGCCAACATGTACTGATAAAGAATCAAAGATGATTGTGGAATTTAACCTCTGGTTCCAGAGGAAATTTTATTGGTATTTGTTTTCCAAGCAAAAAACATTCTGGAACACAGTTCTCCTGATGCTTCAGCAATATCAGGTTCATAGTTCAGCTCCTACTGTTAGGCAGAAAGGCTGTTATCATAACAATTTGATTCTAAAGGGCTCACTCAGATGATGAGATGCTTGATACATCTACAATGCAAGACACGTCAAATTCTAGAATTTTTTACCCATTCACTTGGGACAGTAGTTTCCAGAACATACTGCAACTCTTAAATTCTGGGGTAGCAATGCATATCTCATGTGATATTTGAAGTTTGTGCTTCAAGTTAAGGAAGGTCAGAAATAAGGATTTTTCATCAATGCTCTCTGCTATGAAGTGCCTCTGAAATGATTTTTATTGTGGCTTACATCTGTTGCTGATAATGTAGCCAAAATAGTTGATAATAAAACTAAAGATATCTTTAAAGTGAACAGATCCTTTTATAGATCATAGGGGATAAAGTAACCGTAGTCTGTTACTTATGTGTATTCCTTGTGGTGGATTTTCCTAGTAATGCTGTTGAATATTGATGAGCCTGTTGTACCATGGGATTACAGTTACTTACTGTTTGGACTTCTATACGGGGTCAGACAAACAAGTTTTGCTTTTACTAACCTGCTTTTGTGCAGTGCACACTGAATGTAGAAATGGTACACACGTACTGCTTAAGGTACACATATACGTTTGGACAAAAAATCCACAGTTTTTGGTGAAACACAATAATTTTTTTCCCACGTTGATCTTTCAGTCAAATATATTTTTTATGGTACTCAAAATTTAAATTTGGATTTTACATAATTGTAAAATGTATTTTTTTGTGTAAAAAAAAAAGCAAATTTCTTGTAAACCTCATAGCAAACACAATTTTTAACCAATCATCGTGATTCTTTTACCGAAATGTTTCTAATTACATGTAAAATGTTGTGAAGCACAATTGCTAATTTCCATTAACTTATCAAATATTTGTTATTTTTATTGCAAAATTGCCATTATTTTTAATTATACTTTTTTTTTACAACTGAACATAATTTTTTCTCACAACATTTAGTTCAACCATTCTGCTTCATAACATTCCTTGTTTTATTCTGATTAATTTGGTATATAAAGTTAGTGGTTCTCTTAATTTTTAGTATGTCATTTTTGATTCTGAATGTCACAAAATGTACATATTTTTAATTTTGAGAAAACGAGGAAGTAAAGTTTATGGTATAACTGCAGTTCTGTACTCACAATTTAAACAGCTAGAACATCCCTGCTACATAAGTACCCTCTTCCTCAATATTTCTATCTTGCTTGAGCTTCCTTCGGCCTCTAAGTTATCTTCTATGCTGCTTTTGTTCTGGGATGCTGCTCTTTATACTGTGATATAGCCGTGACCCATCTGATTTCAGAACTCCTGACATTGTGTATTTGCCTGGTACAATTTTCATCCTGTGCAGGATCTCTGCTTCCATGGTGTTACCACAGTTAAAATGCGATATAGCGTCCATAATCCCCAGTTTTAGGGTTTCTAGACCTAAATAGGTTTCTTTCCTACATCTTCACCAAATCATCCCATTAAATGACTCATTGGCATTCTGTGTTAATCCATGTAGGCATTTGGATAGCATATTTGGATCACAAAGTCTTCCATACACAGGCTTGCACGCCTCAAGTATTTTCAGTGGTATTCCTGGTTTATGCTTATATGAATCAACTGGTCAGATTTGACAACAGATTTATAACTTTTGGAATATTAGCCAAAATACAAGAAGAAACCTAAAAAAAAAAAGCACTCGATGCCACGCCCCCTTTTAGTTTAACAGCATCACATGGTTCCCTTTAAATCCTTCTAAATACAAAACTACGCATCAGATTCAAATAAATGATATACCATTTGAAAGTAGAGCAGAGCTAATAAATAATGCAAAAAAACAAAAACGAAAATTTTGGTACAAAAGTGGCATTTCAAACTATATGTGTACCTTAAGCTAATTTTATTTTTTCCTGCATAGTCTGAAATAATTTCTTGGGCCGATCCTGACCTTTGGCCAAGAATGTTATTTTGTACCACCCAGCTCTGGCCCAACTGTCTAATTTTATTTTAAATAAAGTTATTAGTTATTTTATTACTGTCTGCAGTGTGAAGGGATTCAGGTTTGATTTCCAGTACCATCATGAAAATTTGTTCCCCTGCTGGAGGGCCTTTTAAGGGATACATGCAGGTTCTTGGGAACAATTGTGCAGTCACTTTAAAATATTTACATGGCTAATAAAATACTGTGTTGAATGTGATGAATTAGTTTATTAGTTTTTTGTCAAACAATTTTCTAATTAAGCATCATCTCGGCAAATGGGCCTGTCCAGGCCTAGTACTAGGCCTAAGGGCATCCTTTAACTTACTAGATTATATTCTATAGCATAGATGGGGAGAGTAACTCAACAAGTCACTTCTCCCACATTGTAGCTTTAACCCCCCTACATTGCCTCACAGCGATTAGCATCCAGGCTATTGTCTGTCTACCTCAGAGAATCAGCCAGCCCTTCAAATTGTGTCCCTAAGTGAAGAGGGTAAATACTTGATGGCATCCCTGTCACCCCTCTTCCCCATACTTGTTCTTTAACATATGAATGATATGGGTAAAACGATCAAATCAGTCCAGGCTCTATGTGCATAGTTTTCTGATATTTGTCTTCTCGGTTAATAGAAAGCTCTTGAAAAGGTATTCAGATAGCTCACTCCAAATTTAAGTCAGCTATAGAGCTGCAGAATATTAGGGAATAGATTTTTATAGTATATTAAATATGTCCAGATCATCTCAGGAATACCAGTTCATGTATTTTGGAGGCTTCTTGGTGGTTTGCTGTAATCTATCTCTGCTGCCCAATGTTAAGATGTTAATTACCATGTTTCCTTTTCTACATGAGGTGTCCCAAATTGGAGCAGCTTAAATCATTCACTCACCCTCTTCGCTTTCCATTGCTCCTACCTGTTAAAAGACAGGATGTTAGAAAAAAGAGAAGAATGTTACTTAGGATTAAAAGAGCTAATTGAACATTACAGTTAAATGACAGAGTACAAATATCTCACTACGAAGACTTCGGCAGCTGGAGTCCATAGTAACAAAGTCTTATAAGGCGAAACGTTGACAATGGAAGCAACCCAGATGCAGCCTTCTCTGGAAGACTGTTACTACGATATAGAGTATGTTAGCGGTATGAAATTATCATTTGAACAAATTAGCTGAATGTCTTAAGGGGACAAATGGGTGAAAATATGGCTGAAGATGATAAAATTTTACATATGTGTTTTGAACTAACAACTAAGGGGATTGAAGTACATGTATGCACTACAGTGCCTGGAAGTTTCTCTAAATACATCATATTTTAAAGGACCCCACTCTTTAAATGTTCCTTAAGGGTGTGGCAGATGGTGAAATCGCTGCATGAAGTATAAATTACTGCTTTTTTCTTTTCTTCCTTCCTGATTTTCGTTTTATCTTTCTGTGATGGTTCGTCATTTTGGCTGCCGTGTTCAGTATAACAGTAATAGTTGTTGTGTAACACATATAAGGTCTTCCCTCTACTGAATGAATTGAGAACATAGACAAACTTTTGTTTCAATTTTTTTGCTTCTTCTGCAAAGATTGACCTGTTTTGGTTCTATCGACCATGCACTGTATTACAAAGTATTTTCAGACTCTTTCTTATGATTTGGTTTATCTAATTAGCTTCATATTACTTGGCAAGCAAGGTCTCTAGCGTAAATATTTTAGTGTAGTCCTTCAGTGTAAGTACTTGAGCATAGTTCAAGTGCAGTGTAAAAACTATATTGTATATGTATATATATTTGTATAGTTACAAAAAACACTTACAAAGCTGGACACTAAGTAATTATTTCTGCGTAAACTGCACCCAAACTTTTAAGCTCATTTTTCTCCACTTTTATTTTTGCTACACTGTTTTTATTGTTTTAAAACAAAATTACATGTACAAGGTACAAGGCTGAATTGTTTATTGTACATTCTATAAAGCATGACAAAAAATGTGCAAATTTAGAAATAATAGAGTACTTTTTGAGATAAATAAAATGTGTGTAATGATGGCAAAAATTTTCAAATTTTTGCCACGTAAGGGTTTTTTTCCCTTACCCCCTTCCTGTACAGTTAAGATATTAGAAAACTATGTGTAAAGTTTTTTAAATGATTTATGCTTTGTAAAAACATTTTTTCTCCCCAGAAAAAGTTTGGAGCGTAATCCATTTTGAAATTTGCAAATTTTTTAAAGATAATTTTCGACAAATTCAATAAATAATGGAGATATAACAATGCAGCTGTGGAAAAGTTTCACATAATGCCTGAAATATGTGTCCAAAGGTGAAGTATGTAGCTTTGAAATTGTGCAAAATTGAAATTTTGCCCTCAACCCTCTTAATATGTTTTAACTAGCAGTCACCCAGAACCTGTACATAATAAAAAATGGCAATGAATGATACCATTATTTCTTAGTTAAGTTACACATTTTTGGCTAGTGTTCAATATAGTGACGAGCATTCTACCTCTATTTACATATGTATTTTCATTGCTACCATTTGAGAAGCAAAAGCAATAAATAATTCTTGTTTTGTTTTACAGTATATATTAAGAAGCTTAATGGGAAGTTGTACCTAAATACACTTGACCAACTAGAAGTAGAATCATATTTTTCTATACAACAAATAATTTACAAACTATAGCACAAACTGTTTTAATTCTGCTTATTTAGTTATTTGGCACTGCCTTTTGTATACTCAACTGTGCATAAACACTTTTGGCAACACTAAATCTTTCCATCCTGGAGACATTAATTCGTGTTCTGTATAAAAATGAGAATGCTATGGACTGGTATCATTGTCTCAGTACTGTGACTTTGAGAATGACTTAGCGAGAGGCACATACACAAATGACACATATCAAGTGTATTAAAAATTTCGTTGGTTTCTCTTTTTCAGTTAAATCTGTGTAAAACAATGTATAAGTCAAATGTAAATCTCTCTCAAAATCAAAAAGTAAACCTATTTTAAATTCTTAATCTTTATGAGTCATCTTTTTTAAATATGAGGACCAACAAAATGTAATTAATACCTCAAATACTTGTATGCATAAGTGCATTACTCTGTACCAAATAGTTGCTGAGATAAATGGAAAGAGAAAACAGAAAATGTAAGCTTTGTAAAAGAGTATAATGGAACAATTTCTCTTGAACTAGAAAGCATTATCTATCAGATGCAAAAACTTCTATTTTTGTCCCTTTATTCATATGCTGCCATTGACATCTTTGGTCATTTCTATTTCAATGATTCACTGGTTTGGTTTAGTGATTAAATTAAATTCACACATTCACTCTCATTCATACTTACAGACTTCAAATGTGCTAAAGAAAATTTACATCCTCCATTTAGTAATCAAACCTGGGATTTCTGCATTTGGAGGCTGACATAACTACCAGACTACAAAGGCAATATAAAAATATCTTGTTTCTGCATTTGCATTACATAGGGTCATTAAAATATGGTGATATATTTGGTTGACTGCGAGAGAACCAAGAGTCACTAGGGAAATAGTTCAGCAGTGGTGCACTGAAATCCTTACTTCTCAACCAAGTAGTGTATCCCTTATTGTTTTATGAAACAAAATGGATCCTATTGTTTTTCTAGCACTTATCAGATACTCCAATTCAGGTCAAAGCTAAATGTTTCACACAATCGTTAATAAATTTGAAGATTGGGTGTCTGACAAGAAACATAATAGATCCATTTTAATGGAAAGTAAACATAAAATCAGTACTAGTTTGGGGCAATTGCCTTGAAAATTGCTAAACAAATTAGCTCAACAAGTTAAATGTACACAGTTGAAAAATCTGTGCTATGTGTGAACCGTCTATAACCTGAAAATTGGAGTGTGGTGTGCGATAAGTGCTAGAAAAATAAATGGACCCTTTTTGTTTAATGAAATGAGATATGTTGCCTGTTTGAGAGGTAAGAATTTTGGTGCATCTCTGCCAGACTATTCCCCAGTTGATTGTAGGTTCTTTTATGCAAGGGAGGGGGCTGCAAATGCATTGCCATATATTTTAATGGCCCTATATTTGCAACTACTTTTGGAACCATTTTGTGTTACCGATCTTGACATGAAATAAAGATCAAATTAAACAAGGAACTGTAAATTGATATATTAAAGCCACACACTGCTGAAACAGTTATACAAAGGAATTTAACCCAAAGACTTGCCTTTTAGTAGTGAGTAGGAAAGGTGTTATTACTGCCTGTTAGATCTTGCCTGGCTCTGTAATGGTTTCAAACTCTGCTTGTCCAGATTACAAGAAACTGTAATATCCAAATTGATTGAACTCTGGTAGCGAGCATGGCTACAATATACAATGTTCAGACATTTAAATTTTAAGGCATTTCTGGGATGTGCTCCCAAGTCCATAGCTATCTGAGTACTTAAATGAACAGTTTTACATGTTACCTTAACATCTGCAGATATCTGATCATTGTTGCTAGAAAATGTAGGGAATTTTAATTGTTATTTAATACTTCAAGTTACTTTTGCAATTGTGAAAGTTTTCATTTTCTGTATTAATTGACTCAGGCTTGATCTTGTCTCTTGGGCAGATGACATCAGAACAAAATGATTGAAAGATTGCAAAATGAGCTTTTATTAATACTCTTACAGTAATTTCTAATATAGATATTTACAGACAATGAGTGTGAGGCAGCAACACTCTTGTTTCTACTGTAGCATACATTTGTATTGGCAATGAAAGCTTTGAAAAGTTCTAGTTGCAAATCTTAAGAAAGTCGAATTTTATTCATTGAACTTGTTCTTGTTAGTTTGTTCAAACTGTTGAACCCTCAGTTCATAAGGATGTGGAAATGGTGATATCAATATTTTTTGTGTTGACTGTACATAAGCATTTTTAATTTTGTTGCATTGAAGCTTTCATATGGGGATTTAGAAATACTATTACACAGGGATCGCCAGACTCCCCAATTGAAGGAGCTACTACAAGATTTCAAAAAACAATAGCGAGCTACCAAGCACAAATTGATATTTATCAGTCAGAAAATTAAGATATAAAATTTAAAGTATATTAAGAATTAGAAACATTATAGCACTCAATTTCATTTTTTCCTACACTGATATTAATTAGATATATGACATTCACTCTTAGCTACAATTTTCTTAATATTGGGAGAATAATTAGTCACAACCATTCGAATACAGTTGTCCAAATGTTCATTAGGGAGCCTATTTCTGAATTTGTTTTTAATCACATTCATGTTTGAAAAAGAGGTTTCGCACAGATATGTGGAACTGAACGCCTTCACACGAAGAGCAACACGACACAAAACCGGATACTTCTTCCTGGATACAAGAGACCAAACGGCTTCTGAACTTGAGACAGATTGCAAAGACAGATCACTTTGGGAAGTTATGAGTTCCATTTCTACTGCAGGACCATCTTCCTGAAAGTGTTGCATCACACAAGTTGAAAATTCTTCAATATCCAGGTCCATGAAAGGTGTGATGAACTGCGCCAGAAGCTCAATTTTTTTGAAATCTTGCTCTCTTAAGCTTGAAATAATTTCTGCATTCCTTTTGCTGCAGTATGTTTCTGAAGTGCCTTGCTTTTCCAGTTTGTCTTTTAAACAGCAAAAATGTTTGAAATCACCTGCATTGAGGTTCTTTTCCCATAACCGAAGTTTTCTTGAAAATGAATTGACATCGGATATCATTTCCCCCAAATTCTTGTCTTTGCCTTGGAGTTGGTAATTGAGTTCGAGTTTTTTTTTAGTGATATCTACCAAGAAAGCAAAATCCTGCAGCCAGATTGAATCTTCAAGTTCAGGATAGGGTTCACCACGTTCTTTAAAAAACTCTATTATTGAAGGCAAACTTGGTTGAAATGCTGTAGAACCCGCCCTCTAATCAACCACCTTACATAGCTGTGGAGCAGTAGTTCTCCATACTGGCAACCCAGTTCATCAGCCAGTGCTTTGAATAAATGTCTTTGAAGTGCTTGAGGTCTCACTTTATTGACAATTTTCACTACAAGTTTCATGACGTCATTGATTTGTAAAATCTTTCCACATAATGCCTGTTGGTGAGTAATGCAGTGATAGCTAACAAATTGAGGAAAGGTTTCATCACTCCGACAATGCTACAAGGCCTTTACTTTCCCCAACCTTTTTTGGAACACCATATATTGTTAAACCCACCAATTTAGACATGGGAATATTCTCGGAGGAAATATATTTTTTTAATTCTGAAAATATATCCTCTCCTGTAGTACGTCCATTGAGAGTAATAACACTGAGAAGTTCTTCTTTTGTAGTGAATTTATCAAAGCTCATTTTCACAAAAACAGCCATTTGAGAAGTACATGTCTGTGGACTCATCAATTTGAAGTGAGAAATAACTGCATCTATCCAAATCTCTCTTCATTTATGAAACATCACTACCTCTCATCACCGTGTTTGCAGAAAGCTGCATTGACTTTACAGCAGAAATTATTTCACCTTTGTTTTTAAAATTATCAAATAATGCATCACTGGCTACTAAAAATGCATCTTTAATCATTTCACTGTCCTCGAACTGTTTTTTTTTTTTTTTTTCCTCTGAGCGATAATCTTTGCAATGTGGTATGTCTCCATGCCACTGTACTTCTGTGTGCTGTCTTGGTGAAAGTAGCTTGTCCAAGTAACTGAGTTTTCAATAGCCTTAATTTTTCTTTCCTCAGATCCGAGTGTGTAGGAAATAAAATCTCGGCCATGGGATGAACAGTCATGTAGTGTCGTTCAACGTTAGCTTTTTTTCCAACAGTTCCACTTGAATTGCACAACATACAAACACTTTTACCTCTGATCTCGGTGAAAAAATAATCCTCCTACTCAACAAGAAAATGGTAGGTATTTTGTAAGTGCTGAGGCTTTCACGGCCGGCATTATCAACTAAGTTAAGTAGATTTTCCGGGTTTGTGGGCCGTGGTCGAGTTGGGTTACCTTCTTCCGACGTTTCGTATAGGCCAACAAAGAAAGTCAAAGATTTATTTAACTCCGTTAAGGATAAAAGACATCCACACTGCACAGCCGGTGTTTACAAAATACCATGTAGTTGTGGACAAGTATATATAGGCACCACCATGCGGAGTATCAGCACTCGACTAAAAGAACATGAAAGACATAGCCGGTTGGAGCAGACGGACAAGTCAGCGGTGGCAGAACACTGTGAATTACAAAGACACGGAGGTACTCTCAAGGACAAGCCACTACCAGGCTCGCTTGACTCGGGAAGCGATAGAGATTTTTATGCATAAAAACTCCTACAATCGAAAAGAAGAGAGACAGCAGATAAGCAAAACTTGGCTCCCGGCTCTAATAAGAGGGAGAAGAAAACCCGAAACACCGAAAGCTTTCTCCTTTATACCATGATCAGAGACGTCCCATTTGCCGGCATTTTGAGATCGATAATCTCATGTTGGTATTTATGAGAACGAGCGATCGTGAAAATTTGTTACCATGGACACTAATAACAAACAAAGTTGAATATGAAAGTTTGTAGTGAACTTTAATTTATGTGCAGCCACTAATAACAGAGGTTGACCCTGAAGATGCTGGACGCAGTTTCCAGCGAAACGTCGGAGGAAGGTAACCCAACTCGACCACGGCCCACAAACCTGGAAAATCTACTTAACTTAGTTGGTAGGTATTTTGTTTCTTACTTACCATTACAGGAAATATTACATTCAACACAATATAAACTAGTAACAAATCTACATCCACCATTACACAAGTCAGCTGACGGTACATTGTAGCCAATCTTGCTGGGTGAAATTCGTCTTTGCTGTTAGGCAACCTTCAGTGAGCCATCAAAAATATCCCTGCAAGCTACTGGTAGCTCACGAACTACGGTCTGGCGACCCCTGCTATAACAGTTTGCTATAGCTGGAAGAATTTTAAATTTCCTTTGATGTAGGTAGTATCTGATATAATTCTGTACTTAATTAACCACAGCTAGGGATTAGAAATAAAGAGTTAATTTTGCATAATAATCATCCCTAGGGCGTCTCCCCTATGCAGAGGTTACCCTCATCGCCCGGCCGCTGCTTCCTCCAGCCGCAGCCAATGCCACTGAGGAGTGCTGGTTGGGGTCAGCACGCCAACTCCCCTGACCGTAAGGTGACTACTTGACCTTTTAGGGACACTACCTTTCTATCAGGATAGCTCCTCAGAGACCTAACAAGGCTGAGTGCACCCCATACCAGACCTCCCAGTGGGAGAAAAATTCCATGCCAGTACTGGGGATCAACCCCGAGTCCTCTGCACCAGAGGCGGATAATGAACATTAAAATTATAGCTGTTCACACACCTGCAATTGCTGAAGTAGGTCATAACTTATCAACAAAGTAATGTGATACTGTGGAACTTAATCAGTCTGACTTTAGAATTAGACTTGATGTAAGCGGAACATTTTGTATCCCTCTACATTAGCCTTGTGTTTGTATCAGCTGTGAGAAATAAACTCGAACAAACAAATGCCAAATGAACCTGTGTATAATGCAAGATAACGATGTACTATGTGAATAATAATTATAATAATAAGTGCTATTACAAAACCTTACTCGTAAATAAATAAGAATAATTAAACTAAAAACTCGTTCATTGATCTGTACTTATATCACTATTAGGAAGAGGTATAAAATCTGGGTCTGCATGAAGCAATGTTGACTTAAGATCTGAATCTTTCCTGGCAATGAACAATCATTCATCATCCTGATGATGGGAGAGATGCACACTCCCAAAACGTTGATGGCTCTTCATCATGACATCTGGCTCGAAGCCCAAGAACATCTTGAATATGAAATATTGACTTACTTGACTTAGCTCCCGTTATTCCTTTATGGAATATAGGACATCAATAAATGTCTTCCATCTTCCTCTATGGTTCTGCTCATGTCGTTCTGGGTCTACCTTGTTTCCTTGCTCCTTGGGCATTCCAATTCATTACATCCTTTTTGATGGCACCTTCTGCTTTCCTGAGTGTATGCCTATCCACTTCCATTTCCTCTTTTTTATTTTCACCTTAATTTCATCTTGGTTTGTTTGTGCCCATAGTTGGCTGTTATAATATCTGACCAACATATTCCCAGAAGTTTCCTCAAACAATTATTTACAAAGATCTGTAATCTCTTGTCTATTGTCACTTTTCATTTTTCAGAGCCATACGAGAGTACTGGTTTCACATTTGTGTTTAAGTGTTTTGTTTTCCTTGTTATTTTTGCATTTTTTCATATGGGGTAGAGTTGTACAAAGGCTCCATTTGCCTTTTGGATTCATCTTCTTACATCTTCATCTGTACCCCGTCTTGGTAACAACACTGCCAAGATAGATAAACAAGTCTACCGCTTTTGTCTTTGTCATCCACTATAAATTTTTCATTTGAAGCAATATCCTCTCATTCAGTTATATTCACTTAATTTATCTTCATAAACCTAACCCAATTTCTACCAATAATTTATGTAAGAAGGATTATTCAAAAGAAGGTAGTGTAGAATCATTGTTGATGGAATTTAAGACTGTGTAATGTTGAAAATTCATTATTGAAGAAATACTCTGTACTTTACTACTAGTAGCACTTCTGGTAAGTCATCTGCTTCTTGTAATTTTGGCTTATATGTGCTTTTTTTCTTCTTCCTTTTTTTTTTTTCTTTTTTTTTTTTTTCTTTTTTTCTTTTTCTTTTTTTTCTTCCTTTCTTTCTTTCTTTCTTTTTGGTGTTCCCAATATTCTTTGTGCTCACGCAATGCTCCACATGTAAACACGGATATAATCTGAAGTTAGTTATCAGTGGTATTGGTCATAGTTGGATTCTCCTACCTTAGTTAACATGCTTCTTAAGAACCCACAGATTATAATTGTGCATGTTTTATGTATTTTATTTCTGTTCGTACCTAGCGCTGGTTAAACTAATTGAAGCACATCTTCAGCTGAATTACTGACTCTATAAGGCCCCTCCGGTTGGTTACCAGCATGTGGCTCTAGATTGATTTGTATGCCAGTTTTGTATCAACCAAGGCGAAAACCTCTAGCCTGTGCTTGGCCGGCTTACTTGGAATATGTACCCTAAGTGGGCATTTTCCCCAAAAAGCTAAAAGCTGTTCATCAACCATGAGATATTCACTGGGTGAAAGGTATTTCTGACAGTTGGAAATGAACAATTCCATTACCTCTGATTGGAGCCCAGCCTCTTTGCAAATACCTCTATCTTGTATGTTGTCAAATGTTAAGCATCTCAGGAAAAACGAATCCGTTTTTGCTTGCAGACAAATAGCATTACTTCCCTTAGAATTATCCCATAATTTTTACCTGTTCTTTCTGGAACACCTTAGAGATCCACATAGATGCAGTAAACCAATGAAGACTAATTTCTGTATCTCATTAGCATCCCTCTCCCTTGAAAAGTTAACATGAACCTCATCTATATAAATGTTTGTGCATGTTACAATGGTGCACAATATTTTTTCATTCAATAATAAGTTCAAATATGTATTTCGTTTTTCGTTGTATAAACTTAATTTCTTGGTTCAGGTAAATGTGTAATTCCATCTTTCCTTGTGTAAAACAAATCCTTGAGTTTTCATCTTCACCCTGTTCTTATGAGTGTAGGTTATCATTTCCTGAAATTTCTTGCTCCTGTTTCTGATTACTTTCATTCACAAAATCATATTTTTCACTGTTGACATTTTTTCTTACAATCTGCAAATTAAAATAGAGAGTAGACTCTACATACATAGATGAGCACCTTTATTTAAGCTAATGCAGTAGTAAAGAAGCATTGCTTATCTTGATTGAAGTAGTAACACAATTGCTTGCACGGATGACCAATATCCTCCAGCTGCAGCGCAGCCTCAGTGACAATGTAACTACAACTGTTTCACATGCAATAATGACTGCCCGTAACAGAGTAATAATTGAAGGAAAAGTGCTGCGAATGGCACAACCAAAAACCTGACCAATCAAGTAAGACAGATCTACAGTATAATGTGAATAACCAGCATCACCCTTGCAGCAAACAGGGTTAAGACAGTGTATCAAGCTTCTGAAGTTTATAGAATTATAGGTAATTATCGTTTCAAAAACCAGCCCATTGCACAGCAAGTTTTAAATACCATTTGGTAAGGAGATTCCCTGAAAGGATAATTACGAGGGCCGTTCAGAAAGTAACCTCCGGCTGATTGCAAAAAATTCACCAAGTTAAATAAAAATATTGTAATATATACATCTTACAACTACATCTTTGCACTATTTTTCTACATAGTCTCCATAACGATTGAGGCACTTATCGTATCTGTTCACAAGCTTTGAAATTCCTTCTGCATAAAAATCACCCGCTTGTGCCTGGAGCCAGCCTGTGACCGCATCTTTGAGCTCTTCATCGTCATCAAACCGCTGGGACCCGAGCCATTTCTTCATATGCATGAAGAGGTGATAATCGCTTGGCGCCAGATCTGGGCTGTAAGGTGGATGGTTGACAACATCCCACTTGAAGGACTCAAGAAGGGCTGTTGTTCTGCGAGCAGAGTGAGGACAGGCGTTATCGTGTAAAAAAACGATACCGGAAGTCAGCATACCACGGCGTTTGTTCTGTATAGCCCGTCGTAATTTTTTTAGTGTTTCACAGTACACGTCTTGATTAATGGTCGTCCCACGTTCCATGAATTCAACCAACAACACCCCTTTTGCATCCCAAAACACCGTTGCCATCAATTTTCGGGCAGAAAAATCTTGCCGGGCTTTTATTGGTTTGGTAGGCGAATTTGAATGTGCCCACATCTTTGATTGTTCTTTTGTCTCAGGGTTCACGTACTTAATCCAGGTTTCGTCCCCGGTCACGATTCTGTTTAACAATGGTTCACCTTCGTCCTCATAACGTGACAGAAAGTCTAATGCAGAGGCCATTCTTTGAGTTTTGTGGTGGTCGGTAAGAATTTTGGGCACCCATCGTGCACAGAACTTACGGTAACCCAATCTTGCTGTCACTATCTTGTACAAGAGAGTCTTAGAAATCTGTGGAAAATCAGTAGACAACTCCGACATTGTGAAACGTCGGTTTTCACGAACTTTTGCATCAACTGTCTGAACGAGTTCGTCCGTCACCAATGATGGTCTACCACTCCTCTCTTCATCATGAACGTTTTCTCGTCCACT
Source organism: Tenodera sinensis (assembly GCA_030765045.1). Lineage (NCBI taxonomy): Eukaryota > Metazoa > Arthropoda > Insecta > Mantodea > Mantidae > Tenodera > Tenodera sinensis. The sequence continues at coordinate 46,337,135 of CM060965.1, forward strand.
TTTAAATAAACGTACCCATTCACGGACCACTCCTTCACTCATAACTCTTGGTCCGTACACGGCACACAGCTCACGATGAATAGCTGCTGCAGAATATCCTTTGGCTGTAAAAAAACCTTATAACAGCACGCACTTCACATTTGGCAGGGTTTTCTATTGCAGCACACATTTCAAACGGCCACAAACACTAAACTAGCGCAGATACAACGTTCACTCGACCACGGCTTGATGCCGACTGACCTGCTGGGTGCGTGAATGCACAGATGGCGTCGCTACTACCCGCACTGTGACCGATCGGAGGTTACTTTCTGAACGGCCCTCGTATATACAGTTTGAATGATCTCTATCTGATTCTCATTTTTCTCTGACTAATCATTATTCTGTTAAACCTCATTGATTAGCATGTTAAAAACTTGGGTAGTTAATGGTTCCATTCTCAGAATGGTAACTAAAGATTAATAAATTTGCATGTCAAAGCATAATGCATGCCATTTTGAAATTAGTGAATCAGCATCTGCTAGTGGTGATAGTAAAGAAAAATGGAAAATATGTAAAATGCAGTGAACTCACTAAAACATGTTTCCATTGTGATGCAATGAGTGGATTCTATGTCACACTTTGCATGTGATAAGTACTCACTCTTACCTAAATTAAAAATTTGTCTGTATTCTTCTTAGATCTATAACCTTCAAATTTGCTAATTCTATTTCAGTATCTGTTGAGGTGTGATAACTCAAATTGTTAGAAGTATGGTTTTGTCATCAATCTATAACATTGTTGTAGCTTTTGGGGGATAAATAAGGATGCAATGCTTCAGTAACTAAATCTGACCATTTGAAAAACTATGAAAGTACCCAGCATGGGACTGAATTCATTCACCTTTTCGTACTGTGGAAGGAAAGATTCAATTCAGTGAGTTGAATGCAAGACCTTTAATAGCAGACATACATGCTGTCTCTTCATGTGCTGCATGAACTAAAGGGGATATGAGTCCAACAGTACATATTAAAACACCCAGAACGAAGTGGTTTAATATGGAATCAAATAGACTGGCTCTCTTGCTATCCTGCAAGGAAAAACGATACACACTTATGAGAGAGCGTAAACTTTCACGGCCGGAGCAAATAGGAGTTATTTCTGCCATCCGGACCAATCAGCGGAGGCCACTTGAGGGATAAATGCAGTAGCTCAGACAGTCCACACCTCAGATGCCACAATAACTTCTCCGAGGAGGCTACGATCGCACCACTGGAGATGTCCACCGCAGTTGTGAACAAAACATCTTGGATACTTGAACTCCAGCAGACCACGGCATAACAGCCCAGAAATAACTCTTAGTTATGTATACACACTTTCCTATCTATCAGTGTTCCTGTCGCCCATGTCTGCACACTTATATACAAATGTAAATGTTTCTAATATTTTGTCCAAAATCCATACTAAACATTGACAGAAGATCCTGCAGCTGAAAACAATTATAGGGTTATGTATTATAAAATTATGTTATTTTTACTATAACTTGTTAAACAAGGGTTAAGAAAAGTTTTGAGGCACATTAACTGTCACCTAAGGAAAATAATTTTTCCACATTGGAAATTTCTCATTGAAGAAAATTGCAAGTTGTAGATAGAGGAGTCTGTTTCATCATTCAATTTCCTACTATTTGTGCTTATGCAAAGTGCGAGTATCCTTGCAATGGAGGTTCAGAGGGAAAGTTTTCATGCAGTCCCTTCATGTGTATGGCAAGAGTGTCTTGTCAGACCAACAGCAGTGTAATTGAAGAAAATGTCACTTGTGGAAATAATAATCAGGGAAGGTCCAAGATTAACTTTCTAGGATGTTGTTGGCATTAGGATTAGTTCACCAACCATTTTCAGGCAATCTTCATGTACATCTACGAGGAAAAAATAACACTGGGCAACAAATTTTCACTTTCAGAACATTGCACAAAATTGGAGATGTGTTCTAATATATTTCAGATGTGCTGAAACCAAATCTGGAAATGGTTTCCTTGTATCAGGTCAGGATTTTCTGCAAAACAGATATGAGAGTAACACTCAATGCACAAATTAAGTGGTTTTAAGACAAACTTCTTTTACGGTGTTTTTAAGTAAAATAATGCAGTGACTGTTAGAAATGACAAAATATTGCAATATTGTCAATTTGTCAGCTTAATATATAGTGATAAAGAGTACAGTTAATCTTCAGTATTCAATGTGATCTTGTGTTTTTGTGTGTGAAGCTTTTCTTGTCGGCTTCCTTTTATAAGCACTTCTAGGAGTTTCCTCTTCATCATCCAACAGTAATTGGCGAGCATTGTGGTGCTCCATCTGCCTTGGTATCTTGTTTCTAATTCCTTGAGATCATGGTGGAATCACTCTCCATGTTCTTCATTGTAGTTGCCAAGATTCTCGGGAAAGTAGTCCAAGTGAGAATGTGGCATGTGGACCTGAGACTCATGTTACATCAAAGTTCCTTGAATGCATTCAACATTTTGTTTACTACATTTTTTTTGTAATCTGGGTCCTTAATGTTACCCTGATTACAATGTGTCGGAATTATTCCCATGCTAACAACTCTTTCAAATTCATTTTACTTTTCAAAGTATGATCACGAAGCAGCTTCCTGATATCTGGGCCTGTAAGTATACCTTCTTTCACTTTTGCATTTTTCAACCTGAGAACTTTTCACTAATGTACAAGAAGCAATGCCCTTCCTTGTCCAAGGCCTTGACATTGTTTCATGAGCCCTAACTTAATATGAAGAAGATGTAGGAGAGCATCAGATGCCTCAATAAGATTCTTCTTCAATGATTTTTTAACCAACTTTGGGGCCATGCCTTCTTAATCCAATGTGCCTTTGCCCAACTGCCCCACTCGCAGAACCTGTTGACCCAACAAGAGTTAGATAACTTTGAAATCTCCACACATTTGCCATTTATGTTCTTCGTATTTTGTCTTGGTCAACAGAAGTTCCAGATTTTCATAAGACTCTTTGTGAATCATTGAATAACTAACTGGAAGTGAAGCATATAAATTTCCATTATGTAGGAGGACATCCTTCAAACTGGGTTTTGACGCATCAAAAAGTCTCAATTCAGCAGGATCATAACCAGGTAGTCCCATCCTAAGCATCACTTGCTAGATGATGTTACAAAATACTAGCTTATTTTCTCCTGAATAATGAGTGAATTCTAGTTCCCGTTTTCTGTATCAACTGTGTGAAGTCTCTGCACTGAGCAAATTTTCTTTTTGAAGCCTGGAACCGTGTTTCTGCAGGTTCCTTTGAAAGCCCCTTTGCAAACTAGATCATTCAATTTTGCTCGAGTCAAAGGTCTGGGGATGTTTTCAGTCACTACATATTTCACTACTGCAGGTTTCTGATTCAGATGTAGAGAGGAAAAATCGTCTGGTCTTCTTGGCCCAGGGACATCTGGACCATGCGGCATGGCCAACATAGCAGATGGAATGTTTGGGTATGTTATGTTGTGCGTGTTTCTTGCATTATACCCTGTACTGTGGTTACTTTGCTTATGCCTTATCAAGGGCACTCCAAAGGGCAATGCTTTTCTTTTACCGTTGATCCATTGTCGCAGTTGTTTGATACACATCCTATATGCTTTACGTGGAGCCCACGATTTCTTCTGTACGCCAAAATAAGCATAATATGCTTTCTTCAAAAATGTAGTAATGTTCTTCGCTGCTTCGTAGGGATAAACTATCTGCACACGTAAAAGAAAATTTCAGGACTTTTTGCACCCAGGTGTGACATTTTTGTTTTAACCACTGCAATTCACTACTTCAAGGTCATACAGAGTTGTCCAGCCTAAGGAAAAAGAACACACAAAACTAGACTTAAATATAAACATAAATTTGCAGGTATTGTGAAACAAAGTTTTTCAGAAAATTGCACATAGCGGAAAATATGTAAACTATAATTTCTGAGGAAATGTGATGTGGTGGTAAAAATCTGGGTCAGCATGTATGAGTCACTCTTTGGCAGTGTGTACGAGGGAGTCATCATCTTCAAACCTCACTCCATGAAGGGATTCCTTCAGTTTACCAAATAGACAGTTGTTGCACGGAGCCAGGTCAGGACTGTAAGGCAGGTGTTTCAATGTTGCCCATCCAAGTTTTCTGACATGTGGCCATGCACAAGAGCAAAACATCCTGCTTTTGCCGATGTGGTCGAACACATAGCAGAGCTTAAAGTTTCTTCAGGGTTGCCACATATGCATCAGAATTGATGGTTATTCCATGTGGCATGATGTCCAAAGTAAGAGTCCTTCGGAATCAAAAAACATGGGAGCCATAACTTTTCCAGCCAAATGTGCAGTTTTTAATTGGTTTTTTTCCTTGGGAGAGTTTGCATGATGACACTCCATTGATTCCCTCTTCATCTCTGATGAAAAATGGTGGAGCCATGTTTCATCGCCTATCAAGAAAGTCAACTCCACCATTTGCATACTGTTTTTTGTGTTTCTTTGTAAGCCTCTGTCAACATCCTCGGAACCCACCTGTCTCAAATCTTTTTCAATCCCAACACTTTCAGTATTCTGCAAACACTTATTTCCCCTATTCAGGTAGCATGACAGTTCTGTCACTGTGATGCGTTTGTCAGTTGAAACCATGTCAAATTCCCACAGATTGTAAGGAGTTTGCGCTTGTGGGATCTGCTGCCGCAAGGAGAATCCATAATATTGGTGTGCCCTTTTTCACCTTTAATCTACTTACCCACCAACTAACAGTATTGTACTACTTAGCAAAGCCATGAAGCATATCAAAAAGAATGTGAAACTGCAGCGTTGTTTATGCAAGCTTATTGCACAAAGACGGCGAGTCAGTGAGTGTACACTATTTAGATCCAATCATATCTTCAGGACATCTCATATCAGCAGGCACGAGATGTCATTCTTTTGCATTGCATTACTGACTACAATATTTCGCTGTTGTAAACAAGATAAACGATACCAAAGTCAATAAGACTCTTTGCTTTGGCAAGTAGTAAGCAACAGCTGTATCTTTTTCAATCACTTGTGGCTGTTTCCCACTGTCCTGTTCTCAGAGCCCAGGATTTCTATTACAGCACATTGCTTTCGACAAGTGTCAAGTGCAGCAGCACTTTGAAGACATGGTATAATAGTGCTATTTGTGGGAATGGATTGAAATAATTTGAACACAAGCGGGAAGGATGTGTCTTTACAGTGTAAAAAATTGCAAATATGTAGAACGAAAACTAAATTTAAAAAAAAATACTGTGCATTATTTTTGGAGTGACCTTCGTCACTTCTGTATATTGTTTTGTGTGTACAAACACTTTTGCAAATTAAAATATGACAAATTGTTTATTTTATCTTTCTGTATTGTATTAGACAACATTATGTGAATTTCATGCATCAACAGTTCACTGGGCTTTTACCCAAATTTTGTAAATGTATTTGACCAATAAAATACCTATTAAAGAATATTTTGTCCAAGAATGTGTAATCATGTACATAAATGTAACATGATCTTTTTTTTAAAAAAAATAATTTTCCTGTAATAACTTGATGTTCCCAAGAGCAATGTCGCACAAGAACACCTCCCCCCAAAAAGGGGTTCTGTAACTTCACTGTTTTGAAGTTTAAATGAAGGTATGTGGTAGTTCATTCCAGAGCTTAAGAATATTTAAAAGAAAGATCTTTCCACTTTTTCAATAAATGTCTAATAATGTGCAAATTAACTTATGCAAAGACTAGTAAAAAAGTACCTGGTAGGATGTTCAACCATGCACATGCATAGACTAAAATGAGTTGCATTTATATGAGGGCTGTTCAATAAAGTATGATCACAAATATTTTTTTTTGACAACGTACCTTTACTCATTCTCATAATTTTGATGGTCCTCAAAATAGTCTCCCATGAATGCGATGCACTTGTCCCAGCGTTTCTGCCAGTCTTCAAAGACATGCTGGAAACCATTTTTTGAGAGATCCTTCAAAATCGCCTCCGCAGCTTTCACCACTGCTTCCGATGATGGATAATGCCTCCCACGAAGGTGTTTCTTCAAGTTAGGGAGTAGAAAAAAGTCGCATGGGGCTAAATCCGGACTATAGGGAGGGTGAGGGAAGCACTTCACGTTGATTTTTGCAAGATATTGTGCAACATTGGCAATATGCGGCCGCGCATTATCGTGGTGCAGCATCCAGCCTGCTTCACGGAAATGTGGTCTTTTGCGCCTGATATGAACTTGCAATGTTTTCAGGACATCCCTGTAGTATTGTCCAGTTACTGATGTATGTGCAAGTACAACATGCTGATAAACCATTTCATGAATATCAAAGAATGAGATGACCATAGCTTTCCCAGCAGAAGCAACCACTTTTGCTTCTTTGTGGGTTGGTGATGAAGCAGATTTCCACACTGAGCTTTGCTGTTTGCTGTCAGGATCAAAATGATGTAGCCAAGTTTCATCAGCAGTGATTACGTTTGAAAGAAACTCCGGATCTTCCTCTAACATCAACTTTAACTGCATGCAGACCTGCATGCGAATGTCCTTTTGTTCGGGAATCAGCAGTCTTGGAACCCATCACACACAAACACGTCTCATGTGTAATGTTTCTATCACCAACGTGTGGGTGGCACCCAATGAAATGTTCAGTATTTCTGGAAGTGATCTTAAGGTAATTTGTTGATCGTCTCTCACAATGGCAGCAGTAGTGTTGATGTTTTCTTCCGTAAGAGCAGTAACTGGAGCACAGGGTCCACCTTCCTTTGAAATTGATTCTCTCCCCTCTTTATAAACATTTTAAACCACCTTTGAGCTGTGCTGTAGGGAAGAACAGACTCTGCATAGGCCTCCTGTAACATTGTATAGGCCTCAACTGAAGATTTGTTGAGACAAAGTAGAATTTCAAAGCTGCATGTTGCTCCTTGCGTGTTACCTCCATTGCAGCAGTAAGTGATACTGAACCTGTCTGAACTTTCCTGGTTCTCACAGGTGGGAACCGGGAATACCAATAATGAAACTACTATGGCGTGTTTGTTTCACATTAAGCTAACAGAATATAATAAGATTGAATTTTAGTGCGAAAAATTATGACCGTAATAAAATTATGATCATTCTTTATTGAACAGCCCTTGTAGATGGCCTTTTACCTGCTATGCCTCTCTTTATCCCATTTTGTATTGGTCTTGAAAGGCTACAATTTTGCTCAGAGACTTCTTTATCAGGCTTGAGATTATTTTGCATGCCATAAATCTTTGACACGGTACCTCCAGCTTTACTTCCCTTCTGAAGGAAGCCATCTAATGATTTTACCCTTAAAAATTCTTTGCCCTCTGCCAGGTTTGGACCCACTGTGACCTTAGGAATTGAGACCACAAAGGACTACAAATACAGGAATAATTCCTTATGTTATTTTCAGTTAGGCATCCAAGCTTTATATTACCAATACTATAATAATAATAATAATAATAATAATAATAATAATAATAATAATAATGTATACAGCACTTGCAACACCACTGTGGGTAATTTTAATGAATCATAAAATGGGCTCAAATGTACCACTTATGCTGTAGATCAGCAACACAGCACTCATGATGTATTTTTCCGGTGCCCTTCGTAAGCAAATTTTTACTCCGACAACCTCTAATATTAGTAAAAATTTCAAGACAAAACTACTTCCGTCCGAATACCTTCTCAGTACACACACATGAAGTATGTTTTTTGCATATCTAATGCTGTATTCATTACTTCCCTAACCAGTGCTTTCTCTTTCTCCTCTCAAAAGAAGGGTACTCATCTTAATGATGGTTGTAATGGTACCTGCTCCTTCTCAGGCATGGTTAAATGTGCCCAGAAAGTTGGACAGTACTGTTGTAGATTAACAAAACTTATATATATAAAATATATAAAAGTTATAAATTTAAAACATTTTTTCCCTTTTACAAAAACACATTAGATCTGTATAGTTGAAGTGAAATATACAGATAGTTTGCTATCATATTTATTTGTCATTCATAAAAATCTCATCTACTATATTCACATGCTTTTATTTACTTTCAGTTGTTTGTTAGTGGCTATACAAATTATTGTTATAAAGTTCTATTTTCCTATCTACTTTATTTTGATCAGACTACTCTTTCTGGAAATGCTGCATTACACATTTCATGGACACTAAGGAAATAGCAATAGTCAAATGTTTAAGAATTGTACACTTAAACTGGCCTTGAAATTTCATACTCTTCATATACATATATTACCAGAAACAACTAAAAATTGACAGGAATTTAAAAGGGTCACTGAGTCTTCAACAACTCAAAGCATTAATAATGCACATTATTGCTGTTATTGTCATTAATATTATTATTCTTGTTGTTACCACTATTATTATAATTAAATTAAATCTTTTGGCTGTTAAGGAAAACTTGGTTAGGAATACAGCAAGATAACAGCCTGAGCTGATGTATAGTGATATTCTTTGTGTTGATGCTTAGTATAAATAAGTAAATGAAAATAAATTATACATACTTTGGAAATGAACATGATTTCAATGAAAGATTTAGTTAACACATCACTGTCCTCCAGTGAACTTGACCGCTTGGATCCAGAATACATAACATTAGAGCAGTTTTTAAATATTTTTTGCAATTGATTTTAAAAATAGTCTCCTAGCTATTAATTATTGGATTACAGGAACAATATTACAAAATAAAACCAATTTTCTTGCAAACTATTTCCAGACGATTCAAGGTATACATTTTATTTGTTGTGTAAATATCTTTCATATTCAGAATTTTAATCAAAATAATTAGAGCCATATTTCAGAAAATAAAAAATGTTGAAAAATGTTCTATGTAAGGGGTAGTTTCTTGAAAATCTTAATGTTGTCACTTTGGAAGGTACTGAACTTAAATACCAGTTTTGATTATTATTTATTTATGCCAACAAACTTACTGTTGGTGTTTTTAAATACACAAGCCGTGTGTGGGCAAAATTTGAGAGGTAGAACTGGAACGTAAAAATTCAATGCCACAACTGGGATTTAAACCACAGACCTTCCGCTTACCAGGCAGCTGCTCTAACCACTGAGCTATTGTGACAAACTGCCAGAATGGCATTAAATTCTCAAACCAGTTTGTATTTCTCCTGGTAAACCACAAAGGCAGTCTCACATCAGAGACAAATTACCCCAATGGTGGCTTACTATTGTAAGTACTTTATGTCCCAGGATTAAATAACCTTCAGATGGTAATTATTATTTATTTATGCCAACAAACTTACTGTTGCTGTTTTTAAACACACAAGCCGTGTGTGGGCAAAGTTTGAGAGGTAGAACTGGAACTTAAAAATTCAATGCCACAACTGGGATTTGAACCACAGACCTTCAGCTTACCGGGCGGCTGCTCTAACCACTGAGCTATTGTGACAAACTGCCAGTATGGCATTAAATTCTCAAATCAGCTCATATTTCTCCTGGTAAACCACAACGGCAGTCTCACATCATTCTGGCAGTTTGTCTCAATAGCTCAGTGGTTAGAGCAGCCGCCCGGTAAGCGGAAGGTCTGTGGTTCAAATCCCAGTTGTGGCATTGAATTTTTAAGTTCCAGTTCTACCTCTCAAACCAATTTTGATATTTATCCAACATTAAGTTTTTGAGCTACGCTGCTTGCATATACTCATACACACATATGGATCTTTTTGTCATTTTTTATTCGAAGTGCCTCAAAGCATATATCTCCTATGTAATCTCGGTATCAAATTTTTTAATGGAATGCATTACCTTCCCCATCTATCGTGGGTATATGGTAGAGAAAGTAAAAATGAATAACAAGCTTCTCAATGTCTTCAAGTGAGTACATATCTTTCATATGTTTTAGAGTTTTCTTCAAATGGGAAGAGTTTGCTCTCTAACAAGTCTGACATTGCTATAAACTGCATTGCTGCTTTGTTACCCTCACTCTTTTTGTATTCCCCTAACTTACAAATAGTGTAGAATAATGCACTCCTGTTAGAATTGTCAATAACACTTCTGAACATATACTTGCTAAATGTGTCATACTCTAATGTTATATATGAACAATGAATTATCTGTTCTTTTAATCCAATGGAAATGTAGTGACTCATATTGTGATCATCCGTAAGGTCAGAAAGCAATTTGTCATTGCCTCTTTGATTTGCCACAAAATTCACCACTTACAGCCATTGCATGAATTCATGCCTATTCTATTGCTACTTGGAGAAACCACTGATTTTTTTTATGTGAAATATTTAAACTCTGAAGGATAAGCAGAAGGTCCAGATCTTGCTTATGCTTCATAATTGTTCTTGCAGCATTCTACTTTGCAGACTAAATGAGAGCTGTTTATTCTCATTTTAAACAAACAGGAGAAAAAATAAGCACTATCCTGAGTTTCTTTTTCCATACTGTTATTACAGATGTAAATAAAAATATGTATATACAAGTAGTCATTTCGATGTCTGTGTGACTATATTCATTTGTATTGTGAAAATGATTTGCATTCAAAAATATGTGGTTTTAATGAGTGTTTTAAACAATTGGTTTGGCCATCCTTGACTGACAAAGGAAAACAATGCACATATGATGTATAAAAATGATTTTTGGCCTCATGGTAACCCATTATACACATTAGTATCAATTATTGATAAAGATGAAAAATGAACGGTAAACGCTGATTGCAGTTTCGTTGTATGTGTAGATATTGATTGCTTTTTCATCAATACCTGTTAACTTCCTTCAGCAAAGAAACTGCATTATTCCTTGCAAGGGAAGTATTCATATAGGCACTTGAAAGTAAAGCTTTGAATGTATTTGTTAGGTGCTCCACAAAGGAACTTATCTTGGTTAATTTCCTATATGGTTTAAACAAAACATTTAAAGCATAATTAACATCACATTCCTACAGGCAAGTCTAATTATGTTAACCAATCCAATTCTTAATGAAAATCTGCAAGCGTAGAGGGTAAAGAGCAGCTCCAGTATCACAGTTTGTAGACATTCAACCTTATGTTGCTCTACAAAAGCAGTGGTTTCTTTTCTGATGTATTCACATTGGCCTCATAAGGTAATGCAAACAACTTAATTTTGATTCCTTTGTTAGTAAATCAAGAAATATTCCACACACTAAATGGAAATTACTGCAGGAAAGAAAACTGATAGTTGAGCAACAAACTGTGAAAACAAAAACTGTAGAATGTTATGTACTGTCAATCACATTACAAAACAGTTTATATTCATCATAGCTGTCACTCAAAGAAGATTTTTGGCATGTTTTTATCATGTTTCAAAGGATGTGGTAGGATTGCAGGCATTCAGCACCTCAGAAAGCAACGTTGTCACGTTTTCTCCAAGTAAACATACACATTATAAGCATAGGCATTTATTTCCTAAAGTACCAATGAATGAGAAGAAAGGTGTTAACATCTATCATTTGTGATTTCTACACATTCATTGGTTAGAGTGGTGTGCTCATTGGTGTAAAGTGAAACGTTGTTGATGGCTTCCAAGAATAAACAATGCATTATCTGAGTGGTTTCTATTAATAAAGATAACTCACAGGTTAACTATTTGAGCAGCAGGATTATACACTGGTAGTTTCTCTTTGCCCTCCACTTTCAAGGAATCCTTGAAAATTTTTAAACTTATCCTAAGGGAATTAGAAAAATAAAATAGCTGCAGTGCGTGAACTGGGCTACTTAGCAGTTTGTGTTGCATGCTTAATTGTTTATTTCCTCCCTTTTTTCCAATTAATAAAGCCTTGCCTTTAATAAATGTAATTTTTAATTTCTTTTTACAGATAAAAAGCTTCCAGGGAAGTCGAAAGATGAACAAATGGCAGAAAAGAAGCAGGAATTAGAGAAAAGATTACAGGATGTTACTGGACAACTAGGCTCAGCCAAGAAGCCTGCCAAGAAAGGTACATGCCAAAATTTGTATGCATATGTAAGAATCAGTTGTAAGTTAGGATAGAAAATAAAGCACATACCTTTGTAAATCTTAGGGAAAGGTTTAAGAATTTGATGGTACCAAAAGCTTGACCAGTGAGCTAAGGGCTGTAGATTTTCTGACCACGACTGTATCAAATCTTAAAAGATGATTCGCCAGCCCAATGAGTAACTCCATTCTTAGATGTTAGGTTAGATTGGATTGCGTTCAGCGAGTTCACAAGTAGCCATGGAGGCTGGTGAACATTGAATATGAATGGTTATTCTAAGAATGAACCATTCAAAATCCGTTTTTTTATATATATATAAGAGGTGGGATCAGGACGGAAAAATTCAATGCCATAGCCAGGATTTGGACCATGGATCTACCACTTCACGCACAGCTGCTCTGACCACTAAGCTACCATGGCCAACTTGCCAGTATGACATTAAATTCCCCAACCGATTCGTACTTATTTTCCTGCAGACCACAAGGGAATCTCACATTAGAATTAAATACCCCAAGAGCGACTTTGTAAGTACTTTATGTCCCAGGTTTAAGTAACATTTAGATGATAATTGTTATTAGTAGGTTTGTTGGCATACAAAATCCAGATATTTTTGTTTATATAATATATAAGCTTTTAATTTTAGAAGTTGTATCCATACTGTCATTTTATAATTATACTAAACAATCTTGAGGCAAGTTATCAGAAGACTTACTGTCTGTTCACCAGCTCATGGCTTGCTAATATCTCTATTTCATATTCAAGATGTTCGTTGCCAGGAAAGCTACAGATCATGCAATCTCTATTTCAGTTAAAAATTGGATGAGTCACTAACGTTATCTCGGAAGTAAAGAAAAAATGAGTGTAGAAGCACATAAATCCCCTCCTAGGAGTTGTATGAAATCTGCTGTCTTATTGTGATTACAGAACAAAGGGTTTCAGAGTGACAGTTCTCTGTGAAAAACAGAACTTTACAGGATGATTGAAACAAACAAACCTAAAGATGTTATTAAAGCGAAGACATTTTGGGTTTCATTGGACCACACTTTTGTTTGTTTGACCCATACATGTGTGATCTCAAATCCTATAGAGCTAGGTTGGACCAAGGTAAAACGAATAGTTAGAGAAATGTAACAGGTGAGTTATCCTTAAAAGAAGTGTGCAATATAACACTCAAGGGTACGTCACTTTTGACCGAAACAGGCTGGCAGGGTATTTGAAAACACATGGAAAAGGTAGATGATCAGTGGGGGGAAAACGGAGTAGTTGAAAATATTGTTTACATTTTATAAGCTAAGTATGCTGCAGGAACTAAAAATAACATCTCTATTCCGCTATTTTGAGTGAGTTCTTTGCTTTAATCTAATGTGAATACATATTCCAAGGTTGGTACTACTATTGCAAATGCGACCAGAAGCAAGACTGCAGCTTCAGATATTGCTGTTTACCTGGAATTGTATACTGATGTACTTACTTGCTGCATTCCTGCCAGGGACCGAGCTGGTGAACAAACTGTAAGGTGTCATTCAGTAAAATTAATCTAGGTCTCACTCAATAGATAGCCCTTAGTAGTCACTGAAATGGGTCATTGTTGAACCACACCATTGGGGTGGAGCTTCTGATTCTCTTCTGTAAATGACAGGATTGCTTTACTAACAGTTTTTAATATTGTCATAACTTTCATAAGCATTAATAAAACACTTGTTTACTATAGTATTCATTATAATTCAAATACAACAGAAGGGGAAACCTATATCAATGAAGTTCATGCACTGAGTTTTCTGAACGAGACCTAATCCATATTTGATATTTTCAGTTCAGGAGAAATAGCATACATAGTCTTTATTCAATCAAGACTGCCCATTGGCATGTTGGTGGGTTGGACACACTCTGCCAGAACAGCTACTCATAATGACTGACTAATATAGGTTTGACATATTGAAGCTCCTAAAGCCACTACCCTGGTTCCAATCATTACATTAAATGCCCAAAATCTGTTAACAGTTTAAGGTAAAGTAACCCCTCAGAGTTACAATGACCTCCCCCTAGGCTGTAGCACTTGACATCTGTAAGTGATTCCAAGTGATCTTTAAGAGTGTAATAAAATGTTGTTAGAATGGTATTATATGCTGTAAACAAATTTTATCACAGTTCCACTTTTCATTCCTTTGAGATAGCAAAATTTCAAAGTGCATAGGCTTCAAGTTGATTCAGAAACATTCAGCAGTGGTTGACAATGTTGACTTATTCCACCAACAAAAACAAACTTCATTGTCAGTGATCACAGTTTTGATCTTTCTGTTATCTGTTAGAAAAGTTCTTTGTAAATAAGCAAAAGTTTATTGCTTGATTCAGTTGAATGTTTAAAATTCCCTTTTGAAACATTTTGGATTTTAAATAATTCAGCACTATATTAAATCACACACATATCCATATGATTTCATTTGTCTGTGTAGTCATACATGATTCTTATTCTCTAGCAGTTAAGAAATAAGAAAAGCAAATTAACATGAAGATCCTACATTGCCACACTGAGACATGTATATAAAGCAAATTTTGAACCTGGGCCAATTCAGATATCCTATTGTTCTCCTTAAACTCTTAGAAGCCTAGCCTATTAGCAAGTAATATAAGATTTTTCTGGTTGTATTGACAGTAATGTGTGTATGCAGCAATTTAAAAAACTGTACATTCTGGCCAACTAAGCAAAGAATATTGAACATAATCTCAACTGTGATGTCCCAGTATTACGCTGGGGCACTGTAAACTGGTATGTTACATTATAATGCACTATGTATGTTGCTTTATGTATTGCAGAAGAGAACAAAGCTGAAGCTATTAGTGGTCCTTCTCGTCTTTCGGCCTCCAGTTCCAGCACTTCGGACTCGGATTCAAGCTCCTCCAGTCTGTCAACTAGCTCATCTGACTCAAGTGATTCTGAAGCAGGTTAGACAAAAGGCTTCACTCCCTAGCTAATTACCATGTGTTCATTTGCCAAGTAGTCTCCGGATTTACATGATTACAGGTGCAATAAGTCTTAGCTAAAGGCAAAGTCAGAAAACAAGTATTTTATTTCATTCATGCTTCTATGACTTTTTAACCAGTCAAAACAAAAACATAAATGTTTCACTTCAGAGCCAGTAGGCAACATGGTACTAGATTTCAGAGATGGGTAAATTAATCATGTAAATCTCATTTATCTACAGAACCTGTAGTTCCTTTGTATTATAATCATGGCTTCTTAATAAAACTTATAAATTAACATTTTTCTGACAGCTGAGGAACTGATTTGCATAAGTCTAAAGTTATTGTTAGATCTCTGAGGAAAACATACAATCAATAAATTCCAGAGTATGAAGGATTATTTGAATAAATAATACTATTTACAATAGAGATTTTGCCATAGTTGAAGTTCATAATGTCAACAGCCTTTGCAGGAGGTAAATGTTTTTTCTACAAATATTTAACATTTGAAAACAAATGCTGGGTATGGCAGATAGAATTCTATAGCATTGTTAAGCAATTCAACATTCTTAGAACATATAAAAGTATGTTTGTAAGTATTTAGACAATTAAAACACATTCTTTGTACTAACATAAAATAACCAACTAAACAATGCAATATTCAGTGATATTAAAAATCATGAATTTAATGTTAAGATAAATTTTTGAACTATTAAATGAGTATGTTCAAACATTAAATTCAAGCAGCAGTTTTGAAGTTTGTGTTCAGCAGTTTTCAGGATGGATACTGCCATCAGAGCAGTATATCGCAACTTTGTCCAGTTTTTACTTTAACTTTACTAATGTGACCTAGTTAATTTTCACTGTGACTTTCACCGAGTTCTCACTGTTGCTTCACTTAGTTCTCACGATGTATCACAATGAATAATGCACAAATCAGCCTCTTCCTACTTCACTTGCTGGGGAATCTGACACACCTGTTTAATCTCTTGCCATAGCAGCACTCACAACAGTCATCACAAACTCACTCAGCACATTTTTTGTTGCATCAGAAATACACTCATCTCGCTGGCTCCCTGCTTATGCACGGTGGAAGTGAAATAATCCACCAGACTGAAAGAGCTGAGAGAGTGGATGTAAACTAACAAAAAATTCCAATAAGCTTTTTTAATTGTGTACCGTTTACTGGATAATCACGTTTAAAGGTGAGTGTGTGTGGCAACATGGCACAACTTGTTGATTCAGGTACTCAGCTTCTATCAGCATATCAATGAACTATTCTAATTCTGTATAAAAAACATTTAAGTAATGTTAGCCATGTATTAAATTCAGATGTTTTGTCGCGCTGTGCCAGACACCAGAAAATTGCGTGAAGGTTATGGCTGATTGCCCCATATGAAAACATTACCTCAAATCATATATTTCCGCATAATTAAAAAGATTTTATTTCATACGTTTAAAGGTTTGAAAATCTGGCCTGTTCTATTTGAGAGGATTATGCCATGATAAGTTAGCGACCTCAAATGGAATTGGATTCTTGTTTTAAACGCCACACAAAATAAACTTCTGACACCGGTTGCAGTATTACATCCATTAAGAAGTCACAAATATGATAGAAATTTTAACAAAGAAACTTTAAATGTGCTCTAATCAGTCAGAAATACATAAATTCACTTGAAATGAAACAAATACACGCCAAATACATGTCTACTTACTGTGCATGTACACTGTGCTTTATTCACTTTATTTACTGAATGGTAGGGACCTAACACGATTTTCATGTTCACAATAAATGGTAAGATAGTTTGTTTCTAACACACATGTGGTGAACACATGCAGCTTTCATATCGTCTGTGAGGCGTAAGTATGAAGCATTTGTGCCGAAGCTGGCAGCTAATGCCTGGATATTTACGTTCCCAAAGTGCATTGAACATTCCATAGGTAAATTCACTCTTGTGTGAAACACCTCTTACGTTATTAATACCGTTATTTCGTATTGAATTTAACAATGTGGTACCTTTAGGAAAGCATAATTCTTAATGTGAATTTACGCTCCAGTGCCATACGTTTAAGTAAAATTTATGTGTAACTGTTCACACGTTTGGCCCTGTAAGTGTGCAATTTGCTGTAATATTTGATATGCCTGATTTAAGGACTAATATGCTTTATGCAAACCGTACCTACATCTAGAAAAAGGAATTTATATATGAGTAATATGATGCAGAAGCTTTCGGAAGCACTTTCACTTCCAACAATTACCCCAAGTTTTAACAAGAATCTTATGAGTACAAAGAACTTGAATTAGTGAAATTTGCAACACAGAGTTTCTGACAAGATGCACGTATGTGCAAAAGATATAAAAATATTTCTAGAAATGTAGGTAAATAAATTTGACACAGGTGTTTGCGCCCACAGTCACAGTCTAACCTTTATTTGCATGGTTGTTTTAGAAACAAAAATGGCCATACTTTTAATAACTAACATTTATTAGCAGTAACAAATATGCAATAACATTAGGATTAATTTTAAATAAGAGTTTACAGTAAGTATTCGACACCTGTAGTCAGACTTCACACCTTTTGCGGCTTCGACAAAAAAACAATTGCATGCAATTAAGTGTATATTCTGCGCAATCTACACGGATATGCAAAGAAAATAAACACAGCTGATACGATGTTGCCAATTCTAACAGACGTAAGAAAACAACTTATTGTGGGTTTTTTTTAAATTTAATTTACACAAAATTCGTTTAATCTATTGAAGTACACCAAAGGAAATAATTGTCGTTTATTCAATTCTCTATGAATATAGCCATAAATCAATAACTTTTAACCAATAATAATTCAGCTAGGTGATGATAAATTTTTTGGATAAAAATATTTTTTTCTAGAAAACTATAAAGTATTCAGCTTGGTATTAGACTTTATTGTTATTCACAATAAGAGAAATTTGCTGTTAAAATCTGGCAGATTCACTTCCACCCTGTATATAGTTGCTGGAATTTTCCATATAGTTCTAGAATGTTTTGGAAGTGGGGAGAAAGCATAATACTGATATCACCCAATAGTGCTTCTGGTATTACACTGTTTGGAGAGAGCGCCATTTCGTTGGCTTGTCTCTTCACTGGCTGATCAGTCAGCACCAACCTCTTACAAGCTGGGGCTATAGCTGCCATATACAAAAATAAGTGACTAAATATTGACATAATACTGCATGTTTTATGGACGAAAACTAACATTGATTTGTTATACTCAAAACGATTTTCTTACCATTATGATTTCAATGAGGACCTCCCATAATTTAACTAGATTTTTTTCCATTTAGCATTAGCTGTTCACAGAAAATTTTTATTTTCCTTGCCAATGCCAAGCCTGTGTTATTTTAATGAAAGTTCATTGAGCATTTTTGGGATGGTAAATTAAAGTATGATTTGAAGCTTTCCTGGCAACGAACATCTTGAATATGATAAATTAAGTTTTCCCCCACATTCCCAATATGGGTCAGAATTCTGTGAGAATATTTCTTGAATGCCAATGCTAAGTTGGTTACTCAACTTCACATTTTTGAGCATTGCAATGTGTTTCTATCCAAAGTGTTACTGTATCGCCAAATCAGTGTAGAAGGCCCCTTCCTCTGTGCAAAATTTGTATAATGAATTTCTAGACAGGATGTTATGTGGAGGGCAACTTCAGGCACTAAGTCAAAAGTATTTATAAATTAAGTTTGAGAAGTGAAGTTTTGCTTGAGGTGCTCTCATTGATTTTTTGATATGCAGTATAATTTTCAGAAAATGTGGATACTATTACCAGATCTGCTTTAATTTGAGCATATTATATAGCCTACTTCATTGGATATTCAAGATGTTCTGAACATCTTGAATATGTTCATCGCCAGGAAAGCTTCAAATCATATTTCACTTCATTGGAATTAGTTGAACCTTAAAGTTGTAAATGTTGATGTTCATTAGGCCACTGACATATGCATGCCATCTTCTTCCATATTATATTCAACATAAATTTAGGCATTTTGTCTTCACATTTGTACCATTGAGAAATACAATATTTTTATTCATTGATGAACATTAGCAGTTGATTAATAAATATATTTACTAATCTTCACGCCAGTTGTGAAAGTCAAGTTTATACATTAGTAATTGAAGTTTGCATGTCAAGTTTCTGATGGTCGACCATTCCAACTACAAGTCTTTGTGGAAGCTATATCATTTTAATGCTTTGTGGTAGTTGGATACTTTAATGAGATTGTAACCTTCACCATGTTTAAGATGTTGTAGCTTTTGTGGCCTATTTGCCCACCATTCATGTAGTGACTGGGATCGTTTATGTTTAAAAAGTATAAGAACACATTCTTTGTTAAAGTACACATCTATATACAGTTGAACCTGATTTATGTGTCTATCAAGGGGAAGAGGGAAGATAACTTGTAACTCAGAATTACTGACATGAGATTTTGATAATGCATCACATTTTGTTTAAAGAAAAAGCAATGCAGTGGGCCTATGTGTGTAAAAGTTTACAAACAATAAAGATATGTACGAAGAAAACATTGAACTTGGCTTGTTTCACTTTTCTTGCAGTAAGTGTATATGCCTCATCCTGTTACTGATGATTGTTCATAGAGTGATAGTTATAAGCAATTCCTAAGTCTAAAACAGTTTTGGTTTTGTATGGATTAAGTTCCACCTCTCATATGAATTTTACTTTCTGATCTAGTGTATAACATTTCCTTTTTCTATTCTCCATGGCTGATAAAAGCAATTGAGAACTGAAAAGCAAAACCACTATTTCACAGTAAACACCAGATACTGAAACTTTTTATCTCGTTTGTTGCTACGACATTGTCGTGCTGAAAGCTGGCAGCTCTACCAGCAAACATCTTTGTCTTTTCTAAAGTAAGAACAAATTAGAAACTAAAAACTTCACTTATCTTAGTAATGCTGTTATTTTTTGCTGACCCTGGGTTTCAAGCTGTGTCCAACTCATTCTCAAAGCTTCACTGTTAATAGCTTCAATTTTTCCTTATTTATCTTTGTCTTTTGTTTCTGCAGCTTGGGTCTTTTATCAACAGAGATAAGGAAAATACTCCTCAGGTTTCTTTTAAGACAGCATATGCCATATGGTCATTATAATTATGTAAAACTCAGGTGTATTTCACTGAAATGTTATATGTATAACAGCAAATTATGTATAAATGCATTACATATCAGTAAGGTTCTATTAAAATGCTTCTAAATTATATTTTGCTAGGACCTACAAAAATTACGTATAAATACAAATTACTTAGGACTGGGTTACTTATAAAGCAGGTTCAACTGTACATTACTATGGTATGAGTTCCAAATATTAAGGGATTAAGAATTAAAGGGTATTACAGCAAAAGGCAGTTCTTCAGACAATATGGCAGTATCTTTTACAGCACTTTTGATTGTTTTTCTCTCCGTGGTACTCTGTTGTATTCCTTCTCCAAAAAGATCATAAAACTTGAGTATAGGTTAAGATTAATATTGCTTGGAATTCGCTAATGATAGCTTATTGAACAAGTTAGGTTACTGCCATTACTAGGTCAGTTTTGTTTACACTGTACCTTACTTTTGAAAATTAGGTTATGCTTCAGGAAACTTTGTTCCATCATTAGCTTTCAACTGACTGATTGATGTAGATGTCATCTGGTATGATGTTGATGTTGGAGGTTGCTGGTGGTGGTGATTTGAACTTGCTAAGCTGGTCCATTGACAGTAATATGAGTTTCAAGTTTTTCCACCAACAGACCAGCTTAACTGGTTCATTTCACCACCACTAGAGCCCTCCAACTTCACATCTACATTAGTCAGGTTGAAAGCTGGAAGATGGGAACAAAGGTTCCCTAAACGTCCTAATTTTCAAAAGTGAGTGAGGAGGAGTGTAAATAAAATCAACCTTCAATCGCTCTTCCCAGACTTTTAAATGAACTTTTTTTTAAAATTGGGTTTTAACAAACTGGCTTAATGATTTTGATTAAAATACTATATGATTAAGATATTTTCATGACCAATGAAATGTATATCTTGAATTTTCTGGGAATACCCTCAGAAGCTCACTTTATCCTGGATAACTTTTGTATAATTGTTAAACCATTTCAGAGATATGATTTGAAGCTTTCCTGGCGACGAACATATTCAAGATGCTCTCGGGCTTCGAGCCAGGTGTAGTGATGAAAAGACACACTAGACTGGGTGTTTTCTACTCGGTACGTACTGGCTAACAGTACTGGTCCCTTCACTCTTGCTAGTCATTCATCCTGAAGATGGGAGAGATGTACACTCCCGAAACGTAGATGTCTTTTCATCACTACACCTGGCTCGAAGCCCGAGAGCATCTTGAACATTTCAGAGATATTCCTCATTATATGTTTGAATTTTCCAGTACTTATACTTTTCTCAAATGGGAAGTTTTTTTCTCTTGGCCATACAAAGGGGATAGAATTTAAAAGCCATCATAATGACCACCTTTAAGGATTTTCCTATCGCTTAAAGCCTACTGTATTCTCATATTCTTGTACCTACAAGAAAATTAGCAGTAAGATAATTTCTGCAAATGTTAAGATTGACAAATAAGCTTTGAAAAAATAGTTTGGATAAGAGTAGAGAAAATCATGTGAGTGGATTTTTTTTTTTTTTTTTTTTTCTCCGAAATATTTGAGGAAACAAAAGCATATTAGTAACAGAAATCACAATCTGAGGAAATGTATTTAAGCCTGGGTTACTACTGAATTATCATGCATAGGTGTTTCCTTACACCAGCTAAAGTACAAGTAACCAATAACATTTCTGCCTATGCTACGCTTATTCACAGAACTCATGAATGGTTTGTTTGTTCTTTTTGTTTTCTCTAGCTTCTCCTTTCTTTCATACCAAGATTAAACTGGTCAAAGCAACAGTTTAGACTTGCTACATAACAAATCATGGGTTTATCCCATTTATCTCGTTTAGAAGCAAATTGTGTAAACAGGTTTCCTGCGCAATAAGTCACTAATAGTGGATCAACGTAATAAACAAAATATTAAAGCCTTAGAAGACTGACTTATGGTTGGCATGTGTCATGTCTTGTATTAGATATATAATAAGTTATATGTATAAAAATAAAAAAATAAAAATTAAAAAAAAAATCTGTACATTTGAACTTGTCTCAGAGGTTACAAATGTGCATGGAACTTGACAGGAGAGCCACACATGGACACCTTTTGCATGGTGATCCAGAGCCTGTCTGTGCGACGTGCAATGTTCCACTCCGTCGCACATGTCCTTCTTGATTGTCTGCAATACACTCGTGAGCGCCAGTCCGTTGGCCTGGGCCTTACACTGTGCTCTATTTTAGGCAACGACCCAGTAGCTGTAAATACAGTACTGCGATTTGTTGTCAAGATTGATTTTGGCAAGCAAGTGTAGGGTGTTTTTTATCTTGGCAGAATTAGGATTTTAGGGTGGTTTTAGCTTTTTAATGGTCTTACCAGATTCTTTTTGCCAGTTTTAACTTTTAGCCATTATAAGTAACGTTTTAGTACTTCTAACTTTCCGTTTTAGTTATTTTAACTTGGACGTTTTAAATTTTTTAGGGGTGAGCTTTTACTAATTTGCTTGTTTTTATTTTCGGACGTCGGGCCCTAATGACCTAGTTATCAACTGGCCCTTAAACCCAACTGACTCACTTGACAGGAGCATCAAATCCTATCACAATGCATGAAAGGCATCAAATGGTGGGATGCTTCCATTCATAACAGAGAAGGGGTGCTCGTTTTTAAACAAACTGACTCCACCTAAACTAACATTGAACAAAACAGAAGAATTCAAACCAGTCCCAATTTTCAGCATTTGGTTAAAATCTAGCAGAATAACTTCATTTGCTGTAGTATTAAAGGTGCTGTTCATAGACTGGCAAAACTGATATAAACCCTCTTACAAAATGTAAGGGCTGGAGACCGAGTTCCCAGACTGCAAATCTCTACCATAACCTGTCAGCCAGGCCAGGAATAGATTGTATAATGAAGTTCTTCATATTGACATCATTGTGTGGACTTTGTCTAGTATATTGCACGATAATGCATGATTTATGGATGGAATCTTAAGGCATTCACACATTTTGAACTTGAAGTAATTGTTACATAGCAATGTTTGATATTATTAAAAATTTCTTAGGCTAGCTATGAAATTATTATTCACATTGAACATCGTTTCCAGTAAATTCTCAATATTACTATTATTAAGCATCATATTCATTAAATGGTGCATATCAATGTCATTTCTTCATGCCTGGAACTGTTTTTGATTGTATGTTTGCTCATAAATTTAAGTTTAAAATAATAAAAAGAAATGTTGGCAGAACACATGGTTAAAGGTGTTGAAGGTTAGTAAGATTGGTGCATACATTATCACCTTTATGAAGTATTAAGTATATGGTAGTATTTAATTGTTGTGTGTAATAATAATTTAAGCTTAAGTTAGCCAAGAGTGCAGAATGTGTTTTTTGGGGTCAGCCAGCTGTATAGATTCAATCTTATTCATTTTTAGGCTAAGATTAGCAACTTATGTATGAGGTTTGGTTTCTTTTTCTCTTTTTTCCCCCTTTTTTTCTTTTATCATGAGGGTTGAAAAATGCTGGTGTTTAATCAGTACAACGTATGCAAGAACATCGGAACTATTTTATTAACATTTACAACACAGAGGTGTTTTGATAAACAACGAAAGGAAGAAGAGAACATTGGTGAAAGGAAATGAGGATAGCTGGCCCAGAAGCTGGACTCTGCAAAGAAATATTGTCTCTGCAATGAAAGCTTGAAAGTTAGTCAGCATGTAATGGAACAAAGAAGGAAAAGAAAGAATATAAGAATGTGTGAAAAAAATAAATACAAATGCAGACAATGTGAGTGGTGGCTAGTTCGTTGAGTAACTAAGGGCAAATGGGATCTGTTAGTGTATTGATTTAGACTTGATATTGCATACTTTATACTTCGCTGGATATTGGTTTGTATTTTCCGAATGCAAATGTCTCAGCAGCTTTAGAACACATAAAAGAAAAAAGAAAAAGAAAATTAGTGAACGCTTGCAGCAGTAATATGAAGAGGTTAATATCAAAAATTGCATAATTCAAAATAATAAACTGCTAAAAATCAATTGCATTTAATTTGTAGGAAAATTATGTGCACATACAAGTTTTGCGTGTATATGAATGCTATTTTAATGCACACAAAATGCAGGAATAAAATGGAATAGTTCAGAACTCCACGCTTGTAAAATTTTGCAAGTATAGAAACATCTGAATAACAAACTAGCTGCATTTGCGTTTTTAGAATCAGGGTGCCTTTCTTTTAAATACACTCATTAATTACATTTTTGTCTGTGTAGTCACACTGCCGTGCCTTGTTCATCACACCTAACAGGTTTATTAAGCTTCTGGGAATGACTTAGCATGATAACTAGATGTAAGGTTCACAAACCTTTCGCAAAGTACAACTATTGTATGAATGCGCTTGATCTATGAATGAAAGACCATGCTTATATTGTCTTTGAAAAGGCAGCATTTATTAAATAATGCATGATTATGTATTGTTTGTTATGTATGTGAGATTATTGTGACAAAAGTTATTGTAATTATATCAAAACATCATTTGTGATTATTGTCACTGCTAGCTGTTAATTTTGTGGGTTAGCCAGATGGTTTTAAAAGGTTAATGTTTTCCCAAAGTATTTGTGGGTTTAAAGGGTACAATTAGTATAGTGCGAGAGTGTTAGCAATATAAGCACTTCTGCGAATCATCTTTGGAGTTGAAAGGTTTACAACAATGTTATTTGGGGGAACTTGTGTTTATTTGCTGTGGCAAAGAAACCTTATCTAGACAAAGTAGCACTGAAAATAGCCTGTAGCTGAAGTGGAACATCCACTTGTGCATTATCAAGCTGAAAGTGAATGGGCAAAAGGCATTATTTCTTGTGGATTAAAGCTTAATGGGTTCCGCACAATGGATAAAAAGTACAAAATGCAATTTGGATTGAAATGAAATGTGTAATGCTATGAGAACATTGTTAAGTTTAAAATCGTATTGGCTCGCTGGCCTCCAAGCACATTGTTTGCACTCCCTGGCTGCTGTGCTGTTGCTGCTGCTTGAATAATGAGGAAAGATTTTTTATTAAATTAGATTTTATTTTATTTACATATGTAAATCATGTTAAAAGTAGAACAAGATTATTTCAATTTTAATTCATTGTACATTTTTCTCTTGGCTCTTCTTTCCTTTTGTTATGCAGCACTGTGCACTTTGCATAGAAATTGCTATGACATAATATAATAATAAAGGCAGTCATCAACACTGTCTTATTCTTCTTTTTGGTTTAAATATTAAGTATAATAATCCCAAGGAAGTAAATGAGATTGAGTGAAATGTATGAAACTGTTGCAGTGAAAAAGAAGAAATATGTATCTTGAAAGACAGCAGAATACTCTTAAGAAATACAAAATATCTTCAGCTTATGGTGCAGGCCAGCAAGTGATAAAGTGTCAGAAATGGATGCAACAGTCATGTGATTGAATGAGCAACTGGATGGTTGGAACCTTATTTGATGGATATTTTTGCAAGTGGATAATAGGAGACCTTGTGTAATATAGTGTGAAGCAAGATCATCGAACAGAGTGAACATAACTTATGATTTTTACTTATTTTTACTTTTAATTTTTGGCAGCCCACTTGTTCATAATAATAGGGTTTAATTTTTACTGCGTGTGAGATGTATTTAAAATGAAAGAAAGTGTTAATCTAAGGGTTGCATAAATGTGTTTGTACATTTTGAAGAAAACCTATTTTAGATTTCGGGGAGGGGGGGGGGTTCAAGCCGAGTGAACTGCAAATTTTTACCTTGTGACCTTGACTGTACGTAGTATTCAGTGTAAGTAGAATAAATGCTATTATTCTGGTTGCAATCATATTATTTGCTGTGCCTCGTAACCGAATGAAGAAATGTCTTGCTGAAAGTGAATGAATGTATCTTTCTAATTTGAGGTCCACCTAATGAAAGCCGAATACAGCATTATCAGTTTATTTGAAGACACTCTGCAGTCCTTTATGCACATTTATTTAAACTCCTTTTCATACATGTTTTCATGTATTGGTTGTTGTAGCATACATAGGATCCAATCTGAGATGTCATGGCTGCAATTTCTTATGATTGGATAATTTTAAAATATGGAAATTAGAATGATTTCAGTATATGAAGGACATAGCAGAATAAACTATGCATTTACTTGGGTTTAAGACATGGTTGGACTTCGGCTGTAATTATGAACATATGTCATGAATGTATATAGTATATATATAAGTGTGTGCATATGCGTGTGTGTGTGTGCGTGTGTGAGTGCATGAGGGAAAATTTTGCGCCAAGGTTTTTGTGATGCCATAAGTAGTAGTTTAACCCACCTAGAATACATATACATATATAAAGAAATTAAAGTCATTTGGAGCTAGTAGATCTGGCCACATTTGTATTTGTAGATAAGAGGAAGTTCTCACAATTTTTGAAGTTAGATTTTTTTCCTGCAATATGACGATAATGTGTTTGTATTTTTATTTTTCAAAGTGATTGTCTATGTTCCCTATATGTACACATTTCATCAGAAGGAGAAAATTCTAACTCCAATATTGAAATCGTATCAGCATGGTTGTACTTTCAGACTTAAATCTTGCATTCAATTTTACAAAGAATTTTAAATTTTTTCTCCATTTCTGAAAATTTCTTGTACATTGTTTTTACTAAATGTTAAAATTTTTGTGCCAGTATTAAAATGCTTGGCAATAGGCATTTTTAATCATGGATCACTTCCTCTCTACAAAGAAGTAACTGGTAATGTGCATTTAGAACTACCAGTAATGTGATGAAGTCCAGCATTTTTCATCCCATTGATTGTATATAAATTATATTTCTCCTTTATAAAAACAATGCAAAAACATACCGCATGTCAACGTCTCAGCTGTTTTTTTGTAGTCGTTTCTGCATTATCTGTCTGTACTTTTTTTTATGAATACAAAGAAACTGAAACATTGTTGTGCACAGTGAAAATAATATGAATAAAAAATTATATAGAACCTATTGTAAATGGTACTTTTTATTATAATTCCTGCTCCAAATATAACATTCTGCACTCTTTAATTACTTATGCGATGCATGGAGTATTTGCAGTATGAAACTAAGATATGGTATTCAGTGTATGTGGTTTTCTGCATGCACCATAGAACTAATACATTCTTATTTGTGGTTAAGGATTATATCTATCAAATAGAACCTTTTTTATAGATCGGTTCATCTACATTTCTGTTATAAATTCAGTATTTATGCTATCACAGCCATTATAATGTTTACCAGCTTTTGGGATGGGTTGGAGAAGAAATCAATCTTTTTATTTTTTTACTAGATGTCTGCTGTTTTTCTTTGAAATAGAAAATCTTGTTCTTCTAATCACTTATGCTAAAAAGCACTGCCTTTCTCATTTTTTCCTTCCTTCTTCTCTCTTACTTTTTCTTTTCCAAAATGTGTTATAAGGTTTTAAAACTTTAGCATTTCAATTCAACAAACACCAAGGTATGATCCTCTCAAAAATGTTTCACTTGAAACGCATACAGTTTTACATGTTGAAAACTTTATGCTAGTGTTATGTGCTGTTTCCAAACCACAGTTTGTTCTAAGCATTGTTTTGGGCACCAAAAACATCAGATGTCTGAATTAGTTTGTAAGATTGGGTTCGTAGCTTTTATCATTTTTACCACTACATATATTACTGAAGCTAAACCTCAGAGCTTTTGCAATTTGAAAGTTTTAATCCCCATACTCATATTTGTATTATATTGTATTTCCTAGGATTAATGACTTCATTGTCAGAAATCCAGCATTAGCAAACAACAACATTGTATTTCCATGTTGAGCTCCCCCCATACCAGACCCCTGGATCCTTGCCACATTCATTGCCCATTTGGTATATATCTTTTATTCCTTAATTTTGTACATGCGTTACGTACAGCTCTGAAAGCTTTT
Organism: Tenodera sinensis; assembly: GCA_030765045.1. Taxonomy (NCBI): domain Eukaryota; kingdom Metazoa; phylum Arthropoda; class Insecta; order Mantodea; family Mantidae; genus Tenodera; species Tenodera sinensis. Next base: position 46,365,101 of record CM060965.1, read on the forward strand.
AGGAACACAGGGACAAAACCTTGCCAAAAATGGCAAAATTATTCTACTTAATACTTTAGACAAATAGGCATCGTGTAGCATTTCAATTGCTTCCATTCCACCAGTTTCATAAGCTCAAAATACATACCTCATTTTTATATATAATGTTAATAAGTTTGTTAAGCAATCTTTATTGTAGGAAACCCCCCCCCCCTCTCTCTCTCTCTCTCTCTCTCTCTCTCTCTCTCTCTCTTTTTTTTTTTTTTTTTTTTTTTTTTTTTTCATGAAAAATTTGGAAACAAAACTTCATCTTTACAGTTAGCGTGTGTTAATAATTAGTCTCTCTTTTAAACTTAAAAATGAGAGAAATTTATTCATTGTCTTGCTTTAATCTTTACATTGTAAGGTGTCTTGAAAATGTTACCAAACATAATGGCTATAATAGTCTGAAGTGAAGTTAAATGCAAGGAAAGCTTATACACTACTGCCCAATGCAAGTTTGACCAAAATAGTAACTAATTCCTAAGGATTGATTTTAAAAGGGAAAAACTGAAGCTATTAACAGCAAAGCAATGTGAATTAACAAATATTAATATGAGTGACTAAAACTTCACTTACTTTTTCTACTCGTATAGTAAAGTAGAGGAAGTATTATATTCCACCCAAAAATTCACTGTCAAGATTTCATTGGAAATATATGTTTTGAGGCCCCCCAAATAAAAAAAGGCATTTTTAGAAAAAGGTCCGTGTGTGTCTGTCAGTCTGCAGACAGCATAACTCAAAAACGAAAAGTCAGCTAAAAAACAAAGTTGGTACTTAAGTTTAATGTCTTTCAAGGATGCGACATGAAGATTTTGAAGAAAATTGCTCCGTCCTAAACTACCCTTTACATGGAAAATTTTTCGGAAATGTTGATTTTCTTGAAAATGGCTAATGATTTTGATTAAAATGCCATATGTTTGAGATATTTTTATGACAAATGAAATGTGTATCTTGAATTTTCTGGCTATAGCCCCTGTAGTCGTATTTACTCGGGATAACTTTTGCATAACTGGTAAACCATAAGAGATAGACCAAATCTTACTGTACAAAAAATGTAGGTCTTGCTAAGACATGCAATTTATGTCCAAATAAACTTTTTTGTGTAGTGAATCATTTCAGATATATTGCTTGTTATTAGTGTGAGTTTTGGAGAACTTACACTTCTGTCAAATAGAACGTTATTCATTTTTTTTTAATATGTTAACTGTGCAAAGAGAACAGAATTTGAAAGCTTTTAAAGATTTGACTCACTCAAATCCTACTGTATTCCCATATCCCCTTGCACCAACAAGGAAATAATAAGATAATTTCAGTGAATGTTTGTCATATTAACATGAAGATACAGGAGTAAGACTTTGTAAGAATGCTTAGTACAGGAGTAGAGAAAGTCATGTGAGTGCAATACGTCAGATTTTTTTAATTTTCCAACAGGACTAGTTTCAGCAAATTTGCAATGATTTGCTAACAGTGAAAAAAAGAAAGAAAATTGATGTTGGGAAATACGTAATTATAAAACAGAAGTTTGTCACTTATTTATCAACATTTGTTAATTTAGATTTGTTCTGCTATTTTGGAAGTACATAATACAGACTTGGGCACAAGAGGAGAGGTAGCAATCTCACTTGCTTTATTCACCCTACATTCTCTTGCCGAGTGACAAACTTGTTTGGATACAACGCGTGCAGTGGTGGGTTCATTTCACTTGCACTGTTATTAACTATTTTGTTTATATTAAATGTGTTTTGCATATAATTATTGCAGCCTCCTCCTGTGTTTAGGCAAATTACATGATCTTGAAATTTGTAACCTTCCTTATCTTATGCACGTAATATCCTTAAGCTGCCTTATGATTAACATACTAAATTGTTTGTTTCACAATAAATAAAGCAGTAAAGTTTCATTGCTATTTAGCCTTAAAAATATTTTAAAACTATTTGATTAATGTACGAGGGTAGTTCAAATATAAACGGTAATTGTTGCATATCACGGGGGAAGCAGTTCAGAGCGGGGCAGTGGAGTGCGGGGGTTGAAGGTTGGTGTGTTAAGGAGGGGGAACTAGCTTTGTTAGCTGCTTCGCTAGGTTCTGGCATCAGTACAGCCATGAGTGAGCAAGAGGTTCCTTCGTCTGTTGCGCAACGCATTATTATCAAGTTTTTAACCAATGAAGGGGTTAAACCTTCGGAGATTTTAACTCGTTTAAGGGCACAGTTTGGGGACACTACGCTGTCACAGAATCGAGAGTTTACTTGGGCCAGACAATTTAAGGGTGGCCGAGAATTTGTGGAAAACAAAAGTCATGCTCGACGCCCAAGGTCAAATCTCACAGATGACAACATCCGTGCCGTTCGAGAGCTTATTGAAGGTAATCGCAGCTCCACTGTTGAAGAAATCGCATCAGAAGTTGGTTGATTTTCTTCATGATTGACGTACAGTGACTGCAGCTTACTATTGCCAATTGTTAAGGTCTGTAAAAGCTGCCTAATGAAGCAAACAACGTTGTATGCCCATCAGAGATGTCATCCTTCTCCAAAACAATGCAACGCCTCACACCGCCAATTTGACAATGGACACAATGGTGGCCATGTACTGGGAAACCCTTGAACACCCTCCCTATAGTCCAGACTTGTCCCCCCCAGACTATTTGTTGTTTGCACCCATGAAAGAATCGCTTGGAGGGAAACATTTCGAAAGCGACGGTGTCAATGAGCATGTGCGCAATTGTTTGGCGACACGCCCTCAAACTTTTTTTGAAGAAGGAATGTTCAAGCTTCCAAAACATTGGCAAAAATGTGTACAGTGGGAATGAAGCTATATAGAGAAATTTTGATGTAGTCACTTGTGTATATATTTAATCAATAAATATTTTTAACAAAATTACCGCTTATATTTGAATCACCCTCGTAATGAATTCTTTGGTTTTAAACTTAATATTATGTTCAAACTTTGAAACATGAAATACAAGTTTATATTAAACTAATAATAAACTAAGCCAGTAAACATTGGAATTCTATTGTCCCGTTTATGTTTTATTTGCAAATTGAAATCCACATATCTACCACTCTTCATGCAACAACCATACTCGCCAATGAATGAGGCGTGTTGGAACCTGAACAGCAGTGCAGGGAAGGGATAGCTGGTGGAGTGAGGTAAAAATTGTGTTTCAGGGAAATGGCCCAGTTGAGCTGATTTTGCCCATGCCTGATGTAATATCTTTCAAAAATTATTTGTGGTTTGAAATGACAAATTAATTTTTAGTCGAAGTTTATTAAGCATTTGTCAGTTCAAGTCTTGAGTTCATCCCAAGACTGAGCAACAGTGATATATAATGAAGGTTTCAAGCAGTACTTTAAATTGTTTACTGAATACTTGTATAATATTTACAAAAGGCTGTGATTTGCATTCATTCATTAGAATTCAGATGTTGGCTTTAATAGTTGGTTACATCATTTTCGTTCTTCTGAAACAAAATTACAGCAATTTTGCATAAACAACTTTAAGCATACAACTTGATTTTTATGAAATACAAAATAAATTTTAAAAAATGAATTGGAAGTTTTGTACCATTTAATGAAAGATAAACAAGGTTTAGGAAGACAGTGTTCTCCTTTTTTTTTATTAAAAGACAATTGAATATAGACCATCTAAAATGTGTCATTTTTAAGTAACATCATCTGAAAATACTTCCTTATAAGCATAATTCCTAGTTATTTACTTTAAAGTACTTCTTTATGATTGTGAAAGAAGCAACAAGGACGAAATTATCAAATGGCTAAAATGCTACATCAAATTGCTTGGGAACTGTATTATGTCAGTAACGGGCAACAACCAAAATCATTAAACGTCCCTTAATTTGCATGAATTTTCATCTATTTTAATAATACTAAAGCTATTAACAGTGAAGAAATATAAATCAATATATATATATATTGATATATTTATTTTGTCTTTTGTGTATGATGTAAGTTGTTGAAATTAATTCTAAACTGTAGTTTAGTAGAGCTTCCCTTACATTATTGATAAAAATTGTTTCTGAAAGAAACTTAGGTATCACTGATTTTCTCAGTGCAGCATGAATATTCCACTGAGCATATGCATATACTGCATTTCTGCTGTTGTCAGTGTCATGCTAGAGGTGTAGATCTGATAGTGATTGATGATTTGTATTGTAATTCAAATTGTAAAGTTCAAAGAAGAAAGATTCTTGCATGTAAATGTTCTAAGCCATGCAATTCATAATCTGCATTAACTATACTGGTTTCATAGAAAAGATTGGTCTCTATTTAAACAGAAACACGTGTACAAACATGAAGCAAGTGTAAGTTCATTGGCTGATGCCATGTATTACAAGATATATCGGTTACAAAGTAGTTCTCTCAATACTAACAAAAACTACCGAATCTTCTCTGTATTATGTAAAAATGGTATGTTTAACATGTTATAGTGCATAGAACTGTAGCAAAATGAATCTAAAGTAATTAATTGCACTTAAATCAGAAAATGAGTGAAGAGCATATGCAGAATGCCTTCTGCTGTGGAAGCGAGAAGGTAAGACCGTTAGTGAACTATCATAGCCGAACAAGTGGAGTTTGTAAACATCGCAGAGGGAAGCCTCTACTGAGTGTTGAGAAAGTTATATAATTCTGAATGTGTTTCACAAACTATGTGAGGAATATGCCACTTTAGCCATCAAGGGGTTGTTAACCTGTCAGCAGAGTTTACAGGTGTGTTGCATTAAGTATAACTTCCGTACACAGTGAAAAAAAAATTTGTGGATGGTTTTAGAAGCCATTCATGCTCTTGCTTTCCATTTTCACATACTGGGTCTGTAAAACACCCAGAATAGCTATTAGTAGAGTGCCAAAAATCTAAATGAATATGTCTGAAGTTTCATGAGCTACCAATGGAATACTTTGCTCAATTCAATTCTTTTTATGAAAGTCAACCCAGCAAAGCAACAAAAAAGTGACACTGACAGAAGAAAAGCTAATCATGTATAATTATGCAAGACAATACCACTGCACTTATCATGGTACATAAGATTTGTTCAGTATTTCATAACTGAACGTGAATAAAACTTTGTGCCCTCTTAGATCCCCCAATACAAATCCATGCTATTTCCAGAACAAATTTAGATGGTGCAAAGCATGTATAGCAGCATGCAATATAATCTTTTGTGAGGATAACGTTTTGTTTTATGCTTCTGTTCCTTTACATGCCTCTTTATAATGTTAGATAATATCAGAATTTTTCATTTTGGAACAATTGCTCATTGTGAAAGGGGAAACAAAACAAAAATAATATTTCATTCACCACATTAGTTGGTATGTGAAGAATAGATATCAATGCAGCCAGTTTCGCCATCCCAGGGTGAGTGGTTCTCATGTTACTCAACTATTTGATGTGTGACATCATTTGTTCAATTGAACTCATACAAGACGTGGTGCTTTAAATGTCCAACACGGTTCACATGTTAACACCTACAAGGAGTCCAAATTCTGCTTTGAAAATAAGTGAATGTGGTATCAGTCTTCATCAGTTTGAACCAAAAAAGTACAACTTTAAAAGATTTAAACCACTCCAACAGATTCCGAAACAGTGTGAACACTGTAAACCATGAGAGGTAGAACTGGAACTTAAAAATTCAATGCCACAACTGGGATTTGAACCACAGACCTTCCGAACCAGTTCGTATTTCTCCTGGTAAACCACAAAGGCAGTCTCACATCAGAGACAAATTACCCCAATGGTGACTTACTATTGTAAGTACTTTATGTCCCAGGATTAAATAACCTTCAGATGCTAATTATTATTTATTTATGCCAACAAACTTATTGTTGGAAGGTCTGTGGTTCAAATCCCAGTTGTGGCATTGAATTTTTAAGTTCCAGTTCTACCTCTCAAACTTTGCCCACACACGGCTTGTGTGTTTAAAAACACCAACAGTAAGTTTGTTGGGATAAATAATTACCAACTGTAAACCATGCTGGTTTCATCCATTAGTGCAACTGTAAGGAATATGTACCAGTGAATAACAATGAGGAAAGTGTGTGTTGTTCGAACTATAATTAGTGCTGCCATGTTTCGAATGGTTTTATCGAGCATAGGCCTTGAAAACCTTGCCAAACCCAGTGATTTGCAGGAGGACCTAAATTACTGAAATGTATGGTAAAACTCCTTCCTCGTTACCATTTGTATCAAAATCTGAAATATGGGTTTGTAGGAATTTTCATTTAGCTTGTTGTAGTTTGCTTTTCTTTTTTTCTCTCCATCACCTATTCTGAATTCTGCTTCACTACTTTTATAATAATTACCTTCATTGTCAGTATTATTGTCATAACTCAGAAACAGTGCATTAACAATTTCTAGCTTCATAGTATTCTGTCTTGCTGAACTTGCTATCGGGAAAGTATCTTCATTTTTCCTTATAGTAGGAACCGTTCCAGGTTTTAATGAAGGCTCTCTGAAATTTTCATCTGGCATAAGCTGCTTTTTTAATATTTGTGTCCTCAAGTTCAATGTATTTTCAAATATCTTTTGCATTCTGTTTTTAACATTGTTTATATCACTATTATCCAAAAACCTGCATTTTGTTACTTAAATGGTAAGAGATTCCATTGCATATTATACAGCACTTTGTGACTGCATTTCCAGTTATCAATCATAACTATCAACTAAACAACTAAACTGCTCCGTTTACTGGAAGGGTTTTCAGTTTGACAGCCCTTTATAAAATATGCAATACATACAAGTCAGTCTTCAGTTACGAGAACAGCAATTACATACGTATCATCTCATCGGAGTTCAAGCTCTGGTGCCAGCTGACCGTCCACCCTAATTACAGTTTGTCCAGCTTCATAAATGCATTGATGTCAGCCCTCATAGACATAGTCACTACTATCTATTCATTCTAAGGTTGATCCGCGCGAAATTGAACCCAGGTGGCCAGTGCACAGTTGTAATGTATCCTTCCGCCATTCGCGCCAGAAATAGTCACAACACAACCACGTGGTGAGTGAATGCGGTACGTAATAGAAAGGAAATTATACCTTATTCCACCAATTTAAAGAGTGACTAACATGTAACTAGAGACAATAAGATTGATAGTTACAACAAAATAAACGATGCACATGTCATAATTATAATAATTAACTTTAATAAAAGGTGGTTCTTCTAAAATTAGGCAAGTCTGGATCAGCATTAACCTGTTGTAGCACTTTGTCAATTGTTGGCGGTTCATTTTTAAAAAAGAAATTGTGCACTGTGACACGAATTGCATTTTTAACAAACTCGTCACATTCTTGCATGGCGTATTTTACACGCTTTCGTTTTCCCCGGGTGTAACCACTTTTCCCGTTTCAGCTTTTTCTTTACGAGCACTGTTTATACTGGTACTCGAAACACCGGTGAACTCAGAAGTTAATTTCACTACTTCTTTGATGGGAACAGTTGGATATTTCTCACACAACTTATAATACACGTTCAACACTATTGTTTTTTCACCACTAGTCAATGGTTTTCCCGCCTTATGCTTTACATAAGTCGACGAAGACGCAAGAGCAAATTCACCGCGACCGTCCGCCATGATTCTAAATAGAAACTGCTGGCTGTAAACAATACTCGGATATCAGGTACTCACACGAGTTGCATGTTGGGACTTGTAGCTCTGTTTTATCAGTATACATCAGCGTTAATTAACCTCTCAGGTATTTGTGTAGAGTACTATATCATTTAACGATAAATTCATTCTAAAACTCAGATTACTAGGATGGGACTACTTCCCTGCACGCATTGCTACCGAGTTGTACAACGGTGCACTGATCACGTGGGTTTGTTTTGACGCGGACAAATCTAAGACTGAACTTGGTATAGAATGTACGTCTTTGGCACTCCGCCACACAGAGGGTTACAGGTTTAAATCTCACCTCAGTCATGGATGCTAGTGGCTACGTGTGAGACTGAATATGTGTGCTTCTCTGTGAACTTATCAAAAATGGAGTCAAATCATCTGGATGGTTAAATGGTCCTTGGTGACTGAAGGCCAGTATGATAACCAAGATTTCCTACAACCACATTATGGACGTACGAGAAGGTTTTTACATAAGAGGGCTGGGCACAGGCAAATTCTAGAGTTACAAATTATCAGTAACGATTTGCAGTGAACACTTGGATTGATGTTATGAATGACACATTCATGGGGCCTTATTTACTACCTCCGCGTTGGATGGGCCACATTACCTGCAGTTTTTACAACATACTTTGCCAGGACTTCTGGAAGATATTACTTTAGGTTCCAAGGCGATGGGGCACCTACGCATAATGCCAGTGAGTATCACCGAAATAGTAGTTGAGCACCAATATTATAGTCAGTATCTTAACCAGATCTAACCCCTTTTGATTTTTTTCCTTTGGGGACATGTTCAGATTCTTGTATGCGAGACACAAGTTAATAGTGAAGATGAGCTAATGACCAGGATCTTTATAGCATTTGATGTTATTCATGATATACTGGGCACTTTTGAAGGTACTCAGGAATCATTTTGATGCCAACAACTATGCTCTTAAGTCCAGTCTGGTCATTTTGAATATCTTTTATAAACACTTGTGTACTTATCTTCCTTTCATAGAAGTTTGAAAACAGTGTTGTTGTAATTAATTTAATTTAAAAGGTGAGTTAATTAATAACACTGAACAACACTTACAACATATTTTTCCGGGACGCGTTTCAAAGGTTAACTTTCCTCCATTATCAACCGGACAATAACTGGGTTTCCATGGTGTTTCATGGTGCAGATGGAGATGCTTCTTCTGGTGTTTCTTCTGGTGGCGGTTCAATGAACTTATGTACTTGTTCAATTCTTGCTTCATTCTTATAATTAGGTTTGAAGCCCTTCAATGGTGAAGAAAATTTTAATAGTGGTAGCATTTCCATATGTTATTGACAATAACGTGTATTGTAGATCAGTTAATAAGGTTTGACATATTTTAGAGCACATGGATTTACTGACAGTAATTAAATCAAGATTTAAAAGAGAGTTTTGTATTGTATTTTTCAAAATTCAAGTTACATGGCTACTGTTATTTCAAAATTCTCCAAATACTTTGTAGTAAAAACATGTAGAGACCTGTTTGGCAGAATTTTGTCTAATCCAATGTGAAGTTTCAAAATTTTTAATACCCTCTACCTTGACACCGACTTTTGTACATTCACTGTAAGAAAATACTCATATAATCCCTGAATCACACCTTAAAATTATTCAGTGTTTTCTGACTCACTCTGTATAATCCTAAACACACTCAGCAACACTGTCACCTAAACACCACCATAAAGTACACTACTCTTGAACTTGTATAGCAGCAAGAAGAATGTAGTAAAACGTATTAGAGCACAAGATCTTACCACTGCATTTTAATAGTCGTATTCATTTAGGAAGAAACATGATTTTTGTGTTTTGTTCCCCTTCAACGTTCTCTTTTAAATATTACCTGTAGCACTCTTATTCATACTGTCAGACTTTCATTGGCTTACTCGTTAACCTCTATGAATTGAAACGTGGAAAACTTTCCCTTGTTCGACCAAGCATATTAATTTTGAGATGACAGATAATATAGACATACTGTAACCTACAAAAATAACATGTAAATTAAATGTGAATTCAATTTTATAAGAATACTTGAAGACCTAATAGTACTACTTTTTTCTATCATATTATGTTGAAATTCTTCATGGCACCACATTACACATACATTTAAGCAAAAAACACCACTTTTTAGGCTACACACATATTTTATGCCTCATAACTATGAACAAAAATTATGACAAAAATGGGGAAACCTATCCCGCAGCCAGTTAAGACTAATAAGAAACAATTTACACATGGGATTGACTTTACAGTTTTAATTGTTCATTACTGAATGTTTGTGCCATTTACTGTGGTTACAAAAGGCCACTATGGATTTATGGATTAAATTAAACCTGTATGGGATGCACTTTATAAAATATGCAATACATACAAGTCAGTCTTCAGTTACGAGAACAGCAATTACATACGTATCATCTCATCGGAGTTCAAGCTCTGGTGCCAGCTTTTATAAAGGTATCCAACATTAGAACAGGAGTTGGGATTGGTTGAGATATGAGACTTCACAAAAATGTGCAACATGTGCACATTTTTGATGGGTTTGGCATACACAAATGTCTAAAATGTCCCCATAGCCAGAAACCCAATAGATTGAGGTCTGGCGAACAGGGAGGCCATGCTACTGGACCTTCTCGACTAATCCATCATTCATTAAATGCTTGGTTTAAGTATTGTCACACTATACATAGAAAATGGGATTATAGGTTCCTATAAACATATGTCTGGAAACAAATAGATTGTGAGATATATGTAGGACCCAGATCTATATGCACTAAAAACATCAAATATATGCATGCAAATATCCACTAAAAATATAAGAACATGCACTTATAAAGCAAATATTTTATTTTAACTCACCAACACATGTGTCATTCCTTGCCAAATGATGAATTACAGTATGTTACCAAAAAGTCTCTTGATGTTTTCAAGTGTCAAGCATTTTCTTTTGTCAGACAGTACGTTTATAGGCTGAAAATGATCATTCCAGATCTTCAGATGTGATTAGGCAATACTTATACACTGGTAGTGGCTCCTCAGAACGTTCATCTGACATTCATCTGTCTGATTTCACTTAGGTACTTGTGATATCTTGAATCTTCTTTAGTCCTGGGTTTGAGTCCAACTACATTGAGTTCATTTTTAACTTTTTTCCCAATTTCATCAGGGATGGCAATTGTTTTGTCAGTCAATTGAAGAGACTCTTGTATGGGTGCATCACAAGTTTCTAGACCCTTAGTAGCCTTTGAAAGAGAAGAATAATGTGCATGGGTCAAATTTATATCTTGATATGCAGTTGCACATTCAAATGCACTGTTTCAAGAACTCATGCAGTACGAGTATCATTAATATTTGTGACTACAGCTTTCACTTGATTGAAGTTCTCCTGGTAGAATGACACTGCAGATAACCAAGTTTCCCATCTTGTGAGAAGAGAAACCTCAGGCAGACGTTCTTTGTACAATTGTACACGAGCAGACGCTTTTAAAAACACATTTTTCCCCGCTTGATATTACTTTGTTAACTGATAGAAAGAGAGTGCATATCTCTTCTGCAATGCAATGTAGTCCATGGGCTAAACATGTGAGATGGATAAGATTAGGAAAAAATATTCGAAGAGACTGGCCAGCTTTTAATATATATGAAACTGCATCTGTGACTAAGACTGCACCCTGTAACAATGGGTGGTATAAATAAAAAGAAGCATTAGCTTTTTCTCACTAATTCGGAGCAAGAGGTTGGTTTCGTATAAATAAAAACCTTCTGCTCCATCTCCTTGCAAGCTAAAGCTTCCAGACCTTGACCGCGGAGCTATTGCTCGCGAAATGGTATAAATAAAAACCTGCTTTCCTCGCTCCGATGAAGCTTTTGCTAGCTATTTTCTGAGGTAGCTATGTAGGTACCTCAGCTTGCTCAATCAGTTAGTACCATGGCCAGGATTTCCTGGTCCCACTGTTTTAAAGCAACTGACTTATTGCCAATTAGTTTCAAATCACTTTTGGACTTAATTCTTGTTTTTAAGTTGCTTATTTTTTAGTATTTGGATCTCGGTAATGTATGTTTTAAACTCTTCCTCCAATTGTTGCTTTACTGTAGCTACTGCTAAACTTTTGTGCTTACTTTCTGACAACTGTGCTTTTAATAGAATGTCTTGATTTTCCTTTAATAGATGAACAAAGCGCCTCATAAATACTCTGCTTTCTTCAACCATGCTGACTGAAATACGTGTTGTAAAATATAATAAACTCTACTCTTGGAGATATTTGCAGCTATATCAGCTCCGATGGTACAAGGACATTTTTCAGAGGTGTTATGATCAAGCCTGGTTAGAATGCGAGTGATGTCATAGTGATCCACTTTCATTACCGGAAACCCGATAATGGAATAAAAACATATACAAACGTTCTAAAGTAAGAACAAATTAGAAACTAAAAACTTCACTTATCTTAGTATTATTTGCTGACCCTGGGTTTCAAGCTGTGTCCAGCTCATTCTCAAAGCCATATAAACAAATTCGTTGCCAAGCTACAATCTTTTATTTTTTCTGAAAAACAATTACTCTTATTCAATTTTTATTTACCAATCTCTGAAAACAAAAATTTATAAATACAATCTATAGATGGTAATTCGAAGTTCATGACACGGTTCCTGTTTTTTTAAATAAAATTTTTTTCCCAAACCATTAAATCTATAGGATTACTTAATTGCTTTAATAATTTAACTTCTGGATTAATTTCATGATTAAATGACCAAAAATGATCTGCCACAGCTGATTTATCAGTTTGTTTATATTTAATATTTCTAAAATGTTCTTTTATTCTGGTTTCTAGATGACGTTTAGTTTTACCAATATAAACTTTATCACAATCTAAACAGCTAAATTGATAAATGCCAGATTTTTTATAATTTGGTATTTTATCTTTTTTTGAAAAATTAAGTAAATTTTGTATATTAAATTTATTTTGAGGGACCAGATTTATTCCATATTCTTTAAAAATCCTTGTAAATTTTTTATTAGCCCATGGATGGTAAGTAAACTTTTTAAAAATACAATTATCTTTTATTTTTTTAAGGGTTGAAACCTCTTTGACAGCTTTTTGATACTTAAATTCCTCTATCCTTTTATGTATAAAATCTGTATTAAAACCATTAATTACTGCAGTGTTAATAATGTGTTTGTATTCTATGTCAAATTCATCTTTATTAAGAGGTATATTTATTAACCTATAAATTAAACTATTAAAAACAGCAAATTTATGTGCAAAAGGATTAAAACTTATATTTTATGTAATTATCAGTGTGAGTAGATTTTCTGTAAATACCAAATTTCAATTTATTGTTATGTCTTTTAATTTTTAAGTCCAGAAATGAAAGGAATCCATTATTCTCAGTTATAGTAATACAAGATAAAGCTATACAATTCACTTTGGAATTCACGCTCTCCATTCAGAAAGGCTCAGAAGGTATATTTCTGCTTTAATCTCAATATCGAATTATTGGGCGGAATGCAATAATTCCTCTACTATACGTTTAGTGGAACTAAAAAATTACACAATATGTGGGGACTTGGATGCAGATATAAACAATTATAATCACATTTAAAGAGAAAATGTAGACTTGCTTCCGCAGCATTTGCTTCCAGAGGGAAATGAAACACGAAGGGGACCTTTTAACTAACAATCTGTATACATCCTAAGGTATTGTCATCTTTCCTGCGTACGATAACGTTAAACAAAATGTGAATGAGGTAATAGTGTTCCCCTCTCATTACCGACGATAATGTAATCAAAGCGATACATAGAGTAGAATATTGTGCAAATCAAAACCGGGTTATAACTGAAGACTTTCATATAAAACCGACCCTAAATTTAAATTTCCACGAAATGAAACTTCATCCGGTATAGCTTTAGTTTATGATAAAGTCTTATATATATAATCTTGGAATTAGTCCCCACACACTGACTCTTGGAATTAGTTATTGATATTTTATATGTATAGATGTAAAGGATATCAGTATAACGGTGCAAACACACGAGTACAAATTATCTACTTCCATATATCAGTTGATACAAGTTCTCAATACTATAAAATTAAGAAAATCACTGATGAAATTTAGAAAGTGTATGAACGTTAGCGGTGGAATGCCAGGCGAATCTTAATTTCTGTTTAATTTGCCAAATCTTTATTTACATTTTCGTTCTTTAAAATCAGTATTTCTATCAGGTGTAACATGAATAAGTATAGGGATATTTAAATGCAGCAAATATTTAAATCCCCTCCAGACAGGAAAAAGGCATGTTTGTTTACGTCGCGTAGTGAAGGTCACGGAGCTAAAGCTTTGTGTTGAAAGCAAGAGCTGGCGGAAGAGGGGAAGTTTTTATTTATACCAAATCACGACCTTTTGCTTATTCTCAACTTGCTTACCAGCTTCAGCTCACAAGCACTAGCTAGTTTTTATTTATACCACCCAATTGCTCTCTGACTCAGTAGGCCACAAAAGACGCAAGAAATCGTTTACAAATCTTGCTATCGTGCTGTGGTTGGTTTTTTCTGATACTTTGCATGCAAGTAACTTTGCATGGACGTACTTTACCCACGATGAAGTTTGACATGAATGGGTTGTTTCATCTGTCGATATCCAGACATTACATCAGACCGTATTGAATCCTGGACAGAAGCGTGTAGCGAAGGTAATTTTTTCTAAGGATGGATTCGTCCGATATCTTTGCCCAACACAATATTTCTGTAGAAATGATCGTAGATGAGGATTACTTAATTTATGCAACGCTTTGCAGAGGTCAGCATAAACCTGATTGTAGTAACACCTGAGTCAAAAGTAGCTGTTGCAAGTTCTTGCCCTATTCTTTTGACCTGAGATGTGTCGCTGTATTTGAATGCTGCTCAAGTTGAAATTTTTTATCACATTTTATATCCATCTCACACACTTGACAAAACACCACATCGCCATCGCTTGAATAGTCACTATTGCCTGAAATCCACTGTTTAATTAAGATGAATCTGCTGCTCTTATCTTTAGGCATTTTTACAAAATACCACATGCATTTTCGAAAAGTCCGGTCCTTTGCTCCCATACAGTTTATGGGCAAATATTTGTTAAGATTACATAAACGTTTTCTTACCAAACATATTGGCAAGATATATTTAGCAACAGTATTCTACCTGTTTGGCGCTGTTGGTATCATAGAGCAAATGGTGTTGACATACTGGTTGAACTCTTTCAAAAGATTATACTTACCAACCAAATGTGAGGAGATGCTGAAGCTGGACACGAGCAGTCTATTCATTTTTAGCACTTTAAAACTCTGAAGATAAACATTACAAGAATTTAGGTTAGGGTACCAAGAGGGGGCAACAAATTCTTGCTAGCATAGCTGTCATTTGAAATACACTTTCAAATTTCTCTCATCAACTATTATTCACCATCAATTGTGTCACTGTTTCAAACAACATGAAGTCACACTCCCTGTCAGTTAACTGTTTTAAAATAGGGCACAAAATTGCAATTATATATTTGTGGGATATCAACCCATTTCCCTATTCTTTCTCTGCTTATGACAAAATGCTAAGTTTTCCATTATGGGGGAGGACTTCATGAATTATACCAGTTTCATCAATGATCCAATAATATTTTGTTAACACACACATACACAGTCAAATGGAACCAGATTTTATCTGTGTCAAGTCCTATGTGTGTAGTAGTCAAAGTTCTGTATGTGTGAATCAGGAAATCAAACACCTGTCCTATGTGTGTGTTTCTCCTTTGAATACACTGTAGACTATATTCACAAAATATGTAACTACATACAAGATCTCCTGTTTGTAGAGCGTATTCTGCAGTTATTTTGTTTGCATTTAAATTTATCCATCTACGTACTGTATCTTTGCACATAGCCATAAAAAAATGTTTGTTCTTAATGACATCTAGGCGAGTTTCTGGAATAAGTCTTTAAATGAAACCAATGTCATTTCTTCAGTTGAATTCTACCCATTAAGTTAAACTCAACTTTCATACTGTGAAATTGTATATAAAAGCAGAACAAAATTTGGGTAAAAATCACACTATTATTACTAGAAACATGAAACAGATGAAACAGATCAAATGAATTATTGTGGTGTACTCGTAAATGATTGTCTCCTGAAGATTTTGATACATTCTCTCACAATTATTATATTTATGGAAAAATCTAATTTAAGCTTCTAGCGTCAAAATATACGCTATGCTACATTAGCACTGCTAAAGATTTCAGAATTTTGCAACTCAAAAGGAAATGCTATCTTTATCTCTGAGAAATCAGAGGTTCAAACTGAGTATAATTATGGAAAGGCTGCAAATTTATACATAGAACTTTGAAGCCTTACCTTAAAGAAGCATGGTTTTTTAAAATCCGTTGCTCTGGATGGCCTCAAATTTTGAAGGCAAGATACAAATTGTTAAATTTGTGATTATATGTTCCTTCAAAATTAGTTCTTTAAACAATGTACACCATGTGTCTTGTTCAATTGTGAAGAAACTGTGACTGGAAGAATTCCTGTTACTGATGCTATTCAGATGGGTTTCTTACTATGCTGGTTTCACTGAAAGGACTGGTCCTTAAGTGAACGTTGCATAAAAATTAGGGATGGGTCCTCGATACTCAATACTTGCATGGTACTAACATCGATCAGTACTTCAGAAAATTTGCTCAGTACTTTTTTGATACTTTGGTGGTGCTTCTGCAATTTTTATTTTGTTTTAAAATCACAAAATAGTATTACCACAAGTGGTCCTTCATGGGCTGTTGCACTAGTGATTTAGTTTTTTTTTTTTTTTTTTTTTTATTAAGAACATTTTAAAGCTGTCACAATTGCCACGTAAACAGTAGTGACAGTGCAAAGTACAAACCCAAACACCTAATTACCTCACTGCAAGCCAAGCAAGAACTTATCTAATTACATTTGAGTCGAATTTTCTAGGAAGTGCTTCTTGTCTGAAGATAACTATAAATGTTAATGCAGGTAAACAGGCCTCTCGGGAAAACCAAATGTAAGGTAAGGCCTAATGAGGTTGACCACCTACTGTGAGCATTAGTTCTCACCCCTGCCTGATCACTCACCAAACAAATTATTTATTCAGTTGCTACCTCTATGTGACAGAAGATTGTATGTTTCATTTTGTGGTACCATACTATCTGTATTCTATTTTGTTCAATATGAGTGAAGTGTGTAACTATTTTCAGAGAGACTTCCATTGTGATAATCACGCTGTTGTCACATTTCTAAAAAGAGTTTTTCGCATGGTGGAAAATTTCACAACACTAGTAACCTGAAAACACATGTCATCAGTACACAAAATTGGTTTTTCAGAACATCTTAATAATAAATTCTGCGGAAGTGGAAATTTAATTTCTGAAGTAATAGTAGATGAGCCTGTGACTCTTCTTTCACAGTCATCGATGACATCGGCATCATCACCATTCTCTCAACCTACACTACAATCCTTTATGGACAAGAAATCTGCATTTAAACCAGGTGATAATTGGGCGAAGAAAAATCACTACAATGGTATGCAAAGATAACCAATCAGCATTGTTGAGGATAAAGGACTAGACTAAATATCTTGAACTTAAATATGCTGTGCCTTCTTGTAAGCAGATATCTAATACAATAATTCCAGAACTTTACGAAGAAGTGGAAAGAAGAATAAGAAAAGAACTCCAAAATGCAAACAGCATAACTGTTCTGACGGATATGTGGGCATCAACTGCCTGCGACAATTGTCACCTTTCATTCGTGGACCTGGACTATAACCTTAAACATATATGCATTGAAGTGATATCATTTGAAGAAGTGTGCCATACTGGTGAAAATATAGCCAATTTTTTAAAGAAAACTTTAGAAACTCAGGATTTAATTGATAAATTAACGATCGTGATTCTTGATAACGGTCACAATCTTGTAAATGCTATGAAGTTAGGAAACTTTACCCACCTGTCGTGATTAGCTCATGTATTCCAACTTGTTTTGAAGCATGAACTTTTCACTTAAAAAAATACTGAAAGTCTCATTTCATCATGTAGGAAACTAGTTGGGAGTTTCAAACTCTCCTCAAAATCCACTAAGATTCTTAGAGCAGCACAGAAGAATCTTTACCACAGCACTGCTGGATTCAGGATGAATCTACACAATGGAATTCAAGCCTACATATGCTAAGAAGATTTCAGCAGCAAAAAAGGTCCCTAGTTTTTGCAACCTCTGATCTCTCCTTTCCAGTGAATCTTACAATATTGCAGTGGGATCTTGTTAATATACTGATTGACACATTAAATATTTTTGATCAAGCAACACTCACCGTAAGTTCATCTTCAGTGTCTGTCCAAAGTGATACCTATTGTTCACAATGTTATTTCTGAATTGGAAAAGCTGTCAGACAGTAGATCAAGAATTGCGACTGTTCGATAGTCATTGCTGAATGAAATGAACGTGAGATATAAATCCAATGTATGCCTCATGTTTAGATTAGCTTACTTGCCACTTGCCAGTCAGATTCGAAGTCCGAACTTACTTACTGCGCATGCACCGACAGTAGTTTCACAATTGCCCACTAGGTTTCACTGCATGACTAGCAGACGACTTTCACATCTGCCAACATTGCTTTTTACACTACACTAGTTTTCGTTGCCAACACATGAAACACAAATGCACTCACTCGCGTCGTTGCCGCCACAGACATACCGCTATCGCGTATGATGATGATTATTATTATTACATTTATATTATATATATTACTTATATATAATACTATATATTATACTTATATTTATTTTATTTATATTATAATATATTAATATTATTATATTTTTATTATGTTTATTATTTATCATTCTTTTTTTTTTTATTTATTTTATATTATTATTTTATTATTTAATGTTATTATATTTATTATAGTATTATATTTTTATTATGTTTACTATTAAAGTTCATTTTTTGTTTATTTTATGTTATTATTATTTTATTATATTATTATTTAATATTATTATATTTTTATTATGTTTACTATTTATCATTCTTTTTTGTTTATTTATTTTATATTATTATTTTTAATGTTATTAGATTTATATTATATATATATTATATTTATATTATTTTTATTATTTGTCGTTCTTTTTTATTTATTTTATATTATATTTTATTGTATTATTATTTAATAGTATTATATTATATATTATTTATATATATTATATTATATTTAATAGTATTATATTATTATATTTATATTATTTTTATTTATTTATTTTTTAATTTTCGAGTGGAGAAAAAATCCATTTACGGAGCCCCATGCACATGGCTTCGCCCTAGGGCACATCACATTCCCTGCATAGCATTCGAGTCCTCAGCAGACCCTCGTCATACAGAAACTGCATGCATGACTCCTCATTAAAGCACAGAGGCGCCAAATCTAATATACTGATAAAGCGATCCATTGCACTACTTGCTTCTAAGAAGGTCAGCAGCATACTGCCAACTCCCGCAAAAACATTCAAACTTACTATTGGCAACAAACTCCTAGGGACATTCTGCTGTTGGCAGCGCTGCATTAACACAGCAACTTCGGCAACTTTCGTGACCATTCGTACACACTGCCGAGTGGGACTTTGCCGAAATTCTGACCAAGTGCTTGCGTAAGCTAATCTAAACAATATCCCAATGTACTATCTGTATGAATTTGTAAATTTGTATATATAATTGTATAACTGACATGTCCAAAGTCAATGTAAAATTGATAAACTGGCACAATAAATTATGTACATTACATTACATTGAAGAAAAATACATTCCATTGCAACGCTGTTGGATGCCGCCTTAAAAGGACAAGTTTTTTGCAGCCCTAGTGCTCTCAGTCATGCTAAAGACTGACTGGTGAACTGTGCTAACCAAGTGGAATGTCCTACATCCAAAAATGATCAGGTAAAATTTATGTTTTATTTATTTTTTCGGATACCTAGGTAGGGATAGTTGTGCAATACTGAGATACTCAAAATCTATCGTTCAGAAACTTTTCTTTATTTTATTTTAGATGTCGCCTATGACAAAGCCTGAGAAATTGCCAGGAGTGTCGTAACATTATGCAAGAAAATAATCATATGTCAGATTCACACTGCCAGTTAACAGTTCCCAAGAAGAAATCACTGCATATCTCAGCAACATTTTGTCACCTCCTTCTAGTGCACTGGATGACTGAAAAACAAATTCAAAATTTTCAAAACTAAAAAAATTAGCTGTTAAATATTTGTTTATTCACCTATAACACTTTTTTGAAAGACTATTTAGCAGGACTCATATGTGACAGAAAAAGAAATAGACTTGACCCCAAAAGAGTGAGAATGCTAGTATTTTGTAACAAAAACTTATAAAAGTGGACTGTTTCACAAGCAGATTTTGCTTTTAAATGTCTAATGTAGAGAGGTAGAACTGGAACTTCAAAATTCAATGCCACAACTGGGATTTGAACCACAGACCTTCCGCTTACCGGGTGGCTGCTCTACCACTGAGCTATTGTGACAAACTGCCAGAATGACATTAAATTCTCAAACCAGTTAATATTTCTCCTGGTAAACCACAAAGGCAGTCTCACATCAGAGACAAATTACCCCAATGGTGACTTACTATTGTAAGTACTTCATATCCCAGGATTAAATAACCTTCACATGGTAATTATTATTTATTTATGCCAACAAACTTACTGTTGGTGTTTTTAAACACACAAGCCGTGTGTGGGCAAAGTTTGAGAGGTAGAACTGGAACTTAAAAATTCAATGCCACAACTAGGATTTGAACCACAGACCTTCCGTTTACCGGGCGGCTGCTCTACCACTGAGCTATTGTGACAAACTGCCAGAATGGCATTAAATTCTCAAACCAGTTCATATTTCTCCTGGTAAACCACAAAGGCAGTCTCACATCAGAGCGGAAGGTCTGTGGTTCAAATCCCAGTTGTGACATTGAATTTTTAAGTTCCAGTTCTACCTCTCAAACTTTGCCCACACACAGCTTGTGTGTTTAAAAACACCAACAGTAAGTTTGTTGGCATAAATAAATAATAATAATTACTGTCTAATGTAGAGTTCAAAAATAAGTAACTGATGGTTTTAAATTTTGTCTCATTAAATATGTGCACCTAATTAATTAATTTCATTGGCATTATACAGTTCTCCCAACATTCAATTTTGTATTGAAACTAGGAGTAGAAATGACGATATCAAAGTATCGGGTATCATGGAAGATATATCAGTATTGAGAAAAGCTGGTATCGGGCCATTCCTAATAAAAATGTACCCTTCCACATTCTCGCTTTGATTGGAGTAGTAACAGCACTATTTTCATACCGTGTTGCCAAGGAAGATGACCACATGGAGCCTAGAACTATCATCACCTCCCTTCAACCCACCCTCTTCGCATGATAGTTTAAAACTTGCTACTGATTAGATAACAATTGCGTATAGCACTCTGAACTAAAACTATAAATAATAAATATAAAATTGCTAGAAAAAAAATAAAACCAACATGCTTAATATGAATCTGTTGTATTTCATCAGTTCGGAGTTCTGCTCCTCCTCTCTCCGTTCATCTTCATCCTACTGCAGTCAGATTCTCGTGGGTTGACTATGAGACGGCCACAATTACATCACAAGGACAATCCGCTTCCCCTCTTCCCTCTCAACTTCCAGGCTTGTTAACTTGCCTGTTCTTAACCATGGCCTAGGGCCATTAAAAATAAAATTAAAAATCTATTATACCTATGTCAAATTTTGTGCTTCGTGTCTTACTTGCTGATGATCACATTGTGTAGGCCAGAATGTCTGGGTTAGTGTGTTTCTATGAACGGGATGACAAGTTCCTATGTTATCAGTTGGACCCTGATTTTTAGATTTTAACCACTTCACTCTATTTTCTGAGAAGTGGTAAAAATACATTTTTTTTTTCTGTTTTGTAGTTGCTGGTTTTTACTTACTTCCAAAGCTCTGTCCTTTGCACTCAAAAACTATATGTTCCATATCTTCCTTTTCTCCACCCATTGGACATTAATTTTGTTGGAGGCCTTAGTCTCCACACACCCGCTTGTACCCAAGCAATACTCTCTCTTTGTTCCTTATTTAATTTATCCTTATAGACTTCTCTTTTTATTTGTATATATGTTTCTAATGATCTTTTCCCCATATGTTGCTAAGCAATTTTTTTATTTCTCCAAATCTCTTTCTAGCTCTTTTCCATAAACATTGTTTTCTCTCATCCAAATTTCCCCAATTCACTATTTTCAAAGTTAATTTGTATTAAATAACTGCACCCATTTTTCCTCAAATTCTTTTCTTGACATTCTAAGCATTGCCTTAACAAGTTGCCTTCACCTAGATTTAATATTCTATAGCAAAGAGCTCTCTCCATAATCACACCTTTCCTTTTCACTTGTCCCATTTCAATTTGAGCAAACTGCTTTACTGTTGCATTTGGCAGGCCTAACACTTCCCTGCAGAACATCCTGTGCACTGCATCCACAACTTCCTAACCCCCATCTAGTCCCCATATTTCAATTCCATATACAGGGCTTTCGAATCGGTTCTTCACCGCTGCACTGCCTTTTGCCTGTGCGAGCTTGAAGTTGCTGTGGCCAGGTTTGCCGCTACTAACAAGTCGCATGTATAAAAACATGTATAAAAATCTTACCTTATAGAAAATGCTGGAAATGTCATCCCTCCTCCGCTATACAGGCATTGTATCCGGAAAACACATTCTGATTCACATGGTTAAGTTGGGCCACTGTAATGTCTCTGATATCATTTCTAATATATATATTTTTTTTTTTAGTTCTTCTAATGTGTGAGGATTTTTCTTGTAAACTTTGTCTTTCAGGTTACCCCACAAGTAAAAATTACACACTGTTAGATCAGGGGAGCGTGTTTGCATAGGGTATATTAGAAGTTCCCTGGTGAAGTCCCTCTGTACAGACATAGAATTCACAACATTGTGAACAAATTTGAAAGCACTGGTTCTGTGGCAAACAAAAAGCCCAAGTGTAAACATACAGTTTTAACAGAAGAAAAACTTGACAAAATAGGCACAAGTCTTGTAGGTACACCAACAAAATCACTCCCAAAATTAGTACAATAGGTGGAGGTTTCAGTGACTTCTGCACACACAGCAACAAAATTATTAAAAGTGAAACCTTATAAGTGTACACATGTCCACTGCTTAAAACAAGACGATCCCATAGCGCGATTGCGTTATTATTTCATCAGTGAACGATGGTTTAATCGATCCACAGCTTCTGTACTTCTCAGATGAGGCATGGTTTCATCTAAATGGTCATGTGAACACTCATAACAGTCGGTATTGGGCATCTCAAAATCCACATCGCATTCAAGAAATCCCTCATTATGATCAGGAAGTTGGAGTTTGGTGTGCTGTTAGTGCTAGACGCATAATTGGTCCAATATTTTACGACCAAACTGTAAATAAAGAGAGGTACCGAAATGACATTTGACCCCATTTTTACGTGCATAATGTGTTTTCCCGAGATAATGCCTGTATAGTGGAGGAGGGACGACATTTCCAGCATTTTCTATAAGGAAAGATTTTTATACATGTTTTACATGTGGCTTGTTAGTAGCGGCAAACCCAGCCATGGCAACTTCAAACTCGCACAGTCAAAAGGCCGTGCAGCGGTGAAGAATCAATTCGAAAGCCCTGTAGCATTTTTGCTTTGACCACCATCCTATATACTTGTCCTAGCCAGTTGACATTTATATCTGGTATTTTATATTTACACCTACTAATTGCTGCCAATGCTCCTTTCCCTTTTGCTAAAGCAAACTTCTGCTTCTCCCATTTTCCTCCCCCATCCATTTTGACCCCTAAATATATACATTCTCTAACCACTTTATATTCTTTGTGTTCTCTCTCCCACTTTTCATAGTTCTCAATTTTACTCCTTTCTTAAATACAATAATTTGAGCCTTTTCCTGATTTACTGTCAAGTTCCATTCATTGCAAAAAAAAGTTATTAACGGATGTTAAGTTGCCATTTTTAATCTGTTTATTGGTTTTTATCTCTTTTTGCATTATTTTTGTTTGTTTTTATTTATTTTTTTTTTTTTTGGAATGTTACATGTACTGAAGTTGGGGTATTAAAAATTGATGATATTTTTAAATCATCAGTAATATTGTTATTTCTATACATAATAGGTTGTTTGGATATACTTTCCTTTTGTGTTGTAGATATATAGGATGTCCCAAAATTAGCCTGACAAACTTTGGGAGCTGATAGATGACATTATTTTAAACACATTTTGTTAAGGAAAGTTTTTGCTGCGGTGCTTTGTTTAAGCGCTAGATGAGTTATGTCATTACCTACTGCCTCCCACCCAGTTTAAGTACTTATGGCAAAAAATTAGTATTGCATTTATCTTAATAAGGCACACAATCTTAATCCAAGAAACAAACACAGAATATATAAACAAAACACAAGCATCTCAATGTTTACAGTTAATCACAGCTTTACTATTCAAAATTAGACAGACAAACTTTTAAACCAGAGAACTCGCTAGTGTCTTTGCGAGAGTATGGCAGAATAGGGCATGCCGATGCACTCTTTGTGTTAATCGCAATGAGTGTGTGTTCCAACCTTTACTTTTAATAGTAAACTTGTGATTAACCGTAAACAATGATATGTTTGTGTTTTGTTAATGTGTTCTGTGTTTGTTTCTTGGATTAAGATTGTATGCCTTACTTAGATAAATCCAATACTAATTTTCATTGCTGATTTTGCCATAAGTACTTAAACTGGTTGGGAGGCAGTAGGTAATGACATTAACTCGTCTAGCGCTTAAACGAAGCACCGCAGCAAAACACCTTCCTTAACAAAAAGTGTTTAAAATAATGTTATCTATCACCTCCCAAAGTTTGTTGGTCTAATTTTGGGACACCTGTATATTTATAAATCTTATGAGCATCTTTTCTGTAATCCAAATTTTCTATAAATGTGTTGAATGAATTTCTTTTTGCATTTGTTATGCTTGTTTTGAAAATGGCTGCCCTATTTTCCACTCTAATGAATGTCAAACGTAAAATATTGCGAAGTAATGGTCCCCCATTTGGCTCTCCAGTTGGGGCGGCACCGTGGCCAAGCAGTTAGCGCGCTCGCCTACCACTTAGGAGGCCCGGGTTCGATCCCAGGGACCCGCATGTGGTATTCGTGGTGGATGAAGCGGCGTCAGGGCGGGTTTTCTCCGGGTGCTCCGGTTTCCCCCGCCATCTCATTCCACCGGTGCTCCATCTTCATTCCATGTGTCATCAGTGTCACCGTCTGCGGTGGCGTAGTAGTAAAAGCGGGCGTTAAACTCTACAACTACTCTCCGGTTGGGGACTGCCTTGGGAGAATAAGTACCTACTATAAAAGTATTACATTGGAATTGTAGTGGACTTTAAATGGACAATGATATTTCCTCACTGAAAGTCTCTAAAATCAATTCCATCACTGGTATAAGCAGTAGCATTAAGTTCACATTACTACCGTTAAAAGTAGCTTTTGCATATATTAAGATACACTTTTGTTTTACACTAGAAGCTATTCTCCTTTGGAAACTAGAAGCCTCCCACTCAGTGATGGCTCTGAATATCATTGGTGGTGTATCCAGAAAAGAAATAACTGGATCACTAGGAGTTGTATGTACATTGAAACTGCAGAAGACTCTTGAATGTAGTGGTTTTGAAGACATGAAAGTCATAAAGTCAGTATTATGAGGAGAAACGTATGCAGGAAAGTTATCCCTAGAATCTGATGCATTAGCATCTATACTGTGTGCTTCAATGACGTCATTTTCTGTTGAAAAGAACTTTTTCTTCATACAAGAATGAGGTACGTAATAATAAGAAATCATTTATGCAAGAAAAGTTGTAGGCGTATCTACTGCAGTGCCAAAAAATACCTACAAAAGAAGCTGTAAAAGCATCCTCCATATGTTTTTTATGATTTCTTTGATGTAAACTTTTGTGAAAAAAGTTCACAGAAAAATCTCACAAAATAAGAAAAACATAAAATTATCATTACCTGTACTCATCCATGAAGCAAGGCACACAGAAACCTAAAATGAAGGTTTATTCCACTTCAAAATCTTGGACTTTGTTATCAAAGAGATAACACCTACCTATTCCTGCCATCAATAACCAGGTATTTATAACCATTTCTCAGCTCCTTTTCCACTTTTATAAGTTTTATAAGTTTACAGGTATAATACCATAGGCAGAATTACCCTATGAAGTTTATGCAAATAAGATTGTCATTTATTACCTGGTGTTTTCCATGGTTTGATGGTTTGTCCCTGCAACATTTAGCCCTCCATTGCACTTACCTAATAGCTTTACATTTCTTTGGAGTTATAAGTCAATATTACCTTCTCAGTAGCCTACACAAAACTTCTAAAAAAATACAAGAAAACCAAAACAAAAGAAACACCAAATTTGATGTTATTACTCCATTATCTATGTCAGAGATCAACGAATATTACGTAAGCTCGCTACACCTTTTTTATTTTGTGAGCCCTTGGAAATGTAAGTAATTGTTCTTATGATGGCAGTGTTCAACTATGATTGCCTTTGACAAAGGTATAGGTGATATTGCAAGCTTTTGTAGATATTACAAAAATTAAATAACCGTGTGAAATTAAGTGGCATTTTGAATTCTAAGCTAGACAATTTTCGCCTTGTGTCAATGGTTATTTTTGCAGAGTTTGTTGGAAATTGGTGTAGTGGTTAAAAGTCTCTAAGGTTCACACAAACACATATACATTATATACTCCATGCCTTTTTATATCCCCAGTGAGGATATGATGGAGGCATCAAGAAACATGTCTGTGTAATATTTCAAGAACTTGCACCAAATACTAAGATAAGTGAGGCTTTTAGTCTCTAAATTGTTATATTTAATAATAAAGTTTATTATTTATCCAGCTTCTCATTTTTGAGTATCCTGTTCACAAATGTGCACACATGTGACTGTCAATTAAGTGAATTAAAGAAGAGTATTAAAGGTAATGCTTTTACTATGTTACTATTTGTTTGTATAAAAGTTCATGCTGCCTTCATTACTCTTCCTCAAAACGTCGTGAAGGATATCCTTTAAGGGTTCAAACAAGTGGAACTCCGAGGGAGCAGATCAGAGCTGTAGGATGGATGGGTTAGTAATTAAATAACCCCGCAGCAGCCCTTTCCAGGCCTAGGCCTGCTGCCCAGCCACTGTGGCCCCCATGTCTGCCTATCCTAGGCGTCACAAGTGGGATGCAGTACTGGAGGTGGGATGTGGTCAGTGTCCTGATCCCTCCCTGCTGGTTATACAGTCTTTGCAACCAGGTGCCGCTACTTCTCAATCAAGTAGATCCTCAATTGGCCCTCAGGAACCTAATGAGACTGGGTGCACAATGAACCAGGTCTCCCAATGGGAAAAAATCCCCACACTGATATCGGGAATCAAACCCTGGTCTCCTACTTGATAAGTAGCAGTGCTACCACTAAGAGACAACCGAATGGACTAGTAGTCTAACCCATTTTGTGGTGGTTTCAGAAGCCATCTAACTTGTGTCAGGATTAGCTTTGTCATGAATCAAAATGTCTCCTAGAGTATGGTGCCAAAACTGTTGAAAGAGCTTCTTGAGTAGTTAATGTACTTCTGACTTAACAATACTGCCCTTTGCCATTACATCAACACTAATCACAATATCACTGGTCCAAAACACTGTAATCAAGACCTTATCATCTAAACGAGTTGCTTGAATTTTTATTTTCTCT
This sequence comes from Tenodera sinensis, assembly GCA_030765045.1. Lineage (NCBI taxonomy): Eukaryota > Metazoa > Arthropoda > Insecta > Mantodea > Mantidae > Tenodera > Tenodera sinensis. The sequence goes on from CM060965.1 coordinate 46,392,592, forward strand.
GCTGCTTTTGTGTAGTAAATACTGAATTCAAAAGCATTTTTAGAACAAGTCTGTGCATTCATGTATATGTATGTGAACAGCATAACTTAAAAATGAAAAGAATGCAACGCAAAGATTTTAAACAAAATTCTGCCATCCCTCCCTCTTTCACTCCCAAATTATCCTATATATGGAAAAGTTTTCTAAAACATGGCTGTAACAATTTTAATTGAAACACCATGTATTTATGATGTTTGTATGACAAATAAAATGCATACCTTGTGAAATTCCTACAAATAGCCTGCACAATTTATATAAAATAAACAGTTGTGTGTCAATTTTGATTGAAACACCATGTATTTATGATGTTTGTATGACAAATAAAATGCATACCTTGTGAAATTCCTACAAACAGCCTGAGAAATATGCTTGATTCTGTAGGACTATATGGGTGATAAACCATAAGAGAGAGAAAATCGTACTACTCAAAAAATGTTTGTTAGCTAATGCTGGATTTCTGACAATGAAGTCATTAATCCTCTTGCTCTCCAATATTTTTCACTGATGGATGGGGCACTAGAAGTGGCCGGGCATATTTGAAGGTGGTCTCGATCCATTTCCTCTTGCAGATCACATAGAGGATAGAGTGGTGAAGAATATATCCCAATTCTGTTTAAATGTTTTGCCAGATAATCATGTCCTGTAATCAACCTGAAGGTTGCAACTGCTGTTTTTCGAGGATACTCAGGAATTACTGTTTGAATGTTTGGTAGTTCCCATCTTTTATTCTTTGATTTTTCATAGTAATACTGTGCAATAATTTTTTTGAATTCAGAGTTGACTAATCTTTTAGCTGCATAAAATGGTAGATTAACTATAGATTTTTGTACACCGCTGGTACCCTTTTTTGCAAGAAAATCAGCTTTCTCATTACCACTCAGTCCACAGTGAGCTGGTATCCATTGGAAGACTAGGTGTTTTTGAGGTGCTGTTAGATGGCTAAGCATTTTCCAACATTCTATAATTGTTTGGTTTTTTGGTGACAACTTGGAAGTAATTGCTATAATTGGTGCCCTGGAATCTGAGAGAATAACTGCTTGCTGAAAATATGAAATTCTATACAAAAGATTTTGTAGGGCCATTCGAATTGCTTCAATTTCTCCATCAAAGTTAGTAGTTCCATAACTTAAAGATTTGTAATAGGAAAAGAGGTGACATGTGGCTCCAGTGCCTGCTCCATCTTTGTTTGATATCAATGATCCATCAGTATAAATATGCAGCCATTCGTGTTCTGGAAATCTAGTATGGATTGTCTCTAATGCCAATAATTTTAGAACATTAGTTGGAGTATCACTTTTCTTAACTTCTTATGTCAGGTGTAAATAATATGTGATCTCTAATGTTTGTGTCGGATTGACTTTAGATATGAAGTTTTCCTTTGAATTAGGAAGGTATACATTGATGTCTTGAATTTTGGAAAGAAAGCTCTCCTGAGTCTTTAGTGTATGTGTAAAATTTCTCTTGTGCCATGTATTGAATGGGAGTCTGATCAACTTTTCATGTTGAATAAGAGCTGCTTTTTCTATTTCATATTCAGTGGGGTATTGGTTGGTTAGTATTTCCATGGCTGCTATTGGTGTGGTTTTGATAGCACCTGTAATTAATCTCAGACTTTGGTTTTGAAAGATTTGAATTTTTTTTTTTGTGTTTGCTGTTACAAGAACTTTGCTGCAGTAAGTAAATAATGGCTTTATATATACATTGTATGTTGTGTTAAGAGTTGCTCTGGAACATCCCCACTTCACCCCTGTTAGACGTTTTAACAGTGAAAGCAGCCTCTCTGCTCTTTGTATTACATTTTCTATTTGTTTGGTCCATGTAAGTTTGGTATCAAATGTAACTCCTAAATACTTTGCTTCCTTTGTTTCTGGTAATTGTTGACCCTCAAAATTTAGTTTTATTTTTAGTGGTTTTTTTCTTAGTGAAAAGATTTGGTGGTTTGATTTTGTTGTATTAACAGTCATTAAATTTTCTTTGGTCCACCTTTGTAGGTGGGTTAAGGATTGTTGCATGGTTTTTTCTAGTTCTGTACTGTATGCCCACGACAAGAAGGCTAGAGGGGAATGAAGGGCAGAGGGGGCTTGAACTGTGTATCTACTCCAGTAGCAGACCTGTTTACTAGGAAATGAGTGTATGAGAGTGCATATTTCTAGCTATCTGTGTGTTATGTGACAACATTGTGTATTTTAAATGAGCCTAGCATCCTTGTCATACTCGGAAACTAGTCATAAACACCATGCGGGAAGCACAAAATGATTATGCTACACATTCCCAAGACTTGCCTTCTTGTCCTGGGCATACAGTACTTTTGCTTTTTGGTTTTGAAGGCCACATTACTAAGTCATCAGCAAATAGTGCACACTTCACACCTGATTCTTGTATTTGTTGTGGCAGATCGTTAATAAATATATTAAAAAGTGTAGTGCTGAGCACTGCACCTTGTGGTAAGCCACGGTGTACCTGTTTGTATTTATATATATTTCTTCCATATCTGGTTGCAATAAAGCGTTGTGTTAGGAAATGACATAGCCATGAAAACATTGGACCTTGTATCCCTATTCTTTTTACTTTCTTTAGTAGTTTTGTTCTGCATATAGAATCATATGCACTTTGGAAATCAATAAAAACTGATAATTATTATTTATTTATGCCAACAAACTTACTGTTGGTGTTTTTAAACACACAAGCCGTGTGTGGGCAAAGTTTAAGAGGTAGAACTGGAACTTAAAAATTCAATGATGCCGGGCGGACGGTCTGTGGTTCAAATCCCAGTTGTGGCATTGAATTTTTAAGTTCCAGTTCTACCTCTTAAAAACTGATAAATTATCTTCTTTTCTATTGAAGGAGTCCTTGATTTCTTGACTGAGAAGTAAGACTTGTTCATTTGTAGAGTGGAACTCTCTGAAACCAGCTTGACATGGGGATATTAAATTTTGTGATTCTAGAAACCAATTTAACCTGTTTGACACCATTCTTTCCATCACTTTTGCTATTATGCTAGTAAGAGCTATTGGTCTATAATTTTTTATTTCTGATGCTGTTTTGTCTTTCTTCAAGAGTGGGATAATTATTGCTTTTCGCCATTCAGCAGGTACAGTGGTTTTCCAGGATAGATTGTAGAGTTTCAGTAGTTGTTGTTTTGCTATTTTTCCAAGGTTTTTTATGAACTCTGGATATATGTGATCTGGTCCAGGAGACTTTTTGTTTTTCAGATTATTTATTGCAATGTTCAGTTCTTGCATATTAAAATTTTGAAAAAAGATTATGCACTGAGTGTTAGGATCACATTCTCTTTCTTGTTTCAAATCTTTCTTAAATTCTTTACGTTCCTTTTTATTATTTCTTGTTACTTTATGTGAATTAGCATAATATTTATTGAATGTTTCGGCTATGACTGCATCATTTACTAATATTTTATTATTGTGTATGATAGGTGTACTGTTGTTTTCTTTCCTGTCCTTAACATTTTTTATGAACTTATGGGCTTTGTTACCATCTGTCCCATAATCCATTTTTTCTAAGAAATTATTAAAGTGATTCTTTTTAGCAGTATTGATTTCTTTTTTTAGTGAGGCACATTTCTTCCGCCATATTTGTGTATCCGATATGTTTTTTGTTTGTTCAGCTATATTTCTAGCTCCAATGTCCTATATGTGGTGGAAATGAAGACATAGAACATATAATATTTAAATGTATTGGGACTGAAGGTTGGAGAAAAGAATATATTAATAAGAAATGGTCGAATATGAATAGAAATAGATCTATAGTTGAAATGCTTCATAAAGACAGTAAGAGGGTAGGAAGATTTTTACATAAGGTGAAAAATAAATGGATCTGGACAGCAAATAGAGTTGAACAATAAGATATAAGTGATAGAATAAGTTAGAATTAAGGAATTATTGTAGAATAAGAATATGACTGGCAATGAGCCAGGGCTGAACACCGGTCATATTCGCATGTATATAGCTTAGTAAATAAATAAAATAAAAAATAAATATTTCTAGCTATATCCCTTTTCTTTTTCAGTCCTCCTAACTGGGGGTTCCAAAAGGGTTTGAAATTTTTAATTCTTCCACGAGGAATATGTTTTTTTGCGGTTTCTAGGATGACTTTACAGAAATTTTTGTTCATATGATCTGGTTGGTCATGCAGCTGTGAGTTTGTTTGTTCTTTAAATTTATGTTCCAGTTCAGTTTTATATTTGTTCCAATCTGCTTTTTTGAAGTTCCAATACAGATTCGTGAGACGTTGACTGTTATTTTTATTCTCTAGTTTTGTATCAGCAATTACTGCTCTGTGACCAGAACTTGGATCTTCTATAACTTGTTTTTTAATTTTTGAAACAATATCTGTTGTAGCTAACAAGAGGTCTGGGTTACTGCCTGCTCCAGAGTAAGGTATGAAGGTTGTGGGATCTTCTTTACTATAAATCAGTTCAAAAGTTGTGGTATTCAAAAATTCTTCCACTATCTTCCCTGTAGAATCCACTTTTTCATAACCCCATCTTTTGGAATGGGCATTGAAATCCCCAATTACGATTGTTTTATTTAATTGGTCAAGAAGTGAGAGATCTGGTTCATTCCTGGGAGGATTGTAAACACTGTATAAATGCAGATGTGTTTTGTTATCCCAAAAATTTAGCTTTATTAATTCACTTTTATCTGTATTATCCATTTCTTTTACAATTTCAAAAGAAGATTTAATATCCTTTTTGACTCCAACTAATATTCCACTACTTATCTGTCTAAAAAAAATTAAAATTATTTTCTTGTTTAACGACGCTGTCAATTGCCAGGATCACATCAGCGTCGCCGGTGTGGCGGAATTTTGTCCCGCAGGAGTTCTTTTACATGCTAGTAAATCTACTGACATGGAGCTGTCGTTTTTAAGCACACTTAAAAACCATCAGCCTTATCTATTTTTGGGTAGTAGGTGTAATAGAAAACCAGTAAAATTGAAGTATTTAAGTTGGTCATTTGTTAGATTTTCTTTTTGAATGAAAAATATATCTATGTTATAGTCAAATACAATTTTATTCAGTTCTACTCTTTTTGTTTGTGTGAGACCACCCACATTCCATTGTAGAAGTCTGATGTTAGATCTTCTATTAATATAATGTTTTGGTTCTCGAGAAGTAGTCCCCGCCCAGAGATCCAAATGGGGGACTATTTTAACTCCGGAACATTTTACCCCTCAAGTCATATTTCATAATTTGATATTGAAGAGAACAATAGCAGTAATAGTAACCGTTTTTTTAGAGAGCACCATATTTTTATGTTTTGGCAGTCACATCGCTCTCTCACAACCCCCAGAATGTCTGGAGGACCACACCTGTCGGTTTACAGGTCTCACCGACCTGGCCAGGAGAATTATCAAATTAAATTCACCGACTATATCCTCTGATTACCAATCAGAGGACATATTACATGCTATGACAGGTCAGCATGTTAGGGGTTAAAATTTTAGAGAAATGGAGAGGTTGGAGAAATAAAGACTCCCTAGCCCTTGGAAACCCTAATAGCATCGGGGTCAGAAGAGAACAAGAGATGACCCAGGTAAGGTCAGATAGAAAAGTTACAGTGAGGAGCAAAACACCAGTAAGTGGAAGTAATGTTCTGCTCAGCTTGGGTACCTTGTGGTTGCCGTTCACATATCCCCTAGATGGAGACCCCTGAGTTAACTCAAAAAATGTAGTTCTTGTTAAACTGCACAATTTATATAAAATAAACAGTTGTGTGTCAATTTTGATGGAAACACCATGTATTTATGATGTTTGTATGACAAATAAAATGCATACCTTGTGAAATTCCTACAAATAGCCTGAGAAGTATGCTTGATTCTGTAGGATAGTATGGGTGATAAACCATAAGAGAGATAAAATGGTACTACTCAAAAAATGTAGTTCTTGCTAAACTGCACAGTTTATATAAAATAAACAGTTGTGTGGCATTAACCATTTCTGAGGTATTCTTTGTTGTTGGTTTGTATTTTGAAATGCATATGGTGGTATGTCACTATTCAATTTGTCTTGTAATCTTGTAAAAACTGTCATCAGGTAGCAACCCGCTTTTTAAAAATCTGAATATCACATTAGTCTATTGTATCCCAAGATTGTAATCCTTACAATGGTAGTAGACCCTTGCCCTAAAGGGATTTAATGGGTTTATTTATTTATTTTTTATTATTGTTATTATCATCACATCATTTGTGGTTTCAGGTCGAACGGGACGGCCACCTCGTAAGAAAAATAAAAGGAATAATCCGCAAAATGTAAGTAAATATAACTTAAATAGCTTAATGGAATTAGAAGTGAAGTTAGAAAAACATCTACACCAGCAGTGTTGAAAAAATTTGGAAGTGTGTGGATGTATAGTAATTATTATACAGTTTATTGAACATCTTTATGCTGCTAAAAGGAGCAGACATCTTTAATCTTGTAGAAAGGATAATAATTCTGCATAACAAGAATTTCAAACTTTCATATTTTCTATGTAAACACTCTTTCAGCTGAGCCACCCAGCCCTTCCATATCTCAGATATCCCATTCCATAATTCTTATGTCCTCTTAGCTAAATTTAAGAGCACCTTTAATGTTGGTTATTTGCTTTTTAAAAAAGCAAGATTTATTTTCATTTTCATCTTGGTACCTGATGTCATGCTTCTAAATAAATGATAAAAAGAATGATCATTAAACTGTTGTTTATAGAATAGCTAACATGCAGCATTAAACATTTGGTCTATAGATTAGAAAATTCCTGAAGTTCAAATCTTATTTTGAAAAAGGTTTTTTTAATTATGCTCATAAGAAAATGTAGTGTAAAGGCTGGTTCATAACCTCTGGTAATGGTAACAATAATCAGTGAGAAAGTTGAAATACATGTACTCAAATGTCAAGCATATGTCAATCACAGTCATTTCTCATTGGCTCGAAATGTCTTTTCAAGCTTTAAATTATGTAAAAGAAAATGTTCAGAGTTATACTCGAAGGAGTGATATTCACGCATCTACTGTGCTTTTCAAATGGGAAGGAGCTTGTCCTTGAGCAACTCCTGGCCGGTAACCAATCAGAGTCCTGCTGTGTTGTCATATTGCTTTCCCCTTAAGTTGGGCTTGATGCACTCCAAGAAATATGAAGAGTGGGGGTAATGAGCTTGCAACGCTATGCATGTAAACATATCTTATTGGCTGCAGATCAGAACTCTTCCCATTTGAAAAGCACAGTAATATTAGAAGTTGCAATTTGTTAGATGCCCAAGTGTAGATTATCCAGAACAATAATTTTTCCCATAATAGTAGTGAAGGTAGGGAGCAAATTTGAATATCACATTTATGAAAACTTGAGCAATTTTATGAGGACATCAATGCTCAGTATTAAATTTTTTTTTTTGATAGAAAAATGCCATTATGTGAAGGTATGTTTTCCATAGATATTTACAATAAATGTTTTATCAATGTTTGCTACTTTGTAAACCATGGTTGTTCAGAAACTTTGAACAATGGTGAACGTGCATAAATTAAATTTAGTTGAAAAATTTAGAAATAGCTTTGGTATTATTAGATGGACCTCTTAAATTATTTCTTCACAAATGTAATATGATAAGCACCTTTTTTTTATATAGCAGAAGAACTCCCCAGCTCCAGCATCAACAACCTTGGGTGGAGCTACAGGTCCTGTACCAACTCTCACAATGACTACTTCTGGCCAAATAGTTAATAATGTCCAGCACGCGGGCAGAAAACCTGTTCCTCCTAACGCTGCTCAACTTAAACAAACACCCGTTATTGATACAGGTAATTCAATTGTTTCTAAAAGTATTGTTTAAATGTACATTTAATGTTTGCTTAAGGCCTCCATCTTTGTTAACTCATACAAACTGCATGCATTGCATTAGAACGCATGTGCAAGCTGTGTAAATCAAATGCTACAGCATTATATTGCTTTTCAGTTTTAAGGAAATTAAGAAATGAAAGAGCATTATGTGAAGTTTCATCAAACAAGTGTAGGGCTCTGAGAATGAGTACAGTCCTAAAGGCTCCTGTTTTTCTGTGCTTCAAATTTCCTCATCATTTAATGTTGAGATTGAAAATGTCTGAAAAAATATAGCCTTTTACAAGATTTTTAGTATTAAAATACAACTTTCAAACAAATACTAAAGCTATGTTCCTGCCATTGTTACCAATAAAGAGAGTATTTCTAAACAGAGTTTTTCATTAGACTTGACATGAAAATACTTAAGAGAAAATTAGCAAAACACCCATTTACTAGAGTCTGAAACACACATGAAGGTTGGTCAGGTAAGCCACTGAAGGTTGCCCAAATGAAATCGACATATGTGGAGGGGAACCAGATCAAGTTTTAAGCAGCACAGCTGCTGTTATACTTCCATCTTTTATGGCTTGTCCATAAAATGTACAGGAGTGGAGGTCTTTTTCTGTTTTGTGTCAAAAGAGATATGGGTTATGGGCAAATTCACAGTATTACATATTTTCAGCATGGACATGACAGCATTAAATTCTATTGAATTACATTGTAACTCAAGCTAACAGATTGAATGTACATTAATTGGTATATAAGCTTAGATAGACCACAGCTATTCATCATGTGGTTCCTTCTCACTAGGCTTTTTCTAGTGCACAGATTTGAAATTTGACTGTGCCACTAGTGGCATCTAGTATTCAGTAGTAAATGGGGACAAACATGCAGTAATGGATGACATGAACTCAATTGTCTGACGTAAATTGTTGATCTAATTTGCATTTTGTGGTTGCGGTATATGTTTCCTGTGTTTTTTTAGGTACCTTTTGTTCATAGTTCATGTTAAAAAGCCTAAAATGTGGACTAGAAATCTGATAATATTAGGAAGTGATGTTCTTTGCTTGGATACCAAATCATATAAGGGTCACTCTTGAAAATTTTGAGAATGGGCAACCATGAGTTGTTATAAGTCAAAACAGTTCTTCCTAACTTTAGATTGAAGTTCAGATAGTAACGCGTGCAAGCCTGGGTATGCTCCAACATGTGCAGTGTCAGCACTGCTGTGCATCTATCTAGGCTGGATGCTAGTATGAATCTCTAGCTAGAGCCATTCCATGCTATGATTTTAAAGTCATTTTAGGATAGAGAGAATGCCTTGAAAGGCTACATCATGCATTTGGGTATTTTGGCCCTTTGCAGCCCACCATTTATCAATGATTTGCAAGTGTAGAAAAGAAAGGGATTCCCTTGAACATTAAGACCGTGCAGCCAGCTTTAGTGATGACATGAAAATGTAATGTATGGAGAGCGTATGTTGCCAGAAGACAATTGTTGCACATATTATCAGGTTAAGAAGCCCTGATTATTGGATCAGCAGCAATGAATATCATCCTTAAAGAAAAACTTCACACCAGGAAGCTCTGCAGTCATTGGATTCCTTACCTCTTCACAAATGAGCAGAAACAGGTGTGTGTAGCTTAGTGCTAAGAAATCATAGAATAAAATTTATGAGGAAAGATTCAAAAAAATTGAAAACTGTAGCAGGTGACAAGAGTTGGATGTAATAATATGATCCAAAAACCAAGCGATAGTCATCTCTCTGGGCCTTCCTAGTATAAGCTCCCCCAACAAAGTGAGGTGAGCAAGAACTGTTGGCAAAAAGATGATCTGTTTGTTCTCAGCTAGTAGTCGTATTTTGACAATTCCATTTGACAGACAGAAGACTGTCATTGCCAGATGATACACCACAAAATATCTGCCATAAGTCTTCAGTGAACTGAGAACAAAGTGAGAGATAGAATCGGAACTGAAAAGTTCAATGCCACAGCGGGGAAGTTCCGATTCTACATCCAAATTTGCCCACACATGGTTTGTGTGTTTAAAAACACTAACGGTATGTTTGTTGGCATAAATAAATAATAATGAGAACAAAGTGCTCTAAGAATCAACTGCTTGGAATTTGGTTGCACTATGACAATGCCTCTGCCAACACTGCACAAGTAACAGCTCAAGTTCTGCTGGAGTCAGGAATCAAATACTTGTCTCATCCTCCCTACATACAGATATGGCCCCGTGTGACCTTTTTCCTATTCCCCAAAATGAAAGTAAAAGGTTTGAGGTTTATGATTTGAATCACCTGAAATTGCAGTAGTTGCTTATGAAGAATGGCATTTACCATTTGAAAAGTGGTTTGAAAGGATAAGTTGTGTAGAATGCATTGGGAAATACTTTGAGAAAAAGCAATGATTTGATGTGAATTTTTAAAATTTTATTGTATTCATTCCCAAAACTTTCAGAGTGAACCTCATTACCAGGAAGAATTTCAGCATCGGTGGCAGAAATAGTACTCCCAGGTCTTCCAGCATTCTTATAAAATGTATCCCCATATATTTTACATATAATTTTTGTACATTTACTGCACCAAACACTTCACACATTCTAAATTTAATGTAATCACAAAATGATTAAGCTTTGGAGGACGGGAAAGTTTTACAAGCTTAAATTTCAGGAAGTGCTTTACAAGGATTATTAGTGTGATACTAGATCATTTTTAACGATTAAAATGCAAACGAAGTGGCCATTAAAAATGTTTTAGAAAATTAATCCGATCAATTTTGTGTTTATTTTTGAGAAGACAGTTGTTTATTTTAATTGAATAGGAATCCTATCAAGCATAGGTATGGGGGAGGACAACAGTTAACCCCTAATGGTTAAATCTTATCAAGTCTGAAATACTTAAGAGTTTGTAAAAACATGATTGTGACATGCATTGAATTTTTCTTTTCCAAAGCTATAGTGCGTAAATGCGGCCTCATTTCTCTTGTTTAGGTGTGAGCAAACCAGCCCCAGTTGCAAGTCATTGTCTCCCACCCCAACCTGCCCGTCCCTCATCCCTAGCCACTGCAGCACCAGTCAAGAAAGTTCCGCCAGCCGTTGCGGCTGCTGCTGTCACTACTACTGCTTCAGCTGTGCCACCCAAGAATAACATCCCAGCAGCCACTGACAAAGGTAAAATGATTTCATTGGTTGATTTACATAGGAATAGAATTCCACTTCAGGAATGGAAAGTAAAACAAACCTCTTCTGGTTAAAGTATATGTGCTGAGTTTTTAATGTTTTTATTAGTGTGTGAATATGCATGCTTTTGAAACTTCATTTCCGCTGGCAATATCAAGCAATGCATTCTGCAACAGAGTAGTATACTCAGTAAGACTTGTCACTGATGAAATCTAAGAAGATCATAACCCATTCAAGATAACATTGATTATTTTGATGTGTTTTAAAAGCTTTATTTCACCACCAGAAATACACACAGAGAAATTAATTATGAAATTTCACTGGTTGACAACATAATGAAGTTCTCTACTAGACAACTAGATGGCAGTACAACCAATGTTAATGTAGGTAACCCCTTCCAGACATCAAGTGGACCAACAGTTGATGCTGGAGATAAACATCTGTAAACTTATTCTGAGTGAAAACTTAACAAGTAAAATAAAGTGTCACCAATCTTCACAATTTCATAACGTTAAAAAGTTCCCCTGTTTATAATACTTCCAATAACAGCATGTTAATAATAATAATAAATATAATAATAATAATAATAATAATAATAATAATAATAATAATAATAATAATAATAATAATAATAATAATATAATCAATATCATATTTGAAAATGACTTATCCTTAAGTCATGACAAGATTCATCAAGAGCTCAGCAGTGTGCAGTGTGACTATTAAGGACTTATTGGTTTGGAATAAATGTATAATGTTTCTATATGCTACTTGATTTTACAACAAAATCTTGTGAGTCGTCAATTCATACCCACACAAGTACTCTCGATAGTGTTGTGCATGGTGAAGATTTGTGCAGTATTTAACTGTAACAGCAGTGTTGCACTGTACTCTACTGGCAGTTTTATGTTATATCAAAGTTAATGAACTCTTATTTTAAGAGTGGGAAAGTAAATTGGATTTGTTGGACTGTTTTTACAGGATAATTTTTAACTCAAAAGTGTTTCACTAATGTTAAATTACATTTTTCTATCACTGGAAGTAATAAAATATTTTTGATGAAACTTCCGATATTTTATTTGTGAATGTTTTAGTGCAGCGGTTATGAAGCTTGTCAATAAAAGATCCAGTTGCATTCAAAGAGCTTGCATTACAATCAGTATTTGTAAATAAGATGCTGCTTTCTGTGATACTTTTCTTGCCATCTGTATCTTTTGCATCAGTTTCATAAATTTTAAAAGCAATCTGCATATATATGGTATTTTTGTAAGCATTATTGAGTGCATTTAAAGTTGCATGTATATACAGTTACTTCACTGCTGCTGGTATTCAAGATGTATATGTATGCTTAATTTATTAGCATCAAGAATGTATGTTTATAGCTTGGGCTGTCTTAAGTAAAAATGTTTCTTATAGTGGTAAAACACAACTGGATGTTTATTTGAAAGTATGTTTGGAAAAACTTTAAATTACAAATAGGCTACCCAGTGTTTCTGCAGTATTTGCAAATGCTACAGCAGATAATATGATATACTTTTCAGTAATTGATGGGCCAAGTTTTTGAACAGTGTTTTGCAATCATGTTCTGTTTAGCAATTAAGGCAATGCATAGGTAAAGTTTGATAAAAAGTGTGAACATTTTTGTTTTTTATATTTTTATTACACTTATAGCTTATACTTTCTTGCCACACAATTGGATTTCTAATATAGACAATTTTAAAGGCACCAATTACTATTTAATCTCTCCTTTTCCATTTAGGTAAAGTATCACATTAAACTTTTCAACTCCATTTGTGTCATTTCCCTTTTTACAACATTTTTCATTATTGAAAATGCTCCTTGGACCACAATTTATAACTTACTAGCTTGACATTTTCAGGAGAAGTTGAGAAATTATGCATTTAAAAGTTATGCCTACTAGTTAAAAAAGAAAAATATTAAATAGTTAAGTTGAAATTATTTTCCATGCCTCGCATTGAAAAAATTGGAAAATTCAATAGCGTGTTCTACAAATAACATTTTTTTCTCTTAAACTAATTAAAATTTAGGAATCTCTGCCCAACAATTTTATTAAGTTTGAATTTAAAAAATCAGGGATGATACAATAAAATGTAGAAGCCAAGGACTATTTCATATTACCATATCAAAAATATTAATATCTTAACAGTTTGACATAGAGTTAAAATTTTATGTGCAATATATGTTTTATATTCTTAGTTTATAGTTAAAAAAATTCAAAGCAATCAGCAAAAAACTAGATTTTGGATTATTATTTATTTATGCCAACAAACTTACTGTTAAATAATTGTTTCACTTTTTAAGGTTTTTATATTCCCTATCACAACCACCAATGTATTCTCTGTCATCATATGTCATTAAAATAACATTTTTACACCTATGTTGACCATTAGACAGACATTTTAAGAAGAAAATGTAGTGTAAATGTCAGTCACACGCGGAATTGCTCTAATTATTATTATTATTATTATTATTATTATTATTATTATTATTATTATTATTATTATTAATATTACTATTTGGAAATAGTAAAACAAATTTACTAAAGCAGCTGATGCTACTGTCACTAAGTTCACTCCCAATGAATTTTCCAAATCCAGAATACTTGTAAACAATTCACTCTATCACAGACACCTACAGCACCAAACATATTTTATTATACTGTATTCCAGAAAATAACAATAATACCTGCAGTTCTAGTTTGCTTATCAGTTGTAGCATAGGATACAGATGGTTGATTCGTTTGAACAAGTATTTTGTAATTATTATTTATTTATGCCAACAAACTTACTGTTGGTGTTTTTAAACACACAAGCCGTGTGCGGAAGGTCTGTGGTTCAAATCCCAGTTGTGGCATTGAATTTTTAAGTTCCAGTTCTACCTCTTAAGTATTTTGTAGTTGATTCATTTGAAAAAGTAGTTTTTATAGTTGATTAAGTATTTCTTTAATATCAAAGTGTTGTAATGAGGAGGGAATAGCATGAAATGATACTATTTCCTTAAGTGATACATTTCAATTTGTAACATTCAAGGAGAATTCATTTCAGCCGTTGTTTTCCTGTTTTTTCTTTTAGTCGTGGAAACAAATGCTGTTGTGAAAAAGGAGTCATTCGGTTTCTTACCCACCACAGTGGTGCCAACTACTGTAGCTGTAACAGCCATTGCTGCCACCACTTCCACCACTGCCCCAGTTATTCCTTCCTCTGCAACAGTGACACCTGTCCCAATTGCAAACCTCATGCCCCCAGAATACAATAGCAAGCCTGCCAATGTCTTACCTCCAGTTGCTGCTCCTGTAACAGCTCCTACTGATCCTCTGGCTCCAAATCTGCCAGCACAAATACCTCCTGTTGTTACAACATCTTCAAACATTACAAACCAGCCAGCCATTGCCATGCATCCTGGCTTTGACATGTCCTTGTCCACTTCTCCACCAACGCCTACATCCAATTCTCAGCAGCATTCCAGCAATGGGTTCCCGCACATGACGAATGTTCCGCCAGTTCAGAGTGTGAAGACAGAGTCAAATTCCCCAGTTGGTGGTTACAACAATGGCATACAGATGGCCACTGGTGTGCCATCTATATTTGACCCAATTCCAGCAACAACCATGCCGAGTCCAGTAATGAAAAAGGAGGATATAAAGCCTGTGCTACCTCCTGCCTCACAGCCAGCGCTCACAAAACCTCTTAATGATGGTGAGTTGAACATTCATTGTAAAGATAAAAAGCTATTTTGTTTCTGCATGTCCTCTCACTAAGGTTTGCGTCAAACCTCCTGCATATGACCTTTAGAGGCTCCATAGCTGTAGTGAATCAGAGGTCTGCAGCGTTGGCTAGTCAGAACTAACGTTATCTCACTTAGTAATTACTAGGTTAATGCTCGGACATGAATAGTTTATTACAAGCTTAAAACTTATGTCAGATATAAACAGAATAGTGTGCAAGCATATATGAAAAAAGAGCGCAATTTTAGGTTCAGCTGTCTGGTATTTATACACAATTATATTTACGTGTATTTGGCAGAACTGAAGCAGACCTTGAGCTGTACACAAAGGTGTGAATAAGTGTACGTTATGCTTTCCCTTTTCTCTGAATACACCCCTAATTATTTTGACCAGGGGACAGAATGGGTAAATAATGTGCAGTTTTATGAATTTGTAGAAGCTTGCAACATATCACTAAGTAAAGCCAGTGTCTGTTAGCGATTAG
Organism: Tenodera sinensis; assembly: GCA_030765045.1. Taxonomy (NCBI): domain Eukaryota; kingdom Metazoa; phylum Arthropoda; class Insecta; order Mantodea; family Mantidae; genus Tenodera; species Tenodera sinensis. The sequence continues at coordinate 46,407,853 of CM060965.1, forward strand.
AGGAGGAAAAATGTAGTGTCAAGCATGACAAGTTGTTTATAGAGTGTATGAGTTTTTTAAAAGGAACTCAAGTGATGAAGAAAAGTGCAAACTTGATTTTAAAAAGTGCCAAGAGTTAACTGCTGCAGTGAATCCATTTTTATTACCATTTATTTAGTTTAACTGATTAGCCAAATTTCACTTAAGTTTTGATTTACAGTTCTACTTGATAGCTCTCTGTAAAATGCTATTCTTACGCTGCACGCATGCTACTATATCTATCACTTTCATGCACAAGCACATGTATAGCTACATTGTAGTCCACTCCTATTGGCCACTGCCATATGCAGGAGATTTGACATCTGTGATAGTGTCACTGCTTATATATACTGCAACATATGAGTTACAGAATGTATGACTGTCAATATGACTCTGGGGCTTGATAACGGACTTATTGAATCACTCTCATGAATCACCTAAAATTAGCACCACAAACATATCAAAAACAAAAATAAGTGCAAAATTACTTTCACAGGGACGAAGATAAGAGAGGGGCCCATTAAAGTAAATGATACAAGTAATTAAAAAATATAACTGTGATTTTCAATATAAATTTGTTATTTTTATGCAATTTATAACGTAGAGAAAAACAACACTAAGAATAGTACATGAGGAAGTTTGTGCTGCTGATACACAGTAAAAGGTATGGCGAGTTTCCATAGGCAGCCATTATTATATTTGTAGTAAGGAACTACAACTTCTTAAAATTGACTTTGTCATATATCTCTGTATTCTGGATCTTTATGGTCACCTGCAATGTCAGGCAGATGTCACAATTTTTGTTTGTGAAATATATATGGGTGGAAATTATATCTAATGTGATAACTGTGGGTGATAACATTGCCACCAAAAATATTCATTTGCAAAATATTTTCATAAAATGTTTGTTTTGATTTCTCCAGTGAATTTAATTAAAAATTGCGCTAGGATTTCAATATTTGACATATAATGCATAAGTGTTGTTTTTTTTTTTTTAATCTTATCCGTGCATTACTTTTATTTTTTCTTTTATCTTCCAATTTATATGTGTTTTGCTCATTGTGTTTTAATATCTTGTACTCTTTTAACGTATTCAAATGGAATATAGAATCTAACAGCAGAAGAATAACTAAAAATAGTCCAAGCCCACTATGACTTTTTGTAGAAATGTTTTTCAAATGCCTAAATGTGTAGCAATAAAATCATTACTCCTCAGTGAAACCCAATCCTTACTTTTTGTCTTTTTTTAACCCTCCAAAATTATGTTTGAATTAGGGCTATATCTGTAATAACTTAAAATCAAAATCCTGAATTTCACCAAAACAACTTTTGAGTTTTAATTTTTTCTCCTATTTCTACTCTTCAGATATGAAATATGTCTTCTGTGCTTCATCCTCACTTTGTGTTAATTTTCATCTCATCTGTACATTGCAGGATTGCTGAACAATATTCCTGTTGAAAGAAAAATGACTCCTCCTGAGTCAAAAACACCCGCATCCAACTTCGCCTCTGCTTTTAAAAATAAGGTAAGCTCTTAAAAGCAAAATAAGCTTAAAACTTTTTTTTTCCCCAATTTATAAGCATACAATTGATACATTGCCATTTATAAGCTAATACTTAAAAGGCATAATGCATATACTGAATTTATTCTCTTAATGTGACCATTGGGAACAAACTTTCTTCTTCTGCAGCAAGAAAAAAATTTTTGTTAATAAAATGTTGGTGGCAAACAGTATGTACTGAATTTATTCATTATTTATATTACCTTTTAATATTCATATGTTCAGTATTATATAAACATCTGCCAAAAAGGGGTGTTTTTGTAATAAAAGCTATGTAAGATGCTCTGTTACTCGGCCCAACAAGATCAAAGACATACATGACATGATTAAACAAATACAGAACCGACATAAAAATATAGTCCCAGTGGATTCCTGCACACTATGCTGTTTTTGGAAATGACTGATATTTTAGGAAAGAAAGGATCTAAAATCACTTTAGTGGTAAAACAAAATTTCTCCTTTGAATCAATTAAAAGAATTGTTAAAAAGAAAAATAACTTCAAATTATAATCAACGGATAACACTTCAAAATGAACAGTCAGAATGGAAGAAAATATTGGGTGATCCATCAATAGTTGCAAGTTTGCCAAAGAAATCATGTACTGCTGCATTTCGACTGATCACAGGACATGATTGCTTGAATAAACATCTTTTCAGAACTGGAGCCGTGGCATCTCCAAATTGTTTATTGTGCTCCAAAGAAGAAGAAGAAATGGACATGGGACGTTTAAAAAATTGGACATGGCTTTTGAAACTCTAATGTCAAAATATTGGAAAGCAAGAAGGAGAATTATCCATCTCATTCCACCGGTGCTCCATCTTCATTTCATATATCACCAGTGTCACCGCATGCGGTGCCATATGTAGTAAAAGTGGGTGTTAAACACTGCAAAAAAGAAAAAAACACTCACGCACTTACACATTCTCACTCTCACACTCACTATGTAAGAAGTCTGTAGAGCCTGTTAACACAAATGTTATTGAACTGAAATTCCTTTTATTGCTTATTTTATATCTGAGATTGGATATTAAGGTAGAATGTCATCCCATGAAACAGTTTAACTTTGATGAAGATATGAGGATAACTCAAAACAGGACATAACCAATCTAATGATGCAAAAATAAAACCTTGTGTATGAGCACTCCTTTATCTGTCAAGAGTGGAAATGTTTTCCCCTCTTTGAGTACACAACCTGTATGCAAGTTAATTGAGTCATCAGAACACAGGTGGACAGTGGTGTTGTTTTGCCCTCTCGAGGAGGATTTAACCGAGTACCATCATTTGAAAAGCTTACACAGCTTTAGTGGGCTTTGCCCTTCCCTGCTGTATAATCGACACCAATCAAGAAAGAGATTGACAGTTTGCTGTGAGAGAGAGGTGACATTGCCACTTATTGCAACCATATGGAGAGTGTGTTAGGATTATGTGCATGAAGACAGTTGGATTGCACTTGGAATATAGAGTGGGTATTATTTATATTTGTATTCAAGGACAGTAGTAAAACAGTGAATCTACATGCAAAGGACAAAGCATCCAAATATACAGGGTGGAACTGAAATAATCTGCCAGACTGAAGGAGGTGAGAGAGTGGATGTAAATAAACAAAAAATTCTAATACATTTTTTAAATTAAATGCACCATTAACTAGATCACTGCATTTAAAGTTGAGAGTATGTGGCAACATTGTGCCACTTGTTGATCGCCTAATTTATTTCTACCGGTAGGACATGGAACTATTCTGGCTTTCCATAAAAACCATTTTAAGTAACGTTGGCCATGGATTGAATTCAGATGTTTTGCTACTGGCCAGAAACCCAGAAAATTCTGCAAAAATATGAGGTTATTGTTCACTGCACTGTGTGCAAACTGACTTTGAATTCTACATTTCCGCGTAATTTCAAGATTTTGTTTGGTATGTTTTAATGCCAGAATTGTTTCCTGTTCTATTTGAGAGGCTTACGCCTTGATAAGCTAACGAACGCATGTTTTAATTAAGTGTGGTTGACCTGTTCCTCACTTTACGTCCCACAAACATTTTTTCTAACTGTTGACATCAATTGTGGTATTGCATCCATTAGGAAATCAAAATATGATGGAAAAATAAATACTAACTTTAAATATGCTCTAAACAGCCAGAAAGACATAAATTCACTTCAAATGAAATGCATATAAGGTATGTCCAAATCTATTTACTGCGCATGTGCCCAGTTGGTAACAACATTACGGCCAATATTGCTCCTGCTTGAGATATGCAAGTGTTTGTCGCTAACATTAAGAACATCAATACACTGTAGTTAAACTGGTGAATGTTACCTGCAAATCCGTACATAACTTGCGCGTTCTTAATAAGCTGTCTCGTATGGGAAGTACAGGCATTGTTCATCGTGAAACAATGATGCGAGGTTAACATTATTAACGAATCAAACCCAACTTATACTTACGAAGTTTATTTACTGAATAGCAGGGGCTGAACGGACATTCATCTTCACAATAAATAGTCAAGCTAGTTTGCTCCAACTGGCAGTTAGAGTGAACACAGCTACAGTTTTAATATTGTCTGCCGGACCTATGTGGCACTGCAACTATTGCAGCGTTCCAAAAGGTTGGTACTCATGTGTGAAACACCTCTTACATTGTTAATACTGTTATTCTGTGTTGCATTTAACCATGTGGCACTAATAATTGCTGAATCTTTAGTAAAGCATAATTTATAATGTAAATTTGCTATCCACTGCAATATGCTTAAAAAAACAATTGAATGCAGTTAAGTAAACATTTGTGCGATCTACACTGATGTCGGAAGAAAGTAAACACAGCTGATGCGATGTTGCCAGTTCTAACAGAGTTAAAAAAGCAACAAATTGTGGATTTTTAAAACTTAATTTTACACAAAAACCGTTGATTCATTTGAAATACGCCAAAAGAAAAGGTTTCGTTTATTCAGTTTTCTATGAATATAGTCATAAATTAAGAACCTCTAATCAATAATAATTCAGCTAGGTGGTGATACATTTTTTTTCAAAAAGTTTTTTTTTTTTTTTCCTAGAAAAGTACACACTTGTCAGCCTTTTGGTATAAGGGTTTTGTTATTCACAATACGAGAAACTCGCTGTTAAAGTCTGGCGGATTATTTCACTTCCACCCTGTATGTATGTATGTATGTATGTATGTATGTATGTATGTATGTATGTATGTATATATATATATATATATCATTGTAAAGATTTATGTTAACAAGAGAGACATACCTTTGAAATATTGATGTTTATTCTAAAGGGAAAATGCTGCTGATAACCAAATCTCTTGCATCATTGCTGTTGTAGCTGGAATTACCTGAGGAAATGACAAGCTGTTCTATCCTTGCTTCTAAACTCTTTTTGCAATACTGCATTTATTGCGTCCTTTGTATAAACCATTTTTTCACAGTTTTCCGCTTTTACTGCTGTTAGAGCCTCTACTGTAGATTAATTACAGACAACATGGGGAAGTCTTTGTTTTTTTGCCCAACATAACTTTTTACTTTGGCCTAAATTAATTAAATCAGATTACACAGGAAAGGGGCAAGCCAAACTATTTTGTGGCCATGTTCTGCAGCAGTGTCAGTGACTGCGTAGTCCTTTAATTGGGATATATACCTTACCAAACACAATTTTATTCACTTCCGAGTATGCTAAAGTTTTTCATTTGGTTGCACTATCTTTGTCAATATTTTTGGATATATTCACTAAGAGAGTAATACAGCTGCAAATGCTAACAACATACACACAGACACACGAAAATACAAGGCTAATAACCATATAAATAGAATAATCCAAACAAACTTGTCAGCACAGGGTCAATCTCTAACTGATGCAAGCATTGCAAGCTGGTGGTACATGCAGACATTGTACATATTGCAGCAAAAACAGGAGATACGTGAACGGTTTATGGTACTGCTGGATTGCTCATCATATATTCAACACCGGCAACACAGTTCTGCATCTACCATTGCATTGGAAATGTGCCAGCTCTAATTGGTTCTTCTTTTTGTTGCTGTGATGACTGCAATGACGTATCCATCCCCTCCTTTTCATTTAGATCTTTCCATCATGTGGTTAGCAACTGTCAATCACCTTCTTGATTAGCACCAAGTGTAGTTACCAATAGGTTTACCGGCATTAAAAGAGGCAATAAAGATGAGGGAAGGAAAAGAGATAATTAAGGTTATCACACAGTCGCCTATTTTGGAAACCTCATGGAGGAAGGAGTGAAATGAAGATCATTGAGAGTGACCAGATCACATACAACAGCTCAGCCACAGCAAGTTCTCTAACATCTCCAGATATTACATTGTGATGTCACTGGGAATCCCCCTACAGACTTACCTCTTCCTTAGAGAGATCTCTTTGAGGTTCCGTTACACTTCAAGCACCAGGCCAGACAGTTCCACTAAGCAAATTCCACCATCACATGCTTCGACTGCTGCCCACTTGCATGATGCTTAAACCCTGAAACATGACAAGCAGGCATAAAAATTCTTGAGCATTTGGCTTCAAGTTATCATCACTCAAACCATTATGACTACAAAGAATGCAAAGCAGCAGCAACCATGGTTCATTAACATGCAGGTAAAAACCAACCTGAGTGATGTTTGAAAGCACCAAAAGATTGTACAAGGGATTTTGGGGAAGGGGGAATATGTGTGACATCACTGTCAACTTTATCTCCTTCTGCCCTGGCTTTAATGCTTAGAAAGTCCTATGCCTGATGATAAGGGAATTAAGTGACAAGGAACAGGGAACAGAGATGACATTATGTAATCCATCCCGATGTTCTCCTACCAACCAGGGAAAACTGAAAAATCAGTAGGACAGAATGGTCAGTCCAGCAATAATCAAACCCAGTACCTCCCAAATGCAAGTCTCGGTTATCTTTATGGAGTAATATTGTTTGGTCAAGGAAAAATAATATCATCAACAATGATTGAGGAAAACATGGACACAGTTGAAGAAAATTATTGAGAAGATCCTCAATTGGATCAGCATGAATGGGGTTGCCACACAACCTCACTGAAATTTAGCAAGTTACAAGATTGGAAGGTGCCATGAAATTTCTCAGTAGTGTGAAGTATGGCCAAGTTGCGATGTTTTCGAGATCTTAGGGGTAACAAAGTCTGGATTTATGAGTATGATATAGAAACATGGGTTTATTTCTCTGTAAGCGTCTTCTCAAATGATATTCTATCCTTAAGATACAAAAAAAAAAAAAGTGAAAGAAAGTGGTGCTGGTATTATTTGCCAAAGGTTGTTCTACGGCAGCAAGAACATTTGAAAAGCATAGAAAACTGACTCACTGAGATGCAGAATTTTCCTCAGATTTAGAGGCATCTTGATAATGGCTCTCCTCAAATGGTGTTGAATTTTTTAAATGGAACTGCTGCAAATACTGACTCATACTCCCTAGTCTAATCCTGGCACCCTGTGACCACCACCACTAATAATAGTAATAATAATAATATCAGTCTCTCTTTTGTTTTATCCAAAATGTTGATTACAGAAAATACACTCTGACGTCAAAGCGAAGAAAATCTGATGTGTCACACTCGTACAACTTTTTCTACCTAATAAAGCATACCATTCACATTAAAAGCAGTCATGTTCAAATAAGTGTTTTACTATCGACAGTCTCAAAATAAGCAATATGAACTGCATGATACAGAAAATGACATACAACTGTTACCATATTGTAAATCAGTTTTTGTTACTAATGAATAGGAGAAAAGAAAAATTGTACAAGATACATTTCTTCACACTGCAACATGGAAAAGTTTAAGATATAACAATAAATGTTTTGAAAGCAGTTAATGCTACAGAAAAAATTATTTGATATTGCTTGCATATTTCAGTGGGCTAAATTTTTGTGGAGTAAATTTAATTCATGTGTTATAGTTTGAGTTGGCAGAATTATAGAAAATTCAAGGTTTATATGGTATTAGTGGTGCATATATCTTGAATGTATGAGATTCTGATCCAAATCATTAGAACCATTCTTGGAAAAATAAATTATGAGCATTTATGTACACAAAGATATCTTTCTGAAAGCTTTTTTTTATTTTTTAAAGTGGGAGACCTTAACATCTGTTTTATGCGTAAGCCATCACATCTGGTGGCCATAGTTTTATATTCTAAAATTGTTTTGTCTGTTGTTTATAGGTTGAAATAATGTTTATCCTGATGTTTATCCTGTCTATGGGGGAACATGTTCAGAGATCTTGCCATTATGTTGCTTCTCTCTCAGAACTGAGAGAATTCAGAACTTCAGAGATCTTGCTATCATGTCACTTCTCTCTTTGGACTGAGAGAGTCCAGATTTTTCCACCTTCATGATGCTTCTCTGCATGGACTGAGAGTGTCCAGAACTTCAGAAATCTTTCCACCATGATTGTGCTTCTCTATATAGACTGAGAGTCCAGAACTTCAGAGGTTTTTCCATCATGATGCTTCTCTCTCTGAATTGTGAAAATTCAAATCTTCAGAGATCTTTCCACCATTATGATATTTCTCTTTATGGATAGAGATCCTGAACTTCAGAGATCTTGCCATCAACTCGGACAGTGGAGCGATAGATCATTGTGACAGACAGGAATTAGAAGCAAGCATTTAAAAGATGACAGTTGAATTAAGAATGTAAGACTTCTTGCAAACCAATTACAGCCCGACCGTACTGCATTTACATGTAGTGCTATAATAAGCCTGAGCTTATCTGTGCATCTATCCTTCATGGTGCTTCCCCTTCATTGTACTGCAATAAAATGCAATTCATGATACTTGTTTTGTGGGATTTAAAATGTTACTGCCCCATTTGTGACATCTAATGAATACTAGTATTCACCAATGAGCAATAAATGGGTACATACATTTTGTAATGGATGAGATGATGTGGATTATAAAGTTAGCTTTTCCTCATAAATTATGTTATGTTTAATCAGATTCTACAGTTGTGTGATATAAGTTTCACTTGTTTTGTGAGGTTTTGATTATAATTCACAGTATGAGGTGTAAAATATAGACTAAAAATGTGATGTTTTGCACTCACATGACTTTCTCTACTCTTATATTAACCATTCTTACAAACTCTTATTCCTATATCTTCTTCGTGTTAGTTGAGATAAACACTTGTACAAATTATCTTATTGCTTATTTCCTTGTAGGTGCAAAGGGAATATTAGAAAACAGTAGGCTTTGAGCGATAGTCAAATCTTTTAAAGCTTTGAGATCCCGTTCTCCTTGCACGCTTAACATGTAAATGAATAACGATGTTCCATTTCACCAAAGTTTCAAGTTTTCTGAAACTGGCACAAATAACAAGGATTATTTCTAAAATGGTTCACTCTACCAAAAAATTTATTTAGACATAAATTGTGTGTTTTAGTGAGATTTACATTTTTTTATATTAAAAATTTGTCTATCTCTTACGGTTTACGAGTTATTCAAAAGTCATCCAGAGTAAACAGGATTGCATAGGCTATAGCCAGAAAATTCAAAATATACATTTCATTTTTCATGTAAATATCTTAAACGTATGACATTTTAATCAAAATCGTTAAGAGCCATTTTCAAGAAAATCAAAATTTTCAAAAAATTGACCATGTAAAGAGTAGTTTAGGGTGGGGCTGTTTTCTTCAAAATCTTTGTGTCGCATCCTTGAAAGCCATTAAACTTAAATACCAACTTTGGTTTTTAACCGACTTCGTTTTTGAGTTATGCTATCCACAGACTGGCACTCACACACACAGACCTTTTTCTAAAAATGCTTTTTTTGGATTCAGGGGGCCTCAAAACATATATTTCCGTTGAAATTTCGACATCAAATTTTTGGATGGAATACAATATTTCCTTCTACTTACCAGTAGAGAAAGTAAAAATCTGTGTACAGCTCAGGAAGAGGCATTCTTTGCTGCTATATGTGGTACCAAGAAGAATTTGAATGTATAGCAAAGAAGCAGTACTACCGGGTCTTCAAGGATGTTTATGACATGGAGTTCCATTTATTTTACGTGTCATTTTTGCACAGTTAGTGCATTGAACATTTTACACATTCTAAATTTCATGTCATTGCAAAATTATTATGCTTTGCTGGATGAGAGAAAGTTTTAAAGGTTTCAATTTCAGAAAGTTGGCAAGTTGGGGATGTTAGAAACTTACAAGCCTTTATCACTAAATAAGACCACCACAAATATAATTTCATTTACAGTAATTATGAATATAATTTTACTGATTGGTTAAAAAGGTTTTATGTTTGTGATAGAAACATTTACTCCAAAGTTTAAGGATGTGCATATATGTTATGTACCTTAAAAATAATATTTTTAACAGTGTATGCATTTTGCCTACTCATATTTTTCTATCACATTTTAGTTTCATAAATCAACTTGGGCATACATTTTTCTATTCTTGATGGTGATAGAAGAGTAGTAGATAATGTGCATTTGTGGTGATTGTGTAGTTCCTCAACTTAAACAGTTTTAATACTTGCTTCTCATAGGATTTTCATTTATATTTTATTCATTTTTTAAGTGTTTTTTTTTTTTTTTTTAATGAGTATATTTTTTCAGAGTAATTCTTTAGCAGCAATGTTGGATTTTGGCAAATTTTTATACTTACAAGATATATAAAAATTCTATACATTCTATACATAAAAAAAACCACTGTATTATTTAAAGCAGAGGAAGACAGATATCACTGCTGTGACGTCAGCTCACTCAGCTCACATGCTCCCACCAACGGCCAGTTGAACGTGTGACGTCACAGCGGCGTGCAGGGCATCATAATTTTAATGCTGACTCTTTCAAAAACGGAATAGTCACAGATTATAAATAATTACATTTTGGCTTTATGCTATATATATCAATTCTAGTTTATGTGAACAGTCATGTTATAACGCAAATAGAACAGAAATTATAACTATTTTCCCTGAGCTAGAGGAGAGCTATACAGAACAATTAGGTGGGCATTTTCCGACATTTGCCGTTTCGCTTTTCCTTAACTAGTTTGTCAATATTAGGGCGTAATGTATGGCACATTTGTAACTGAAGACTGCATGTTAGATTGTGATCTGACAATATACTTTGGGATTTTGACATAGAAAGGTTCATAACAGAAAAGAATTGTTCGCACACATACGTAGAACCAAACATATATAATATCCGTGCAACAAGGGCATACAACTTCAGAAATCTGGTTTGAGGAACATTCTTACAAAAATCAGCCAAGTCTTCCTTGTGTTTATATTTGTCCTTCAGCAAATCGTCGCACTGTAAATTTATCAATTCAATTTGCTACCTGCTAGAAACATTGTTAACATCCAATGAATACGGGGTCGCAAAGATTTGAAACGTAGTTGACAATGTTTCTGCATCTTGAAGCCTGGTCTCAAACTGGTGTGAAATACGGGGAACTGAACACAAACACAAAACCACAACACACAACGTCAACAAAAACACAAAATAAAAACAAAATTCGCACTAACGCTGTTAAGATCCCTCACACAACAAATAAAAACCTTCAGACTAGGCTGAAGAGGGTTCTCCCTAAACAGTCCAGGCATGTTGTAAACACTCCCAAATAACATTTTTCATATTCATTCAGTTTCATGCAAGTAGGGCTGCTGATCTAGGCAGCATAGCAATACACCACTCTTGCCCGACGTCACATGAACGTACAAGCTGGCTCATCGTTTAAATACGTCACACAGGCCGAAGTTGTCTTCCCCTGATTTAAAGCTATCTTGCCTACTTTTTGGGTTTACTGCATAGCACAGCAAATGTAGAATAGAAGAAGGCTCTGCAGCTGCTTTTTATTAAGTTTCCAATTAATCTGTTATCAATATTTCCATCTTAAATATAATCAGATCAAGCAGCAATACCTTATGTTCTTTTCATACTTTCAGTCATCAGAGTAAAGGCTGGTTCACAGCCACCAACAACGGTAATAGTAACAGTAACCAGAACAATAAACTTGAAATACATGTGTTCAAATGGGAAGTTTTCCCTTGACCCGGAAATGGGAAAGAGGACTGGATGAAGTTTTAACTTATTTGCACAGCATGTTAGATTCATATTGTGTGTATTAGACTTTTCACTGTAGAAATTAATCAAAACAGCCAAAGCTCTCTCTAGTTGTAAGCTAGAAAAAATATCATTGGTCAATTAGAAACAAATGAATTCCCAGCGTGCAATATCCCCTCCATTTTCTGGTATCTTATCATTATCATTGCCAGGTTGTTGTGAACCAAATTATTCAGTCCTGCCTTGATTGGCATTCTCGAAATCATTGTTACCATTGCAGGGTGTTTGTAAACCAGTCTTTATAGTTGTACTGGAAATCACAGTAAATTTTATGGGTTGATAGAAATGTTAAGAACAGAGTAATTTGTTGGTTCATAAGAGTTTCTTTTATTAAGATGTATAATTGAGGGAGAAAAAAAACTATTTAATTAATATAATTTTGCTGCATCATAATGATCTTATGTGGCTTAATGAGTGCCAAAGCAACACTTGACCTCCTCTATGTTTCTGTAATAATGAGAGGCAAAGAGTAAAACAAAACAAATTTGAAAAGTACAAAAACACATTTGCTAATTTAGAACGGGACAATTTGTGAATAAATTCAACTCTTTGCATCTTAGTGAAAAATATACGCTATTAACTATCATTGGACATCTCAGGTACCAGGAGAACAAGCTTAAAAAGCTTGGTCATACTCCCTAAAATATACAAATAGAGTTTTCATGGTTCAGTGATAGTTGCTAGCTATGATTTGTCCATTAGTGTGTCTTAGCATTCTGTCCCATAGCTTTAATTGTTTCTTGGGTTTTATTACGTCAGAGACCTGTACAATTTTTGGAAATCCTGAGAAGTGTAGGCATGTTGATAAAAGTGAGTAATGATTAACTTCAACTCTGGTCTCAAAAGTCCATGACAGAGAAATGAACATACTCCAACAAAAAGGGAGAAGAGAAAAAAAGTAAGCATCAGCTGCCTTACTCATTTCTTATTTTGAACATGAAATGAAGAATTGAACTATTTTAGTCGGTACATTTACATAAATATCAAAAGTCATATATGATAGTTCTAAATCTGATTCTTTCAAATAGTTCCCAGCCAAACATGCTACATCATTTTTCAATTCTTGTTAGCCATTATATGTATAAGGGCCACTATTTATATTTTGAGCCTTGGCAACACTGATTGTTGCAGGTGTCACTTGGCATTTCCACTGGAAGGTTCAACATTTTTTACTAAAATCTATTTCAGATATTTTGTCAATAGAGTGTTCCTTTTGTTTATGGTGGCTTAAAAATTGTGTCTCAGTGCAAAATCGAATTAACTCATGAAAATGTTCATGTGATGATTTATTGGACTTTTGATGTGAATTATCAAGACAAGATCCACTTAATTCAATATTTCACGATTTCAGTGGGAAACACTGGTAAAGCAAGCCATTTGCTCTGTGACAAAATTCGTGAAGGTCGTCCAACATTAGTTCTTGTGCCAGAAAACATTGATGCTCTGCAAAAATTGATAATGCAAGATTGCCATGCGACATACTGTAAGCAGAGGCAACCCTAGGCATTAGTTCCACCAGCATGTATAAAATATTGCATCAACATTTAGCAGTGAAAAAGATTTGAATCCCACGTAATTTGACGCTATTCCAAAAAGATGCTTGTGCCGATTGCTGCACATAAATGCTCAAGAAATATAATGATGGTGCTTCAAGAGACATATATGATATTGTAAAAGAAGACAAATCATGGATCTATGCGCATAAGTTGGAACATAAACAGTGGTCAATTGTATGGGTGTTTCAAGAGATTAACCAAATCCAACAAAAGTTGTTTGTGCTTGAAGCACTTCAAAACAAATAGTCACCTGTTTGTTTTTTTTTTTTTTTTCTTCAGAAAAGCTTGTCAAATGGCAACAGTGGCTTTAGAGGAACATAAAACAGTCAATTCTGAATGGTATAGAACCATTCGTTTGCTGAAAGTCTTACAGTGAAATAAGAAAAACAAACAAGCCCTGTTGAATTGTCCATCAAGGTAATGTGAGCACTCACACGTCTCATCCAACAACCTTCTATTTGAACACTAAAAAAATCATATTGATGGCTCATCTGCCATACAGTCTTGATTTGGTACCCAATGTCTTCTTTTTGTTCCTGAATGTCAAGAATAAAATTCATGGACAATGTTTTCTTTGGCAGAAGAAGCAGTGATACATTCAAAAACTATGTTTTGGGGCTGTCTCGAGTAGATTGGAAGAAATGTTCTACAAATGGTTCAAACACATGCTAAAGTGTTTTGATCATAAAGGAGAATATTTTGAAAAACAGTAAAACAATTTTCAAAGACAAATTACTCTTTTTTATTGGGTTCAAAATATAAATAGTGATACTCGTATAGAGTTTTGAGTATATATACAATCATTAAAACATGATAGCTCATTTGAGCTCTCTTCTCTGCTCGAGGGAATCAAGAGTCGCTGGCAAAATGGTACTACCAGAGACACACTAAAATCCTTACCTCACAAACAGGCAGCATATTTCTCATTGTTTCATTAAACAAAAGAGGTTCTATTATTTTTCTAGCACCTACAACACACCACACTTCAATGTTCTGCTCATAGTGAGGCATTTCAGATGATCGTTGATAAATTTGAAGCTTCAGGTTCAATGTTAGATGAGAAACATTCTAGATCAGTTTTAACAGAAAATAAACTTGTCAGTTTAAACTGATTGCCTCGAAATACATAACTAGCTCAACAAGTTAAGGTGAACCCAGTGATACTGGGCTTCTGAAAAACCTGTATTATTGCATGAAATGCCTCACATGATCTGAAAATTGAAATGTGGTGCTAGAAGAAGAATAAGATCCATTTTGTTTAATGAAACAGTGAGAAATATTGTGCCTGTTTGAGAGATAAGATTTTATTGCGACTCTGCAGGTACCATTTCGCTGGAACCTCTCAGTTCTGTTGCGCAGTGGAGAGAGCCCACAAATGGTTTATTATGACCCTATATCCATGGGGAATTATTACTTTCAAGTGAGAATGGTTACAGTCATGTTTCAGCTGTAACATAAGCAAAAACTTCAAACTAGTTTCTCTTATGAGTATTAATGAAAAAAAGAATTCTGACTTTCAATATTAATTTTTAAACAATATTGTTTCCATCATCATCATCATTGCAGTTTTCCTTGTCTCCCAGAGTCAACTGAAATGTGGCAATTGTATATGGTCGTTATATGGTAACCCTCCTATGGTCTTTCTCTCCTACACTCTTCCTTGACCATCTTGCAGTGCTTCAGACACCTCGAAGGTGCATTGGCGCCATGTCTGTTATTGCTGCGTAATGCCCAGTCAGTCCTGTGCTTCTGTCACAACACTAAACATGGTGCATTACTTATCGGTGTAAAAACACATGTTTATGTATGTAGTTCACTTGAAATGCCAAGCTGCTCACCATATACACAGGAAGTTTGTTAAAAGATTTCTAAACTACCTACCACCTGCAAGAAAAATTGTATATGTGACTGTGAATAAGTTTGAAGCTTCAACTTTGGTGTTGGACAAGAAACATTCTAAAAGATCAGATTTAACAGAAAATAAATTATAAAAACATCAGTGCCAGTTTAAAGCAGTTGCTGTGAAAATCACTAAACAAATTACCATGAACACACAACAGTTGATATTAGACTTCAGAAAACCCTGTGCTATTGCATGAAATGTCTCACTATGACCTGAAACTTAGAGTATGGTGTGCGATAAATGCAAGAACTATGAGTACCATTTTCTTTAGTGAAGAGTGATATCAGAGACTTAGGTATTCTAGGAGCATTTTTCGATCACTTGATGGAGAAAGAAACATTTTAGAGCTGGTTCCTACAAGATTCTGCACATATGGCTTTTCCAAATCATTAAACGAAATAAGATCTGTTTTGTGATAAAATGAGTTGATTAGTGGCTTCTCTAGTTCCCCTAACTTAACTAGTGATAACACCATGCAAGAAATTACTTGTACAAGAATTTCTGCTGCTGAGCTTAGGCAAGTGAGTTGGAACATTTTTACTAGATATGCTCCCTGTTAGTAGAAGATCAACATTTCCAGCAGTATAAGGTAACAATTTAAGTGCACCTCTTTGTTAGCACCATTACCCTGGTGAGTCAGTTCTCTCATGCAGTGGAAAGAGCTCGCGAATGGATTATCATATGTTATGGCCCTATATAAGACAAGAATTTTAGTGCTCCTCTGCCAGCACTATTTCCCCAGCAAGTCTCAGTTCTCTCATGCAGTGGAGAGAGCCTGTGAATGGTTACCATATATTATGACTCTATATAAGGCAAAGATTTTAGTGTACCTCTAGTGGCACTATTTCCCTGGTGACTCTGGATTCTCTTGCACAATGAACAGAGCTTGCAAATGGGTTACCATGTACTATAATGGCCCCATACGGAACATCACACATTGAAGTAGTATGAACCATAGTATTTTCACTGACCAGGCAAATCTAGGACATTCATCTTGCACTCTGCGCCTTGCTTGAATACTCCCTCTCCAATGCCTTCTCACTTCTCCCAGTACAAACCCTCTCTCTTCTACATGATACAGTTAGAATTTTCTGTAATTATGCGTGGAGTTATATATGTTTTACTTGTGCATAATGATGTCAAATTTTAGTGGTATTAGGAGACAGTTGAAAGTTATATAAAGCTTTTTAAACCTCTTGTCAATAAAAAATTCACAAAAAATTACTGCAGAAGTATATCAAGCATTTGTAAGAGCAGTAAAACATTTCTGTGAGGAAGCCTAGAAAGGTGTAATTGAAAATGTAGAGACCACAATATCATGCTGTTCCTCTCCAAGAAATAAAAAAGAAGGAAACAGAAAGAATGAAAGGAAATAAGAAAACATATGTCTGAAACTGTTACAGAATTAGATAATTTACTGAAGGATTGAGTACAGAAGTTTTATGATAAAGAACTGAAGTAGTTTTAAAAGACAAAATAGACTTTACGGGAGATATTCTTTGCGCAGCATTTTGAGAAAACTTGGCTTTAGATATTGAACATGTAATGGTAGTGATGAAATTATTGCAGCAAAGACCTCACTTAAGAACAGTGCATGACATATAGAAAGAAGACCAATCTCATCCTATTACTCAGATTGATGAAACTTGGGTAAATCAGAACTTTGCTTTAAGTTTTATCTGGTGGGATTCTAAAAGAAACAGTGGTGTAAAGTTTCCATTATGTAAAGGATCATGTCTAAATTGTGTGCCACAGTGGATCAATCAAATATGGTTTCATAGAAGTGGCAGATTTACGGTTTCATCAAGAAGTGTTGTAAATTGTCATAAAGAAATTAGGTTAAATTAGATTAAGTGGATTGTTTATTCCCTTTGACTTCTCTTCACTGTGACCTTTGTTAGATCTATTGCAAATACCCTGATCTATAAGTCCCAGTTTAATTTAATGCTTTTAATATAGCCAGTAATTTTCTTGGGTGATGTTGCGGCAATTTGCCCTGGGGTTAGAAAATCATCAAGAGATTAATAATGCAGTGGGGAATGATTTACAGTTCTCCTTTGGAGACTAGAAGAAGCATTTGTGATGATGATTGACAATGCCCATTAACTCTCTATGCTTAAAAGCCAAAAACCCAGCACAAACTGTAGGAAAACTAAAATTTTGTCATAAGAGGATCACTACAAAAGTTTTGGGATGTGAGAAAATGAAAGTTGATCCATTGGGATTGAATGCAGGATGGGATAACCCCATCCTTTGTGAGTAAATTGGTATCAGGTAGTGACTCTCCTTCAGGAATTCCAGCAGTGCAAGGATGAACAACCCACGGCACATATGTAGTCGGTCCTTTCAATGGAGCTTGGAAGAGAGCATTTTCACTCAACAGCTTTCTATGATCTTAAAAAGTTTTTTTTTTTTTTTAAATGTGGTTTAGTTCGTTTTACCTTGTAGGTATATTGCAGGATATTTAATCTCATACACATGCTTATTAAATTAGTATTAATCTAATGTAAATATTTCATATATAAAGTGGATTGTACATGGTGATGAAAGCACTTTTCGTAACACTATATTGGGGTTCTTCAAATGCACTGGTCTGTTTCGGCTTGCAGCTTGCATTGAAGTAAGAGATGTATGGTTGTTTGGTTGTCATCTAAGCATAAGCACTTCAGTGAGGTTACTTTTCCAATTTTGTATAGATATTGTTGGAATTTTCCATGGTTTGTAAGGAATTGAGTATCATTGTCGGGTTCAGCATTGCTTCTTGCCTGGTATAGACACTCAGAAAAATGAGTTTTGTGTGGTGGCCTTTATGTGAGGATGTATACATTGCGTTCCAGATATTTGTGTGGTATTGATGAAGTCTGTTTGCAAAGATGATGAGATGAGAGAAGCATGGGTCTGGCATCAGCATTGACTGAGAAAAACATTGCAGTGTTGAGAAAAATGCTTCACAAAAATAGTTGCATAACTTTTAAAGAAATTGAGGCAGCATTGCAGATTGGATTGCCAGCAGTTTTGAAAATCCTCCATGAAGTCCTTCATGTGAGGAAGATCATATCCCGATGAGTGCTTCACAGAACAAAAATACTCCCTTGTTAAATGGTGTGCAAAAATGCCGACAAGATCCAAAGTAGGGGACTCTACACAGATTTCTGACATCGTCAGAGATGATGAAACCTGGATTTATTGGTATGATATGGAGACCAAGCAGCAATCGCAGTGTGGATCTTCTCAGATGACAATCCATTGACAAAAGTGAAGTGTTGCTAAAATGTCCACAACAAGATAGTGGCTTCATTTTTCCTAAAGGGTGTTCTTATAGAAACATTTCTCTGGAGGAGCAAAGCATGGTTACTGTTAATTAGTAAAATACTGTTTGCTTGCCAAAAGGTTTTGTCAAGCGTCAAGAACAGTGGCCATGGATGGGACTGTGAGGGATCCTTTTCCATCACGACAACTTGTGCGCACACATAGCCAACATTACCATACAGCTCCTGGAGTCTACAGAGGTCAAGCTTATGATTCATCCACCATAGCCCCCCATGTGACTTTCTGTTCCAATGATATAAAATTGTGCGCCTGGAAAGAGTGACATGCCCTCTTCCAAGCTCTTGGCTACCTGTGTGACACAGGTTGTTCATCCTTGCGCTGCTGGAATTCCAGAGTAGGAAACCTGGTTTACCAGTTTACTCACAAAGGATGGGGCTACCCCATCCTGCACTCAATTTGAGTGTATCAACTTCAATTTTCTCACATCTCAAAACTTTCGTAGTGACACTTGTAGTTTGATAATTTATCATTAGTGAATATATTTATGTATTAGTTGAGGCCAGTTGACTTCACTTGCAGAAGAGAGAGGGTGTGTAGAGTGTGGGTGAGATAACGTATCCATGGTGCACCCTGTGGAAGTGAAAATACTATAGTCCTCTTTTCTTTAGCATGATTCATTGTGTTATGCACCTACAGAGATAGCCAAGGTCATTAAAACAAGGTCTTGTGAGCAGAAGTTATGCAGTTCAAATCCTGCCCAGACCATTCTCCCTAACAAGTTTTTTGAAACTGACAAATGCTAGAGAGGTACCCTAAAACTTAGGCTAGAAATGTTTCCTTTCCAAATTTCCTTTCCCAATTGTTTCATTTCATGTATCATCAGTGTATATTGCCTGGTACCTTGTGTAGTAAGAATGGGAGTTAAACACTACTCTTTCCCCCCTCTCCTTCACCCCCCCTCTCCTTCACCCCCCCTCTCCTTCACCCCCCCTCTCCTTCACCCCCCCCCCCAAAAAAAAAATGTACTGAGAAGGCAATGCAAGAGCAACTTGGAATGTGGTCACTGCTGTCCTAAAGAATGTGGATTGTTATAATGATCTGTAAATTATTAAGTTGGCATTTTCTTATTCATGGAAAGAATGTCAACCATAAAAGAAATGGATGTTAGGAATTAACAGCTTAGAAGATAGAGATCATTAATCCATTCTTTGTATTTTTTCAAGATAATATTCAGTTACCTGAAGAATTTATCATCACCCTAGTGTCCACTTCAACAGCAGCATTTTGCTTAAAGCTAAGCTTTTCAGCATGCCATAATCCAGCATTATTTTCCTTCATGGCTTATTTTTAGCATCAAGGATACCTTGCAGTACAATGGCTTTATAAGACAAAGGTGATAAGTTGCTGCGTATTGGTATTCAGGTATTCCATTTATTTTGGTTTTGTATGTTTAGTAATGCATGTTAGATTTAAGTTGCTTGGTTTTGTGGGAATTTGGTGTATGTAGTAACAAATGTTTGCGGGACGTCTGTGCACTGTACTTTATAGCTGCCACCTGTTCTGGAACAGAATGTGAAGAACGCCAGTTCGTGGTCATCTCTTGCCCAAGCTTCATCGCCGCAGAACACAAGTGGTCCAACTACCTCCTCCTTGAAATCAGCCATGGACAGCTTCCAGGCTTTCAAGAAGCAAGCCAAGGAAAAAATGGATAGGGTATGTATTTTATTATTGCAACTAAAACAATATATTAGTATATTTTGGTATAGAATATATTAAAATATAATATATATTCCATATTGTGTTGAAATCTACTTGTTGCCAATTATTTCACGATAACCAACATACATCTGGAAAATTCTAATGATGGAATATTTCCAATTACAATGCCAAACAGATTGCAAGGATGTAAAAATCTGGCATGTTCTGTTCACAAGATTTTCTCTACTCACTATCTACAAACTAATCCTAAATAAGCTTATTCTTCTATCTACTTCTCGATAATTTAATCAGATAAACTTTCAGTGCATATTTACACATTCATTTTTGGTATAACAAGGACACAGTAGGTCAAAGCAATAGTTAGATTTTTAAAAAGCAGATGGCTATGTGAAGACTTAAATTCCATGACCTTAAGATAAAACAAATAGTGACATACTTACTTTTTTCTTCTTCTCCTCTCCTTCATGCCCTTTTGAGCATCTGGTTTCCTCAGCCGATCATGATCCATTTCCTATATTTCGTCCTATCCTGAATAGCTTCCCTGAAATACAATAGACAACATATGGACCTTTTTCTAAAGATACTTCTTTTTCTTTATGAAATCTTCATATTTTTTGGTTGTGAAGTAATCTTCTATTTACTATAAGTGGTAGTCGTAGGGAAAATAAAACACCACCTAAGGTCAAAAATGGTAATTGATGGATTCATTAATTAATAATTTAGATGCTTAGACAGCAATACTTCATACTGTCAAGACACAGATTTATATGAACAATTAAATTACTCCATAATTCATACAAACCTGAAAAGTGCATAATGTACACACATCCAGCATTAGTATCTGTTTCAAAGAGCATAAGAAGTACCTGACATGTAATGAAAACAGGGTAGAAATCTTATTATGGTGTTCATAAATAGCAACATGGTGATAAATGTATTTTAAAAGGGAATATAAGGCAGTTGTGACTTCAGGAAAATGATTATATGCCTAAGAGTTCATTTACAGTGCAAACAAATTATGAAGCAAAATAATGAGCAAAAGTAGAAGGAATATGTATGTAACACTTATACTCAATGAGACTCTGGAAATGGTTCGGTCTCTAAATTATCTTTGTTGCTCCTGTTATTCTATCATTTACTAGTTACAGTTCCATATTAATCACTGATGATTCATTTTATTTAAAGAAGTATCACATTATTGAAAAATTTGTGTTCAATAACTGTGTATTGAACAGTGTATTCACACACTTCCTATGCTCCCCAGGGTAATTACTTCCTCCCTCCATGATCTTGGTAATTATGCCTTTGCCATCACACATCTCCAGTAACTTTTAAGAAAATTTGTATTAACACATATGTCTAATATTCACAGCCTTACAAATTCAAGTGTGTGGATTTCTCATGCAATTTGTAACTTCAATAACACATACTAATTCTTGCAGCAGCTTCTCTTCTTAAATTGTCTATCTCTTCTTCCACAGTATTCAGGTCACTCTGATATACCTGATCTTTTAAGGTTCTCCCATAAATAGAGACCGCATTCACTAAGTTCTGGAAACTGTACTGGCCATGGTTCCCTACTGATGAGGCTACCTTTAAAAAATCCTCAATTAATTTTAACAGTAGATCAGCAGTATGCATTGTAGTGAAATTTGTTGAAAATATGCCTATGTACTTTCAATGCCACACAATTCCTCCAGGAATTATGTGATTATGTTATCCCTGTAAGTCTACCTTTATCCATTCATGTATGTTACAAAAAATATAGGCCCTAAGAATTCACAGCACACCAAACAACAATTTTTTGGCCATACAATGGCATTTTTTGTATATCAGCTTTTTCTGCACTCCAGTATCTTGTTTTGTGTTGCACCTTGGTTATGTAAATAAAACCCTGCTTCATCCATTAAAAAAAAAAAAAACTAAATCCAGATTAATATGATCGCTTGATTGCAACTCCTGAACTAATTTTTCTTATAGAGTTTTAATTTTAAAAGTTCGGTGTTTATTCCAAGTCAAGGTTTGTGAAATTCCTGATTTTTGTGCAAGCTTTCTCAAGAGGTTTCTTTGGCCATTTTTACAACACTAACAATTATAACACTGAAAGACACAGTCTCATTACTTGTCAACATCTATACTGCACAAAGACTTCACATCAATGATTAGTTGGCAATACGAGAGGAGAGAAAGTGGAGGGGGAACAGTGCAGGGCAAGCAAATCCCTGTTAAGCTGGCCACACATCCAAAATTAGGGTTTATAGTAACACCCATCGATATTAATCACAGGTAACTTCTGTATTTTGTGTTTAATTCTTAATGCATCAAAACTAAATAACAAACGGTGTTACAATTATATTAGTTTGCATGCTGTTAAAACATTGCTGTTCTGGTTAGTCCAAGCCATCCCTCTATGTAAGCAAATCAAACCTATCCGTAGTAATATACAAATTCCATGAAAATTAAGAAAAGGATATTTGTAATGCTAAAGCGATGTTGCTCTGTTGAAATGTTAGATATTTATACAACCTTTCCTCTTGATGTGCAGATCAGATTTTCACTATGTATGCTTTCATCCCAGTGCAACTAATTAACTTTGGATGCAGGTAGTAGAGATAGAAAAAAGAAAGCACACTAAACTATATAAAATGTCCAATCCATCCTTATTTTTACAGCAACGAGCATTAATAGAACAGCAAGAACAGAGAAGAGTTCAGAAGGAGCAGCAGGAAAAGGAGCGATTAAGGCTTGAGAATGAAAAGAGGAGAGAACGGGAAGAGGAAGAAGCACTTGAGAAAGTAAGGTAAGGTATCCATGATACAGTCGAATTATTTTAATAGACTTTTGCTCAGACAGTGATAAGTATTCAAGATTAATTTGGTGCATCTGCCTTCAGGAATGCCTGCCATATGGTAACCATAATGTTTTATCTAAAAATTGGACATTCGGCAGGGTAAAGCATGATTTCTGGCATCTGAAAAGATGTATTTGGAGGCCTGTTATAATAATAATAATAATAATAATAATAATAATAATAATAATAATAATAATAATAATAATAAAAGAAAGAGAGGGAGAATTGCATTATCATGTCCACCATTCCACACTTGTAATTATTAAAGTACCTATCACAAATTCAGAAGTTCTGAGTTTGAGGTCCTTAGGGTCTTTTTTCAGAGCCTTTATTGTATACAAATTATTTATTTCTCGCCACTTTTCAGTAGTTTACCTTTAGGGATTGGAATGAAATCATTAAACGTATCCATTAAAATAAACTAACCCCACAGTGTAAGAGCCCTTTACAGGCCAAGGCCTACCACCTTGCTGCTGCGTCCCCCATCTCTGCCTACCACAGCATCATGAGTGTGATGTAGCACTGACAGGTGGGACGTGGTCAGTGCCCCAAACCTTCCCAACTGGTTGTGTGGTCTTCATAACCAGGAGCAGCTACTTCTCAAATAAGTGGCTCCTCAATCGGTCCCTCAGGGACCTAACAAGGCTGAGTGCACCCCAGACCAGATCTCCCAGCAGGAGAAAATCCCTACACCCATACAAGGAATCAAACCCAGGTCTTTCGTTGGTAAGCAGTAGCGTTACCACCGCACTAAGCAAACAACGTAATCTATCCATTAGTACATTCTAAAAGTAATAACGTACAGGAAAGATGGGATCTATTTTCTACTCTTAGAGCTAAGAGTTGCCATTGAAGGCAAAGGAGAGCATTTGCTGCAGCTAATGTTTAGGGCTGCCTCCTGTTTTGATTATCTCCAATATTTTCTTATTTTGGGGAAATTATAGTTCACAATAGCATGAATATTAGGTGTAATGTTAATATTGTTTGCATTGCAGGAAAGCAGCACAGGAGCAACAACAGCAGCAACAACAGCCAGTCAGACAAGAAGACCTGAAACCTCCACCAATTGAAGACAGTATAAGTGCTGCTCAGCAGGTGGCAGATAAATCGGCTGCTGAAAGGGAACGCCAACGACTTCGCGAGCAGGAACGGCGACGAAGAGAGGCTGTAAGTATAATCTTCAAAATATAACACGTGAGATGCTTCTCAAGAGGAATATCCACCAGCTTTTTCATGGAGCCAAGACTATTCAAATAATTAAGTTTTAATGTTGTGCTTTATGTAATGGCGGTCACAATAGTGAGATCGTAGGGTTCCAGCTTATCTCAGCAGGCATGTCAAGTGATGATTGTTTCAAAGTTGTTGTTGTAACAAGTAGCTTGACAGATATCAGAACAATAGTCTAGCAGGTGCCTATGAGAATAATGTATACAGCTGCAGGAGTATGATGGGTCACTCTGAAATTTTGGAGAATGGACAACAATGAGTAGTGTCAACATCTCCATGTATGTAGGTGTTGCTCCATCAAAATGGATCTCAAGTGAATATGAGGGTTATGCCATAAGTTTGTAGCAGTAATTCATAGACATTTTATTTACAATATAACCTACAACTTTTCAAAATACTCTTCATGCGCATTGATACACTTTTCCATCCTTTGGAACCACTTAGAAAATGTCTCAGTCCAAGCTTCTTTAGGGATTTGCCATCAGCATGGTTTTAGAAAATGTATGTCAACAACCACAGCAGTTGCTGATTTTATGCACAAAGAGCACTGATGTGTGCTTCAATAGCCTCTTCATCAGATGAAAAATCTTAAGTTTTATGTAGGAGACCTGTTGTTTGAAAACAATAGAAAGTCATACAAAGAAATACATATATTGAAAAAAAACAATCTTTTTTTGGGGGTGGGGGAACTGTTTTCTTCAAATTTTGACCTGTTGTTTTACCATAAGCATTTTTCAAAAAAGGTATATATAAACACTTTAGGGGCCAGTTTCACTAACTGTTACACTTTAACAGAGTCTTAGATTTAGCATTGATGTTGGTGCACATTCTGTTCCACTGAACAATGTTAACTGTAATATTGTGTTAAATTTTGTGTTAACATTGCCACACTCTTGTGCTAAGATGTTTAACCAATGTTAGAGGTTAAAAAATGGCTGCCACAAACCAAGCTGTTGATGCAGAGTTAGCTGTATTTTGGTGTTTTTAATGCCATTTCTAACGAAGAGTCATGTACCATAATACATTTGAAAACATGCAAAAAGGAGGAATTTTTAAAGCAATACAAACTGTCCAAAGTGGTCATGAACAGGGCTTTATAGGAAATAGAAGAGGTTAGAATACTACCAACTTAAGGGCAGTCCAATTGCAAATGATTTAGTATTCAGTAACATCCATCCATTCATTCATTCATTCATTCATTCATTCATTCATACTAACAACAGAAACATGCATCACTAATTTGTGGTACTTACTCATGTTGTTGACATGGATCATAAGTTGACAATGCCACATCTAATCTGGTTGCTATGCAAACAAAAGAAATCTCAGTGCTGAAATAAATGACCAAAGAGCACTACTAAAACCATCATAATAAAACTTTATTTTTATATATTTATCTAAAATAATAATGCTCACAACATTATCTAAAAATTTACATACATCTTCCCAACACATTCTTTTCATTAATATCTGCACCCTTTTCTTTTAACCATTTGTGGAATGAAGTATAAGTCAACTCACACTTCTGTTTTATTTTCTTCAGTATTAACTCTTCACATCCACTTTTCCAAGCATCTTCTATTTCCAAACCACATCATCTATTAAGGCTGGTTCATGACAACCCATTAACGACAGTGGCAACAACAACGAGAATAGTGTGAACATTTTGGTTCACAACATCCAGGAACACATTGGGATGTCATTTATTTCTTTTGACCAATGAAAAAATTTTAACCTGCTTTCCAATTCAGGCAACACAAAAGCTGGTTAACCAATGCCAAATTTTAACAAAATGAAGTTCTAAACACAAAGCAATTGCATATTGCCACGTGTTCTCCTTCATGCGTTCATCCTTATAATTTGATACTTTTTTGTTATACAAGTGCTCATTTTCCTGCATACCCAAATTGAGCACTTATTCGTATTTTGCTTGCTCCATAAGTGAAAATGAAAACTATATGAATAATCAAATCAATAACAATCCAGAAGTTAATATAATAAAACAGTGTATAATATAAATGTAGAAAAGTAATAAACAATAAAGTACCAGCCAAATTATAAGCTTACACAACCGACACTAACCAATTTTGTGAAAGTGGGGGATGCACTGCTAAAATTCTTTCCAGTTTAATTTTCCCAGAATTACAGCTACTGAGAACTCTAGCTGCCGTTTATGTCATGGCTCTCTTGAAGAATTTCTACCTTGAAGGAAGTAGTAGTCTTTAATATGCACTTAATGGATTTAATATGCCGTGCCTGTTAACAGGAGCACCAAAGTTGAATCTACTCTCCCATTCCTGGAGCCCAGGAAGGTTTGCTGTTGGTTGTGTGCACTCATTTGAATACATGTATTTCAAGTCTTTCATTCTGGTTATGGTTCCTGTTGTCGTTGGTTATGAACCAGTCTTTACTCTTTCCATAACAAAGTAAAAATAAGTCATATTGCTAACATAACTATAAAACTACAAGATAATATGGTGACATGGAGAAGAATACCTCTTTACAAACATTCTGTTTCCATAGCAACACATTTAGGCAATTTACTTTCAAAAATATATATATAGGGTGGAAGTGAAATAATCCGCCAGACTTTAATAGCGAGTTTCTCGTATTGTGAATAACAAAAAAAACTTATACCAAAAGGCTGACAAATTTGTACTTATCTAGGAAAAATACTTTTTAAAAAAAAATTTATCACCATCTGGTTGAATTATTATTGATTAGAGGTTCTTAATTTATGGCTACATTAATAGAAAATTGAATAAACAACTATCTTTTCCTTTGGTGTATTTCAATCAAATCAGAGGTTTTTGTGTAAATTCAGTTTTAAAAATCCACAATTTGTTGCTTTTTTAACTCATTTAGAACTGGCAGCATCGCATCAGCTCTGTTTACTTTCTTCCGACATCAGTGTAGATCGCGCGAATGTTTACTTAACTGCATTCAGTTATATTTTAAGCTTATTGCGGTGGATAGTAAATTTACATTATAAATTATGCTTTACTAAAAATTTAACAATTATTAGTGCCACATGGTTAAATGCAACACAGAATAATGGTATTAATAAAGTAAGAGGTGTTTCACACGTGAGAAACATAACCTTTGAAATGTTGTCATAGTTGTAGCACATACGTCTGGCAAAAAATATTAAAACTGTACATGTGTTCACTCCAAGTGCCGGTGTTGGAAGCAAACTAGCTTTACTATTTATTGTGAAGATGAATGTCTGTTCGGTCCCTGCTATTCAGTAAATAAACTTTGTAAGTATAAGTTGTGTGTGATTCGTTAATAATGTTAATCTTGCATCATTGTTTCATGAATTACAATGCCTGCATTTCCCATACGAGACACTTATTAAGAATGCGCAAGTTATGTACGGATTTGCGGTTAACTTTCACCAGTTTATTTAACTACAGTGTATTGATGTTCTTAATGTTAGCGACAAACACTTGCATATCTCAAGCAGGAGCAATGTTCACCGTAATGTTGCCACCAACTGGGTGCATGCGCAGTAAGTAGATTTGGACATACCTCGTATGCATTTCATTTGAAGTGAATTTATGTCTTTCCGGCTGTTTAGAGCATATTTAAAGTTAGTATTTATTTTTCCTTCATATTTTGATTTCCTAATGGATGCAATACCACAATTGATGTCAACAGTTAGAAAAAATGTTTGTGGGACGTAAAGTGAGGAACAGGTCAACCACACTTAATTAAAACATGCGTTCGTTAGCTTATCAAGGCGTAAGCCTCTCAAATAGAACAGGAAACAATTCTGGCATTAAAACATATCAAACAAAATCTTGCAATTACGCGGAAATGTAGAATTCAAAGTCAGTTTGCACACAGTGCAGTGAACAATAACCTCATATTTTTGCAGAACTTTCTGAGTCTCTGCCCAGTAGCAAAACATCTGAATTCAATCCATGGCCAACGTTACTTAAAATGGTTTTTATGGAAAGCCAGAATAGTTCCATGTCCTACCGGTAGAAATAAATTACGCCATCAACAAGTGGCACAATGTTGCCACATACTCTCAGCTTTAAATGCGGTTATCTAGTTAAGGGTGCATTTAATTTAAAAAATGTATTAGAATTTTTGGTTTATTTACATCCACTCTCTCACCTCCTTCACTCCGGCGGATTATTTCACTTCCATCCTGTATATATAGAGTGTAAATGAATTACACCACACAAATTTTTGTGGTAATAGAGGGTTCATAGACAATCAATTTGAGATAGGAAACCAATGGTCTACGACGTCAAGTTAATAAGTTATAGAGTATTCAAAGTAATTTGAGATTGTGACCAATAAATCATAACCAGGAAGAAATATATCAATATTATCCACTGGAATCAAAATAGTGCTTATTAGGAACTTCGTGAAGCTGTCTGCTGTCTCTCTGAAGAAGCACTTTTAAATTGTAACGCTATAAAAAGTGCTTAAATTGGACATTTAACAGGTGTCTGCACACCACTGCAGTGGATAATCGGTTGTGGTAAACGGCTACAGAAATATAGGGCAGTTCCAAAGTGTGTGCTTTGGCCGTGCAGTTCAGCCGATTGACTGTGGACCCAATTAAACTGAGAAATCGAGTTCGAACCCGAAGAGGTGATCAAGCCTTTTTTTTTTCTCCTTTCTTTTCCATTTTGTGAGAAATGCACGTTTGGTTTCAAATAGCAAACTACATCTGTGATATGCAATGCACAAAGTATTGTTTACTTTTGCTTCTTCTCACATCTGATGGCTTCAGCTGGAGGGTTATGTATTGCCATTTGTCTGAAGCTGACTGTAGGTTATTTGTCCATGTCAGTAAGAGAAATTTTCCTTCCAACAGTTGATCTCCTGTAAACAGTTCACAAAATGTTGAACCAAGTAATATCACAAAGTACTACAACTCCCGAAAGAGACACTGAATACCTAACTGTTAGTATGACAAACAACGTCTAATACTGCCAATAGGTTCCTTTATAACCCTGGAAGACACTAACACCACCATATGACTATTTCCTGCTCGAGTCACCAACGTCTCATTTCCCATTTCCTTCAGCACACAATAACATTGCGTTAGGCTTGAACCATCTCATTTAAGTGAAAATGAAATTCTCAGTGTGTACCTACTATTTAGGTCATGCAAGTGTAAATAATAGCTAAACAAACTTGAAACAAAAAGTTTAAAGATTTAAACGAAAAATTACAGTGACATAAATGTTTGTGTAAATAAAATTAGATTAAGCATGCGCTTATGAAGAAGGAAAGGAAAAAGAGCATAAAAAATATGAGGGTATGAGTATTTGAACCTGCACTTTTAATATGTGTGTGCCTTCAGGTCCAGGCACCATAACCATTGCGCTAAATAGGCAGGCTACAAAATTCGTGCGCTTGTTTCCTCATCATACATTATAGCTGCAGTGGTCATGATCAGTGGCATGCATACTCTCAAACAATTTTAAGGCACAGTTCTGTAATTTGTAATCCTAGACCATAGGTTTCCCATTTCTATCACCAGTAAAATTTGTGCGGTGTTATTCATATACACCCTGTATATAAGTACTTCAGCAAAAATCTCAATTGATATAAATACCATCGTGCAGAAAATAGTAGGCAATACACTGATATCAGGCACATGCCAACTCTTGGAAATTGCAAAAACGAGATGTTTCATTTTTTCAGACTTTTCTGCAATGCCCATAAGGCACTGACCATATTAATATTACAATATACTATTATGCCACTGGCAATTTTAAATTAATGGTAGGAATAAAGTTGAATTTCCAAAGCTACCATTTGTGGGTTTACCCAGAGGATTTCAGAAGCAAACATATTTTTGTGGGGCCAGCTTGATCATCAATCAGTGATAATTCACTTTTGTTCCACTGAGTCTGAATGTAGTGTCCACCACCAGTTTTAAACCGTTCTAAACAGTTTTGTACCTGGCATTTTTGGTGCTGTGTTTTATGTTAGTATAAAATTGTTGTAGTTCCGTACTGAACCTGTGAGAAATGTGGGCATTGCAATTCAATTTCTTGTGGATTTCTTCCCGGGCTGTACATTTAAATTTAAGTTTGCCTTCTCTTTTGCAGATCTGTACTTGTAACAGATCTATAATAATTAGTGCCTTTTTAAACAGTGAAACATTAGTTCCTATACGCCTAGATTTTCAGTTCACATCATAATTCTAACCTTAGCCACTATGGAGGCAAAGTTTTAACTTTACATAATCAGGAAAACAGATGGCAATTGTCAATGAATGTAATTAGTTGGTGCTTGTGAAACAGACAGCACTGTGATTCATAAAAAAAGTGCATTATAGCACATTCAGAATGTGCATAGTTTGGTCACTGGCTTTTCTAAATATTTTTTTTCTCTATTTTACGTCACTTAAATTACAGGGACAAATCATAGTAGATCTATTAGATCTCATGGTTTGCCAGATAGCCTTACTGGTCTCATTCCTGTACCATACCATCTTACTTTGTAATATGTCTGCAGAGGCCTTTGGTCTAGGCAGCTGTACTTCTTTTCCTATGTGTGGCAGGCAGATGGCATTAAGGTACTGTCCATTATCTGTGGATAGATCATCACATTTGCTCTTATCTTTGTTTTCATTTTTACTTTCTCTACTACATGGAGGGAAGTATTGTATTCCACCCAAAACTTCAACGTCAATATTTCACAGAAAATATATTTTTGAGGCCCCCGAATATAAAAAAAAGCACTCTTAGAAAAAGGTCCGTGCACGCACACACATGTGTTTGCGTGCGTGTGTGTGTGTCTGTCCATGAAGAGCACAACTCGAAAATGAAGTCTGTTAAAAACCAAAGTTGGTATTTAAGTTTAATATCTTTCAAGATTGCAACACAAAGATTTTGAAGAAAATTCCTCCACCCTAAACTACCCCTCTACAGGGAAAAGTTTTTGAAAATTTTAATTTTCTCGAAAATGGCTCCAACAATTTTGATTAAAATGCCATGTGTTTAATATATTTTTATGGCAAGTGAAATGTATATTTTGAATTTTCTGGCTATAGCCCACATAGCCCTGTTCACTCTTGATGACTTTTGCATAACTAGTAAACCGTAAGAGACAGAACAAATCTTACCGTACAAAAAGTGTAGATCTCGTTAAAACACAGAATTTATGTCCAAATAAATTTTTTTATAGTGAACCATTTCAGAGATATTCCTTGTTATTTATGTGAGTTTTGCAATAGTTACACTGCACAAATGGACGATCATTATTCTTATTCTTCTTCTTCTTCTTTTTTTTTTTTTTTTTTTTTTTTTTTTTAAATTTATTTCTTGGTCATGCGAAGAGAAAGGAATTTCGAAGCTTTAAAAGATCTGACTATCTCTCAAAGCCTATTGTATTCCCATGTTCCCCTTGTCCCTACAAGAAAATGAGTTATAGTTTCTGAAAGTGCTTATCTCAACTAACATGAAGAAGAAAGAGGAATAAGAGTGTGTAAGAATAGTTACTATAAGAGTAAAGAAAGTCATGTGAGTGCAACATATCAGCCCATGGAATTTAAGCATTGCACCTCCCAAATATAGGCAAAAACATTGACATTAGCTAACAATTTGATGAAATGCAAATTTTGACATTATGTTAGCAAAGAAGATGTTAAGAATAATTTTAATATCGGTTGGTGAAACTGGCTCTAGAAGAGACAAGGAAATTGCACATAAGGGGCATCCACCAGCTGGAAAAGTTTGGTAACCGCTGCCTGAAATAGTGACTAATTCTATAATCAAATACTAAATTGTTAAATTTCACTTTATGTAGCTCTATAGTAACATTAACCTTTCTATTTATTTTTGTTACAGATGGCTGGACAGATAGACATGAACATGCAGAGTGATTTAATGGCTGCATTTGAGGAGTCATTATAATATCTGCAAAAAGTTAAATCAGCTAGCTAAGTGAAAATATACTTTGTCAATTGTTTTCATTTGGTGTATGCGTGTGTGTATATGTGAGCATGACTATGAATGAATCTGATGATTTGCAAATATGAAAGTGTGTAAACAATCGTACAAAGTGAGGAAATCAGACGTGGAACTTGTACATTTATCATTCAAGAAAGATAGACGTCCGCTCTACGACCAGGACAGAACAAATTTGTTTAGTGAATAGTTTAAGCAGAAAGCCGCTGGACTGCTGTCATCTAATGTGAAAGTTTTTCTTCCCCTCCCCATGCTCTCTCCCTGTAATGATCGTATGGAGAGATAACTGATTTATTTATTTTTGTTTATTTTCCATGTATTGATGTTGGAACTTTGAGGAGTCTCTACCAAGTAACCTTTATACGAGAGGTTATATCTCCTAGTAGTTTTACATTGATATGATTCCAGTTCTTTTCTTGGATGGGTCCTGCAGAAGATATTTTGTAAATAAGTAGTGATATTGAACGAAAAAGGTATCAGTAATTTATTATTATATAAACCATCTTGAGCTTTCCTCTTCTTGTGATTATATGTGAGCACGTGTGTGTGAGTGTGCATCCGTATGTGTGAATGTAAGATACATGAGTACATGTGTGGATGTGACGGCCATCAAGAATTCAATATTTCATTCTGTCCCTTTTCAGAATGATACACTTGTTCCTTCTTTGAATGTGAAAATAGCATTCATTTGAAATTCCTGTTATTTTGGAAGTTTTAATCAGCCATTGATTACACAGCTCACGAGTTTTTGTCGCACAGTGTTAAGGAGCAGAAACTCTGAGAACAGAAAGGAACCAGCCACTTGTGATTGAATAATGATAATGAAAACAGAAGTGCAAAAACTTTGCATGTTAGAAGGCAATTTTCTGATACAAATTTGAAGACAGTGTAGAGTCTGTGTGTTATCTTTTTGTGGAAGGCACTGTAGACATCACAGCATAGTCTTTTAGCACTAAGCTGGGAATTAAAGGAATACATTTAAACTGGAACCATCACCATAGGCAGCAGCTTTGTGTCAGCCATTATTGGTATCAAATGTATTATTGGTTTTTGTCTTTCTTTCTTTACCCCCAGAAACAAATGTGAAAGGGAAATTATATGGTCATTCCAAACTTCAGGAAACTGTTTTTCAATGACCGATGACAAATCTGAACCTGATGCTTTACCATTAAGTTTAATTGTTTCAGAATTACTTTGTAAAAAAATAATAAATACTTGTACAGAACATTGTTATATCTATTTTTATAACTGCATAAGCCAGATATTGTGTTAAATGTATATTATTATTTTCATGATCACTGTGTCATTGTGATTTGCCAAGTAACTTAATGCACTTTGGAATCAAAGAAAAGAAGGAAATGAAGGTCTCTCAGTTTCATTGTGTAAATTGCCAAGCATCCTACATAACCAGAATAGGAACTCCAAAGGTTGGGTGATGTAGGTATGCCGAGCATTAGAACTGCAAAACAAATTGTTGGATATATATATTAATTAGAGCTAGAATTAGTGTTTTGTATGAAAACAGGCTCTGACCAAATATTTAATAACCTTCACTTACTGTTAATAAACTGTTATTTTTATGTTTTCTTGTATTAGTTTATTTTCCACATATCATTTCTGGTTTATTTCAATTCTTATAGTTTCCTCCATATAATAATTTGCATTTCATGGTCAACATACCTCAAGTTCAGCAAAGTTATACCTCTTAAAGGATCACAAAATGACAAAATATATGTAAATAACAAAATGGCTAATTTATTTCTGTAATTTTTTTTCTTTCTCTTTTTTTAAGAACCATATTTGCTCTTTGAGCCTAACCTATTGCATGTTCTTCATTTCAGTAATCCTGTTTATGATGTTGAACATACCAATAGTTACACAATTTAATGACATGTAAAGGTGGTATTGAATTTTTACATTGATTACCTATAATGGTTAGGATTATGAATAACAAGCTGCAGTTTTAGGATATATACCATTTTTAACAGCTAATGCATTCTTCTAGACGTTTCATAATAGTGAAATTTACCAAAGCATTAAAAGTCTTTGAATTTAGTTCACTGCCTGATTTTCTGAACAAACAATTCCATTGCTGAGGTAAATACTTAACAACACTGTTTTCAAACTTCTATGAAAGGAAGATACTTAACAACATGCCTAAATGCAAATTAAGAATGCTGTATACATTAATATCTCAGCAGCTTAAGCAATATTCCAGTAATAATGGTGTGACTTTCACTTGCATTTGACTGGATCCTATATACAAGAGGACATCTATTGGAAAATGCAGAATACAGTAAGGAAAAATACTTCACATTTTCAGCTTTCAATGAAAAATCACAATATGTGATGTCTGCGTGATATAGGTTTTCATCATTTATATTTATATGAAGGCAATATTTTCATGTGAACAAATGAAAATGTTGATAACCATTTAAAGATAAGGGTTTAAATTGTGCAAGGCAGTTATAATATCCCTCACTGATCCAAACAAATAGTGCGTTTCATTGGACTATTATGCATTTATCTGCAGTAATATCTGTAGATTGATGAGTTAAAACTAAATTGGGACTTACTTACACCATTTAATTTTTAAAGTAAAGCATATAAAGAGTAGAAGAGGTAAGTTTTCTTCTTCTGTTTCATCCACTTAACAGAATTAGGCCTCAGGCCTACTTCTACATTAAGTATTATTGGTAAATCCTTCCTGAAAACCTGAAAAATAAATTATTTCACCAAAAAAAGAAGATACTTTTATAAATGTAACCTTTAAGTCAGTTACAGTAAACCAGGCACTATATATAGATGTTTAGACTTTTTTTCCTACTTAGCAATTTTGTACAAGTAAAAGCAAAGAAAGTAGCAGCTGAAAACCATGATTAGTTGAAATACAATGCTTCCTTCCATTTTATTAGAGAGTAGTATGACATACTAGAAGTTGAATAAGGTAGACAAAGGCTGTTTTGCCACTCCATTAGCTGCATGAACTTTCATTGTCTGTTATGCTTATTTTTTCAACAAAATAAATTATTACTTTAATAGAGGAAGACAAACTTTGAGAAGCTTACAACATGTTCAGTAAGTTTTGTATGTGACTAAATTCATAGCACTTGCTGGTAACACAAATATACATGACAATACTTCTAGCTACCTTGCAAACACAGTCTCGAACAAAACATTAATCTTTTCTTCTGCTTTCATTTCATTTATACTTATTTCCAGTAGCTGCACCAACTTTTACAGACCTTTGTTAAATTGCCTATTGAAAGGTTTTCACCATGCATAAAAATTATGACATAAATAACAACCAAAGTATCCATTTGTTCAGCTTGCGACAAACATAGATTGGAAAGAAACAGAAATAGGAAGCAAAGAGAAACAGAGGATAATTGAATAGTGTTATATAGCACCACATTTTAATGATCAAACAATTAACTATCATTGTCCCCTGTAACTGCCACTGGCTTATAAAATGGTTAAAAAAGAGCAAAACATGTCCGGATGTATACTCATGCCTTTTTTGGTTTTTGATAGGAAAAATAAATGAAGCTTTGGTTAGCATTGTTTACATAGGAATGAAAAGTCTTAATTTTCCAGTATAAAATACTTTTTTATTCAAGTTAAAACAAAATATTTTGGGGCAAAAATACAAAATGTAATAAACCAAGCCCGTAACCCTTAACAGTAACATTATTTAATGGTAATGGAATCAATTTATGTCTTTAACCTCTTTGGAACCAGCTTCAATTCTTTTAAGGGTGCGAGTTAACTTTCAAGCAAAAACAGGTTTTATCAGTTCTGAGTTCAGTGCTGCTTAAGGTCAAAATTTATATATGCCCCTTGTGCATAGAGAACCTTAAGACGTGTTGTATATGACACCAGGATCCAAAGAGGTTAAGTAACCTTTCCAGATAGGATACTTTTTAGCTTCACAAAGCAAATGTTTACATATTCCTAATGGGATGTTTTAATTACAGATAGCATAAGAACCCATTATGACTGAGAGGATTAATAGCTGTATATATTCAGAACTTTCTAGCTCTTCGTTTCTTCAATTGGAGCTGCTACCATAAATACTGCTTTGCCATGCATTATAATCTTTGTAACCCCAGAAGATTTTGTGTATAATTATCCATAATTTTTGCCATAATCTTTTGTAGAATGTTACATATAAATGTTCACAGGATTTTAACCTCCACAGGGCCCTAATGACCTAGTTGTCGACGGGCCCTTAAACCCAAATTACTCACTCACTTAACCTCCACATTTCGAAAACCTGCCTTTCCACCCCAGCATAAAATCAGTAGCAGGGCTGCCCAATCTCTTATTAGTTCCCTATGGGAATTTTTACTTAACACCATTACTTTTCTTGGTATGAAAGGAATTTAATGCTCAAATGTCTCTCTGTAAATTTTCTGCACTTTCTGCAAACTTGAATGTTTCTTTGAATTCAGCATAGTTTATAACAAATTGCCATAACATAAAATGGTAAAGCAAAAATAAGTCTTTCAGATTCTCTATAAGTACGGTGGAATGAGCTCACATTTGCATTTTTCACTATGGCTATCAAAATGTAAAAGTCATGTGCTTATAATCATGAAGGTATGCCTATAAATTAGCTTGGAATCAGTAAAAATAATATATTAATCACCTTGATGTTGATGTTGATTCCATACTTCAACATGAAACTTATAAGAGCGTCATAAAAAATTTTTATTTTGCATTCTCTGGTAAATGCATACTTAAAACCTCAATGGACCGTATAAAAGTGTTATAAAATATATTTATTTTGCATTGCCGATAATTTTTTTTAATCTGGAAGATATACTTACTTTCTCATATTGGCAAAAAATGCAGCATGTACTTACAATCCTAAGCAATCTAAATATACTTCCTCAAAATTACTCTCTACTCTTCAAGAATGGTTTTGTATATATTAACCCATTAACAATAATTTTCTTTTCAAAAATTTAAAAAAAAGAAAGAATATAAAAAACATACGTAATGTATTATTTCAGTATCAATATGTCAACAATATACTTTATTTGCCTTTTTATTCAACCAGTGTCCCAAATCAATGTGGTCTATATGGTCTATAAATGGACTACTTGGCATTAATGGTATCAAAGCATACTGAAATGATGAACGAATACATTTCCATCAAGTTCATATATTTTATGATAAAACTTTATTTCTTAAAGCAATTACAGACCATTTAAAGCCAAACCACTAATTAACTGAAACATCTGGCTTGGTAAAAGCTTTTATCAACTGTGGTAAGGTTCAAAATGTCTGTGGCAGTGTTGTATCACACTTTTTGCAGAATCTCAAGTGGCGTGCAATCCTTCAAACTTGTTTTCATTTGAAACATGGCCATTTTCTGGAATTTTTGTGTATTTTTGTTGGTAGCAAAGTTTTCTTCGTGGGGGGGGGGGGGGGGGGGGGGGGGGGGGGGTATTTTCAAGCCTAGGTTCACGTGTTTCCTGTAGGTCACTCTTTGAGAGGCAGTGAAATGTACTTCAACTGGACCGGGAACGTCATTCATATTTACTATACATGTAGTGTTTCATCTTCATCAGTTTGACTGTCTGGATCAGGAGGAAGAATCGATCAACTGTATTACAAACATCATGAATTTCATTGGAGAAGTTGTAGTCACAATATCCAGCACAATTCCTTTGAATGTGATGTCATAATTATTAGATATTTCATTATCTAAAAATAAAGAAAAGAAAAATCAGATTTACCTGTTATCGTTTACATTTTTTGTTAGTGCAGAATTGCAAAACTGTCTCCAAAAATGATAACTATAGGACATACATATGTATGTCACTAGCTGTTACATCATGCAAGGGTTTCCATGTGCTAACATGAGATAACACGTGCCCAGTGGTCTATAAATAGACCACTTGCTTTAGGCACATATTTTCACCATTAGAATTGCAGAAATAAGCAGTACTACCAAGTCTTCAAGGATACTGATAGAATGGAATTCCCATTTATTTCGCATAAATTGTTGTACATTAATGGTACTAAAGATTTTAAATTTCTAATCAAAAATTATTATGCTTTAATGGACAAGGAAAGGTTTTATGGGTTTCAGTTTCAGGAATTGGGAAATACACTTTTTTTTAAAGAATTTTTGGGTGTATATAATTTCTAGCACTAGTGATTGGAATATAACTTAAGTACTCTGTATTAGAGGTCTGCATGGGCTGGGTTCAAGCCTAATTTAAAAAGTGTCTATCAAGCTTGGGCCAGCCTCAGGCTTGAAAATTAAGAGGTACCAAATAATTCATTGTATTTTTTGAAATACCAAAAATAGCACAACTATCGCAGTGCTTCTTTACAAGAAATTCTATATGATCATTCTGCTGACACATTCCAAATGCTGCTTATAAGTCAACTGTAAAATAATTTTTTTGAAATTGTTCCATTTGTGTCCTGCCTTTAACTATGAAGGTCATTTTGGTAGGCTTTCCTGTGGAATATTTGCCTATAGGCAGTGGTGGTACTCGTTTAATAGTGTTAACAGTGGGTTTTTGTCATCAGGGATTCTTCTAGACTTCAGGGAGGTCTTGGCTGGAAATAAATTCCTATCCCCCCCCCCTTCCAGGAATCGAACTCGTGACCCCTTGCACAGATGCTCTACTGACTGAGCTATGGGGTTAGCCAAAATAATTTTTTTAAAAACAAAACTACACAATCAGGCCTGGGCCAAATAGTACACTATAAGCTATGCTAGGGTTTGTTTGAGGCTGGGCCAAACCTAAGAATGTCGGCTTGTATAGACCTCTACTGTCAGTACTCTGTTAAAGCAAATGGATAGTAAGCAGGATGCCAGTAAACACAGAAAATTATTTTTCATGCTTTGGATCATAAGGTCATAGCTACATTTTTGCCAATTGAAGAAAGTAGGAATAATATCCTTTTTTTTTTTTTTTTCATTATGGCCTGTTAACACTTACATTGGACACAGTTGCCTATATTACAGAATGCCACTCCAGACAGAGTGTTATTCACAATGAGATGAAGTAATTGAAAAATAAGGTAGGTAATCCATAAATTAGTGTTAAAAATGATTTTATACTACAAAGCGACTGATAACAAAAGTTATGAAGTATAAGTTATTTTTAGTATAATTCCTATTGCGAACTTTTGTATTGCTTCATGTCTTGTAATATAAAGTTGCTTCTTGGAAAGAAATCATGTGGTCTTTAATAGAGGTAGAACACAACAGTGTGTGGATAACTGAGTCAGACAAAAAATCAGTGCCATTGCTGGGATTCGAGCAATGAACCTTCATCTCCTTGTACCCGTGCTCTATTCAGTATTCACATGGTTTACTATGGCTTCCATCCAATCTTCTTGCAAAGGACTGCTCTTGTCTGATTTCTATATTGTCGAGCAAACTCAAATATAGATAAAGGTACCTTAAAGGCATCTCACTATTTCAGTGTTTTTATTATTGAACTTCTAGCCATATACTAAATTTAGATAATACAATAAACATGGTCATTCATGTTCTTGTAAGCAATGGATTTAAAGATAACTAAAGACATGAAAAATTAATTTTATTGTGAATATGAAAAATTCTTGCAAATATTTTTATAAACTTATAGTTTATAAGAAGTTAATCCTAATTAGGGCTCATGTATTAAAGTACTTCTAAACCCACACATTTTTAAGTTATAATATGCATATATATAGTGACTATCCATTAGGCTTGCTTAAAATGCGTAAGAATTACACAAAAAGTTCCTTTGCATGGAAGATAATAGAAAGTCTTGGTAACTTGGGTGACATTAATTTTGATACTGAGAGTCAGAGCTCATGCTTTGAATCTTGGCTGTACCTTGAATTTTGAATTGATTCATTTATTTATCTTTAACCTACACATGCATTGTATGTATAAGAACAACATCCACAAGTTGCTTATGAATTATATAGGTATGCATCTTCCGTGCTTCAATGACAAAAATTGTTTTCATGGGATTTGTGTGATGTGTAGGCACCTATTAGGAATTCCAAGCTTTGAAATAAATGAGTGTCAAAAAATATATCAGATTGGTGATAAAAAGGTACCAATGTGCTCTAGTGAAATAAGTTGAATTATTTCCTTCTTTGCTCCTTTATGTAAAGAAATTGATTTGGAGGAAAACCAAATTTCCACTAAAATAAAAGTCCTGCTACTGAAGCATAACTAAAGTTATGATGCAGGTACAGTTCGAAACATTGAATAGTTGGTATTATTTGTTTCTTCAGTATCCCTAACTTAATTGAAATTTCCAATCATTCAACTAAATGCCTAATTATAATAAAAAAGCAGCCTCTTATGCAGCTTGAGCTGAAATTGTAATTTTCTTCAGCAATTTAGTTATAAACACTTTTTTCAAGCAAAAGATGGAACAGATATGCATAATTAATTTTTATCTAGATCAAGTATGTATAAATATTTATCAAAAAATCCATTAAAATCTGTTTATCAATCTCTTTAATTATCAAGGAGCTCTTTTGCAAAAGTAAGAATAAAACATTTTATAGGATATGAACTTCTCAAACATAACTTCAGATTTTGTTGCCTTTTTAACTCCTGTGAGTTGAACCTCCTGGAGGATTATAAAATTATGATGAATTATATGAAATATAATCAAAGTGAACGTTTATAACAAAGTTCAATTTGTATTTGTAAATATACATTGTTAGTCTTATAACTGGGAAGACGATTGTGTTTCTCAATTATCCCTATTTTGTTTTTTTACTGTATATAAGTAATGTGTTTTTATGCTATACTGTACATTTACTTGGGCATGTTTGTACATTTCAATTGACATGTTCAGTGTTTACAGGCCTTCATGGCTACTTATGAACTCGCTGAAAGCAATCCAATCTAATCTCAAGTATTGTGCCTATTATATGGGATCCCTCATCTCCAATCGAGGAGATCAAAAAAACAGGATATAATTTAGAATTGGGTATGGAAATGTTTATCAATTACAAAAGCAAAGTGCACCATCTTAGCTTTAAATCATGAGATGCAAATGCATTTAAATAATTGTTTCTCTGAAATGTATTTTAATATTTTTTAGTATAACCTTTTGCTTTTAAAGCCATTCTTATCCCCCTTAAAAGATATAGCTGCAACATTTTGAATGTTGTATGATAGTCATCTGTTCACTTTTTGAGTTGCTTTCGCAAAAACCTTGTATTGTTTATAGTCATAATTCATCATTCCTCAGAAGTACTGCAGAATAATCAGAAGTAGTTTTGCATCAAATAGTTGGCAGTTTTGTTTAAAATATAAACTTTCTTGGAATAAATTATCATAGACTGCAAATATTTTCATGATGTACTTTCTTTCGTTTTTAAAACTGTAAGACATTGGCATGAATTATGAACACTACATGCAGACCATTCCATTTCAAATCAAACAAAAATGAGAAAATTGACTAACAATTTTCAGAAAATTACCTCTTGAATGTTTATAGTTTTCAAATTAAAATTTGGTAAAATTTTCATTTCTGAATGAGACAACTTCTGTGCCGTATAACTCAAGGACCCTATATCGGATTCCAGTAAACTACAATTCATTTAAAAGCTGAAGGTCTGTTGTTGGTGGTATATTATAATAATAATTGCACAACCTCTTTTTATTGCAAATTAAGTGCAGTTTTCAGTTTTATGGCACCCCTTGTTTGCAACGTGGAAAAAAATAATGAAACAATAAATATTTAATCTCGCACTGTAAGTGACTTGGTTAGGTTAGGGAACAAAAGAGGGCTGTGTTTTACTACTCGTATCTCACTCGTCAGCATCCTCTCAGAAGAAAACAACATTCTTGATGTAACTAATGGATCAATGCTTCATATGACGCAGCGTGACTAGGTGGTTTGATGCTGTTCCTTTTATTTTTTCTACAGCTGTTCATTGAAAATATCAAAAGTGTTAACTAATATTGTTTTGAACTTAAATGCTGGATGATATGGCATAATTTATATTCCATTTGAAACACGTTTTTCAGAAAAAATGACAAAATATTATGAAAATTGCATTAAATTTAAGTTCTGAAATATTTAATAAATACTACCATAAACTACACCACATTACCTTCATTTTGAATTTTATTTTAGAATTTGACATTGAATAATTTCTGAGCTGTAAGTCTCAGAATCACAATTTTATCACATTAAAGTAAATTTTACTCTGGAAAAAACTTTGAACCACTTTGAACCACTTGCAATTTTGCGAAAGACATTAACTTAACGTCTACTTTGATGAAAGAAAATTGAACCTCCCCAAGAAATGTAAGGTTTCCTGCTGTCTGAAATGAAATGCAACAGCCCATACACAGAGAGGAAGAGTTTGGGCATGTTCAAATTGTAAGTTTGTCACTGTTTCTTCTCTCTTCAAACATTGCTACTGTCAACATCATCCAGGATTTAACTTCTTTTCCCTTTGTGGTCTCAAACATTTAAGGATAACAAAACAATGCAAAGAATGTAACCGTGGGTTAACCCTGTAATGTTAAGCTTCTTAATTGCCATTGGAGAGTCACATGGAAGATAACTTGTGTTGTCAGAAGTATTTAAGATTCATGTAATAGCCAGTACAAAGTAATTGGAAATATTGTTGTGTTCTTTATGCAAGAGCCAATTATAAACCTCATTTTGGACCACTGTGCCAAAGTAGCATTTCTCACACTTGTACAGTAACAAAAATGAGTAAAGTATGGCTATCAGAGATAAATGTTAAAATAAAACCCACTTGATGTATACTATTTAGAACATGATCTTATTTGAACAGAGTTGTTTCAATTTAAAACTTAGGAATTAAATGTTCAAGATAGTAAGTTTTCTTCAAAATGCATTCTTATCAAAATAGGCAGACATTAAAAGCCCTGAGTATATAATAGCTAATCGGTCTGCCATTTACATAAGTTCAATGCACAAAGTATGTCACAGTACATTCCTGTTAATTCACCTAAATTGTTAATATGGAAATTAAAGGCACTGTAACTAGTGCAGTATATGAGGTTATGTTTGGTTTGGTTCGGAGACTAAGCTGTTTATAATAGCAGGTTTCTGTTTATGGTCATTATTTGAAATTCTGTGCATATACTTAAAGTAAATCTAAAAGATAATTAGCAAATAAAGAGAGAGATATAATTGCTTTAGAATCTAATAATAAAATGTACTGTCTAGCATTGGCTTATTAGTAACTAAATTTATGCACATCTGCAGATTATTTATCAAACTATATCTAGGGCCAGTTTGTTTTGGGAAAGAAAGGAACGGCTTTCAAATGAATCACAGAGATGAATAATGTATATGAAGTTAATTCTTCTGGTTTTCTCCCGCCTTGTATGCTGCTGTAGTAAGAACATCTTTGGGATTTAACATCTTATTTTATATAAGCCAACAAGGAAGAAGTGACATACAGGATTTCAGTTGAAAGGTAATTTTGAAATTTGAAAAGGAGTTTGTTCCAACTCAACAACTAAGTCTCTTGTACTGTGGACTAATTTTTAAATCTCATTTGAATCAAAACTCTTAGCAAGTCAGTTTTACTACTTAGAATGAATGTCAGATTTGGCATTATTCTGTTGCTCTAACGGTTAACAAGTGGCTTCCTTTTGCTTCTGAAAGCCACACAGAATAAATGATTGCTTTCATTGCCTGAAATGACACACATTGAGTCAAGCCAAATGTAAACCCTTTGTGTGGCATAATAATACCTGGGTTTCTAACCTTGTTTACATTCTCACTAATTTACCTCTGCAACTAATTGTAGAAAATAAATCCATGTTTGCCTTCACGGAAAACATTAAACACCTGAATTAAATTTATAGGCACTAAAAGCAATAAATAATCTAATGTAACTCTTATTGGGTTAATTTTTCTCATGTGAAACTACATGGACATAGTCGAGCTATAAGTTGTCTGATTCACTTTTCATGGAACATCATCCCTTTGATTGTTATAAATGTTGTAGTTTACTATATTTTATGTCTTGTGAGCACTATCAAATGCCATTTAAGCTTTTTCAAATCTAAATATCGGCCGCACCCTCCCCTGAAGGTTCTATAATGCTGTCAAAGAAAGAACTAAAAAAATTTATACTACAATATTTTTCTATATTCATTTTTATCAGTATTTTATCACTACCTTTTACGACATTTCACTAGTAGAAACAGTCAATAAATTGGTACAGAAAATGTAATGTGGAAATATCATGTT
Organism: Tenodera sinensis; assembly: GCA_030765045.1. Lineage (NCBI taxonomy): Eukaryota > Metazoa > Arthropoda > Insecta > Mantodea > Mantidae > Tenodera > Tenodera sinensis. The sequence goes on from CM060965.1 coordinate 46,452,247, forward strand.
GATGTAGAATCATTTAACTAAAGGTAGTGTAATCAGTGAATAGGTTTACACAGCAAGGCGCGTAACTGACAAATGACTCCTCCAAAATTTCCTCATTGGTTTTATTGAGTAAATTACAATACAACACAAAGAAATGCAGTATCTTTCCAAGAGCTAATGTATAGCATCACTGTATTTGTTGCATGGTGTAGAATGGATTACATTCACTCGAGGAATTTATGCCTTGAAAAGTACATATTCATTGAATACATAATAATGGAATACACCACTCAATGAAAACTTGCAGAGGGTGACTTAGTAGTTTGACCAAAAGGCGATGTTTTGTACCTATGCCCCTAATGGAACACTCCCTAGGATAGATGAGGCAAATGAATCATAAGGGCAGCCAGAACATTGCTACAACAGAGCAGGTGGCAGGGTCCTTACATTTTCCCAGTTAGAAGCACCCCAACAGAGACTAGCTTAGCTCTCCTTCCCCTTCAGGCTCTTCCCAAGAGTAGCTCAGAAACCAGTGGCTTGCCTTCCTATCCAGGGGACGAGATTTCCAGAACTCATTTGTTCCCCCTGCCGTGCAGCTGCTGCAACGCTCACCTACACTTCCAACTCTGAAAGAAACCTAACGGGATGAAGGGTGAAGTGAAATGATTTAAGTAATGAAATGGAGAAAGAGGAAATTTGGAGGATATGGTAATCCTTCCCAGCATTCACCTGGGGACCCCGTGAAACCTCCGAAAAAACCCCATATGTCAGGAAGGTCTGACATGGGACCTCCTGTATGCGAACCATCAACGTTACTGCATGAGCCATCCCACTGGGTGTGGAATACATTGTCAAACGTTTATTTTTATACTAGTATCTATGCACTAATGCCTTTGAGATGTTTGCACGTTAGGGAACTTACCTGAACAGTAGGCTGATGCCTATTTAATTCAGCAAATCATTCTGTTGTTAAAGACTCTAATTGTTGGATTAAGATTAAATGTACGTATGCTCTGTTAAAATTAAAAAGAAATAAAGGGAAAAAAGAAAAGGAATCTTGCAAAGCTCCTTTAGCTATTTTTACATCAATCAAAAGCTGTTAAGATTGATGCCTGCAGTATTTTGGACTGAAATAGTTCTAAAATTCTCAATGATTGTGTATAGTTTCTGTTTATATTTTTAGCTGCTTTAAACTGGAAACATTGCTGTCATTATAGTAAAGGTAACCCCGTCCTCTGGCACAGGCTAGGTTATCAGAAGGGTTTCTAAAACACATGTTTGCACTAACTTTACAACATAAACAGAAAAAATCAGTTTAAATAAAATATAAGCCACTGTTAGCAAGAAATATTTAAAACTAAGCAATAAGCAGTATTCTTTAAGGATTCCTAACAACATAGTGTTGATTAACATTGCTTTATGGACACATTGAGGTATGTTGTCAAAAGAACCTGTTGTTGAACTTAATAAAGAAACATAATCATTAATACGCAAATTGTTTTACCCAAAATGCACCAATACGGTGTCTATGAAATCAATCAGTAGCAATAGAAGATTAACATTTTTTATTTTATAATCTCTAAAGTAGGATGTAACCAAAGGATTAACTTGTGGTTGCAGCAATCTTATGGATCAAAACTTTTTTTTTTTTTTTTTTTTTTTTTTTTTGTAATTTCTTGGTTCATGAGCAATGTATTTCATTTTGCACATTCAGCTGTTTTATTTTTGCAGCACTATACAAAATTATGTCTAAAGTAAAAAATTTGTAAACTTATAGAACGTGCATTTGGTATATCAAGTAGTAACTTTGAAGATGTGAAACACGTTATTTATGTATTAGCATAGTGACAAGGTAAACAAAATATTTTTTAAGTAAATCTTACACAGTGAGAAAAGTTACATCAGTAAGCCTATGTCCAATTAGCAAGCTTTGTGCCAATTGTAGTGCATTACCAAATGGCGAATTTCATTAGCAGATTCTTTTTACTTTCTCTACTATGTGTAGTAAGTAGTGTATTCGACCCAAAATTTCAATTTCAAGATTCCATTGGAAATATATGTTTTGAGGCCCCCTGAATAAAAAAAAAAGCATTTTTAGAAAAAGGTATGTGTGTCTTTCTGTGAACAGCATAACTCAAAAACGAAAATTTGGTTAAAAACTAAAGTAGGTATTTTAAGTTTAATATCTTTCAAGGATTTGACACGAAGATTTTGAAGAAAATTCCTCCACCCTAGACTACCCTTTACATGAAAATGTTTATGTTCTCAAAAATGGCTCTAACGATTTGATTAAAATGCCATATATTTAAGATATTCTTGTGGTAAATGAAATGTACATTTTGAATTTTCTGCCTATAGCCTATGCACCATTTCAGAGATATTCTTTATTTTGTGTAAGTTTTGTAATATTTATACTTTTCTCAAATAGAAGGACATTATTCACTTTTTTATCTGTTGGCTGTGCAAAGAGAATGGAATTTCTGAGCCTTCATATAGCAACCACCTTTAAAAGATTTAATTACAAGAAAATTATCAATAAGGTAATTTCTGCAAATGTTTATCTTGATTATCATGAAGAAGATAGAAGAATAAGAGTTTGTAATAATAGCACAACAGTAAAGAAAGTTGTGAGTGCAACACATCAGATTTTTTTACTTCAAAACTGGTTACATTTTCATGGAACTCTAGTATTCTGGACAGGGAATGAATGATATCAGGTCCTGAATGTTAACTGATTATAATGAGAAGTGGATCTAGAATTCCTTTAGGAAAAGGCTAATATAAGTTGAAGTATATCTCACCAATGAGCAAAATCCTGTCAGTAGTAATAGAGCATTTTCATTTCTAAATGTTCAAACATTATATAAGTGATTCACAAGTTATTCTCTAGATGCAAAGATTAATTTAAGTAGCCCAATTACTTAATTTATTGATCCGCATTGTTTGAGATCTCAATTTTTATTCAGAAGTTTTTTAATAGTAAGTGAAAACCATATTAGATCTGGCATATTTCACCATCCCCGCCCCCCCATTTTTTTTTTTGAGCAATTGGAACATCTTCTCAGATACCGTCCACTACAATGACAAATTCACTCATTCATTATGAATGTAGATGCTCATCTGGTTTAAATAAATAGAATAGAAATAAAATTGGTGTTGGTTTTACCAAAACAAAGTAGCATCATATCCTTAAATGTAACAATTGTTATATTTTTTATATATATTAAGGTGGAGCTATTGTCGCCCTTAGCCCTTTCCTGGGTTTGTATATGATTATAATGTCTATGGCTCTTTCCAGTACACCCTAAAGAATAACTTGACAAGTGAAATTAGTTCTTGAGTACTTCAGATTTGATTGTACAAACAATTGAGTACATGATAAAACGTGGAGTAAAGAAAATACTAGCAACATATGCTAGAGAGACAAACAAATAATGTGTTAAATTTGCCAGCCCTGCCCTAGGCCATTTTCAAAGTCAATAGGAGATGGATGTCTTGTACGAAATACAATTGTCGGCCCACACTAATGCTTGGAATATTGGACTTATAGGTCATTAAAATGTATGGCACCCCTGTGCGGGAGAACCAAGAGTTGCCAACAGAGGTGCACTAAAATCTTTTCCTGACAATCAGGTAGTATATCTCTCATTGTTTCATTAAACTAGCTGGGTCCTACTATTTTTCTAGCAAATCTTTTCCATGCTAAATACATCAACTTATCATAATGATAACGAGGTAACATTCCACAAACCCCTTATTACACACCACACTCCAATTTTCAGGTCATAGTGAGACTTTTCGTGCAGTAGCACAGGTTTTTTGAAGCCCAATATTGACATTGTTCACATTAATTTGAGCCAGTTTATTTTTTACAATTTTTAAGGCAATCACTCTAAGTTGCCACCAATTTCATCTAGTTTATTTGGTATTTTGCAACATGTGTGGATCCAGAAACAAGTATGGCATGGAGCATGTGGTGGAATGCAAAAGAAAGAGCCAAGGTTGGGCTGATAACAATAGTCAAGAGGGAGCAAAGAAAAGTGTGTACTCAAGAATAGCTACAGAAAAAATGAGGGATGAAAGAGCTAATAGATCAAAGAGAGTGAGAACTAAGCAGGTGAAAAAGAAAGGAAGCTATATTTCGCCTACAGTAAGAAGGCTAAGGGAATGGTTGAGTAATCCATAAATGAGGAAGCAGAGGTTTTTTTTATATATGGTGAGTGAGAGTGAGGTTATAGTGAAGTAGTGAAATTGGGATAATGATGATTAGTGAAGTGTACAATGTAAACCAATTAATAATAGTCACAAGAGTGGAGCTGATAAGATAGTTGAGAAAGAGAGAAAGTGAATAAGGATATGAGATGAAATAAAGCAGGAAATAAAAATTAAAGGGAAGGGTGGGAGCAGGGTGAGATTAGTGAAAGGTAGAAAACAAACATTCACAAATTAAACATGTGTAATGTGTATATATAAAAGGTAATTCTACTGACGGGCCAGGGCCCAGCTTATGGGTAGCCCAAGGTGTGTAAGATTTAGTACTCAATAAATAATTCATTCATCTAATTTATTTTCTGTTAAAACTGCTCTAGAACTTTTGTTGCCTAGCACTGAACCTGAAGTTTCAAATTTATTAACTATTGCATGAAACTCCTCACTTGACCTGAAAATTGGCGTGTGGTATACAATAAGTGCTAGAATAGATTAATAGGACTCATTTTGTTTAATAAAACACTGAGAGATATGCTGCCTGTGAGGTAAGATGCACTGCTGCTAACACCATTTTGTCAGCAACTATCAGTTCTCTAAGCAGGGAGAGAATCTGCAAATGGGTTACCATGTGTATTCATGACCCTATATTAGAACTAGGTCTTCTGCTTCATAGGGTATCATCAGGGTGTCATTAACCTTGATGGGTTCATGGTACAGTCTTTAAAAAAGGAAATTAATTCAGCTGCTCCTTAATTTCATGCATTCTTTACATGTTGCTACAAAGTATAAAATTGGTCTTAGTTTTCAATAGAGTATCACGGGAAGGAATATCTGAGACTTCAGTTTGATCACCCTTGATAAGAAAAGTTTTTTGTATTAAGTGATCTGTAAACTCCAAGGATTAGAGTACTCTACTCCAGAACTTCACAGACACTCCAAGAATTCCCATTACTTTGGACATGGTTAAGGACATAATCTTAAGGTTGTTTTCACGCAGACCCAATTACTTGTCATACTGCAGATATTGCCAGTACTGTTTATTTATAACTCTATAGCAGAAAAGTCCAAGCATATTTGGACCTATAAAATAACATTTGTGTGGTTGTACAAGTAACCATTGACAAATGTTTTTTAATTTCCATTTATATGCTGCCTTTAACATTGAAGGTCATATTGGCAGCTTTTAACCTTTTAGAACAATTGCTCAATAGTAATGGTGTTCACTAGCTAACAGTGGTTTTGACTTTGGGTTTCTATTATTTTGGATTAAGTTATTACCTTAGACTCATACACACTCCCATTTACACTTCCAGAGTTTACAAAATAATCCTAGTTAAAGAAAAATTTCCACCCTCCAGCCAGGAATCGAACCTGGGACCCCTTGCACAGCAGGGAGGTGCTCTACCAACTGAGCTAGAGGGCCAGCGTATGGCCAAAATGGTTTATAAACATTGTAAGTTTTTTGCTTTGAGTCCTAGAAGCAGTTTTAAGATGCATTGGTTGTTAACAGCGATGTAGAATACATGGATGTCTATATGCCATCAAACAATGAAGTAAATAGAATTGCTAATCATACATTTGCTATTGTTTCACACATAGTTTGTTTGCAGACTAATTATTTAGACTTACTGTTATTGTCTTTTGTTTTCAATGGCTTTAGTTCATGCCATCACTTACAATAACTGCATTAAGCATGTTATGGTGTGCAGACCAATGTTTTCGCTTCTCACCAAAGTGGCCCAGCTTCTATCCCAGGCAACTGCATGTGGGATTCGTGGTGGACGAAGCAGTGCTGGGGCGGGTTTCCTCTGGGTTCTCCAGTTTCCCCTGCCATCTTATTCCACCGGTGCTCCATCTTCATTCCATGTATCATCAGTGTTACTGCCTGCGATGCCATAGTAGTAAAAGTGGCCATTAAACACTACAAAAAAAAAAAAAAAAATGATGTGACACTGTTATTTTTGTATTTTTGCCGTAGTTACTTTTGTGTCAACAACTACAAGTAACAATTAATGTCATAGGGTTTAGTTATCTATTAACCTATAGCAGTCACTGTTAACATATTTTTATTACAAGGTCGTATTTGCTACTGTGCAACAGATTGGATTATAGTTGAATACTGATTGTGAGATTAATGATACAAAGAAAGAAATGAAATTTCAGATTAAAAGCTTCACCTAACCAATAAGTTTTTAATTATGCACAAAGGTATATATAAATAAATATACAGAAAAAGCAAAAAACTTCCGAACTGGCTTCACAATGTTTTTTGCCTTTCCACATCCTCAGTGCTCATTGCCGTCAGCTCCTATCATAGAAAAGATGAAACCATAAATTTTTAAAATTACTTTTAAAAGATATACTTACCAACTTTATAAAAGAGATGCTGAAACTGGCCACCATCATTGTCCGTACATTTTTGGCACCTGTTTAGGAAACTATTACTCACTGCAGCTCACATTGAGTAATGCTGGCAATTTCCTGGTGGATATTTTGTTTTAATTCTTCCAGGGTGTGTGGGTGTGTGTTGTATACTTTATGTTTTAAGTTACCCCAGAGGTAGAAATCGCAGGGGGTTAGGTCCGGGGAACGAGGGGGCCACAAATCTATACTAATAATTCTGTCCTGAAACACACTTAGTTGCTCTCATCAAAAGGTCGGCCATACGAGCTGTTGCCATGTTGAAAAAAGGCAAAAATCATGCTCCCTGCCTGTTAATTCTCTTAAAAAAGGGGGCACAATTATATCCACCTAAGTGCAGGCATCAACTGTTGACTTATAAAAAAAATTGGGTCTATAATTCTTTCTCCACTAATGGCGCACCATACATAAATTTTTTCATCATGAAGAGGTACTTCATGAACAATATTACGTTTCTCAGAGCTCCAATAATGATTATTTCGTGTATACATATATCCATGAAGGTGGAACCAAGCTTCATCTGAAAAATATTAAATGTGAGTCTATTTCACTATTCTTGAGAGTTCACTCACAAAATGTGCACCTAATTATAGGTTCACCTGGTTGAAGAGCATGTGCCAGAGTTATTTTATATGGTTTTAATTTCAGCAATTTAGCACCTGTTCACAAGGGCCATAAGAAATGCCTACTTGTTGTGAAAGATGCCTATGCAATTTTTGGGGGAAATTCTCCAAACGATGACCAATGTCTAATGTTCCTTTGGTAAGAACCATACACTGTCTTTTAGGTTTTTTAGCCTGAATATTCCTTGTGGCCTGAAAGTTATTGGATTGTTGTACAGCCTGGAACTTTTACACCTGGAAATCTTTCTGCAAATCATACTTTCACTTGGCGAGCTGACTGAGTTAACATATACTCACACTGTGTAGTAGAAAACATATGTTGAGCCATAATACACTTTGTGACCAAGTACAGAACAAAATAATAACTGAACCACATCACATCACTGTCAACTCAGATGGTGACCTTGTTTACAGCAGCAGTGTGTTATGTTTCCACACAGATTGTTCGGAGGTTTTTTGCTCTCGCGATGTATAATGGTGTTCAGTTTAAGAGTTGAAGTGATAACTGGTAGTTTCTACTAGGTCAATGTCCATATTGAATGCACTGCTTGCACACTTCACCTTGAGCTCTTAGACTTTTTTTTTTTATTGAAAACAACAACGGAACTTTTCATATATTTTATGCAGTCACACTTTAAATTATATCATACAAAGCAGTGGGTTGTAGTTTTTGCAATTGTTTTTTCCAGGTCAGGCAATGGCTAAAGTAAAAGTTTAAACACATAGCTCCTTTATTATTTATAGGAGTTTACAGTGTCAACACTGGATCTGTTCCAGGCATTTTGTACTTAAAATTACTGTTTGTGTTGAGTTAACACAAATAAAATGGTATGATAACGTAAGAGAACAAGCAACAAAGGTAACATGATATAGTGAAATGCACAAATGGTAACACTAGATTATGGACGATATGCTCAGTTGTTACTTTGGAAAAGCACAGGCCTCTTGACTCAGACTGTTCATAGCACTAGATCCCAAGGAGAAAGATAAAATTTGTGTGTAGTATTTACTGTACTGCTACTTTTGTATATGTTACTTACTAAGTAGTTAGTATTTATCTTGTTACTTTATGATATAATGTAACTTACAAAATAAGCCTTATGTGAATCATTTACTGCTTGGTCAAGATTATGCAGGCCATGCTACAAGAAGATAACTAATTTGCAAGAAAAAATTACCTAGATAAGAAAATCAAAATATAGTTATCTTCAGTTCTAAGCTGCTGTAAGGGGACCAATCTGGGAATTTTCCAAAACCCAAAGCACTCTTCTAGCTTTCTGAACTTTTTACCACATTTTGTATTGGTATGAAGAAGTGTGGTTACAAAGATTGCTACATTATATTGAATCACTCCTGGATTATGCATTAAATTAGAACAAAAAACTTATGAATCGGCTGCATGGTGTTTTGGCTGTCTGCATTCTCGGTGCTCTTTGCTGTCTGCTGCTATCATAGAAGGGCACAGATGAAACCATATACTTTTAAAACTACTTTTACAGGCTTTACTTACCAACTTTACAAAAGAAGATGCTGAAACTGGCCACTGCTATCGTCCATACATTTTTGGCACCTCTTCAGCTTGCCGTAGTTCACATTGAGAATTGCTGGCATTTTCCTGGCAGATATTTTGTTTTAGTTCTTCCAGAGTGTGTGGGCTTGTCTTGTACACTTTATGTTTTAAGTCACCCCAGAGATAGAAATCGCAGGGTGTTAGGTTGAGGGGCCAAGTGGACCACAAATCTCTACTAATAATTTTGTCCTGAAACACACTTTCAATTGTTCTCATCCAAAGATTGGCCATATGAGCTAATGCAGAGTCTTGTTGAAAAGAGGCAAAATCACGCTCCCTGTCTGTTAATTCTCTTAAAAAAAAAAAAAAAAAAAAAAAAAAAAAAAAGAGCAAAATTGTATTGACATATGTGTGGGCCTCAACTGTTGACTTGAAAAAAATTGGTCCTATAACTCAGAACCTAATATTGTTCATGAAGTACCCGTTTGTGATGAAACAATTGGTATATGGTGCACCATTAGTGGAGAAAGGTTTCTCAGAGCTCCAATAAACAATAGTGGCCAGTTTCAGCATCTCCTTTCATAAAGTTGGTAAGTAAAGCCTTATTAAAAATAGTTTTGAAAATGTTTTATGGTTTCATCCATGCCTTTCTATGATAGCGACAGTTGGCAAAGAGCTCCAAGGATGTGGATAGGGAAAGCACTGTACAGCCAGTTCATAGTTTTTTTCCTCCTGGTAAATTTAAGCTATTTTATAACAAATTATCCTTACAACGCAATTTTCATAATTTTTAAACAATGTGTCAGGGTGTTATTGCTCATTGAGCCAGAAAATAAGTTTGCTAAAAAATATACTTGTAAATTAATTGCTTTTTAAAAAACAGTTTTTGTTAAATTGTGGCTTTTGACTTTTGCAAAAGGTATACTTATCAAAATTGAGTGAGCTTGGTGGCATGATACATTTGCCTCATGCTAATAACTATAGGTATATCAAATTTTAGTTAACAATTATTGGGGAAAATATTTCTGAAGTTTTACTCAAATAACTTAATAATTGCATCCTAAGAAGCATTTTAAATGCTGAAATGTCTAAAATATTATAAACTCAGAGAAATTTCATATAACACTTGTTCTATATTAACTCACCTGAGATTCTGTTTATGTATTTTTCCGAAAGTAGTGTAAATGTTTACTTTAAATGCATAATTTAGAAACTGATTAAAATATATGCACTAAATTTTGCAAAAACACCTCAACATTTTTTGGAAAAAATGTAAGGAATGTAAAAAGAGCCTGAAATACAGTACTATGCCCTATGCTTAAGGTTATTTAAATCATTTTCACTTCAATACCAAAAATATTTACAGAAAAATTATCTTGAAGAATCAGACTTAATCACAAGTTATAAAGCATAGAGTATAACTTTTTATCCATTTTTGGCCAATTTTGATCGATTGGTCCTCTTAGCAAACTTTCAATTCATGAGCACCCTACATTGTCTCTTACCATGTAGATAACCAATGGCTGTAATAGCATTGGAACAGCTTATGACATACAGCATTTAACATAATGACTGGTACACTACACCTGCAGTAGAATGAAACTGATAGACCAAAGCAATAGTGAATAAGAAAAATGGTTATGATTCCAGTTATGAATCAATGCAGATTTTAGATGAAATCCAAAAGAGACTCTCAGTAAGAAGTTTGTGTTTTACATTAAGAAGCCAAAAATCAAACTTTTATGATGAATCCAGAAAGCAATGTATATAAAATGGCCTGAGATAAAAGAAACAACACATTCTAATAGAGTTATTTAATGTAGATTATAGTATTACAGCATCTTGAGGAATTGTGTAATTTAATTTACAAGTTACATGAAAATGTAAGCTATTGTGTATATGCTGTGAATAGCTGTAAAAATTTTCTATATGATGAACTTGTTCTAATACAGGAGCCATCAGTAGTAGTTATAAGATTAAGGACCTACTTTGTTTAACTCTGCAGTTCAACAAACACTGGACATTCTAACAAGTGGTTTTGTAAACTGGATATTTATGTACCTATGTGTGGAATGAACATTTTTGTTGATATTTAATATTTATTAGGAAAAATTATGTGTAAAACCAAAGCAACCTGGAACAGGGGAAGAAAAGTTGCAGAATATATATATATTGGCTAGATGACAGTGTTTTTGAAAGTTGTATTTAAAAGATGGTATACCATAGAAGATATTTTCTTTCTTCTGTACCTTAGTCATATGAATGCCTTTTTGGGGAAACATATGTAATGTTATGATAAGTATTCACTGTATATTTTTATGGTTACATTTAGTTCCCCAGGAAAGCATTACTTATGACACAGAGTCTAAATCAGTAAGAATTTTGTTTGTAATTGTTTAAAGCTGTGTGTCATTATGTCAGTAGATTTGGTCTAAAACAAAAGTAATCACTGTTTTGATGATGGTGCACCTATAAAAGTATAGTGCAATAAATTTAACTTTTATCAGTTAGCATTTATTATTGAAATTGCTGAGATCTTTTCCACTGCACTGGCTGTAAGTCTGTGCTTGCATCAATAAATTTGTTAACATAAGATTCATTAATACACTGTATTTCTTCCACTCAGCTATGCTTCAAAGGCAAAATGAAACATTTGAAAGTTGAATCACATACAAAAAGTCATTGCTAAAATCCAGATATGAACTACAGATTTTTGACTTTTTGGCCTTGCTTTACTGTTGAGGCTACAATGAAAGGAGCTCCTGAAAGTACTCTGAACTTCTCTTGTCTGATTCATACATCTCAGTGGAGCACCAAGGAGACCTCAAATATTCTGAGATGTTGCACTTGTTTGGTTGTGCAGAACATATGACTTGGAATTAATTGGTGTTTAATGCCTGTTCTTATTGCATATGACACCACAGGTGGTGGACTGAAGATGAATTAGTGAAATTATATTTGGTGAAGGAAATTTAGAAAGCCTAATGTTAGGGCTCCATCCCAGCATTTCTACTTAAAAGAAGTGAGGAAAACCTCCAAAAGGCTTGGTTAGGAAGGATGGTTCTGGTAGGATTTGAACCATGGACCTTCCAATCACAAGTCTATGCCTTAATGACCTTGGCTACCTGTGCCAATAAATAAATATATAAATAAGAAGCTAAAGGACCATTACATCAAAGCAGAGGAAACATTGTACAGTACATTTACTACAAAACTTGGCCAGCACGTGTGTCAGTCTTACTTCTGTTAGGTAGGTATTAAATCGTGTTCTAGTCCAGTTCACACGTGAATAACATTAGGAGTGTGTAGAAGTGTTTAGTTTTACTTGAAGTGTTTTCAAAATGAATTGATTGGAGTATACAGTACAACAAAGAGTGTTTATTTATGATACATAAGTGCTTACATTATCTTGTAGGGAAGTTGTAAGGCAATTTGAAACTAAATTTCCTGGTGTGTGTTCCGAGTAGAGAGACCATTCATTTGCTTGTAAATAAATTAAGGAAGACTGGAACAATCATAATAAGAAAAGACATGTAAAACGCGTGTGCTTACCGAACAGAAATTAGACAAAATCGGAGAAGGTTAGAATGGTCACCTCGAAAATCTCTTGGGCATCTTGCACAAGATAAAATTAAAACAAAATATCAGGAGATAAATTAATGCTATTTCAGAAGTTGAACTAATGTGGGCAAATGAAAATTTCCTCAGAAGATGCCATAGATTTATCTATGCAGATGGATGGCATTTCCAACATCTCCTGTGATAAAGTATGCTTTGTGTTTATTCTGATAATTGTTGATGTGATTTGAGATTGATTTGACATCCATTTATGTGTGACTGGAAGATGGGCCATGCGACTGCTAGCCAAGTTGTGCAATGTGTGACCGGGAGATGCGTCGTGCACCTGCTGGCCATGTTTTGTAGTTAACATACAGCAATTAGCAGTGGAAGAACAATGGAATTCATTTGAAGGCTAGTTACAAGAAATCCTGAACTGACATCATTATGGCTAAACTAGGCTACCTTATTTATCATTATTTTCAACCTCTATGGAAGCAAATAAGGTTTTGAATATCCATTCCAAGTACATGAAACCTATGAAGAATAAACATAACTTAAATTCACACCTGAATTAAATAAACAGAGCATCATCATCAGTAAGCTTGAAGGTTGCATATTACATTAATATTTTACAAAATAGCAACAAGCCTCCTGTGATTCAACTTATAGTTCTATTTTATTTGTATTTTCCTTTCCTTTTAAATCCAGCATATTCATGGTATACTCAAAGTCACAACAAAGGTTGTAATCCTAAAGAAAATAATGATAAAATTCTATACAGAAAACATCAGAACATCAGAATGATGACTGTACTAAATGCTATTATTTCTTTGACTGCGAGAATTTTTAATCATCCTGCATCTGCAATGACAATCATGTAAGTATTACTTCAATTTAATTGAATGTTGCAATGAAGTTAGAAACACAATTTATCCCTATCTTGTCAAAATAATTTCTTTTATCTTTGTACTATCACTGCAACAATAAAGACTGCTGTAATAAGGTTAGATGTATGATTGAAGGTTCTTTTATCTCTCTTTTTAAACTCAGTGTTTTATATAACTGCTTTTGGTGGAGTCAGACGAACAGTACAGGTCAATGCCCTTTTTAAAACAACTATGACAAGATAGGAGAGTTGTAATTTTTACTGGAATTTTGTTACTTATAATATTTATTGTTTGTCATTCTTGTAATTCATTAAAATCCTTTTATAAAATCCGTAATTTTGAAGAAATACATACCAGGGTGGCACCCTGGTCTCATTACATCCTGTCACACCCAAAATACATTCACTCCTTAGCATATCGGTCATAAGTCACACACAAACACTAAAAATGTGTTAGCAAACATATTTGTCTGCCAGACCTGCATGTACATATACTGCCATCAGTTTAAATAAGCTTGTTGCTCGTATCACCATGATGGCAGGGCACACAGTGCTCATTTGTCAACACTCCAATCCCCATGCAGCCGACAGTATAATGCAAAAGGCAATTATTTGTGGGCACTTTAAAAGACAGGGTATATAAAACAAATCCCCAAACATTAGATGAACTGCAACATAACATACAGGAAGAAATAGCCAACATCACAAGAACAGATACGTGTGAATGAAAAACGCCTGTCAAGCAGTACAAGAGAGAACATTGTTAACATCTCTGAAAAAGATAAGAATGTAAACACACATTAAATGCTCATAATAATGAATAATGTTACTAAATTAGCCTTCCACGTTGACTGCACAGGAGTGGAGTGTTGGGGGACAAGTGCCTGGTGTCTGTTTAAACTGATAGCATAGTGCATCATTATAAAAGATAAAATTCTTTAAAATCTTGCAATTGCTAATAAGTAAATGGCAGCAGTTCCAGCCATAAACTCTACTGTGATAACTAGAAATTACCTCAAACAATAAGTAAATCACTTTTCACCAAAAATTGTCCATCTAGCTACATATATACCTCAATTAATACAAGAAAAAGTGAGGGAGAGTGAAGAAGCAGCAAAATTCTTCAAGTTTTACAGAAACTGGCATTATGTTGTATATATGGTTCACCATTATACTTAAAAATTAAAATTATTAGTTCAATGGAAAATGTGTGGTCTGATAATGTTTTATGCTTTGGCACAATAGCTGAGAAACTAGTATAGAATTTGAAGGTGGATGACTCACAAGGAGTAAGATGGTCCTCAAAAGATAGAGAAATAGAAGTTTGCCTCAGACTCTTAGAATTTTTTAAAACTTTTTCCCGTTTCCCTCAAGATCTAGGAAAAGACAAGGGCATTCCCCTTTTATTGATACAAAGCCTTCATTTGGATGCTGTATCATGGAGATCTTTTGCCCTGCACTGCATTGGTTGTAACTGGCTCTGTTCCCCATTCACTTTCAAACATTTCCATGTGTCAGCTGATCAATTGATGCAAAGTCGTAGTACAGAGATTGACGCAATGTGAGCCCATATTTAAGTATTATAATGTGTTGGTAGGTTCTGTTATAATGCTTAAAGATTTATATACTTTACCACACACAATCTTCATGTATGTAGGTCACTACGAAAGTTTTGAGATGTGAGAAAATGGAAGTTGATCCACTCGAATTGGATGCAGGATGGGATAGATCCATCCTTTGTGAGTAAATTGGTATCAGGTAATGACTCTCCCACTCCAGGAATTCCAGCTGCTCAAGGATGAAAGAGCATTTTTGCTCTTTCCAGGCATACAATTTTTTATTGTTGGGAGCAGAAAAAGGTCACATGGGGCCAGGTCAGGACCATACGGTGGATGAATCATAAGTTTGACCTCTATAGACTCCAGAAACTGAACAGTGATGTTGTCTGGCCACCCAGTGTCTCCTCTCACCTTATCCTTCCTCCTGGGGGTCACCCCTTGAGAAATAGGTACAATAAGATGGCTTCCTTGCTGAACCCCCTCCGTATCTCTCCTAGGTCCTCTGCAACAGACTGTGGAATTGTAGGTTGCACAACTAGGATAATACTTGGTCAAAAAACCACTGTTGGCTGATGCATTGTTTAGAACCCACATAACTGAGGAGTGAAACAGTATCCAGCATGGTGGTGCTCCACCACACTGCAGCCATGCTGTAAGAGAACTTCTCAAAAACACCTACAGAGTAAAGTGAATAGGCAGAAAAGAACCTATTGCAGCACTATTATCTGACTTAAGGTTGCTTGAATTAATTTTTTGGGGACATGTGAAGATTACCATGTTTTTTTGTAATGTTTAATGCCCGCTTTTATTACATATTGTGACTTTGGTGGATGTAAAGTAAAGAAGACAGATGTAGTCGAGATAAAGAAACACTTTTATTTCCGTAAACAGTAACTTTGTACACTCGTTGCAACAGCAAGAAAGTCTTTACCGATTCACCAACAGCACGGCTCCAAATTAGTAACACAAAAACTGTCCCTTCTCACACTTTACCACTATTTATATCTCCCAGGCACTATTCTCGAAACTTCAGGAAAGTTCAGTTATTATTGCGGTGAAAGACAAAGCAGAAAATTCCAGAAGTCTCTATCCCTTTCTCTCTTTCAGCAAGCGCCCCAACAATGCGGCCATTCTCTGTCTCTTCCCTTCGGTTCCTTTGCGGTAGTGCCGACAATAATGCGATGGGCGACACTGCTCCCTCCTCAAGGCTGATCGTCCCGAACAGCACCATCGTAACGGGCCAGACGATCCAGGTGTACCACTAACATCTTTCCTCGGGGCACCTTCTGGATGCAGTAGACTATGTCGTTAATCCTCTTTACCACTCGGTACGGTCCTTGCCACGGTTGTTGAAGTTTTGGGCAGCGTCCCTTGGTCCGGGTAGGGTGGTACAACCAGACCATGTCACCCTGCTGGAATCCTCGGCTGTTGGGTTGCCTGTCGTACCGGGTCTTCATGCGGTCGCTCGCCATCTGGATGTTCTGACGAGCCATCTCGTGCATGTCGTGGAGATGGTCTACTAGATTCTCCACATACTCGGTTGCCGGCTGTTTCGCTTGCGGGAGGCTCCCAAAAGCCAGGTCACAAAGGAGGCGTAGCTCTCGGCCGAACATTAGGCTTGCTGGTGTCATCCCGGTGGTGTCGTGTGTCGACGAACGGTGATACCGAAATTTAGATTTCCGATCGAATGGGCTTTTGAAAAAGACACGTTTTAATTTAATTGCCGGATGTGAGATTTGCGATAAGTGTTAAGTAATAACATACATAGATAATAGAGCAGGAAGTGTTGTAAGGTGAACAAGATATGAGTAAATAATAGTCGTTAAAGTTGTAGGATAAACGCATTATTGGTTTGAAATTAACGAGTCATGACGTCATACCACATAGTTTAAATACACGTTCGAAAGTCAAGTCTACCAACCTTAAAAGTCGCGCGATATATTTAATAAAATATAAAGTAAACATCGTTTAATCCTAAAAAGGTAATTATATATTCGAAATTCATAAAAGAACATGTTATAATAGAAAGGGACATTTCTAAATTGCGGGAGAAGGAAATAGCATTTTGGATACGAGGCTTTCTTGGATGACGTCATGACATTCAAATGGGAAGAGAACGGTCTTCTTAGCGTGGGTAAGAGAGAAAGCGTCATTACTCAACCAGAGACCAGTACGGGAGGTCGTGCTGCGCGGATGTGAGGGCGATTCCTCTACAGATACAAATATTTTCGGCATAACTCCCGAAAATATTTAATAGACAATAAAATGATATGCAAAGTTGTTCTTGGGTTGTCCATTACACTTACGCAAACCCGAGATAAAGAGATTTCTTGCAGAACTAGCCGGAGCGAGCTACATCGAAGGGCAACGTCACGTCACCAACGACTTCAGCTTCAAATGGCGATCTAATAACTAGGACACAACGACTATACAGCTTCAAATTGGCATCCCAGCGTGTGGCGTCGAAAGAATGGACCAACCCCCCAAGACGACCAGATCAGCATCGAGCCAGCAGACAAGAAGGTGCCCAGCGTGTCAACATCTGTGAAATGTGTAGTGAACAAGTTTAAGTGCAGTTAAAGTGAAATAGTGAAAATATTGAAAATTTTGGTGAGTAGAAAAACACATGTAAATAGCTTAGAAATGGAAGACAGTGATAGCGAGTTTATAGGTTTTGACAGTCCGGAAATTGAGAAAAGTGTAAGTAGGATGGAAGAATTTAATCAGAATGTAATTGGTAGCAGAATATGCCAAGAAGTAGAAGATCAGAACGTTAGAGAAACACCTAGAGGTAGTTCAGAAATGTTTAGTAGTAATTCAGAAAGGCCAGCATTTATGTCAGAAATAGAGAATATGTTTCAAACGATAATGAAAAAGATGAGTACAGAGTTAAGTCGAAAGATAGATGAAAATAGTAAAGAATTAAGAACAGTGGAAAAGATGAATACAGAGTTAAGTAAAAAGATAGATGAAAATAGTAAAGAATTAAGAACAGAGTTAAGTCAAAAGATGAGTAAGATAGACGAAACTAGTATAGAGTTAGGACAGAAATTAGAAAAGGGACAACAGGAATTGGGAATGCAATTGGAGAATCAGAGGAGAGTTTTCGAAACCTTTAGGGAAGAAGTTAGGGAGGAAATTAATAAAGTCAGTAGTGAAGTAAAAGAAAATAGAGAACAGGTTAAGGGAGAATTAGAGACAATAAGGCAAGAAGTAAAGAATTCTGAAAAGAAATTAGGTCAACAAGTGAGTGAAAAATTAGATAAAGAAAGGGAAAAAGTAACATATAGATTAGACAAACAAAGGGAAGAAATTAGAGAAGAGTTACAGGGGTGTAAAGTTAGAATAGAAAGATCTGATGTAGAAAGTGAAAGGCAGGCTAGAAATTTGGAGGATGTTACAGACCAAATAAAAGGAGTAGTAACAGAAATTACTCAGGTAAAAGAGGCCTTAGAAAATTTGAAATTAAGTGAAAATGCATGTAATCACAACAATCTTAGTAAAGAAGTTGCAAGAAACGAGGCAATACCAGGTGTATCAGCTGACATTTCGATGCAAAATAGGGGTAACAGTAATTCCCATTCTGATCTCGGAAATAGCTCAGGGATAGGTGACAATTCAAATTTACATTGGCCTAACCATGTCTTAAATGAAATGACACCTCCAGTTTTTGAAAATGAAGATTCAGATGATCCTAAAGCCTTTTTAGAAGGGTTACAAGAGTACTTCACGGTGAAACGTATACCAGAGGAGTACAAGATGGTGATAGTAAGAAAATGCCTAAAGGGTAATGCTGCTAATTGGCTAGGCCTTTCTATGGGTAACAATAATGACTACAGGACCTTTAGAAACATCTTTTTAACCAGATATTGGGGAGCTAGTAGGCAGGCTAATATTAGAGTTGAATTAAGCAATGGAAAATTTAATCCTAGATCGGAGGAATCGATGGTAAACTATTTTATGAGAATAGCGAGAAAATCGAAGATGTTGGATCCTCCTTTAGATGAAAAAGATCTAATAAATATAGTTACTCCACATTTTCCGGAAACGCTTCAACACTACCTAATCATAGCCCGACCCGATAGCATTGCAGCTATGATCGAATTATTATCAGCCTTAGAAGTCAATAAGCCAAAACACGCATTTGGAAATAAATATGAAGAAAAAGAAACTGTCAATTCTTTCGGGCAAGGGGCACAGTATTATCAGAATAGAAGTGAGACTAGGGAAAGATATAAAGGACCAGTACCAAGGATGGAATCATTCCGGTGGGAAAATCAAGGTAGATATAACCAGGAAGGGCATCACCAAAATAGAAATGGTAATCTAAGGGGAAGAAATATAAGGGTGAATTATATGAATACAAATAGATTTGATCGAGGTAGACGGGGACGTTATTTTGGACATAGTAGAAATTCAAATGATGGGTATTGGACAAACGGAGATAATGAGTTTAGACCGAGGTCACCAAGACAGGGAGAAAGGTATTCAAATGGACGAAATTCCCCCGAAAATGCGGAAATGGTCGAGGCCATTAACACGGTCAAAAACATGGTAGGAAGTAACCCCGATTTAATGCAGGAAAACAGAAGTAACAATTTGGGAAATAGTACAGGAGCAATACCTAGAAATCAGGGAAACGCCAGACCCGGTCAAACGCGCCTTCAGTGAGAACTGGGTATCCTAGTAATGATTGTGATAAGTACTCGGAAATAAATAGTCCTGGAAGGCAAATGATGATACAAAAGAAAAGAGAATGTAAAAATAGAATCGACGAAAACGAAAAAGTAGGAGATCCACCTAAAATCAAAATTGGAGTAAATGGAAAACAGTACAATGCAATTATAGATACGGGATCAAATAGCACAGTATGCTCACGAAATTTTTATGATAATTTACAAAGTAGTGGTTTTAAAGTAATGTCTTTACCAGTTAATGGGATATATTGCTCGCTAGCTGTGGGAAAACGAAAAGAGAGAGTAAAATTTCAAGCAATGATAAATATTGAAATAAATGGGAGAATACTTGGAATTTTATTTCTGATTGTAGGAAGACTTGTGACAGATATTATAATAGGTTGTGATTGTCTTTATGCCTGGGAAGCTGTGGTGAATTTTAAAAACATGATTCTAGAAATGAAAGTTGAAGATGAGACCATTATAGTGCCTTTTGTGGAAGATAGTAGTTCAGAAACTATTGTAAGAGAAAAAGAGGAAGAAGAAATCCAAGGGGATACATTCTTTGTAGAATATGTTAAAGTAGGAGCTATGGAATTAACTGAAGTAAATGTCAAAGAGTACAGTGTCGATAATAAAGAAAATGTAGAATGGGATAAAAATGATTTCATAGACAATTTGAGGGTTTCTGATGCAACTAGGTACTATGATAGGGAGAGTAGTGAAGACTTAGAAGAATTGTTGAGAAAAAAAAAAAGTAACTCAGGCTGATCAACTAAATGAACAACAGAGGGATAAATTGTTTGAAATATTAATCCGAAATAAAGAAGTATTCTCTGAGAAACCTGGTAAATGTAATATTTATACTCATTCGTTTGAGATGATACCCATCAAACCTTTTACACATAAAGCGAGAGCTATCCCTAGTACAATAAGAGAAGAGGTAGATGCAGTTATAAAGTCAATGTTAGAAGATGAGGTTATTGAGATTTCGAATTCAGAATTTGTGAATCCCCTATGTATTGTAAAATAAGGCCAATGGAAAGATTAGGGTGACATTAGACGCGAGAAAACTAAATTATCATACTTTCCATCAGGGAATCCAACAGAACGTGTCCTCCGAGATATAGGAATTTATTTACGTGTACTTACACATCATAATCACAAGGATTGGGTGAAATATTGTCCATTGATAGAAAAGATTATCAATCACACCATTAATGTAACTACTGGGTTTGCACCAATAAAATTAATGTTAGGAATTGAACCAGAACCAATATTGATCGGGGAACCAAAAACACTGAAAATTAATGACATTCAGTTAAGTGAAGAAGAAAGAGCGAAAATTGCTTTTGAACGAATCAAGAAAAAGGCAGAGAAGCGAAAATTAAAGAAAAAGAGTAGAAAACATAAATGGGAACCTAAGATAGGCGATTGGGTACTAGTTAAAGACCATAAGTTATCAAGTGCCTTGCGAGGTAGGAACAAAAGGATGGAATTGTTATATAAAGGTCCTGCAGAAATTATATCAAAATTTGGTTATCATACCTATGAATTAAAAGATGTTAAAAATGAAAAATGTCTGGGAAGATGGCATAAACAACTCCTTCGACCATACAAGAAACCGTGTGGTGCCTTGGAACCTTGATTTAATGTAAAAGAAAAATTGGAAATGTCATTTGTATATTGGCGCCCAATCAGCTTCAGAAAGATTGTTAAAATGTTCATCTCCGCATAGAGAGAAAACAGAATATTTAATTTGTAAACATTTGTTAAAATATTTAGATGTATAGATAGTTATCACAGCAAGACAAAGAAAGAACTTGTCTGAAGAGTGTAATGGATTTATATAAATATATGTACATTTTAGTGCTTAAAGGATATAGTACAGATATGTGTTACAATAACAAAAGTGAAAAATCACAGTGCAAGTGATAGTGAGAGCGAAGTGAGCAAACATGAACTAAAAGAAGGAAGTATAAAGAAAGACTCTTGAAATTTAACCTTTATATAAAAGCTTCACAGAAGAAACCATAACATATTGTAATTAGTATTTAAGGATTAATGTTAAGTCAAGTGTATAATTGTTTGTCATGTTAAAAAGATTAATGAGAAAATGTGTTAATAACCAATTTCAAAAACAGTGTAATTGAAAATTGTATATAATGGGAGTGTTGCCGATTATTCAAAATACAGGAGTAATTTTTAATTTTTCTTTCGGGCAAGACATTTACATTATTTTATTATGAAATAATAAAATAATATAAATGGGGGCATTTGATACCGAAATTTAGATTTCCGATCGAATGGGCTTTTGAAAAAGACACGTTTTAATTTAATTGCCAGATGTGAGATTTGCGATAAGTGTTAAGTAATAACATACATAGATAATAGAGCAGGAAGTGTTGTAAGGTGAACAAGATATGAGTAAATAATAGTCGTTAAAGTTGTAGGATAAACGCATTATTGGTTTGAAATTAACGAGTCATGACGTCATACCACATAGTTTAAATACACGTTCGAAAGTCAAGTCTACCAACCTTAAAAGTCGCGCGATATATTTAATAAAATATAAAGTAAACATCGTTTAATCCTAAAAAGGTAATTATATATTCGAAATTCATAAAAGAACATGTTATAATAGAAAGGGACATTTCTAAATTGCGGGAGAAGGAAATAGCATTTTGGATACAAGGCTTTCTTGGATGACGTCATGACATTCAAATGGGAAGAGAACGGTCTTCTTAGCGTGGGTAAGAGAGAAAGCGTCATTACTCAACCAGAGACCAGTACGGGAGGTCGTGCTGCGCGGATGTGAGGGCGATTCCTCTACAGATACAAATATTTTCGGCATAACTCCCGAAAATATTTAATAGACAATAAAATGATATGCAAAGTTGTTCTTGGGTTGTCCATTACACTTACGCAAACCCGAGATAAAGAGATTTCTTGCAGAACTAGCCGGAGCGAGCTACATCGAAGGGCAACGTCACGTCACCAACGACTTCAGCTTCAAATGGCGATCTAATAACTAGGACACAACGACTATACAGCTTCAACGGTAGGCCAGCAAGAACAGTGGTACCTTGAGGTCCCAGTCTCGCTGATAGCTGGCCACGACCTTCCTCAGGTGCTCCTCTAGGGTCTTGATGTATCTCTCGACCATGCCGTCCGACTGTGGATGTAGGGTGTTGTGCGGGTCTTGTTCGCCCCAAGTCTTTCCAATGCCTCCTTCATTAGGTGCGACTCAAAATTGGTGCCCTGGTCGCTGTGGAGCTCTAACGGGACCCCAAAACGGCAAAACAGCTGTTCCATGAGGCAGTCTGTAATCGTCTTCGCCTCCTGGTTCGGGATGGCATACACCTCCGGCCACTTGGTGAAGTAGTCCACAGCTACCATCAGGTACTTGTTGCCTCGATCGGACACTGGGAATGGTCCAGCTATGTCGACGGCGATGCGTTCGAAGGGCCCTCCGACGTTGTACTGCTGCATGCGACCCCGGCTCCTAGTCTGGGGGCCGCGCACACGTGACATTGACGGCACCAGTTCTCAGCGTCTGCTCGGAGCCTCAGCCAGTAGTAGCGCTGTCGGAGTTTGTCGATCGTCCGGTTTGCTCCTAGGTGTCCACCCGAGGTACCGGCGTGCACTTCCTCCAAGACTTCCGGGACCTTACTTCGGGGAAGTACCAACTGCTCTTTGTGGGTCTTCCCATCAGGTGATTCCCATACCCGGAACAGCACGCCCTCTTTGGTCTTCAACGAGTCCCATTGGGCCCAGTACGACTTGTATGTGGCGCTTCTGGGTTCGATGTCCTCCCAGGTCGGTCTCGTCCCTGCCTGCACTTCTCTCAAGAGTGGCCCCAAGTTGGCGTCCGCCAGCTGCTCCCTCCTCAGGCCCGCGCTATCCCATCCATCCGCAGCCACTGCCGTGACCACTCTGACAGCTGCGGTACGCTCCTTCTCTTCCACTCTTGCGCATTGGCCGCACTCTTCTGGGCAGGGTCTTCGGGACATAGCGTCTGCGTTGCCGTGGCTCTTCCCTCTGCGATGTTCGGAGGTGAAGTCGTACTCCTGCAACCTCTGGACCCAACGGGCTGTCTGGCCCTCCAGATTTCTAAAGCTAAGTAGCCAGGTTAGGGCGGAGTGGTCTGTCCTCAGGTGGAATGGCTGACCGTACAGGTACTTGTGGAAGTGCTCCAAGGTCTTCACTGCCGCCAGTAGCCAGTCGGTGTCCACAATGAAGGCGTCGCCTGGTTGTGGGAATCCCAAAATAGGAGCACTGCAGAGCGTCCTCTTCAGCTGCCGGAAAGCGCCTTCGGCGTCCTCCGTCCACACATAAGGTCGATGTTCTTCCGTCAGGCGAGTGAGGGGTTTGGCGATGCTGGAGAAACCCTTTATGAACCGGCGGTAATAACTGCACAATCCAAGGAAACTGCGCAGTTCTCGCTTATCCTTTGGGCGAGGCCAATCTCTCACGGCCTGTGTCTTCTCCGGATCCGTGGCCACTCCGGTTGGTGAGACTATGTGGCCCAAGTAGTTGACTTCCCTGCGGAAGAGCTGGCACTTCTTGGCGTTCAGCTTCAAGCCGGTCGCCTGCAGTCTCTGTAGCACCTTGCTCAGTTTGTCAAGATGGTCTTCGAATGTCTTGCCGACGATGATGATGTCGTCCAGGTATAACAGGCAGGCGTCATAAGTCAATCCTCTCATTACTGACTCCATGAGGCGTTGGAAGGTAACTGGTGCGTTGCAGAAACCAAAGGGCATAACTGTGAACTGCCAAAGCCCTTGGCCTGTCGAGAATGCGGTCTTCTCCTTGTCTCTCGGGTCTAGAGCCACCTGCCAGTAACCCGATTTCAGGTCCAGGGTTGAGAACCACTGCGCACCAGCAAGCGTGTCCAGGGTGTCGTCAATCCGGGGTAAGGGGAAGCAGTCCTTCCTGGTGACAGCGTTCAGCTTCCTGTAATCTACGCAGAAGCGTAGCTCGCCATTCTTCTTCTTCACCAGAACTACAGGGGAACACCAAGGACTGTCAGACTCTTCGATCACTCGTTTGGTTTTCATGTCCTCCAGCATGTCTCGTACCGCCGGTTGTTTAGCCAACGGAACGCGTCTAGGTGGTTGCCGAATAGGCCGGGCGTCTCCGGTGTCAATGTGGTGAAGCACTCGGTCCGTGCGGCCGTAATCGCTGCTGCCTTGGCTGAAGACGCGCTGATATCGTCTCAGCAGTTCTTGGACCTTCTCTCTCTGTTCAGCGGTCAGGTGGTCGGCCGCCCTCTCCAGTAAGCCTTCCAGCCGGGGCCCCAGGTGTTGCGTCGGCACCGGCTCCTGGGTCTTGTCTATTGGTGTTACGCTGACCACGGGCTCGCACGCCCCCAACTCCGTCCTGGCCTGGATGTCGTGATCGGTGTCTGTTGGGTTGAGCAGTCTCACCGGCACCTCCTCTCGGCACGGCAACAATGTCCCGGCTACACAGAGCCCGTGCACATGCGTCTTCCGGTCCAGCAGCATGTTCTTCTTGCGCTGGCCTTCCAGTCGCGCCGTCACTACCATCTCGCTTCTCGCGGGGACAACTACGTCTTCCCTGAGAATGACCCTGCAGATTCCAAGGCGTTCTTCGGGGTGCCGGAGCATTACTTCCTCTCCCTTAAGCCGCAGAACCTTCTTGCCGATGTCGACCGTCGCCTCGTGGCTCCTGAGGGCATTCAGTCCCAGTATCACCTCCTCAGCCACCTCCGCGTCGAACACCCACAAACGCAAGACACTTCGCCCCAAGGTCAACTGCAGCAGGGCCTCCCTCTCCACAGGCAAGGTGTCACCCGATGCCGTCACTAGTTGGTACGGTCGGCTCGGTTTTCTCGACGGCAAGCCCCTGGCTACGTCAGGTCTGATGACAATCACGGCTGCTCCAGTGTCAACAAGCACGCGGCACGGCTTCCCTCTCACCCAACCGTCCGCGATGAGGCTGTCATCCATCCGTCGGCTGACGGCGCGCAGTGTCACTCGAGGGGATGATGGTGATGACGCCGACGTGCCCCTCGCCACGCCGGCCATTACTCGTTTTCCGGCTGCTCTTCTTGGTGCCGGCAGTCTCTCATCAGGTGTCCCGGCTGGCCACACCCCAACACACGCCACCTGGTCTTCGTCGGCGTCCCTGGACTGGTCTGCGGTCTTCATCGTAGCGGACACTCCTTGTCTTCGAGGTCGGGGTAGCCGTCACTTTGGCCACTTCCATCCTTAATGCGGCCGTTAGTGCCTCGTGGATGGTCTTGTAGTCGCCGAGCATCAGGCGTTGACGTATCTCGGCATCGCGTACCCCGTCGACGAAGGTATAGGCGGCTTCTCGGGATACGAATTCGGAGGGGAGGTCGACCAAGGCTTTGCTGGCCAGCTGTTCGATTGCCAGGGCGAACTCCTGCAGCGTCTCCACTGGCAGTTGCATCCTAAATGTCAGTTGGCTGCGGTAGGCTGCGGCTAAGCGGTGGTTTCCGAACCGGTTCTCCAGGGCCTCCCAGATGTCCTTGGGCGCCGCCGCTGTCTGGACTGCGTTCAGCACCTCTGCGGCTCGTCCCTGGAGGCTGGCTATCAGCTGCGCGGCCTCTTCTTCTGGCGACCATTTGTTGTGCTTGGCCACTGTGTCGAATTGACGGCGGAAGACCTCAAACGTTGACGTGCCATCGTACTTCGGTGGTTTGACGCGCGTCGATGTTGTGTCGCGTGCTGGAGCCTCGGCCTTGTAGTTCTTGAGCTTTTCACTAAGCATCCCTTCCACCATTGCATTTAGCTCCTTGGCGCTACCGTCGACCCTGTCTTCGAGAACGCTAAGCCGTTCCCCGACATTCTCCAGGGCGTCAACGCGTTGGCCGAGGTCCTCCATCTTTCCACCGAGCTCTTCCACCTTTCCACCGAGCTCTTTCACATCCTTCCTTACGCCAGCCAGTTGCTCGTCAATTTTCGCCGATAGCTCCGTCTTCATCTCTTTCAGCTCGGCAGCGAGGTTGTCGTTTGCCGTCTTCATCTCTGCTTTCAGCTCTTGTAAAAAGCTCACCAATGTAGCCTCCATCGTCGTATCCCGTTTCTGACACCAGTGTGACTTTGGTGGATGTAAAGTAAAGAAGACAGATGTAGTCGAGATAAAGAAACACTTTTATTTCCGTAAACAGTAGCTTTGTACACTCGTTGCAATAGCAAGAAAGTCTTTACCGATTCACCAACAGTACGGCTCCGAATTAGTAACACAAAAGTTGTCCCTTCGCACACTTTACCGCTATTTATATCTCCCAGGCACTATTCTCGAAACTTCAGGAAAGTTCAGTTATTATTGCGGTGAAAGACAAAGCAGAAAATTCCAGAAGTCTCTATCCCTTTCTCTCTTTCGGCAAGCGCCCCAATAATGCGGCCATTCTCTGTCTCTTCCCTTCAGCTCCTTTGCGGTAGTGCCGACAATAATGCGATGGGCGACAATATGGCACTGCAGGCGGTGATACTGCTGATACATGGAATGAAGATAGAGCACTGGTAGAAAGAGATGGCAGGGGAAACCAGAGAACCCGTTCCAGCGCCACTTCGTCCACCATAAATCCTACCTGTAGTTGGGTGGGATCAAACCCAGATCGCTTTGGTGAGAAGCGAATGGTCTGACCACTGGGCTACGGTGCGGCCTTGTTATGTATGCCAACCCAATTGACACTAGGGAATGATAGTGTGCACACACACTGTCCTTGACTGAATTTATCAGACAAATGGAAAGGGTTCAACAGTGTCATTAATGCATTGGGGCAGATAGTGGACATTTTATAGCCTTCTCTATATTCTTACAGCAACAGTTGAGTTTATGTAACCTTCGTATCTTGTCTGCTCAATCATATGGCTCCCAAATAATCATCAGGCAACATCAATCATATGGCAAAAAATTATCCTCTCTGTGAGACCTATCATTCTGTCAAGGTTTATTGCAGGGGTCCTGAATTCCTATATTCAGTGTCCTTAAAATGTAGATGCCATTTATTGTCTGTAAGGATTTTCTTGTTGTAAACTTTTAAAGCAATATCTGGCTGTACCATTGGCCCATAATTGGAAATGCTGCCAAGGGAACAACAGCTAGATGGAGGAGCAATGGTAGACCAAGAATAGGAATACATTTACAAAAGTGTAGAAACCTAGAAGCTTCGTGCACAAGTTTCTTAAATGTATTCAAAGTATAACAATGCTATTAAAGTCACTGATATTCTTTAATAGGGAGCTTCTGACAGTATAATTGATAACAGTTAGTTGTCAGGAATTGCCATAAGGGATTTTGTTTGTAAGAAGTTATTTAATCTTCAGGAAAGGGTACATTTTCTCTCTGTTAGACAACAACTTATACTTTTCAATTGAACATGTTTAATAGCAGCCATTTATCATGAGCTTATGGAACAACCATTTAATCACTCTTGTTTTCTTGATATATATAGACTAATAGGGGTATCACTGCAGATATTTGTATTGATAATTCAAGACAATGTAATGAACATTACATCAATGTTTACCTCCAAGTATGCATGGCAGACAAAAGCCATACATGTTTATTTTCTCCAAAAACAGGGGATATAGCTGGGAGGAGTGAAGCAGCATGAGCAGTCCTTATAACAAATGAAAATATTGCACGCCTCTAGTGTAATAACGTTCAAGACGCATGCTGTTAGAGAGCACTATCCCTCAAATGTAACAAAACATTCAAGACGCGTGCGGTTGGAGAGCAGCACGCGTCAGATGTAACAAAACATTCAAGCCGCATGCCCTTGGATGCCAGCACGCCTCAGATATATCAAAACATTCAGCCCGCGTGCGATTGCAGAACAGCACGCCTCAAATGTAACAAAACATTAAGGCTGCGTGCGCTTGGAGCGCACCACGAATGAGATATAACAAAACATTTAAGCCGCGTGCGCTTGAAGGGCAGCACGCCTCAGATGTAACAAAACATACAAGCCACGTGGATTTGGAGAGCAGCATGCCTCAGATATATCAAAACATTCAGCCCGCGTACGATTGCAGAACAGCACGCCTCAGATGTAACAAAACATTAAGGCTGCGTGCGCTTGGAGCGCACCACGAATGAGATATAACAAAACATTTAAGCCGCGTGCGGTTGAAGGGCAGCACGCCTCAATGTAACAAAACATTGAATCCGCGAGCGGTTGGAGAGCAGCACGCCTCACATGTAACAAAGCATTCAGCAACGTGCGCTTGGAGAGCAGCACGCCTCAATGTAACAAACATTCAACCCACGTGCGCTTGGAGAACAGCAAGCCTCAATGTAACAAACATTCAGCCACGTGCGCTTGGAGAGCAGCACGCCTCAATGTAACAAACATTCAACCCACGTGGGCTTGGAGAGCAGCACGCCTCACATGTAACAAAACATTCACCCACGTGCGCTTGGAGAGCAGCACGCCTCAATGTAACAAACATTCAACCCACGTCCGCTTGGAGAGCAGCACGCCTCAATGTAACAAACATTCAGCCACGTACGCTTGGAGACGAGCACGCCTCAATGTAACAAACATTCAACCCACGTGCGCTTGGAGACGAGCACGCCTCAATGTAACAAACAGTCAACCCACGTGCGCTTGGAGAGCAGCACGCCTCAATGTAACAAACATTCAACCCACGTGCGCTTGGAGAGCAGCACGCCTCAATGTAACAAACATTCAGCCACGTACGCTTGGAGACGAGCACGCCTCAATGTAACAAACATTCAACCCACGTGCGCTTGGAGACGAGCACGCCTCAATGTAACAAACATTCAACCCACGTGCGCTTGGAGAGCAGCACGCCTCAATGTAACAAACATTCAACCCACGTCCGCTTGGAGAGCAGCACGCCTCAATGTAACAAACATTCAGGCACGTGCGCTTGGAGAGCAGCACGCCTCAATGTAACAAAACATTCAGCCACGTGCGCTTGGAGAGCAGCACGCCTCAATGTAACAAACATTCAAGCCACGTGCGCTTGGAGAGCAGCACGCCTCAATGTAACAAACATTCAGCCACGTGCGCTTGGAGAGCAGCACGGCTCAATGTAACAAACATTCAGCCACATGCGCTTGGAGAGCAGCACGCCTCAATGTAACAAACATTCAGCCACGTGCGCTTGGAGAGCAGCACGCCTCAATGTAACAAACATTCAGCCACGTGCGCTTGGAGAGCAGCACGCCTCACTGTAACAAACATTCAAGCCACGTGCGCTTGGAGAGCAGCACGCCTCAATGTAACAAACATTCAGCCACGTGCGCTTGGAGAGCAGCATGCCTCAATGTAACAAACATTCAGCCACGTGCGCTTGGAGGTGAGCACGCCTCAATGTAACAAACATTCAGCCACGTGCGCTTGGAGATGAGCACGCCTCAATGTAACAAACATTCAAGCAGCATGCGCTTGGAGAGCAGCATGCCTCAATGTAACAAACATTCAGCCACGTGCGCTTGGAGATGAGCACGCCTCAATGTAACAAACATTCAAGCCACGTGCGCTTGGAGAGCAGCATGCCTCAATGTAACAAACATTCAAGCCACGTGCGCTTGGAGAGCAGCACGCCTCAATGTAACAAACATTCAGTCACATGTGCTTGGAGAGCAGCACGCCTCAGTGTAACAAACATTCAGCCACGTGCGCTTGCAGACGAGCACGCCTCAATGTAACAAACATTCAGCCACGTGCGCTTGGAGATGAGCACGCCTCAATGTAACAAACATTCAAGCCACGTGCGCTTGGAGAGCAGCACGCCTCACATGTAACAAACATTCAAGCCGTGAGCAGTTGGAGTGCAGCACGCCTTAGATATAGCCAAACATTCAAGCCGCGTGCAGTTGGAGACAAGCACGCCTCAATGTAACAAACATTCAAGCCACGTGCGCTTGGAGAGCAGCACGTTCAATGTAACAAACATTCAAGCCACGTGCGCTTGGAGAGCAGCACGCCTCACATGTAACAACACATTGAAGCCATGAGCAGTTGGAGTGCAGCACGCCTTAGATATAGCCAAACATTCAAGCCGCGTGCAGTTGGAGAGCAGCATGCTTCAATGTAACAAAACACTCAAGCTGCGAATGGTTGGAGTGCAGCATGCCTCAGATGTTACGAAAAATTCAAGATACGAGCGGTTGGAGAGCACTACGTCCCTGATGTAACAAAACATTCAAGCCACATGCAGTTGGAGTGCAGCATGCCTCAGATGGAACAAAACATTTAAGCTGTATGCAGTTGGTGTGCAGCATGTCTTAGAAGTAATAAAATGTTGAAGCCATGCTCCCTTGGAGAGCAGCACCAGATACAACAAAACATTCACTGGGTGGTTGTAGAGCTGCAGGCGGTTGTAGAGCAGCATGCCTCAATGTAACAGAACATTCAAGGCGTGTGCGCAGTTGTAGAGCAGGTGTGAGAGTGAATGTGTTTCATAGTTGCCTCTGAACATTGTCATGGCTTATTTTAGGGAACAGTATTGTGCTATAAAGCTTTGTGTTCTGTTGAAGAAAAATGCTACTGAAACCTATGATGATCTGAAGAGAGCTTTTGAGAACTCTTGAATATCTTGTCGAGCATGTTTCCATTGGCATCATGCTTTCAAAAATGCTGAATTGGGGGCAGGTACAGGTGCACCTGTTACTGCCATATCAGAATCAACAATCAACACGTGTCATTATTTGTGATGACTCATGTGTCACTGTGAGACAGCTTGCACACATTGGGATATCATTTGGGAGCACCCACATAATTTTAAAAGGGCACTTGCACATATCTGGGATGTGTGCATGATGAATACTGCTATACTCCTCAGGAAATGCAGGCTCGCATCGTTTTGTGCCATTATTGGAAGCAATGTGTTGAGGACAAGTATGATGCTTGGTGGCAAAATATTATTACTGCTGATGAAACATGGGTGTACTGTTATGATCCAGAGCAGCACAGAATAGGTGCACATGGTCAACTCCTACTGCAAAAGGCACGATTGCAGAAGTCAGCCAATAAGGCCATGGTTCTTACATTTTTTGATTATCAGGGGATGGTGTACACTCTCACAGTTTCAAGATACACTACAGTCACTGCAGATCACTATAAGAACATCCTGAAGTAATTGGTAAAGGATCACATCCCCAAAAAGCGAAGGAATCTGATTGGACAGAGAAGCTTTGTCACGAGAATACCAGGCCACATGTTGCTAATGCTGTTATCGAGTTTCTGGCACAAAATCACATCTCTACAGTGCCCCATCCATCTTGTAGTCCTGACCTAACTCCATGTGACTTTTTTCTTAACCTGACAGCCAGAAAAGAACTTAAGGGACATCGGTTCGATAACAAAACCAAAGTGGTGAAAGCTTTGGAGGCAATCCTGAAGAGGATATCAAAGAATGGCTTCCTGCACGTCTTCCAAGAATGGCAAGGGTAGTGCGATAAGTGCATAGCATTAAAGGGGAAATATTTTAAGAGGGAAAAAGGTCTATATGAGTGATTTTTATAAGAAGTACGAGCATAGTGTATGAACATTAGTGCCAGCCTTTATTGAACACTGCTCATATATACAAATAAATGGATATTGTTCTTCTGTAGAAATCAGAAAATTAAATTAAAATTAGAAAACTGAAGTATAAATGCATATTCAATAAACTTGATGTTATTTGTTATACTAATCAACAATAAACTGTTCATTCATTTAAGATTCCAAATCAGCAGGATTAATAATTCAGTTAAAAATTGTAAATATTGGGAACTTTATCATGGTGGTAGCGCTGCTGCTTATCAAACAGGAGACCTGGGTTCGATTCTTGGTACCGGTGTGGAGATTTTCTCTCGTTGAAAGACCTGGTAATGGGTGCACTCAGCTTCGTTAGGTCCATGAGGGGCCAACTGAGGAGCTACTTGATTGAAAAGTAGCAGCGCCTGGTCGAGAAGACTGCATAGCTGGCCAGGAGGGACTGGGGTGCTGATCACGTCCCACCTCCAGTACTGCACCCCACTTATGACACCTGTGATGGTCAGAGGTGGGGATGCAACAACCTTGGCCCTGAGGGCTATTGTGCTTTGGAGTTATGGTTCATGAAGTTTATCATGTGAACTATTGTTAATTTCGCACAGACTCTAACCAATCTTAAAAGGTATTGATACATTTTATTAACTCAAATTTTGACTTGCCACGTGTAGAGGTTTCTGATTTATTGTCTGCTTTTGGATAAGAGACAAGGCTGTTCTGCTGTCATAAATTAATCTATAAATGTTAAATCACTCCCAAAATCATTGTGTATCAAAATTTAAGCTTTTCCTTTAGGAAATGCATCTATTTGTTTGCCAGTTTCCTAATACATTACTGAATAATATGTACTTGTTCTTCCACGTATCCCATGTCTAAGCATTGGAAACATAAAATCAGACTAAAATTCAACGCCATAACCTCTGACTTAAAGTAATAATGAAATTTTAATTGCCATTGGGGTATGTTATCACAAAATGAATTTGAGAATATTACATGTTAATATTCTAGTCCAGCTGGTTAGAGAAAGCTAAAGGTCTGTGGTTCAAATCCCAATTATGGCATTGAATTTTTCAGTCTGATTTTACCTTTCCAAATGACTAATTAGGTTCTTCTGGGTATCTAACATGTGCAGCTTCCTTGTGGGGAGCCCAGCTGAATGACTTATGGTATGCATTATCTACTGGACCAAAATTGCCCAGTGTGTACTATTTTAATGCAAAGAATTAAATTTCAATGACCTTAGACTGAGAATGCTCAATAATGCATTTTATTATACAAATATATCTTTTACACAAAGTTGTTTTGTAAAAATAATTGTAAAGTTTACTTCACCGAAGCTTTAATTTACAAAGTTAATGCATCTAATTCCTAGTTTTAATGTAAATATTCAACACATTTAACAAGAATATATACTTTTTAAAATAAAAAGCAAACTAAACATACATCTGTGGAATATGCCTCTTATGTGTCACATATCGCATGTTCTTAACAAATTCTGTACAGATATACTTCTATATATAACATATATGTTCACCTAATCCTATCCTTAACCAAGCTTTATTTTTCATTTGAATTTATATAATTTTATGAGGTATGGAAATATAATAAATTGCATTGTTAAAATATAAATATATAGGATAACAATTTCATCATACAGATGAATATTCTAGATGGGAAAACATGTGTCCCAAATATTTAAGAATTTTCGTTCAGAGTTATTTCTTGTCTTGTCTGTCACAGTGGAGATTACGGCACGTCATCAGACCTCAGGAGGAAGGATGATATGAAAGTACCCTACATGCACCCAGAAAGCATCACAGGCAGAACCTATGGTGGGTCCCTAAAAGGTAGGTACATGTAATTCTTCAGCCCAACAGAGCTCCAGGTCACCACAGAGAATGTGCCACCAGCCAGGTCCAGCTTATTAATCAGTACCCCTGGCAGGCAGGCAGCCAGCTGACTGCAGTGCCTCCTCTCAGCCTAACACTGTATTTCCAGAGAGCAAGCTCCAATGTAGTGCATTCTTCTGGCGCCCCCATTGACTGTTACAACCTGGAGAGACTGATAGAGATAGAATGAAATGAAAGGGAGTGATTGAAGGGATGTAAGGTAAATATCCTTCTCAGCATTTGCCTGATTAATCTGGAAAAAACCTCTGAAAATACCCAAGGTCAGCCAGAGGAATCAAACCCGTGACCTCCCGAATGCGGGTCAAATGTAAAATTCAATTTATAAATGTTAGTACAAAAAATGAATGAATGAATGCAAATGCTGAAATGAAACTAGAGTCTTCTTATTCGAAATTACATTTAGCTGGGTGTAACCAATTTTTTCTCATAACATTGATTATATTTTATATTCCCACCCTAAATTTTAAATATAGTGTGTGAACATTCTTATCCTGGTACAAAAGTTAGTTCCTGTGATTTTAAAAATGTTAAAAAATGTAACTTAAGTCTGTCTTTCAAAATTTTGTGCTACCAATCTTAAAAGAAAAGAGAGCTAAAGAAAGCAGTTTTAGCTTCCCAATAAATTTAAAAGAAGAAGAAGTTGAAGAAGAAGAAGAAGAAGAAGAAGAAGAAGAAGAAGAAGAAGGAGGAGGAGGAGGAGGAGGAGGAGAAGGAGGTGGAGGAGAAGGAGAAGGAGAAGGAAAAAGAAAAGGAGAAGGAGAAGGAGGAGAAAGAGAAGGAGAAGGAGAGGAAGAAGAAGAAGAAGAAGAAGAAGAAGAAGAAGAAGA
Source organism: Tenodera sinensis (assembly GCA_030765045.1). Classification (NCBI taxonomy): domain Eukaryota; kingdom Metazoa; phylum Arthropoda; class Insecta; order Mantodea; family Mantidae; genus Tenodera; species Tenodera sinensis. The sequence continues at coordinate 46,486,913 of CM060965.1, forward strand.
AGAAGAAGAAGAAGAAGGAGGAGGAGGAGGAGGAGGAGGAGGAGGAGGAGAAGAAGGAGGTGGAGGAGAAGGAAAAAGAAAAGGAAAAGGAGAAGGAGAAGGAGGGGAAAGAGAAGAAGAAGAAGAAGAAGAAGAAGAAGAAGAAGAAGAAGAAGAAGAAGAAGAAGGAGGAGGAGAAGAAGGAGGAGGAGGAGAAGAAGGAGGTGGAGAAGGAGAAGGAGAAGGAAAAAGAAAAGGAGAAGGAGAAGGAGGAGAAAGAGGAGAAGGAGAAGAAGAAGAAGGAGAAGAAGAGACTTCTATCTTGTTCCAGAATAGGATACTTGGTGTTCTTTCTTTATTGTAACAATTCTTATGGATCATTACTCTTTCACAAATATGTATTATGTATAAAAATGTATGTATATCACTTAAGTTGATAAAATAAGAAATGTTTGCAAATATGTATTCCTTTATCATACGGCATATTTGTAGATTCCAGAAAAGGTGAAGCTTGAGGAAAGTCCATGTATGTTATCCTTGCTATACAAGAAGGCAAGGCAACGAGCGCACTCAACTTTTTTAATAGTAGTTAGTCAGATACGTGAGTCATGACAGCAGCTAGTTTTTAGTTTTAGTGTGCATATGTAGTGAGAATGTGTTAGATGTGGGTGAGAACTACTGCATCGAAAGGAAGATAGCGAAGCAGTTAATGAATGTTGAGTGATTATGTTGCCAAAGTCTGCTGTTTGAGAAACAGGGAAAGTGAAGAGAGACGAAGGAGTGACTCAAGGTTACAAGAAGTAAACAGTTGAGACTTGTAATATCACAAAAGGCTGTAGCCTGTGTTAACATTAGTAAAAGAGAACTGTGTTGTGCATTCGTTTTGGAAGAAAACAAAATGGGAAAGAATAACTGGACAGAACTTGTCATTTTGTCACAATAATATAAAACATGTATCATTTGTAAGTTTTTGAATTAACAGATCTTGCACAAAAATAAGTTTTAAGCATGGCTGTCACTAAAGAATTGAACAAGGGGTCCAATGTGTCCAAAAAGCTAAAAATTCAAGGCAAATATTTCTTTGTGCAAGTTTGTATTTATGGCAGATCATTTCAGAATATTCATCCATATATATTTTTAATAACTTTGTAAAGGTGATGATAGTATTTAAAAAAGATGTATAAAAATAAAATTAGACCAAGAACTTTATGTTAATAAGTTCTCCAATGACTTAGTTTCATGGTGGTAAATGTATTTAGAAATCAAGCTCCTGCCAATTGTAAGTACCACAGTATGAGTCTTGAGCATGGCAAGGCGCAGTTTGACTTCTGGATTTAGACAGCACTATTAACAGTCACTCAAGAACCATCAAGCTTGAGATAATTTGTTATACATCAAGTAAGAATTCCAGGTTTCACATTTTCATGTCATATGTTCCAGAATTTATTTCCTCTTATATATTTCTGTAGACTCTAGGGCTACCATATGTGTGGGTTTTCCTCAACATGTCCTCTTTTCAGGGTCTGAATTTTATGTACAGGCAGATTCTTGAAATTGTCAAAAAATCAGGGATTTTGACTTGTTTCCTTTTTTATTTCTTTATAAATATATTATTTCTCTGCAAATTTTGGTCTGACATTAAATATTTTGTAAAATTCTGATAAATGAATGTATTGTTTCAAATGATAGAGTAGAATACCTCAACAAATGGATGCATCCCATGGAAGAATTCACTTTGCCTTATGAATCTTTTTCAGTTGAATACCTAAATGAGGTGGCATTGAAAGCTAGGTTTCTGGTGACTATGTGTATCAGATAGATGATGTTAAATGCTTTTACTGGCCTCCAATTTGAGAAAATTCATGAAGCGGATGCAACAAAATTGGGATTTTAAAAATTTGCAACCACAAGAGACATTGACAAAATATTTTGAGAAACCAAGTATGAGGGTTACTACTAAAGTTTTGAGATACACAAAAACTAAAGTGGATACAATCTCTAACTGGTGGAGTTTTTCAAAGTATTCACCACCGTACTGTATGCATTTATCATTCTCTCAAATCACTTTTGAAAGCATTCCTGCCACTCAATTTCATGTAGGTGCAAAAGCTCACTTTTTGTATGCAGCAACAGCTTCTTCAGGGCTTGAAAACCTCTTTCCACACATATAATTTTTCACTGTGGGGAACAAAAAGAAGACACATGGAGCCAAATCTGGACTGTAGGGGGAATGGGTCATCTGTGGACTCCAAAAACTGGATTGTTGCATTGGCTGTGTGTGCAGAGGCATTGTGTTTGAGCAGAATTCGTTGCAGTCCTGTCCTTGGCCAAAATTCACTAAGTTGCTCAAAAACTTGTGGTAAGCAAACTGTTGTGTACCAGTGCACAGTAACAGTGTGGAACAGTGTCCTTTGTTCCACTAGAGAAATGGTAGCCATATGATGAGATTTAGAGAAGAAAGTGGAGTCCCTCATACTTCTTGTCTAGTATAATTTTAGACACTTCTGCAAAGATTAAATTCTTACCTGAAAAGCAGTCAGCATTGCTGAAGAAAATGTAATCTACAGAGAAGTAAACATGGACAAGGATGGGAGGTAGAAAGTGAAACAAAAGATGAACAGCAGATGAAAATACTCATTCTCACATCTTCCTAATAAACTATCATTATTTGTCAGCAGCATCTTCCTTAATACCTGAAAAACCTTTCGTTTTTAAGTAATGCCTTTACAACTTGTGTCTTTCTTTTGTTAATGCTACAAGATCATGTCAGGTACATATAATAAGCCACATACATGAATATGAGTCCTATACAGTTCAAAAGTATTGGAAAGCACGAATGCTAATGGCTTCATTGCCAGATGCAAGGCACTAGAAACAACAACAACATATAATAAGATTGAAACCTTGCATAATTATATCAACATAGTTAAGAATAACAACAATAATGGCCAAAGTAGCACTTATACTGTCTCTAGTGTAATCCACTCTGTCCTCTATGTGATCTGCAAGAGGAAATGCATTGAGACCACCTTCAAATATCCCCGGCCACTTCTAGTGCCCCATTCATCAGTGAAAAATATTGGAGAACAAGAGGATTAATGACTTCATTGTCAGAAATCCAGCATTAGCTAACAACAACAACAACAACAACTTTTTTTAAGACCCAATGGTAACCCTAGTAGAGACCAATACAGCAAACATACTATTGTTGAAAGCACTTTAGCTGAACAGTTAAAATACGCTGTTGCACAGCTATAGATGATGCACTCAAGGTATTCCGCTCATTGCATATACACAGATCATTGCTCATCACTAGTGGCACCAGAACTTCCTACCTGGAGGTCTTTGGGAGAGGAATAGGAGAACAGTGGAACTGTGTTAGCACAAGAACTTTACCTAAAATATTAGTTATCACAGCATAGAAATTTTTAAACATTAAAGCAAGGATGAAAGGAAATAAAGTTGAGCTATTACTGGATTTCAGACAGGGACATCACACCCTCATACAGCCTGTTATTGTTTGCAGACAGCACCCACCAGTGTTTACCTGCCATCAGTGCCTCATGGCTGATGCTGTTTACATTCATGTGTTAACATAACGGTTTGAATGTAAAGCCAAGTGCCTAAGAATTACTATACCGATTATCACAAAAAGACATCAGTCACTTTGTACTGTACAACCAAGCTACTACAGTGTTGCATAAAGTGTAGGGGACTTTGAATCAAATTAATGTATGCTGGTGCATTTATACTTGAAGAGCAATAGACCTCCAAAACGGGCTGCGCAGTGTTTTGCCTCTCCGCATCCTCAGTGTTCATTAATATCACTGTCTGCCACTATCAAAGGCATGGATGAAACTATATAAAACTACTTTTAAAGGCTTTATTTACCAACTTTATGAAAAGAGATGCTGAAACTGGTCACCGTCATTGTCCATACATTTTTGGCACTTCTTGGAAACTATTCATCACTCGCTGTAATTCATGTTGAGATATGCTGGGAATTTCCTGGCGGGTATTTTAATTCTTTCAGGGTGTGTGCATTTGTCTCTTGTACACTTCATGTTTTGAGTTATCCCAGAGATAGAAATTGCAGGGGGTTAGGTCGAGGGGGGGGGGGGGGGCAAGGAGGCTACAAATATCTACTAATAATTCTGTGATGAAACACACTTTCAATTGTTTTCATCGAAAGACTGACTGTATAGGCTGTTGCAGAATCTTGTTAAAAAAAGGCATATGCATGAGCATCAACTGTTGACTGGAAAAAAAATTTGCCCTACAACTCACAACCTAATATTGTTTGTGAAGTAACCCTTCATGACGAAAAATTCAGTGTGTGGTGTGCCATTAAAGGAGAAAGGTTTCTCAGAGCTCCAATAAGTGATTTCTATCTCTGGGGGATGCTGAAAGTCGAAACACCATGCAGCCCTTTGAGACTTTTTGCTGTCCCGGTATGTTTCACATTGTCAGTGTACTAAATAATAAATTTTATTAAAGTTTTATAGTTGTAAGTAATTACTAAAATAGTACTATCCTGCCAAGTTACTCCCTAATCAAACCCTTCTAGAATTACATGGTAGGAAACTATTAAGTTGTTTTGCCAAATGTAATCCACTGATTGCTGTTGAAGTTACTTGTAATAGGCTATATCTATAGTTTTGGAAAGACAGAAAAATTCAACACATAGCCAGGATGTGAACCACAGATCCCCTCTGTCCCATTGGTACCATTCCTATTGCTCTTTGACAAAGCAATATGATGTGAGCACACTTGAGGCATGTGTTATGTGCTTCTATAATCTAAGCATTTTGATGTTAATAAGGAAATACACACAGAAACATTTAATATATTGGTAAAATAGGGTGGCGTAGGGATGTGGCGACCCCATCGCCCAGTGGAGTTATCCACTGCAAACAGCCACCCGAGTATTGGCAGGAAAACTATAAAATATTTGAGACTGGGAGGAAATGTCCAACTTCGCAATGACGGCTGGGAATCTAACAGTCTCAGGAAGAAGGAAACTTCAAAATTAAACCCAGGAAGAGGACTCTCGTGAGTCTTGAGGAGGCAATCTTCTAAGGGTTGGGAGACCCAAACAGAAAATCTCCTTGGACAGAGGGAGTTAATTAGCCGTAGAGATGGCAGTCCCTCTAGAGCAGGCCTGCACAGGGTTTGTGCTCCCGAAGCCATCTCGCAGCTCACGAGTGGAGTACAGGTACTGGCAGCACTCTTGTTTACGAGTGGACAGAGAGGAGAGGTATCGTACAGTGCGTACTACTCGGCCACGATATGAATACACTTTAAGGAGGACACCACAGTTTTGTTTGCTACCTTAAGCCTAGGGATCTGCGCGGAGTGAGGGAACGCGAGGGGAAAGGCGATACTGGGAATATACAGTTGCACAATGAAAACAGTACTCACCTGCTGATGTCTTCACATTAGCAACTTATCCTTTCTTTCCCGGCACAACAAATATTATGCGAAAGAGCGTCATCAAAGGGAAGATTTTTGGTGTTAATTATTTGAAAAATTCGCATTAATAATTTAAGTTAGCGGTGTTTTCTGTTGAATATTATACTAAAAATTTGCATTAATTTCCCACAAAACAGACTCTCGGATAGCAATTTGGCATCCAGTCTTAGAATCTGTCTTTGTAAGCCAAATTTTGAAAAGTGTGTGAATTGAAAATGACTGACAGCAATGACAGCTCTTAAAATATTAAACTATTGCTTAAGCTTAATGTATTCCCCTTTTCCTGTTGTACCTACAAGGAAATTTGTAATAAAACCATTTACATGAGGTAGAGAAAAGAACAAGCTTTCGTAGCAATAGATTGTTAAAGAATGGGTAGAAGTCATATGAATGTAATGCATCACATTTTTTCTGAGGTAATTCTCTTTCTCTCTCATGGTTTCACCGTGATCCTCTCTAAAACCAAGATGTTCATTTTGTCATGTCAGTGTGTCAAATTTTTTGGAAATCTTTAGTGTGGTATACGTGAAAGATAATCCTCAAAGATCTCCCCTATCCAGAGGGTATGCATATTGCCCACCTGCAGCCAAGAACATGGAGGAGTGCAGGTTGGGGATGGTGGGAATCAGTGCACCGACTCCCCCAGCCGTAAGGTTACTACTTGATCTTTTAGGGATGCTACCTTTCTATCAGGACAGCTACTCAATTGGCATCACGAGGCTGAATGCACTCCAGACCAGACCTCCAAGCGGGGAAAAGTCCCCATGCCGATACCGGGGATCGAACTTAGGTTGCCTGTGGAAGCAATCTACTTGAAAGATATTGAATGTAAATAGAAAGTTTGATATTTATTTAGCTTTCTTGCTCTCTCTGTCGGTCTGTCTCATTCACACACATATGCAGACCTTTTTCTACAAATTTTTTCCTTTCTTTATTCAGAGGATCTCTAAATTTCCAGTGAAATGTTGGTCTCGAATACAATACAGTACTTCCTTTACCTGGATATCAAAGGACATAAAGGAAAATCAGACTAATAAAATATTCAAGCTTCCCTTCATTATATTGAGATTTGATGTGAAAATTCTGGGCAGGGAATATTTAATTTGTCCTATTTTTATTAAAAAAATGCACACAGAGAAGCTCCTCTTTTGCATCCATATAAAATTTTTTTAAAATAAAATATTACAATAGCACTGAAATGTCCTCATCTGTGTTAGTCTAGCAAAATCTATTTCATTGCACTTTGGCTGGAAAATGGTTAAGAGTGTACAGGTTTCACTGCTACCTCCCCATTTCCAAGCACTGCCTGCCGTTCACCCTAAGTGCTTGCTTGTAAACAACGTACTGGGCAGCAGTGGCTGTTCCTGTGTGATCGCATACTCGCAACTGCACACCCACTAATTTTTTCCGCATGTGAATGTGTCTTTATCTTTATAGACATGCATATGAGAAATTCAAATGTCAAACTTTCTTCTATATGAACTTGCTCGTTTAATTTCCCGCACCCTCTTTAGCAAATGTCAGCTCATTCCAATTCAATCAACAAGCTTAGACACATAAACCCCAATTTTGTGAGTAGCGAAGGTAGCTTTTAGGCGAGGGGTATGCATGGAGCGGTGCAAAGCTTGCATTTAAGAGTACAGCGAGTTACAGCAGCATAATCGACAAGGCCAATACATGCGATTCTTGCCATGCAAGCGCACTACGCTCTCGTACAAGTCCCTCCATTTTCCTTGCTATGAGCATTTCCCTCCTGTTGTTTAGCAGAACCTACCAGGCAGCCAACGTGACATTTCTAAATATAATGTAGCCATCTTCTATATTAAAATGACAGTTATATTAATGTTATAAACACATCTAATCTTATTAAGCGATTATAAATGCATATAATTACTCTTCATGTCGTAATTTACTACGGCCAATACTTCAGATTCGAATAGTTATTTTGTTAGTCTTTATTACTGTTTGTTATTTTTGTGTTTTGACAGCAAATTGCATGCAGTTGTGTCTGCACATAGCAGGAAATTTGAATCTATGAAAGTGGGGAAATGAATAACACGGCGAAACTGAAGGAGATAAATCTTTCGGGTTTATTCTTAGAAGAGAAGCTGTTTTTTCGTGTTTATTGTTTGAGAGTGAGAGAAAGGGCATCTGGAAAAATAATAGTTCTTGGATATTAGTCATTAAAAACAAAACAAAATAGCAAAACATAAGAGCTCAATTGCCCATATGAAATGCGAGTTAGAATTGCGTGATGTATGTCAGAGAAAGAAAGGGAGTAAAAGTGGAGAGGATGTAATATACTGCACACCCACTGTGACAAGTCACGAGCAGCCACTGCTGGGCAGTATACTAAAAATGCACCTATCTTAAATCCATGTCCAAAGCCTAATTATGACTATAAATGCCTTTTCTTGACAAAGCACATCATAATTGCTTCAATACAAACAAAAATGTTTTTGGTCTGAGCTTAAGCACTTTTGACAAAGACAACTTTACTATATTGGTCTATAACCAACATGAAGCATATGTGCATAATGGGTCATACATTTCACTTATCACTTATGTAGTTTTCATAAAATGATTTAATGCTTATTACAATAGGAGGAAAACATTTTGGTTGTATTCTTTAATATATTAACATTTTATTCTTTGAGCTGTAGAGTTGTGTCTATAAAGAGGACTGTGAAGCAAATTATATTCTGAAAGAAAGGAAAATGAATGTGATTGTTATGCTCTAATAGCTAATATTGAAAGTTGTTAGTGGAATCTTTGCAGATGGAAGGCTTGTGGATGTCTAATATTAAGGCTATAATACTATTTGGAGGAGAGATATGATAGTTAATCTTAAATAGCATTCACATCAATAGTTAGACCCAATTTCACATGCATGCACACAAAATTAAACTAAATTTCAACATGAGGTGCATCTTATTAAATCTAGAGCAGGCATGGGCACAAGAGGAGGGGTAACAATTGAACTTGCCTTACTCACCCCACATTCTCTTGCTGAGTGACAAAGGTTGTTTTGCTTTGTTCCACCTGTGCAGTAGTAACAATTTCTACACTGTTATTAACTATTTTGTTTATATTAAACATAATTTGCATCAGGTAACTACAGTAGCTAGGCAAATTAAATAATCTTTATAACCTTCCTTTATCTTTTGCTTCTACATTGCTTCTCTTTCACAATAAATGAAGCAGTAAAGTTTCATTGCCATTTAGCATTAAAAGTATTTTAAAATTATTTGATCAACACAATAAACTGTTTGGTTTTAAACTCAAAATTGTGTTCAAACTTTGTAACACAAAATACAATAGCTTATATTAAATAAACTAATAAGAAACTAAACCTTAAAAAGTGGAATCATACCTTCCCTTTTATATGTTTACAAATACGAGTATTCAGAAAAGATCTTTTGAAATTGTAAGTAAACACCTGTAAAATTGCCAAAGCTTACTTTATGCTTCTGATCATAGTGGTGTTTGATATTGTAATGCTTTATATTTGCAAATTGAAACCCGCATATTAAACTGCAAACTTTCTTGTTTCAGTAATTTACAAAAAAGTTATCTCTGTCACTCTTCATTAAACAGATGTCCTAATGAAGCCATGCTTGCCACTGAATGAAATGTGTCAGAAACAAAGTTAAAGCGTAACATCAGTGAAGTAGAGGGAAGGCTGGTGGAGTGAGGCAAGAACGCATTTCAGTGGAGCAGCCTTTTGAGCCAATTTTGCCCATGCCCGATCTAAAGGACTTACTTAATATTAGTACCATCATTAACATTTTTTAACTTATCATCAAATTACATTAAACAGTTACAGTTCTCTTTTATTTCAAGGGTGAAATTACAAATGAGCTTAACATTAACTTTTTAGTACCTCTTTTCTTAAATTTATATAATTCCAGCTGCTCTAAATTTCAAGCTAGGAGGTACCTTAAATAACACTATCATACATGAATGATTGAACTTCTAGAAACTACCTGCTCAGCCTTGCTCTGCTGTTATTATAAATGCAAATATAACACTACCCAGCATGATCTTTGCGGCAAAGCACCTGATAAGTGATTATGACTAAATAAGGTCTCCTGATTTCAGAAATGTCACTGGTTTTCCTGTATCACATCTAGTTTTCACGCTAATCGTGATTTACTGTTTTAAAATGCGACACTGCGGCTCCATGCTGCTTTGCAATAACAATGAATTGACAGTTATAAGTGCAGTTGTGCTTTGCTTTGTTATTCTTGTGTGTGCTTGTCAATCCAACATCATTTCATTGAACTCTCAGATATTAGTCTTTTTTAAGAATTGTTACTGTTGAAATGAGAATTGCACTTTTACAGTTCACGGTAGTTGCTAAATTCTTAATGCTGCCTAGTCCAATGAGAATCAGTCACGTCATAAGTGTGGTGAACATCTGACCTTTTAGATATGTTTAGTTCTTCCGGCCTTGTAGGCCATGGTCTAGAAGACATTGTAGATACCAACATTTCGCCAAGTACTGAGATAACGTTGGTATCTACAATGCCTTCTAGACCACGGCCTACAAGCCCGGAAGAACTAAACATATCTAATAGTCAAGACACCGGCCGTGAAAACCTAAGTTTATACATCTGACCTGTTATTTATATTTTGTTCAGCTGTGAAAATGGTGAGTGTGTCAGGAATTAGAAAAACATGTGTGAATAAGCCAGACTCATTGTGTTACATGTGTGGGTGCTACATAATGATGAGGTAGAGGTGGCCAATAAATTCATTGGTGAAACATTTATATTATATGTATTTTAAAGTAAAATTGGGAGACCAGGACAAGGTATGGGCTCCCCACGTAATTTGTAAAACATGCCTTGAAAACTTATGACAATAGAGCCAAGGAAACCGTAAGGCTCATTCAGCATAAGGATGGTTTGGCATGAACCTCAGGACCATTGCAATCACTGCTATTTTTGCATGTATAATGTGGTTGAATTTAATAAGAAAAACGCCAGTATTTTGTACCCAAATTTAAAGTCGGTGATGAAACCCATTCCCCGTGGACCATAAATTCCAATACCTTCAGCTTGTAGCAGTTTACCTTATTCAGGAGGCTCCTCAGATTTTGCTGAAGAGCAGGAAGATACAGATTTTTCACCAGCAACAGAAACAGTAACTCCAGAATTGTTTAACCAGTTGGAGTTGTGTGATCTGATATGAGACCTTGGCCTCACAAAGGAACAGAGTGAACTGCTAGGCTCATGATTGAAAGAAGCAAATCTTCTTGTCACTGGAACTACATTTTCTTGGTATAGACATAGAGATAAGGAGTTCAGGAGGTATTTCAAGAAGGAACATTTTTGACATCCCAGGACTGATACAACAGCTGGAGAGTGACTATCAATCGGAAGATTGGAGACTACTTGTAGATTCCTCTAAAAGGAGCTTGAAGGCTGTACTACTTCATAATGGAAACATTCTAGCTTCGATACCTGTGGGACATTCCATTTCACTGAAGGAAAATTATCTCACAATGCAAACTGTTTTGGACAAAATCAAATATCATGAGCACAGGTGGGATGTGCATAGTGACTTGAAGGTGTGTAGTATTCTATTAGGACAACAAGCAGGCTACACTAAATTCCCTTATCATTTATGTGAATGGTATAGTAGAGCAAGGGACAAGCACTGATCAATATCTACCTGGCCCAAGAAACAAGTCTTGACACTGTGGATAAACAATGTTACAAATGCTGCCTTAGTTGATCCACAAAAAGTTATTTTGCCACTGCTACACGTCAAACTCGGAACCATGAAGCAGCTTGTTAAGGCCTTGGACAGAAGCAGCCCCTGTTTTCAGTATATTGCAAGCAAGTTTCCACATTTATCAGATGCAAAAGTGAAGGAAGGCATTTTTATGGGTCACAAATTAGAAAGCTGCTGAAAGACCCAAACTTTGAAAAGATGATTAATGCTGTGGAACTTGCTGCATGGATTTCAATGAGAGACATCATGACAAAGTTCCTAGGAAATGTAAAGCGTGAACAATACAAAATGATAGTGAAAACAATGTTGGATCACATTAAGGAGTTACGGTGCAGGTTGAGCCTGAAACTGCACTTCCTTCATTCTCATCTCAATAACCTTCCTGAAAACCTTGCGGCTGTTAGTGAAGAGATGGGAGATAGATTTCACCAAGACATCATGGAGGCAGAAAGAAGATATCAGGGAGGTGCGATGTACCAATGATGGTCGACTACTATTGGTGTATAAAAAGAGATGGCAAATATGCAGCAGTCAGATGCTGGGTAGCCAAGCGGTCATTCAAAGGGGACATCTAGGACTGTTCGCACTAAAGGTGACTACAAAATGTTTACTGTAATAACATCTCCTGGTGTTGTTTCACGTATGCATTGCTTTCTTCGTGAATTCTTTGGTCACATTTAATTGCTAGAGCATCGAAATCATGAACTTGTGCGTTTCAGCAATACGTGAACCAAGAGATTCGTTCAACTCTAGGTACTGGCACATATACATGAATATTATGTTTATTTGGCCCCCTCTCACAAAAAATAGTGGAATAAACATGTTGTGGACTGTTTACAAAATATCACTATATTTTCTCTATGATATTTCCAAACTTATCTTAATTTGTTCAGTACTTTTTATTCCTATGTCTTTTATTTTGCAGTACCTATTGCAAGAAAACCTGACGTGATGCATAGAAATGAATAATGGATTCGTGTTTGGCGACCCAAAATTACTTAAGATCATATGTCACATCTCTTGCCGCAAGAAAAAAGTTTCAAAATGCTGGGTAGTGTAATAGATTTATCTTACCCTTTCATAGGTATAAGGAAACATTTTAATGTAATGCCATCAGTTTTTCATGTATCTAAAGGCTCTTTTTTCATGCAAAATCAAGAGGACATGCGCCTTAAAACTTTTAGAACAAAAAAAAAAAAAAAAAAAAAAAAAAAAAGAATGTGCAATTATTTCCATCTTTTGAAGACATTTTTAAAAGTCAACCTTTATTTTTATATACTGCAATATGTCTTTACCTGTGTTCATGAGCCATTGTGTTATAGAAATGGCTCATGAAGCAATTGAAGTCAGTTAATTCAGATTTCCTAATATTAATTCTGGTTTGTGTTACTTTTGACAGGCAACAAAATCTCAGATGGGCATTTATTACAAGATTAATATGTTGTTGTTGTTGTTTTCTAGTGCCTTGCATCTGGCAATGAAGCCATTAGCATTCGTGCTTTCCAATACTTTTGAACTGTAATATGTAATATGTAATATGTAAGAAATAAAAAAGAATGGTTTTATATAGTCTCCTTTTATTCAGAAATTATAACTGCAGGAACAACCTGAAATTTGTAAATAGGTATAGTGGATGTGAAAACTTGAAACTATGAAATCATATGATGACCTAGACCTGATGAGCAGGCTTGAACTTAAGTGTGCTGAAAAGCTGGATGAATTGTATTAGTTTAACCCTTTCAGTCCCGGTGTCCATTATAATGGACATAGGCATTTTTTGCCTACTAGTAACACTTTTAATGGTTTTTTCTGCTATATTCTTGTTACACTGTTTGTCACCAATTAAACATATGTATTTGAGATGTTCTGAATTGTACAAATTAATTTTTTTACAATTTACATTGTAGTGGTTTTTTTTTAAGAAATGAAGCAAAATCCATGCAACCGCAGTAAAATGATACCCCATCATCCATGCGTGCCACCACACCGATTATTTTACATGGGCCCTCCCCGTCCTTTACCACAGGCACATTTGACTGCAGTTGCCAAGACTCAAACTCACGACCTCAGGCTTTGAGTGCATGGCCAGTGCACTATGTGTCGCCTTAACGATCATGGCTATTCAAGTCAGTGGGCTGAAGGTGTCCCAGACCGCCTAATCTAAACCAGTTTCGAATTAGAGGAAGAACGGCATAAGTAGCAAAATAATTCGGGACTGAAAGGGTTAACCTCAGATTAAAATAAAATGCATTGTGTGAAAACCTGCTCCCCACCTGTAAAAGAAAGAAATTTGATTTTAAAACCTGCAAAGAATTTGGAAAATAATATAATTTTTTTAAAATGCAATCAATGCACTGATAGTTTTTAAACACACTAGCTTTAAGAGATAGAATTGGGATTGAAAAACTCAATGCCATAGCTGGGATTTGAACCACGGATTTTCCACTTCAAGCATGGCTGCTCTAACCCCTAAGCTACCATGAAAGCTTGCCACCGTGACATTAAATTCTCCAACTGATTCATATTTTTTCCTGGTAGGGAATCTCACATCTGAGAATTTGCCCCAATAGGCGACTTACAATTGTAAGTCCTTATGCACCAGGTAATTAGATAAGGAAGCTCTTTAACCCGGGTTATTAGATAAGGAAGCCCTTTAATCCAGGACATAAGTACTTACACTTTTAAGTTGCCTATTGGGGCAAATTCTCAGATATGATATGAGATTCTCTGGAGTATACCGTGAAAAAATACATATGGGTTGGAGAATTTAATATTGTGCTGGCAAGTTGCCATGGTAGCTTAGTGGTTAGAGGAGCTGCCATGGTTCAAATCCCAGCTATGGTATTGAATTTTTCAGTGCCAATTCTACCTCTCAAATATAATTTCTATTATTTAGGGCTGCTAATTATCATGATCACATTCCTCTCCCTGAAGGGATGAAAATCTCATATTTATAGTTACCTATTAATTGTTTCCTGTATCAAACCAGAGTACCCCCAATTTGATTTATTTTTTTAAGAGCCCTTTGTATACACATTTAACATTATTTTTTCATTTCTGAAAATAATTATGGCAGCAACAAAAACACATCATATTCTGCCTTAAAATGTAATTTATTCTAGTATTAAATTTGCTGCACTATTCCTTGCTTTATGGATCTTGTAACATTCTGGAAGTTTTTGGTGACTGTTAGAAATTCTTATTTTTACTGTGTAGGAGTCACTAGAGAATATCATTTTAAGTGGAAGACGGTTGGGTAGCTAAGCACTTCATTTTATTTCAGATTTCAATGGACTGCTTCAGAATATTCCTTTGCAAGAGGTACAATTATATATACATTTTGATTCTGTCAACTACAACTGCACTATTATATAGACACCTAATGGTACTAGGTCCAAGTTCATCAACTTTTTTTTCGTACTCTTGATTTTTCCTCCATTTTGTAAACATATCTCTTGACATTGTTTTGTGTTTATTTTTTATTGTCAACACCTCTCATGACTTGGTGGGTGAAATAATGATATGCCTGCAGAAATAAAAAGAAAAAAATAACAATAATAATACTAATACTAATAATACTAATACTAATGATAATGATGATGATGATGATGATGATGATGATAATGATAATGATAATAATAATAATAATAATAATAATAATAATAATAATAATAATAATAATAATAATAATAATAATAATAATAATAATAATAATAATAATAATATTCTTGATGAAATGTGTGCATAGTAATTTTGAACCTCTGTCCAATACTGTTTACCAAGGTAAGTGAAGTACTGTATGCCCAGGACAAGAAGGCAAGTCTTAGGAATGGCAAATTTGGGCGACTAAAAGGCAGGAAACTATTTTATTTACACATACATTCTTCAATTCAACCCAAAAGATCTCCCAAACGTAACAATGAGCACCACAATTACAGAATAAATGAGGATCCCTTCATATTGCAATGAAATAATTTATGAATCACAAACTGAAATAACTATGAAATCATAAGCTCATGCAGTAGCTAGATAACCTTAAATGTGAATATATTTTGTAAATATATATTTATGAAAGAAATAGAAAGATGCTTTTGTTGTTGTTGTAGTGTTTAATGCCTGCTTTTACTACTACGGCACCGTAGGCGGTGACACTGATGATACATGGAATGAAGATGGAGCACCGGTGGAATGAGATGGCGGGGGAAACCGGAGCACCCGGAGAAAACCCGCCCTGATGTCGCTTCGTCCACCACGAATACCACATGCGGGTCGTTGGGATCGAACCCGGGCCGCCTAGGTGGTAGGCGGGCGTGCTAACCGCTCGGCCATGGCGCCGCCAAGATGCTTTTAGAGGGCATAAACCATATAATCTGAAATAACTATTAAATAAGCTCATGCAATTGTGCAGTAGGTAGGAAGGTATGAATATATTTCATAATGTACATTTATGAAACAAAGTTTCATAAGAGTTACAGATATCAGTGATTGACAAACAGAATGCTTTAAACATCAGATTTTCCTGGAAATAACTGTTACAAATGACTGGTGATTACATTATTTTAAATGCAAATTTCCATTAATAATTAACAGCTAAAGGGAATGAGGAAAAAGAAAATCTTCACCTTGCAGCACTTTCTGCAAATGTTACTCCCCTTTTCTCCTTTATTTATAATCTTTCTATAATTATGTTTCAGTTTTACGTCTGTTCCTCTTTGCTAACATTGCTTTGCTATTGCCTGTAACTCAGACAGGAGAGTACCTGCCTTCTGTGTATAGGGTCCCAAGTTCGATTCCTGGCTGGAGAGTGAGAATTTTTCTTTAATCAGGATTATTCCCTGCCCGCCCTTTTAGTCTGAAGTTATGAATTTGAGCGTGAATGTGGGTGTGAATATACAGACAATCCAAAGATTAACACCGACATTAAATGAGTGAACACTATTGTCTGTGAGCAAATGTTCCAAAGTCAACGCTGCCCATATACCTCATGTTAAAGGTGGCATATATATGTGAATGTTGCATATCTGTAGATATATTTGAGGTCCGACATCATAAGTGAAAACCATTACTAGCAGTAAGAAAAAAAGTGTTATTCAAATAAGTCCTTTCAGAAATAAGTTCAATTCTAACAATACAACAAATTAAACAGCTTCTTGGGTGTGTTAGCAGTGTAAAGAAATCCTAAAAGAAAAATAAAGCAATTGAAAAGCTAACTGGATAGTTCTTCCTGTAGTGAACCTGACATCACAGAATCAAACTCTGGGTGGTAAGCACTCCATAATTATAAGCTAAATAGTATTTAATAATACTGACATTTCATTTGCACAAGTGCATGTTTACAATTCAATAGCAGTTAAGTCATCAGTTGGTTCCACAGTGTTAGGAAAAGCATGCTTTATGCTGCAAACATGTTTGGCCAATCAGGGTAAAGTGGACACAGAGTAATGAAATATAATATAGTAAAACAATTATATTATAATTTGAGTCAACTGAGACGCTCTGTACTTCACATAAATTTCACATACATTTGAGTTGACAATTCTTGATAATGCCTTCAGCTGAAGGGGAAATGCATTGAATGAAAATGAAGATATGTGAAATACAGGGTCTCAGTTGACTCAAATTATATATTTTTGTTATTACATTATGTCTGTAATGTAATAATAATTACATTAAAACCAATTTATTTTTTAAAAACAGGTTAGTACGTTAAAATGTGTAGTACTTAGATGAAACTGGGTTTAGGTACATGCATCCTTCCATAGATCTTGTGTCATTTTTTCTGTCGCTAAGAAACATGATATGCTAATGACCTTCCAGTGATTAGTTCTCAAAAGTTAACCCATTGTTACAAAGTTGTAAATGTACACTTTGCCTGATACCAATGATGTTATATTCTATCATCAAACTTCAAGGTGACCAAAAAATTAGAATAAATGTTGCTAAAGAACCGGATATCTGCTCCTGCTGGATCAAAATGCATTATCTTCTAAGATCATATTGGATGAATTTAACAGCCAATTATTCAGCTCTCCTCACTTAATTTAGGATAATAAAATTATTTCTTCATGAAGATCTATTAATAAAAAATACAATACAAGAAAAGCCTCTTTAAAATACTTCGTAATTCAAGCTGTTGCATCTACTGCTATCACTAAAATCACAATCATTTTTAAGTTTAAATAAAATTTCTTGAAGTGTATCAAAACCAGAGAAGACTTGTGAATCCCTCATAAGGGATATATATATATATATATATATATATATATATATATATATATATATATACACACACACACACACACACACACACACACACACATATATAGTTGCAATGATATTCCTTTACAAAAGCATGTCTTTTTCATTGTCATTTTGATAATTATGACAAAAATATGCAAATTACTATGGTGAATTTCTTTGTAATAGCACATTTTTGGGGTATCAATGGAAGAAACATGTTCACAGCAGTACATTTGTAGAACTGGAGAAATGCCATGTGCAGTTGATTTGCTGGGGCAGGCACTGGAGAGTTCTTCCTTATGCTGCTGCTTCTGCCTGTTTCTGGCTGCATGAACTTGCTCTCAAGATTCAGGAACTACATAAGTTTGTTGTTGGTGGCTTTAATTCCTGTCTCACAGTACTTGTAAAAACCAGAAGCTGGACTTTTATGATTCACCAAGTTAGTGACATATCAATGCGCTTAATACCATGCTAAAAGGTGTAAGTGTCTTGCGAAAATTAAGCCCTAATGCAAATATCTATATAGGGAGCAAAAATAATACAATTTGAGATAATTTTAAAAAGGATGTCATTATCTTGCTTTTAGTTTTCTTTACTTATGCATTGTCTGCTTATGAATAGCAGCTTTATCCTTAATAGCCTTCAAGAATAATACTTCAATCCATAAAGCTAGGATTTATACAGTACCAATTTTTGCATCAGTTATAATCAACCGTGAATATTTAAAGAAATGCAGGTTTTCATTTTAAAAATAATGTATTTTAATATAATGTACAAATAGTTCTTAAAACAAATGCATACTTAGTCTGCAACAAAAACAGTTTGAACATGAGTTATTACATAAACATGCATACATTGAAAATTTTTATATTATAAAATTTATAATATATTTAAATATATTATAATATCTTCATTATATAAAGCAACTGATGATTTCAACTTTATTATACCTCTTTTTATTGTTAGCAACCAAAAATCACTGTTTAATTGATTTGCAATTAACTTAGGTTCCTTTCATAAAATAGCATTTATCATGCATCACATTCTATTTTTTTAATGGTTATAACTAGGGCCCAGACTTCTTGAAAATGCATATCTAAGGATGTATGCATACTTTAACATTTATTTATCTTATATATATATCAATTTCCTGATATTTATGAACAAACTGAAAAATCAAATGGACCTTTGTGTTGGACATTAATTGTCACTACAATATCCTTTCTATTTCAAGTTTAAAAAGTCATACTGCTTGTGTTTGTGAAGTAAACTGCGCATTTGAATGCAAAACTAAATATCAAGATATGTAGGTATCCATGTATATTGTCATTTTGAAAGGCTCTTAACAGTCTAAAAACATATGCAGCCCAATATGAGTCACTTCAGTTGATTGAGAACACTATTTCTTCTCTAAATACCATCAATGAGAATACTGGGGAAAAAAAGAGTTAAAACTAAATTCAGTGAGACGTTGGACTCAAACCAGGACTGAAGAAAATTTGTACCAGTTAAGAAGTATCTAAGTGGAATAGAACAATCTTTGCCAGATATTGTTCCGAGCAGTGTAAAAGTATTGCCTAATTGATGTAAAACAATCATTTTCAACTTATAAAAACTTTTAAATTAAATTGATTATAACAACACTGTTTTCAAACTTCTAAGAAAGGAAGATAATTATAAAAACTTATTCTGCCTGACAATAGAAAATATTTAATCCTGAAAACATTGGGAAACTCTTTGCAATATACTGTGGTTCGTCATTTTGCAAGGAATAATGAAACATGTTTATCAGTAAGTTTAAACAATTCCTATGACAAGGGAAAATTCTTTTACTTTTAATGCTTATAAACCAAGGCCCTAGTTATAACCTACTAACGGAAAATCATACTGAGTAAAAGTGTGAAAATAGGGTAAGTAATTATGTGATGTACAGCAACGTGTCCTGGATTATTTAAAACATTTTCAAAGTTCCAAGCTTCCTTTAGCCAGATAAAAAATGCCATTAATTAAAATAGTAATAATAATGATAATTTATTCATTATTTAAATATAATATTTCTGCTAAATGAGAACCTGATTTTGCAATTTCTTTCTTTTTAATTTCATTAAAATTGTAAGCCGTAAAATAGATCAGAATCGAGCATGCAAGAATGTAGTTCATCTGAGATCACTTGCATATGTAATTGTATAATCTTTGCTTTCATAAACAATATACATATTCTTCTTATAAAACATCTAATTCTAAATTTTTATATACATGATATTAACTCCCAAGTATTTCATATGTACCATATATTTACAAGATGCACCAAATGCTCTGTATATAAAGAATTTATCTTATTAAGTGCAAAATTTACATTGTGGATAACTTTTGTTAGCATTTCAGTGATTATAAACTTGCAGTCTGCTCTGGATATAAAAGCACTTTCTAGTAACTGTCCACATGGACAGTTGTATTTAGTTCACCTTATTTATCACTACGACTCAAGCTACTGGTCCTAAATCTATGAAGATTACTCCTAGGTCAGTACAAATGCTCAACCACGCTTTCGAGACTGAATAATTGCATTTATAATGATTACAGTCACAACTTATTCTATTGTCTTCAAAATTGCTTACTTAAAATAATAAAAGCAAAGTGATGTTGTGCCTTATTTAATCATGAACAAAAATTTTACACAGTCTGAATGCATAAAAAGGATAAAAGATGTCTTTAACTTCTTTGCTAATGTATGCATGTTTTGTAACAGAAGAACAAATATTCTGTGGATGCTAATGACAGTGTTCTGAAACATTCACTGTGAATGCTTTCTTCCAGCCAAAAAGAAAGTAACCAAATCCCGATCCCAGTATTAGCGCTGCACAAAGCCATGAATTGAATGTCATGAACACCAACATCAACATGTAGCTCACAGTAACTTGAACCACGTGCAACACCACTTGAAAAAGATGCATCCCACTGAGCATTGTTGTTCTGAAAAGAGAGAAGACAAACAGATAATATATTATACAAATGGCTACTAGATTAGGACATTTCTTTCCACAAACCATCAAGCTTGAGATTTACTATTAAATTCAAAGGTAAGTCGATTAAAGCACTAAACAACACTTGTTTTAGAATTTCCGGGAACATGTTTTGGAGGTCTTTCTTCCATTATAAACCGGACATTGACTGGTTTTCTGTGGTGTGGTTGGCTATTGAGACAGAATATTAGAAGACCCCAAAAGAAAATCGTTTATGTGAATATTTGTTAAAAGTGTAATTTGTTTTTGATATTGGTATGAGTTGGTTAAATGGCAAAAACGTGTTAATAATGTTCATTGTTACAAACAACTAAGTTTGCCCAAAGACGTCATAAATCTTTCCATATTTGATTTTAATATACATGTATAAATATTAGAATTATATGTGTTCCATAATAAAAATAGGGGAGGATAGTTAGGGATCGCTTCCCTAACAAGAAAGAACTATTTGATGGACGCATATGCGGATGTATACGAAAAAGGCGGTGTCACGTGAGGTGATGCCATAATCTGCCCATTCGTGTGTGTGTAATCAAGACATAAGGACGTATTGATGTAACGTGTGAATATAGAACTTTCACCAGACTTTCATCAAGCATTAGTTCCACTAAATGAAAAAGTGGAAATGTTTTAAATCATTTAGAATGGTGCTAAGAGGAATTATTTAATGTAAAATATCGATAAAGTGTTAATAAAATAATACATTGTGATGAAGAAACATCGTGTGATTTTTCATTCCGTTACCACGCCTTGAGATCACAAAGATCTCAATAGCTCAAAGACACAACGATAATAATAATTACAAAAACCGCACCACTATGTTTTTTCTGAGGTCTCCTCTGGTAGTGGTCAAGGAACTTACTGAACATATCTTTCTGAGGGATGTCGAAATTGAACACTCTGTTTCTATTTTTCAAAATAAAGATTTCTTCCCATGTAGGCAGCTCTTATTTTCCTATTGTGTGTTTGAGAAGTTTCGGTTCTGGATTTATGTTATGACTTCTTTTTTCCAAAAGTGGGTGGCAACTGCTGATTTGTCTTAGTGTTTGTTTTTTATGTATTTGAAGTGTTCCTTGGATCTTGTTTCCATATTTCTTTTGGTTTTTCCTCTATAAACGTGATTACAGTCACTGCATTCAATTTGGTATATACCAGAAATTTGGAAACAAGGTCCACGACACTCTTCAGAAATATAAAAAACAAACAGACAAATCAGCAGTTGTCATCCACTTTTGGACAAAAAATCACAACATAAATCCAGAACCAGAGCTTCTCAAATACACAACAGGAAAATAAGAGCTGTCCACATGGGAACCAATCTTAATTTAAAAAAAAAAAAAAAACTGAAAAACTGAAGCTGCTAACAATGAAGCAACAGAATCTAAAATAAAAAACTTAGAGACTAAAAGCTTCACTTATCTTAGTACTGCTGTAAGTTCTTTAAAATCCCAGACAATTGTTTTGTGATGATCATAGTGGATAGACCATTGAGAATGTGGTGGATGATCATCACAAAACAACTGTCTGGAATTTTAATGAACTTGCAGCATTTCTAACATAAGTGAAGCTTTTAGTCTCCAAGTTTGTTTTTGTTTTAGACTGAGTTCAATTTTGAATCCCCCAGAAAGATATATTCATTAAGCTCTTTGAAGCACCAACAGAGGGTACCTCAGAAAAAACATCACCAGCCACCCCACGGAAGACCAGTCAATGTTCAGTCGATAATGGAGGAAGGCCTGCCAAACACATTCCAGGAAATTCTAAAGTAAGTGTTGTTTAGTGTTATTCATCATCTTATCTTTGAATTTAATTGATTGCAACAACACTATTTTTAAGAGAAAGAAGATAGAGATTTACAACTTAAAATGAGAAATTATTTGTTCACATTCAAGAAGTGTAATATACGACTTATGTTAAGTGAGCTTTTTGTGTAGTTACTAATTAAACTTACTGTTTATATTAAGTAAGATGGTTTATCCGTCATTTTTGTTGAACTGTCAACCCCAGTTTCTCCATTAGAACAGTTAACCAGGGACAGTAACATGGTGTAAACAAATTAGTGTGAAATATTTTGTGGGCATACCATATTTCATAGCACATTCATATTTTATGCTTTCTTCATAAATTAAAAATATATAGTGTGACCATTATGCAAAGGATAAATTATTTAAGACTGGCCATGTTAACTTTGAGAGATTAGTGAATGGTAGCAAGAGTAAGAGCGAGTGTGAGCGTACTGCATGGTGGCATTACGCTGTTCACAGTTGAAAAGAAAGGAAACAAAAGTGAAGTGATCCTGACACCGCAATAACACCTATTCCAGTAAAAAACAAAAAATAATTTTAAAAATTAAAAGAAAACTGTGACTTTGGATTTATTGAATTAAGACTTGTCTGTTATTTATAAAAGCATTTACAATACTGTTTAATTGCATGTACTTTTTCAGTAGAGTTGATATTATTGGATACTAGATGACCAAGGTAAGGTCAGATAGAAAAGTTACAGTGAGGAGCAAAACACCAGTAAGTGGAAGTAATGTTCTGCTCAGCTTGGGTACCTTGTGGTTGCATTCACATATCCCCTAGACGGAGACCCCTGAGTACTTTCTTAAAAATGTAGTTTGCTGTGTACATCCCATGTACACAGCAAATGACACAGTGTATCTTTGAAAGCATTTCATAGCTCTGTTGGTTCTACACTTCAGGCTTTTGATGTTAAGAGGAAGCCGCAGTTCCATACTGGAAATCAGGAATAAAACTACAGCATGATCAAATATCTTTGGAAATTCTATTTCAGTTGCACTAAACAAACTGACATCACTAAAATGCTATAAATAAAATGAAAAGTATGCAGTAGAAATGCAATGACAAAATGACAAGCTGCCGAATAGTGACCAAGTGACCTAGAAGAGTTATATATCGCCACTGATGATGCTTGCCGCAGCTGCAAGTGAAATGTCTGTGAGAGGAATGAAGGAGCCCAGTGGACCACGGCCTCTAAGCCCGAAGCACATTTTACTAATTTTTTTTAGTCTTTCCCTAAAAGTGTGCATAAATATAAGCAGAAAATGCAAACCTGAAAATTCTGTTATGTATCCAGAACTTTTCCTAATGTAATCAACAAGACTTTCAGTACTAAGTTTAATTTACAATTAAAGCTAAATAAAAATAACAAAATTATTTTTACTTATCTATAAGACTGATTGAATGAAACACAGCTGGCTAGTTCTGGAACTAAATAAAAATGATAAGTCTCACATTTGGCATATATAGAAAACCCAATGTTTCCAATTTATATTGGAAAAACAAGAAGAAAAATCAACAATAGCAGCACACTTTTGGCTATAAAACCATGAAATTTATCCTAAACCAATACTTTTAAAAAGAATTTCAAACTTAAATCATCTAGCACTCTGGGAGAACATTTTCATTTTGAAAAACAAGAATTGGGTTATATTAACAATCTGGAAGTTGATGACAGTGCCGTTGGATCGCATTAAAACAGAAACAACACTCACTTTTTAAATTTCCCAGACCAAGTTTCAGATACCAGTTTCCTGAATCAACTGAACTTGTTTATAGAGGTTGGTCCTTCCATAGACTGCTCTGGCGGTGATTCTAAGAACTCATACAATGGGTCATTCTATGGAAATCGAAAATGAAAGCTCTGTCCTTGTTCTTCCAGATGAAGATCTCTTCCCATGCTGATAGTTCTTAGTTTCCTGCTATTTGTTCTAATAGTTTTGAATCTGGATTAATGTCGTGATTTTCTTTCCAAAAATGGGTGGCAACTGCCGATTTTTCTAAGTGTTAGTGTTTTATACACCCGATATGATCCTTGACTATTGTTTCCAAATTCCTCTTAGTTTTTCCTATATAAACCAGGTTGTAGTTGTTACATTCTATTTGGTAGATTCCATAAAGTTTATTTCATAATTTATATGGGAGAGCTATATAGCAGTAAAAGTAACTGCTTTTTAGAGGACACAATATTTTTATGTTCTAGCGGTCACATTGCTCTCTTGCAACCCCCAGAATGTGTGGAGGACCACACCTGTTGTTGGTTTATGGGTCTCACTGACCTGACCGGGAGAACTATCAAAATAAATTCACTGACCATCAGTAAAAAATATTGGAGAACAAGAGGACTAATGACTTCGTTGTTAGAAATCCAGCATTAGCCAACAACAACAACAACATTTTTTAATTTGCTGGAATGCTGTCTTTAGTGTTTGAGCTGTATTTGTATCTGTTAAATGGAGCCAAAGATCATAACGCTCAGTTCTTAGAATCACCGCCAGAGCAGTCTGTGGAAGGACCAACCTCTACAAACACGTTCAGTTGATGTCCGTTTGATAATGGAGGAAACTAGCCTCCGAAACATATTCCAGAAAATTTGGAAAGTGAGTTTGTTTAGTGTTAATTAACCCATTTTTCTATTTTAAAGGTTGAGTTTTCAACTTTGAGTTACCTCCGAGTGACCTCAGCAAGAAATTCATTGAAAAGACACCAGAGACATTAGTGCAACACAAGGATACTATGTTCCAGCAGTTGGCAACAGGTTTAGAACAGGAGCAATTGAGCTCTTGAAACATGTCCTGTTTTTCATAAAATGTAAGTTAAGTAGTGTCAGTAAACCAGCTCACGAGTTATCTTTAAGTTCATGATCTTCCTCATACTTAGAGTATCTTCCATAGATTGAAAGTGAAAGCAAAATTATGCTAAACTGAAGGTATTGGGATTAATTGTATCCAAAATGACAACAATGACAAATACTCACCGCGGCTGTTTCTGTATCATCCCTTCTATAATGCTGTAAAAACAAAGAACCGACAAAATATTAGTATGGAGTACCATACCATATTTATGTATGATGAAGATGGGTGTTATGGACAAAGGTTTACTTGGACATCCTTAGGGTAGGTCTTGGATGGAACCATGACAGAGGACACAGGATACAGGAAACCAAAGGGATAAAGTGGATCACTCTTTTGAAACATCATGAGAAACAACTGAATGGCAATAGCACTTTAAAAAATGATAGAAGTATTGAAAAATTCCAACAAATAACAACAAATATCTTAGAAATGACATGTCACAATAAACATTATTTGAAGCAAATTGTGTGTTTTAAAGAGATATTCTTTTTTAGCCAAGCAATATATTTTAGAACAACTTTCATAATTGATTTTTATTGAAATTATTTTATTTTATTCCAGTGATGAATTTCCTATTTAAACTATATAAATTTAATGTTAATTTTTTGCATCAAGTAATTTTAACTATTACAGCATCAACTATTACAGCATGCAATTATTATATTGCTGAAGCCCTTCTTGCATAAAACTGGAATTTTTACTTTCTCTACCATGTACATAGTGAAGGTTTTGCATTCCACCCAAAAATACATACCAAGACTGCACTGGAAACATATGTTCTGAGATTATTTATGCGCCACCTTAGACATGTAAGGCTTTGCCTTTGGAACAATTGCTGATCAGCATTGATGTTCACCTGCTTACCATTCTGTTGATCTTTAGGTTCGTTTCACTACAGCTTTCTTTCTAAATATAAAATTCACAGACACATTCACACTCTCACTCATGCTTCCAGACTCTAGGCTGAATGGGGAGTAATTCTGGTTAAAGAAAACTGTCCTCCTCCAGCTGGGAATTCAACCCAGTATTTCTGGATTTCGAAGCTAGCATGTAACCACCTGATCACAGAGGCAGACCAAGGATAGCTTTGGATAAATACCAAATTTGGTAATTATTATTTATTTATGCCAACAAACTTACTGTTGCGGAAGGTCTGTGGTTCAAATCCCAGTTGTGGCATTGAATTTTTAAGTTCCAGTTCTACCTCTTAAACCAAATTTGGTATTTAAGTTCAGCATCTTCCAAAGATACAATACAAAGCTTTTCAAGAAAATCTCCCATCCCAAACTATTCTTACATGGAAAATGTTTTGATGTTTTTTATTCTAGCAAAAATGACTTAAGAATTTTTATTAAAAACCATACATTTAAGATATTTACATGAAAAATAAAATGTATATCTTAAATTTCCTGGTATCCAGTAAACCGTAAGACATTGGCAAAAGTACACTAAATAAAAAAAATCTACTTGTACCCTCACAAGACTTTCTATATTCATTCTTATACAAAAATATTTATTCTTCTGCAACAGAAATTGTGTGCTCGCATGAATTGATAAGAAAATTCATACTAACATTTATCATGCCAATTTATATCCACTGAATATATATAAATTTCCTAATATGTGAATATTGTGATCATATTTGTAAACGGTATTACCAAACCCAAAGCTATTCAGCAAAAGGTAACATGACCAAGATCAAGAGAGAAGGTTACGATAAAAGATGAAAGGGAAACAATAGTTATAACTAGGAAGAATAAATAACAGACCCTCTACATTAGTAATTCTCACGTCATATGCTACAAACATAAATTTCAGTGAGTGCGCATATAACTATTGGGCTAGGTATCAGTGATCCATAATCAAGGATAGGATTGGATTACTAACAGATCCCGAAAATTTGTTGCAATCATATTTGTAAGGAGTGAGACAATTTGTTATATGATTTCTTTGTTACAATAAAGTTGATTCTTGTGGAAATGGAAGTTTAATTGAAAACATGCTAGTCTTCACCAACTTTATCCGCTACCCTCTACAACCCTGAAGTAAAGAGCCCATCAGTACCCGCCACTTATTAAATACTGTCACACTTCTATCAAATTCATGTTAATGGAAATAAATGTTGATATGAGGGTGAGTCAAATGAAAACTTAAATTTCTAATAACAAATAGAAATTTCGCGCCATTATCCTATAAGTTGGTAAGCGTGCTATAAACAGCATGCAGAATGGCCTGTAGGTGGCAGCATAGTGCAGATGCACACATACCGTTGCAGTATCAGTATCAGTATAACGATGGCCGCCCCACTTGCGACTTGCACCAGGGAAGAACAGTGTTCTGTTATTCGATTTTTGCGTAGTGAAGGTGTGAAACCTATTGAAATTCATCAACGAATGAAGGTTCAGTACGGTGATGCATGTTTGTCGCAGCAGCAAGTCTACAAATGGAGTAGGAAGCTCGCAAATGGTGTGATTTCAGTGGAAGATGCTCCACGCCCAGGTCAGGCACGAGTTGTGACTCCACAGAACATTGGGACCACTGTCACCAGTGCATCATACACAGACCTCCTAAAAAATCATCTGCGGCCTGCAATCAAATCAAAGTGACGTGGATTGCTGTGAGCAGGTGTCCTTTTGTAACATGACAATGCAAGGCCCTATACTACCTGTACAACAGTTGCAACAATCACAGACCTGTATTTTGAGTATCTTTCTCATCCACCATACTCACCAGACCTTGCCTCAAGTGACTTTCATATGTTTGGACCACTCAAAGACGCAATGGGAGGAAAGAAGTTCCATTCAGATGAAGAGGTACGCCATGCGGTGCATGAGTGGTTGCGTGGACTACCAAAATAATTTTTTCTAAAGGAATTTATCCACTTTGTAAGCGATGGAGGACTTGCATTGAGCGTGGGGGAGATTATGTTGAAAAGTGATACAGCTTTGTACCACTTCTGCAAATAAATAATATTTTTAAAAAATTTAAGGTTTTCATTTGACTCACCCTCGTAGAAATGGTTTTATTACACATTTCCTTGCAGGTACCATGGGAATAGGAGAATATGTAAGGCTTAAGCAATAGTTAAATCTTTTACGAGCTGGTTGCTATGTGATGGCTTTGCCATTGTATTCTCCTTTTAGGCCAGGACATAACAAAATGAAGGACTTTCTATTTGAGGAAAGTTAAGATTTCAAAATTCAAATCAATAACAAGGAATATGTCAAAAATAGTTATCTCACCCCCCACCCCCGGCCAAAAAAAAAGAATATTTCACATAAGTTGTGTGCTTTAACAAGATCTAATTCTAAGTGCAGTCAGATTTTGTCTATCTCTTTCTGTTTACTAGTTACGCAAACATCATCTAGAATGAAGAGGACTTCAAAGGTTATGTCCAGAATATTCAAGATATACATCTCTTTTATTCCCCTACATTTTCCTTTACTGTCCCTAACCTAAATAGTTTATTCCTGGGTATACAAACTATGGCCGACATAAAATTTAATGGTGGGTGGCAGGAGAAGCAAAATCCAATCAGAGGCTTGCAGTGTTGTATGGCTAAACACACTGTTAAATCACACTATAAAGACAGTTGTATAAATATCATCAATACTTGATACGTAAATTAATCATTGTTAACACATACAGGGGATAGACAAATAATGTGAACACCTGTACTTACTTTAGAATGGTTTTTACTCAGGGGTCTCCGTCTAGGGGATATGTGAATGGCGACCACAAGGTACCCAAGCTGAGCAGAACATTACTTCCACTTACTGGTGTTTTGCTCCTCACTGTAACTTTTCTATCTGACCTTACCTTGGTCATCTCTTGTTCTCTTTCGACCCCGATGCTATTAGGGTTCCTGAGGGCTAGGGGATCCAGTAAACATCAATTATCGAAATTAAATGGAAAGGGAGATGGTAGTGAAGAAACCTACAGCGTAGATGAAACATATATCAGAAGCAAAAGTGTAGAAAATGAAGGTAACTCGGAGAAGGACGTAAATCATGAATCCAGAGTGAATGGAGATAGGGCTGATCATCAACACACTACAGGACGCCAAGAGCGGGAACCAGAGATTATTGCGTCGCTACATGTAGTGATAAATTTACTAAATAGAGAACTTCAGTTAGCAAAACAAGAAATCGCTACATTAAAATCAGAAAATGAGGACCTCAAAAAGAATCTAAAGACTGAAGCTGAAAAACCTGCGTATACTACGGTAACCAAGAAAGGGAGAGCCGAATGCAAGCCAAGACAAGATGCAAATTTTGCGAGCTTCAATAGATATCAAGTTCTTGACATGGAAGAAGAAATAGTGGAAAGTGCTGTGAATATTGAAAAGAGATACAATCCAAAGCCAGCTGGAAAGCGTAAGCGTGTGTTAATAGTAAGGGACTCAATGTTAAAATTTGCGGGTGAAGAGTGCAAGGAAGAGGGTTTTGAAGTACGATGTTTTCCAGGCATAAAAATGGACGAACTACAAGGTAAGGTAAATGACTTTCAATTGAAGGAAGCAAAGCCTGATGTAATGCTAATACATGCGGGCACCAATAACATTGGCAGGGGTACTAGTGCTAAAGAAATTATGGGGGAAACTATGGATATGATAAATAAAGTTAAATCCCAAACACCTGAAACTAAAATAATTATAAGTGGAGAACTATGTAGGAGAAATGTGAGCATGGGTAGAATAGTTAGAATAAATAGAGAGTTAAACTGGTTATGCGAGAAAAAAAAATGTTTGTTTGTAGATGG